>CM042696.1:117057862-118257862 GCA_023614405.1 Avena insularis
ATGACTCTAGTGTAGGTTTTAGTATAAGAACACACATGCAATGACTCTAGTGGTTGATCCATGTGTTTTGTGGAAAGAACACACATGCAATGACTCTAGTTGATCCATGTGTGGTTTGTGGAAAGAACACACATGCAATGACCACTGGTGGATCCATGTGTGGTTTGTGGAAAAGAACACACATGCAATGACTCTAGTACTGGTTTGTGGTTTTAGTATAAGAACACACATGCAATGACTCTAGTGGTTGATCCATGTGTGGTTTGTGGAAAGAACACACATGCAATGACTCTGGTTAATCCATATGTGGTTTGTGGAAAGAACACACATGCAATGACTCTAGTGGTGGATCCATGTGGTTTGTGGAAAAGAACACACATGCAATGACTCTAGTGCTGGTTTGTGGTTTTAGTATAAGAACAAACATGCAATGACTCTAGTGGTTGATCCATGTGTGGTTTGTGGAAAGAACACACATGCAATGACTAGTGGTTGATCCATATGTGGTTTGTGGAAAGAACACACATGCAATGACCACTGGTGGATCCATGTGTGGTTTGTGGAAAGAACACACATGCAATGACTCTAGTGTTGGTTTCTGGTTTTAGTATAAGAACAAACATGCAATGACTCTAGTGGTTGATCCATGTGTGGTTTATGGAAAGAACACACATGCAATGACTCTGGTTAATCCATATGTGGTTTGTGGAAAGAACACACATGCAATGACCACTGGTGGATCCATGTGTGGTTTGTGGAAAAGAACACACATGCAATGACTCTAGTGCTGGTTTGTGGTTTTAGTATAAGAACAAACATGCCATGACTCTAGTGGTTGATCCATGTGTGGTTTGTGGAAACAACACAGATGCAATGACTCTAGTGGTTGATCCATGTGTGGTTTGTGGAAAGAACACATGCAATGACCACTGGTGGATCCATGTGTGGTTTGTGGAAACTAACACACATGCAATGACTCATGTGGTTGATCCATGTTTGTTTGTGCAAATAACACACATGCAATGACTCTAATGGTTGATCCATGTGTGGTTTGTTAAAAGAACACACATGCAATGACTCTAGTGTTGGTTTTAGTATAAGAACAAACATGCAATGACTCTAGTGGTTGATCCATGTGTGGTTTGTGGAAATAACACATATGCAACGACTCTAGTGTTTGATCCATGTGTGGTTTGTGGAAATAACACACATGCAATGACTGTAATGGGTCCACATGTGGTTTGTGGAAAGAACACACATGCAATGACCACTAGTTGATCCATAAGTTGTTTGTGGAAAAGAACACACATGCAATGAGTCTAGTGTTGGTTTGTGGTTTTAGTATAAGAACAAACATGCAATGAGTCTAGTGGTTGATCCATGTGTGGTTTGTGGAAAGAACACACATGCAATGACCCTAGTTGATCCATATCTGGTCTGTGGAAAGAACACACATGCAATGACCACTGGTGGATCCATGTGTGGTTTGTGGAAAAGAACACACATGCAATGACTCTTGTGCTGGTTTGTGGTTTTAGTATAAGAATAAACATGCAATGACTCTAGTGGTTGATCCATGTGTGGTTTGTGAAAAGAACACACATGCAATGACTCTAGTGTTGGTTTTAGTATAAGAACACACATGCAATGACTCTAGTGGTTGATCCATGTGTGGTTTGTGGAAATAACACATATGCAATGACTCTCGTGGTTGATCCATGTGTGGTTTGTGGAAATAACACACATGCAATGACTGTAATGGGTCCACATGTGGTTTGTGGAAAGAACACACATGCAATGACCACTGGTTGATCCATGTGTGGTTTGTGGAAAAGAACACACATGCAATGACTCTAGTGGTTGATCCATGTGTGGTTTGTGAAAAGAACACACATGCAATGACTCTAGTGTTGGTTTAGTATAAGAACACACATGCAATGACTCTAGTGGTTGATCCATGTGTGGTTTGTGGAAATAACACATATGCAACGACTCTACTGGTTGATCCATGTTTGGTTGTGGAAATAACACACGTACAATGACTGTAATGGGTCCACATGTGGTTTGTGGAAAGAACACACATGCAATGACCACTGGTTGATCCATAAGTTGTTTGTGGAAAAGAACACACATGCAATGAGTCTAGTGTTGGTTTGTGGTTTTAGTATAAGAACAAACATGCAATGACTCTAGTGGTTGATCCATGTGTGGTTTGTGGAAAGAACACACATGCAATGACTCTGGTTGATCCATATGTGGTTTGTGGAAAGAACACACATGCAATGACCACTGGTGGATCCATGTGTGGTTTGTGGAAAAGAACACACATGCAATGAGTCTAGTGTTGGTTTGTGGTTTTAGTATAAGAACAAACATGCAATGACTCTAGTGGTTGATCCATGTGTGGTTTATGGAAAGAACACACATGCAATGACTCTGGTTAATCCATATGTTCTTTGTGGAAAGAACACACATGCAATGACCACTGGTGGATCCATGTGTGGTTTGTGGAAAAGAACACACATGCAATGACTCTAGTGGTGGTTTGTGGTTTTAGTATGTGAACAAACATGCCATGACTCTAGTGGTTGATCCATGTGTGGTTTGTGGAAACAACACACATGCAATGACTCTAGTGGTTGATCCATGTGTGGTTTGTGGAAAGAACACATGCAATGACCACTAGTGGATCCATGTGTGGTTTGTGGAAAAGAACACACATGCAATGACTCTAGTGGTTGATCCATGTTTGTTTGTGCAAATAACACACATGCAATGACTCTAGTGGTTGATCCATGTGTGGTTTGTGAAAAGAACACACATGCAATGACTCTAGTGTTGGTTTTAGTATAAGAACAAACATGCAATGACTCTAGTGGTTGATCCATGTGTGGTTTGTGTAAATAACACATATGCAACGAATCTAGTGCTTGATCCATGTGTGGATTGTCGAAATAACACACATGCAATGACTGTAATGGGTCCACATGTGGTTTGTGGAAAGAACACACATGCAATGACCACTGGTTGATCCATAAGTTTTTGTGGAAAAGAACACACATGCAATGAGTCTAGTGTTGGTTTGTGGTTTTAGTATAAGAACAAACATGCAATGACTCTAGTGGTTGATCCATGTGTGGTTTGTGGAAAGAACACACATGCAATGACTCTGGTTGATCCATATGTGTTTTGTGGAAAGAACACACATGCAATGACCACTAGTGGATCCATGTGTGGTTTGTGGAAAAGAACACACATGCAATGACTCTAGTGCTGGTTTGTGGTTTTAGTATAAGAACAAACATGCAATGACTCTAGTGGTTGATCCATGTGTGGTTTGTGGAAAGAACACACATGCAATGACTCTAGTGGTTGATCCATGTGTGGTTTGTGGAAAGAACACACATGCAATGACTCTAGTGGTTGATGCATGTGTAGTTTGTGGAAATAACACACAAGCAATGACTCTAGTGGTTGATCCATGTGTGGTTTGTGGAAATAACACACATGCAATGACAGGTGGTTGATCCATATGTGGTTTGTGGAAAGAACACACATGCAATGACCACTGGTGGATCCATGTGGAAATAACACATATGCAATGACTCTAGTGGTTGATCCATGTGTGTTTTGTGGAAAGAACACACATGCAATGACTCTAGTTCATCCATGTGTGGTTTGTGGAAAGAACACACATGCAATGACCACTGGTGGATCCATGTGTGGTTTGTGGAAAAGAACACACGTGCAACGACTCTAGTACTGGTTTGTGGTTTTAGTATAAGAACACACATGCAATGACTCTAGTGGTTGATCCATGTGTGGTTTGTGGAAAGAACACACATGCAATGACTCTGGTTGATCCATATGTGTTTTGTGGAAAGAACACACATGCAATGACCACTGGTGGATCCATGTGTGGTTTGTGGAAAAGAACACACATGCAATGACTCTAGTGCTGGTTTGTGGTTTTAGTATAAGAACAAACATGCAATGACTCTAGTGGTTGATCCATGTGTGGTTTGTGAAAAGAACACACATGCAATGACTGTAATGGGTCCACATGTGGTTTGTGGAAAGAACACACATGCAATGACCACTAGTTGATCCATAAGTTTTTGTGGAAAAGAACACACATGCAATGAGTCTAGTGTTGGTTTGTGGTTTTAGTATAAGAACAAACATGCAATGACTCTAGTGGTTGATCCATGTGTGGTTTGTGGAAAGAACACACATGCAATGACTCTGGTTGATCCATATGTGTTTTGTGGAAAGAACACACATGCAATGACCACTGGTGGATCCATGTGTGGTTTGTGGAAAAGAACACACATGCAATGACTCTAGTGCTGGTTTGTGGTTTTAGTATAAGAACAAACATGCAATGACTCTAGTGGTTGATCCATGTGTGGTTTGTGAAAAGAACACACATGCAATGACTCTAGTGTTGGTTTTAGTATAAGAACACACATGCAATGACTCTAGTGGTTGATCCTTGTGTGGTTTGTGGAAATAACACATATGCAACGACTCTACTGGTTGATCCATGTTTGGTTGTGGAAATAACACACATGGAATGACTGTAATGGGTCCACATGTGGTTTGTGGAAAGAACACACATGCAATGACCACTGGTTGATCCATAAGTTGTTTGTGGAAAAGAACACACATGCAATGAGTCTAGTGTTGGTTTGTGGTTTTAGTATAAGAACAAACATGCAATGACTCTAGTGGTTGATCCATGTGTGGTTTGTCGAAAGAACACACATGCAATGACTCTGGTTGATCCATATGTGGTTTGTGGAAAGAACACACATGCAATGACCACTGGTGGATCCATGTGTGGTTTGTGCAAAAGAACACACATGCAATGACTCAAGTGCTGGTTTGTGGTTTTAGTATAAGAACAAACATGCAATGACTCTAGTGGTTGATCCATGTGTGGTTTGTGGAAATAACACATATGCAATGACTCTAGTGCTTGATCCATGTGTGGTTTGTGGAAATAACACACATGCAATGACTGTAATGGGTCCACATGTGGTTTGTGGAAAGAACACACATGCAATGACCACTGGTTGATCCATAAGTTTTTGTGGAAAAGAACACACATGCAATGAGTCTAGTGTTGGTTTGAGGTTTTAGTATAAGAACAAACATGCAATGACTCTAGTGGTTGATCCATGTGTGGTTTGAGGAAAGAACACACATGCAATGACTCTGGTTGATCCATATGTGTTTTGTGGAAAGAACACACATGCAATGACCACTAGTGGATCCATGTGTGGTTTGTGGAAAAGAACACACATGCAATGACTCTAGTGCTGGTTTGTGGTTTTAGTATAAGAACCAACATGCAATGACTCTAGTGGTTGATCCATGTGTGGTTTGTGGAAAGAACACACATGCAATGACTCTAGTGGTTGATCCATGTGTGGTTTGTGGAAAGAACACACATGCAATGACTCTAGTGGTTGATGCATGTGTGGTTTGTGGAAATAACACACATGCAATGACTCTAGTGGTTGATCCATGTGTGGTTTGTGGAAATAACACACATGCAATGACAGGTGGTTGATCCATATGTGGTTTGTCGAAAGAACACACATGCAATGACCACTGGTGGATCCATGTGTGTTTTGTGGAAAAGAACACACATGCAATGACTCTAGTGGTGGTTTGTGGTTTTAGTATATGAACAAACATGCCATGACTCTAGTGGTTGATCCATGTGTGGTTTGTTGAAAGAACACACATGCAATGACTCTAGTGGTTGATCCATGTGTGGTTTGTGGAAAGAACACATGCAATGACCACTAGTGGATCCATGTGTGGTTTGTGGAAAAGAACACACATGCAATGACTCTAGTGGTTGATCCATGTTTGTTTGTGCAAATAACACACATGCAATGACTCTAGTGGTTGATCCATGTGTGGTTTGTGAAAAGAACACACATGCAATGACTCTAGTGTTGGTTTTAGTATAAGAACAAACATGCAATGACTCTAGTGGTTGATCCATGTGTGGTTTGTGGAAATAACACATATGCAACGACTCTAGTGCTTGATCCATGTGTGGTTTGTCGAAATAACACACATGCAATGACTGTAATGGGTCCACATGTGGTTTGTGGAAAGAACACACATGCAATGACCACTGGTTGATCCATAAGTTTTTGTGGAAAAGAACACACATGCAATGAGTCTAGTGTTGGTTTGTGGTTTTAGTATAAGAACAAACATGCAATGACTCTAGTGGTTGATCCATGTGTGTTTTGTGGAAAGAACACACATGCAATGACTTTGGTTGATCCATATGTGTTTTGTGGAAAGAACACACATGCAATGACCACTGGTGGATCCATGTGTGGTTTGTGGAAAAGAACACACATGCAATGACTCTAGTTCTGGTTTGTGGTTTTAGTATAAGAACAAACATGCAATGACTCTAGTGGTTGATCCATGTGTGGTTTGTGGAAAGAACACACATGCATTGACTCTAGTGGTTGATCCATGTGTGGTTTGTGGAAAGAACACACATGCAATGACTCTAGTGGTTGATGCATGTGTGGTTTGTGGAAATAACACACATGCAATGACTCTAGTGGTTGATCCATGTGTGGTTTGTGGAAATAACACACATGCAATGACAGGTGGTTGATCCATATGTGGTTTGTGGAAAGAACACACATGCAATGACCACTGGTGGATCCATGTGTGGTTTGTGGAAAAGAACACACATGCAATGACTCTAGTGGTGGTTTGTGGTTTTAGTATATGAACAAACATGCCATGACTCTAGTGGTTGATCCATGTGTGGTTTGTGGAAAGAACATACATGCAATGACTCTAGTGGTTGATCCATGTGTGGTTTGTGGAAAGAACACATGCAATGACCACTAGTGGATCCATGTGTGGTTTGTGGAAAAGAACACACATGCAATGACTCTAGTGGTTGATCCATGTTTGTTTGTGCAAATAACACACATGCAATGACTCTAGTGGTTGATCCATGTGTGGTTTGTGAAAAGAACACACATGCAATGACTCTAGTGTTGGTTTTAGTATAAGAACAAACATGCAATGACTCTAGTGGTTGATCCATGTGTGGTTTGTGGAAATAACACATATGCAACGACTCTAGTGCTTGATCCATGTGTGGTTTGTCGAAATAACACACATGCAATGACTGTAATGGGTCCACATGTGGTTTGTGGAAAGAACACACATGCAATGACCACTGGTTGATCCATAAGTTTTTGTGGAAAAGAACACACATGCAATGAGTCTAGTGTTGGTTTGTGGTTTTAGTATAAGAACAAACATTCAATGACTCTAGTGGTTGATCCATGTGTGGTTTGTGGAAAGAACACACATGCAATGACTTTGGTTGATCCATATGTGTTTTGTGGAAAGAACACACATGCAATGACCACTGGTGGATCCATGTGTGGTTTGTGGAAAAGAACACACATGCAATGACTCTAGTTCTGGTTTGTGGTTTTAGTATAAGAACAAACATGCAATGACTCTAGTGGTTGATCCATGTGTGGTTTGTGGAAAGAACACACATGCAATGACTCTAGTGGTTGATCCATGTGTGGTTTGTGGAAAGAACACACATGCAATGACTCTAGTGGTTGATGCATGTGTGGTTTGTGGAAATAACACACATGCAATGACTCTAGTGGTTGATCCATGTGTGGTTTGTGGAAATAACACACATGCAATGACAGGTGGTTGATCCATATGTGGTTTGTGGAAAGAACACACATGCAATTACCACTGGTGGATCCATGTGGAAATAACACATATGCAATGACTCTAGTGCTTGATCCATGTGTGGTTTGTGGAAATAACACACATGCAATAACTGTAATGGGTCCACATGTGGTTTGTGGAAATAACACACATGCAATGACCACTAGTTGATCCATAAGTTTTTGTGGAAAAGAACACACATGCAATGACCACTGGTTGATCCATGTGTGGTTTGTGGAAAAGAACACACATGCAATGACTCTAGTGTTGGTTTGTGGTTTTAGTATAAGAACAAACATGCAATGACTCTAGTGGTTGATCCATGTGTGGTTTGTGGAAAGAACACACATGCAATGACTCTGGTTGATCCATATGTGTTTTGTGGAAAGAACACACATGCAATGACCACTGGTGGATCCATGTGTGGTTTGTGGAAAAGAACACACATGCAATGACTCTAGTGCTGGTTTGTGGTTTTAGTATAAGAACAAACATGCAATGACTCTAGTGGTTGATCCATGTGTGCTTTGTGAAAAGAACACACATGCAATGACTGTAATGGGTCCACATGTGGTTTGTGGAAAGAACACACATGCAATGACCACTGGTTGATCCATAAGTTTTTGTGGAAAAGAACACACATGCAATGAGTCTAGTGTTGGTTTGTGGTTTTAGTATAAGAACAAACATGCAATGACTCTAGTGGTTGATCCATGTGTGGTTTGTGGAAAGAACACACATGCAATGACTCTGGTTGATCCATATGTGTTTTGTGGAAAGAACACACATGCAATGACCACTGGTGGATCCATGTGTGGTTTGTGGAAAAGAACACACATGCAATGACTCTAGTGCTGGTTTGTGGTTTTAGTATAAGAACAAACATGCAATGACTCTAGTGGTTGATCCATGTGTGGTTTGTGAAAAGAACACACATGCAATGACTCTAGTGTTGGTTTTAGTATAAGAACACACATGCAATGACTCTAGTGGTTGATCCATGTGTGGTTTGTGGAAATAACACATATGCAACGACTCTACTGGTTGATCCATGTTTGGTTTTGGAAATAACACACGTGCAATGACTGTAATGGGTCCACATGTGGTTTGTGGAAAGAACACACATGCAATGACCACTGGTTGATCCATAAGTTGTTTGTGGAAAAGAACACACATGCAATGAGTCTAGTGTTGGTTTGTGGTTTTAGTATAAGAACAAACATGCAATGACTCTAGTGGTTGATCCATGTATGGTTTGTGGAAAGAACACACATGCAATGACTCTGGTTGATCCATATGTGGTTTGTGGAAAGAACACACATGCAATGACCACTGGTGGATCCATGTGTGGTTTGTGCAAAGAACACACATGCAATGACTCTAGTGCTGGTTTGTGGTTTTAGTATAAGAACAAACATGCAATGACTCTAGTGGTTGATCCATGTGTGGTTTGTGGAAATAACACATATGCAACGACTCTAGTGCTTGATCCATGTGTGGTTTGTCGAAATAACACACATGCAATGACTGTAATGGGTCCACATGTGGTTTGTGGAAAGAACACACATGCAATGACCACTGGTTGATCCATAAGTTTTTGTGGAAAATAACACACATGCAATGAGTCTAGTGTTGGTTTGTGGTTTTAGTATAAGAACAAACATGCAATGACTCTAGTGGTTGATCCATGTGTGGTTTGTGGAAAGAACACACATGCAATGACTCTGGTTGATCCATATGTGTTTTGTGGAAAGAACACACATGCAATGACCACTAGTGGATCCATGTGTGGTTTGTGGAAAAGAACACACATGCAATGACTCTAGTGCTGGTTTGTGGTTTTAGTATAAGAACAAACATGCAATGACTCTAGTGGTTGATCCATGTGTGGTTTGTGGAAAGAACACACATGCAATGACTCTAGTGGTTGATCCATGTGTGGTTTGTGGAAAGAACACACATGCAATGACTCTAGTGGTTGATGCATGTGTGGTTTGTGGAAATAACACACATGCAATGACTCTAGTGGTTGATCCATGTGTGGTTTGTGGAAATAACACACATGCAATGACAGGTGGTTGATCCATATGTGGTTTGTGGAAAGAACACACATGCAATGACCACTGGTGGATCCATGTGTGGTTGTGGAAATAACACATATGCAATGACTCTAGTGCTTGATCCATGTGTGGTTTGTGGAAATAACACACATGCAATGACTGTAATGGGTCCACATGTGGTTTGTGGAAATAACACACATGCAATGACCACTGGTTGATCCATAACTTTTTGTGGAAAAGAACACACATGCAATGAGTCTAGTGTTGGTTTGTGGTTTTAGTATAAGAACAAACATGCAATGACTCTAGTGGTTGATCCATGTGTGGTTTGTGGAAAGAACACACATGCAATGACTCTGGTTGATCCATATGTGTTTTGTGGAAAGAACACACATGCAATGACCACTGGTGGATCCATGTGTGGTTTGTGGAAAGAACACACATGCAATGACTCTAGTGCTAGTTTGTGGTTTTAGTATAAGAACAAACATGCAATGACTCTAGTGGTTGATCCATGTGTGGTTTGTGAAAAGAACACACATGCAATGACTTTAATGGGTCCACATGTGGTTTGTGGAAAGAACACACATGCAATGACCACTGGTTGATCCATAAGTTTTTGTGGAAAAGAACACACATGCAATGAGTCTAGTGTTGGTTTGTGGTTTTAGTATAAGAACAAACATGCAATGACTCTAGTGGTTGATCCATGTGTGGTTTGTGGAAAGAACACACATGCAATGACTCTGGTTGATCCATATGTGTTTTGTGGAAAGAACACACATGCAATGACCACTGGTGGATCCATGTGTGGTTTGTGGAAAAGAACACACATGCAATGACTCTAGTGCTGGTTTGTGGTTTTAGTATAAGAACAAACATGCAATGACTCTAGTGTTGGTTTTAGTATAAGAACACACATGCAATGACTCTAGTGGTTGATCCATGTGTGGTTTGTGGAAATAACACATATGCAACGACTCTACTGGTTGATCCATGTTTGGTTTTGGAAATAACACACGTGCAATGACTGTAATGGGTCCACATGTGGTTTGTGGAAAGAACACACATGCAATGACCACTGGTTGATCCATAAGTTGTTTGTGGAAAAGAACACACATGCAATGAGTCTAGTGTTGGTTTTGGTTTTAGTATAAGAACAAACATGCAATGACTCTAGTGGTTGATCCATGTATGGTTTGTGGAAAGAACACACATGCAATGACTCTGGTTGATCCATATGTGGTTTGTGGAAAGAACACACATGCAATGACCACTGGTGGATCCATGTGTGGTTTGTGCAAAAGAACACACATGCAATGACTCTAGTGCTGGTTTGTGGTTTTAGTATAAGAACAAACATGCAATGACTCTAGTGGTTGATCCATGTGTGGTTTGTGGAAATAACACATATGCAATGACTCTAGTGTGATCCATGTGTGGTTTGTGAAATAACACACATGCAATGACTGTAATGGGTCCACATGTGGTTTGTGGAAAGAACACACATGCAATGACCACTGGTTGATCCATAAGTTTTTGTGGAAAAGAACACACATGCAATGAGTCTAGTGTTGGTTTGTGGTTTTAGTATAAGAACAAACATGCAATGACTCTAGTGGTTGATCCATGTGTGGTTTGTGGAAAGAACACACATGCAATGACTCTGGTTGATCCATATGTGTTTTGTGGAAAGAACACACATGCAATGACCACTAGTGGATCCATGTGTGGTTTGTGGAAAAGAACACACATGCAATGACTCTAGTGCTGGTTTGTGGTTTTAGTATAAGAACAAACATGCAATGACTCTAGTGGTTGATCCATGTGTGGTTTGTGGAAAGAACACACATGCAATGACTCTAGTGGTATCGAAGTGTGGTTTTGTGGAAAGAACACACATGCAATGACTCTAGTTGTTGGTACATGTGTGTTTTTGTGAAAGAACAAACATGCAATGACTCTAGTGGTTGATCCATGTGTGGTTTGTGGAAATAACACACATGCAATGACAGGTGGTTGATCCATATGTGGTTTGTGGAAAGAACACACATGCAATGACCACTGGTGGATCCATGTGGAAATAACACATATGCAATGACTCTAGTGCTTGATACATGTGTGGTTTGTGGAAATAACACACATGCAATGACTGTAATGGGTCCACATGTGGTTTGTGGAAATAACACACATGCAATGACCACTGGTTGATCCATAAGTTGTTTGTGGAAAAGAACACACATGCAATGAGTCTAGTGTTGGTTTGTGGTTTTAGTATAAGAACAAACATGCAATGACTCTAGTGGTTGATCCATGTGTGGTTTGTGGAAAGAAAACACATGCAATGACTAGTGGTTGATCCATATGTGTTTTGTGGAAAGAACACACATGCAATGACCACTGGTGGATCCATGTGTGGTTTGTGGAAAAGAACACACATGCAATGACTCTAGTGCTGGTTTGTGGTTTTAGTATAAGAACAAACATGCAATGACTCTAGTGGTTGATCCATGTGTGGTTTGTGAAAGAACACACATGCAATGACTGTAATGGGTCCACATGTGGTTTGTGGAAAGAACACACATGTAATGACCACTGGTTGATCCATAAGTTATTTGTGGAAAAGAACACACATGGAATGAGTCTAGTGTTGGTTTGTGGTTTTAGTATAAGAACAAACATGCAATGACTCTAGTGGTTGATCCATGTGTGATTTGTGGAAAGAACACGCGTGCAATGACTGGTTGATCCATATGTGTTTGTGGAAACAACACACATGCAATGACCACTGGTGGATCCATGTGTGGTTTGTGGAAAGAACACACATGCAATGACTCTAGTGCTGGTTTGTGGTTTTAGTATAAGAACAAACATGCAATGACTCTAGTGGTTGATCCATGTGTGGTTTGTGAAAAGAACACACATGCAATGACTCTAGTGTTGGTTTTAGTATAAGAACACACATGCAATGACTCTAGTGGTTGATCCATGTGTGGTTTGTGGAAATAACACATATGCAATGACTCTCGTGGTTGATCCACGTTTGGTGTTGGAAATAACACACGTGCAATGACTGTAATGGGTCCACATGTGGTTTGTGGAAAGAACACACATGCAATGACCACTGGTTGATCCATAAGTTGTTTGTGGAAAAGAACAGACATGCAATGAGTCTAGTGTTGGTTTGTGGTTTTAGTATAAGAACAAACATGCAATGACTCTAGTGGTTGATCCATGTGTGGTTTGTGGAAAGAACACACATGCAATGACTCTGGTTGATCCATATGTGGTTTGTGGAAAGAACACACATGCAATGGCCACTGGTGGATCCATGTGTGGTTTGTGCAAAAGAACACACATGCAATGACTCTAGTGCTGGTTTGTGGTTTTAGTATAAGAACAAACATGCAATGACTCTAGTGGTTGATCCATGTGTGGTTTGTGGAAATAACACATATGCAATGACTCTAGTGCTTGATCCATGTGTGGTTTGTTAACATAACACACATGCACTGGATGTAATGGGTCCACATGTGGTTTGTGGAAAGAACACACATGCAATGACCACTGGTTGATCCATAAGTTTTTGTGGAAAATAACACACATGCAATGAGTCTAGTGTTGGTTTGTGGTTTTAGTATAAGAACAAACATGCAATGACTCTAGTGGTTGATCCATGTGTGGTTTGTGGAAAGAACACACATGCAATGACTCTGGTTGATCCATATGTGTTTTGTGGAAAGAACACACATGCAATTACCACTAGTGGATCCATGTGTGGTTTGTGGAAAAGAACACACATGCAATGACTCTAGTGCTGGTTTGTGGTTTTAGTATAAGAACAAACATGCAATGACTCTAGTGGTTGATCCATGTGTGGTTTGTGGAAAGAACACACATGCAATGACTCTAGTGGTTGATCCATGTGTGGTTTGTGGAAAGAACACACATGCAATGACTCTAGTGGTTGATGCATGTGTGGTTTGTGGAAATAACACACATGCAATGACTCTAGTGGTTGATCCATGTGTGGTTTGTGGAAATAACACACATGCAATGACAGGTGGTTGATCCATATGTGGTTTGTGGAAAGAACACACATGCAATGACCACTGGTGGATCCATGTGGAAATAACACATATGCAATGACTCTAGTGCTTGATCCATGTGTGGTTTGTGGAAATAACACACATGCAATGACTGTAATGGGTCCACATGTGGTTTGTGGAAATAACACACATGCAATGACCACTGGTTGATCCATAACTTTTTGTGGAAAAGAACACACATGCAATGAGTCTAGTGTTGGTTTGTGGTTTTAGTATAAGAACAAACATGCAATGACTCTAGTGGTTGATCCATGTGTGGTTTGTGGAAAGAACACACATGCAATGACTCTGGTTGATCCATATGTGTTTTGTGGAAAGAACACACATGCAATGACCACTGGTGGATCCATGTGTGGTTTGTGGAAAAGAACACACATGCAATGACTCTAGTGCTAGTTTGTGGTTTTAGTATAAGAACAAACATGCAATGACTCTAGTGGTTGATCCATGTGTGGTTTGTGAAAAGAACACACATGCAATGACTTTAATGGGTCCACATGTGGTTTGTGGAAAGAACACACATGCAATGACCACTGGTTGATCCATAAGTTTTTGTGGAAAAGAACACACATGCAATGACTCTAGTGCTGGTTTGTGGTGTTAGTATAAGAACAAACATGCAATGACTCTAGTGGTTGATCCATGTGTGGTTTTGTGGAAAGCACACACATGCAATGACTCTGGTTGATCCATATGTGTTTGTGGAAAGAACACACATGCAATGACCACTGGTGGATCCATGTCTGGTTTGTGGAAAAGAACACACATGCAATGACTCTAGTACTGGTTTGTGGTTTTAGTATAAGAACAAACATGCAATGACTCTAGTGGTTGATCCATGTGTGGTTTGTGAAAAGAACACACATGCAATGACTCTAGTGTTGGTTTTAGTATAAGAACACACATGCAATGACTCTAGTGGTTGATCCATGTGTGGTTTGTGGAAATAACACATATGCAATGACTCTACTGGTTGATCCATGTTTGGTTTGTGGAAATAACACACGTGCAATGACTGTAATGGGTCCACATGTGGTTTGTGGAAAGAACACACATGCAATGACCACTGGTTGATCCATAAGTTGTTTGTGGAAAAGAACACACATGCAATGAGTCTAGTGTTGGTTTTGGTTTTAGTATAAGAACAAACATGCAATGACTCTAGTGGTTGATCCATGTATGGTTTGTGGAAAGAACACACATGCAATGACTCTGGTTGATCCATATGTGGTTTGTGGAAAGAACACACATGCAATGACCACTGGTGGATCCATGTGTGGTTTGTGGAAAAGAACACACATGCAATGACTCTAGTGCTGGTTTGTGGTTTTAGTATAAGAACAAACATGCAATGACTCTAGTGGTTGATCCATGTGTGGTTTGTGGAAATAACACATATGCAACGACTCTAGTGCTTGATCCATGTGTGGTTTGTCGAAATAACACACATGCAATGACTGTAATGGGTCCACATGTGGTTTGTGGAAAGAACACACATGCAATGACCACTGGTTGATCCATAAGTGGTTTGTGGAAAAGAACACACATGCAATGAGTCTAGTGTTGGTTTGTGGTTTTAGTATAAGAACAAACATGCAATGACTCTAGTGGTTGATCCATGTGTGGTTTGTGGAAAGAACACACATGCAATGACTCTGGTTGATCCATATGTGTTTTGTGGAAAGAACACACATGCAATGACCACTAGTGGATCCATGTGTGGTTTGTGGAAAATAACACACATGCAATGACTCTAGTGCTGGTTTGTGGTTTTAGTATAAGAACAAACATGCAATGACTCTAGTGGTTGATCCATGTGTGGTTTGTGGAAAGAACACACATGCAATGACTCTAGTGGTTGATCCATGTGTGGTTTGTGGAAAGAACACACATGCAATGACTCTAGTGGTTGATGCATGTGTGGTTTGTGGAAATAACACACATGCAATGACTCTAGTGGTTGATCCATGTGTGGTTTGTGGAAATAACACACATGCAATGACAGGTGGTTGATCCATATGTGGTTTGTGGAAAGAACACACATGCAATGACCACTGGTGGATCCATGTGGAAATAACACATATGCAATGACTCTAGTGCTTGATACATGTGTGGTTTGTGGAAATAACACACATGCAATGACTGTAATGGGTCCACATGTGGTTTGTGGAAATAACACACATGCAATGACCACTGGTTGATCCATAAGTTTTTGTGGAAAAGAACACACATGCAATGAGTCTAATGTTGGTTTGTGGTTTTAGTATAAGAACAAACATGCAATGACTCTAGTGGTTGATCCATGTGTGGTTTGTGGAAAGAAAACACATGCAATGACTCTGGTTGATCCATATGTGTTTTGTGGAAAGAACACACATGCAATGACCACTGGTGGATCCATGTGTGGTTTGTGGAAAAGAACACACATGCAATGACTCTAGTGCTGGTTTGTGGTTTTAGTATAAGAACAAACATGCAATGACTCTAGTGGTTGATCCATGTGTGGTTTGTGAAAAGAACACACATGCAATGACTGTAATGGGTCCACATGTGGTTTGTGGAAAGAACACACATCCAATGACCACTGGTTGATCCATAAGTTTTTGTGGAAAAGAACACACATGCAATGAGTCTAGTGTTGGTTTGTGGTTTTAGTATAAGAACAAACATGCAATGACTCTAGTGGTTGATCCATGTGTGGTTTGTGGAAAGAACACACATGCAATTACTCTGGTTGATCCATATGTGTTTTGTGGAAAGAACACACATGCAATGACCACTGGTGGATCCATGTGTGGTTTGTGGAAAAGAACACACATGCAATGACTCTAGTGCTGGTTTGTGGTTTTAGTATAAGAACAAACATGCAATGACTCTAGTGGTTGATCCATGTGTGGTTTGTGAAAGAACACACATGCAATGACTCTAGTGTTGGTTTTAGTATAAGAACACACATGCAATGACTCTAGTGGTTGATCCATGTGTGGTTTGTGGAAATAACACATATGCAACGACTCTACTGGTTGATCCATGTTTGGTTGTGGAAATAACACACGTGCAATGACTGTAATGGGTCCACATGTGGTTTGTGGAAAGAACACACATGCAATGACCACTGGTTGATCCATAAGTTGTTTGTGGAAAAGAACACACATGCAATGAGTCTAGTGTTGGTTTGTGGTTTTAGTATAAGAACAAACATGCAATGACTCTAGTGGTTGATCCATGTGTGGTTTGTGGAAAGAACACACATGCAATGACTCTGGTTGATCCATATGTGGTTTGTGGAAAGAACACACATGCAATGACCACTGGTGGATCCATGTGTGGTTTGTGCAAAAGAACACACATGCAATGACTCTAGTGCTGGTTTTTGGTTTTAGTATCAGAACAAACATGCAATGACTCTAGTGGTTGATCCATGTGTGGTTTGTGAAAAGAACACACATGCAATGACTCTAGTGTTGGTTTTAGTATAAGAACACACATGCAATGACTCTAGTGGTTGATCCATGTGTGTTTTGTGGAAAGAACACACATGCAATGACTCTAGTTGATCCATGTGTGGTTTGTGGAAAGAACACACATGCAATGACCACTGGTGGATCCATGTGTGGTTTGTGGAAAAGAACACACGTGCAACGACTCTAGTACTGGTTTGTGGTTTTAGTATAAGAACACACATGCAATGACTCTAGTGGTTGATCCATGTGTGGTTTGTGGAAAGAACACACATGCAATGACTCTGGTTAATCCATATGTGGTTTGTGGAAAGAACACACATGCAATGACTCTAGTGGTGGATCCATGTGTGGTTTGTGGAAAAAAAAACACATGCAATGACTCTAGTGCTGGTTTGTGGTTTTAGTATAAGAACAAACATGTAATGACTCTAGTGGTTGATCCATGTGTGGTTTGTGGAAAGAACACGCATGCAATGACTAGTGGTTTATCCATATGTGGTTTGTGGAAAGAACACACATGCAATGACCACTGGTGGATCCATGTGTGGTTTGTGGAAAAGAACACACATGCAATGACTCTAGTATTGGTTTGTTGTTTTAGTATAAGAAGAAACATGCAATGACTCTAGTGGTTGATCCATGTGTGGTTTATGGAAAGAACACACATGCAATGACTCTGGTTAATCCATATGTGGTTTGTGGAAAGAACACACATGCAATGACCACTGGTGGATCCATGTGTGGTTTGTGGAAAAGAACACACATGCAATGACTCTAGTGCTGGTTTGTGGTTTTAGTATAAGAACAAACATGCCATGACTCTAGTGGTTGATCCATGTGTGGTTTGTGGAAACAACACAGATGCAATGAATCTAGTGGTTGATCCATGTGTGGTTTGTGGAAAGAACACATGCAATGACCACTGGTGGATCCATGTGTGGTTTGTGGAAACTAACACACATGCAATGAATCTAGTGGTTGATCCATGTTTGTTTGTGCAAATAACACACATGCAATGACTCTAGTGGTTGATCCATGTGTGGTTTGTGAAAAGAACACACATGCAATGACTCTAGTGTTGGTTTTAGTATAAGAACAAACATGCAATGACTCTAGTGGTTGATCCATGTGTGGTTTGTGGAAATAACACATATGCAACGACTCTAGTGCTTGATCCATGTGTGGTTTGTGGAAATAACACACATGCAATGACTATAATGGGTCCACATGTGGTTTGTGGAAAGAACACACATGCAATGACCACTGGTTGATCCATAAGTTGTTTGTGGAAAAGAACACACATGCAATGAGTCTAGTGTTGGTTTGTGGTTTTAGTATAAGAACAAACATGCAATGACTCTAGTGGTTGATCCATGTGTGGTTTGTGAAAAGAACACACATGCAATGACTCTAGTGTTGGTTTTAGTATAAGAACACACATGCAATGACTCTAGTGGTTGATCCATGTGTGGTTTGTGAAAAGAACACACATGCAATGACTCTAGTGTTGGTTTTAGTATAAGAACACACATGCAATGACTCTAGTGGTTGATCCATGTGTGTTTTGTGGAAAGAACACACATGCAATGACTCTAGTTGATCCATGTGTGGTTTGTGGAAAGAACACACATGCAATGACCAATGGTGGATCCATGTGTGGTTTGTGGAAAAGAACACACGTGCAATGACTCTAGTACTGGTTTATGGTTTTAGTATAAGAACACACATGCAATGACTCTAGTGGTTGATCCATGTGTGGTTTGTGGAAAGAACACACATGCAATGACTCTGGTTAATCCATATGTGGTTTGTGGAAAGAACACACATGCAATGACTCTAGTGGTGGATCCATGTGTGGTTTGTGGAAAAGAACACACATGCAATGACTCTAGTGCTGGTTTGTGGTTTTAGTATAAGAACAAACATGCAATGACTCTAGTGGTTGATCCATGTGTGGTTTGTGGAAAGAACACACATGCAATGACTAGTGGTTGATCCATATGTGGTTTGTGGAAAGAACACACATGCAATGACCACTGGTGGATCCATGTGTGGTTTGTGGAAAAGAACACACATGCAATGACTCTAGTGTTGGTTTGTTGTTTTAGTATAAGAAGAAACATGCAATGACTCTAGTGGTTGATCCATGTGTGGTTTATGGAAAGAACACACATGCAATGACTCTGGTTAATCCATATGTGGTTTGTGGAAAGAACACACATGCAATGACCACTGGTGGATCCATGTGTGGTTTGTGGAAAAGAACACACATGCAATGACTCTAGTGCTGGTTTGTGGTTTTAGTATAAGAACAAACATGCCATGACTCTAGTGGTTGATCCATGTGTGGTTTGTGGAAACAACACAGATGCAATGACTCTAGTGGTTGATCCATGTGTGGTTTGTGGAAAGAACACACATGCAATGACTCTGGTTGATCCATATGTGTTTTGTGGAAAGAACACACATGCAATGACCACTGGTGGATCCATGTGTGGTTTGTGGAAAAGAACACACATGCAATGACTCTAGTGCTGGTTTGTGGTTTTAGTATAAGAACAAACATGCAATGACTCTAGTGGTTGATCCATGTGTGGTTT
Source organism: Avena insularis (assembly GCA_023614405.1). NCBI lineage: Eukaryota > Viridiplantae > Streptophyta > Magnoliopsida > Poales > Poaceae > Avena > Avena insularis. The sequence goes on from CM042696.1 coordinate 117,077,857, forward strand.
GTGAAAAGAACACACATGCAATGACTGTAATGGGTCCACATGTGGTTTGTGGAAAGAACACACATGCAATGAACACTGGTTGATCCATAAGTTGTTTGTGGAAAAGAACACACATGGAATGAGTCTAGTGTTGGTTTGTGGTTTTAGTATAAGAACAAACATGCAATGACTCTAGTGGTTGATCCATGTGTGGTTTGTGGAAAGAACACACATGCAATTACTCTGGTTGATCCATATGTGTTTTGTGGAAAGAACACACATGCAATGACCACTGGTGGATCCATGTGTGGTTTGTGGAAAGAACACACATGCAATGACTCTAGTGCTGGTTTGTGGTTTTAGTATAAGAACAAACATGCAATGACTCTAGTGGTTGATCCATGTGTGGTTTGTGAAAAGAACACACATGCAATGACTCTAGTGTTGGTTTTAGTATAAGAACACACATGCAATGACTCTAGTGGTTGATCCATATGTGGTTTGTGGAAATAACACATATGCAACGACTCTACTGGTTGATCCATGTTTGGTTGTGGAAATAACACACGTGCAATGACTGTAATGGGTCCACATGTGGTTTGTGGAAAGAACACACATGCAATGACCACTGGTTGATCCATAAGTTGTTTGTGGAAAAGAACACACATGCAATGAGTCTAGTGTTGGTTTGTGGTTTTAGTATAAGAACAAACATGCAATGACTCTAGTGGTTGATCCATGTGTGGTTTGTGGAAAGAACACACATGCAATGACTCTGGTTGATCCATATGTGGTTTGTGGAAAGAACACACATGCAATGACCACTGGTGGATCCATGTGTGGTTTGTGCAAAAGAACACACATGCAATGACTCTAGTGCTGGTTTGTGGTTTTAGTATCAGAACAAACATGCAATGACTCTAGTGGTTGATCCATGTGTGGTTTGTGAAAAGAACACACATGCAATGACTCTAGTGTTGGTTTTAGTATAAGAACACACATGCAATGACTCTAGTGGTTGATCCATGTGTGTTTTGTGGAAAGAACACACATGCAATGACTCTAGTTGATCCATATGTGGTTTGTGGAAAGAACACACATGCAATGACCACTGGTGGATCCATGTGTGGTTTGTGGAAAAGAACACACATGCAATGACTCTAGTACTGGTTTGTGGTTTTAGTATAAGAACACACATGCAATGACTCTAGTGGTTGATCCATGTGTGGTTTGTGGAAAGAACACACATGCAATGACTCTGGTTGATCCATATGTGTTTTGTGGAAAGAACACACATGCAATGACCACTGGTGGATCCATGTGTGGTTTGTGGAAAAGAACACACATGCAATGACTCTAGTGCTGGTTTGTGGTTTTAGTATAAGAACAAACATGCAATGACTCTAGTGGTTGATCCATGTGTGGTTTGTGAAAAGAACACACATGCAATGACTGTAATGGGTCCACATGTGGTTTGTGGAAAGAACACACATGCAATGACCACTAGTTGATCCATAAGTTTTTGTGGAAAAGAACACACATGCAATGAGTCTAGTGTTGGTTTGTGGTTTTAGTATAAGAACAAACATGCAATGACTCTAGTGGTTGATCCATGTGTGGTTTGTGGAAAGAACACACATGCAATGACTCTGGTTGATCCATATGTGTTTTGTGGAAAGAACACACATGCAATGACCACTGGTGGATCCATGTGTGGTTTGTGGAAAAGAACACACATGCAATGACTCTAGTGCTGGTTTGTGGTTTTAGTATAAGAACAAACATGCAATGACTCTAGTGGTTGATCCATGTGTGGTTTGTGAAAAGAACACACATGCAATGACTCTAGTGTTGGTTTTAGTATAAGAACACACATGCAATGACTCTAGTGGTTGATCCATGTGTGGTTTGTGGAAATAACACATATGCAACGACTCTACTGGTTGATCCATGTTTGGTTGTGGAAATAACACACGTGGAATGACTGTAATGGGTCCACATGTGGTTTGTGGAAAGAACACACATGCAATGACCACTGGTTGATCCATAAGTTGTTTGTGGAAAAGAACACACATGCAATGAGTCTAGTGTTGGTTTGTGGTTTTAGTATAAGAACAAACATGCAATGACTCTAGTGGTTGATCCATGTTTTTTTGTGGAAAGAACACACATGCAATGACTCTGGTTGATCCATATGTGGTTTGTGGAAAGAACACACATGCAATGACCACTGGTGGATCCATGTGTGGTTTGTGCAAAAGAACACACATGCAATGACTCTAGTGCTGGTTTGTGGTTTTAGTATAAGAACAAACATGCAATGACTCTAGTGGTTGATCCATGTGTGGTTTGTGGAAATAACACATATGCAACGACTCTAGTGCTTGATCCATGTGTGGTTTGTCGAAATAACACACATGCAATGACTGTAATGGGTCCACATGTGGTTTGTGGAAAGAACACACATGCAATGACCACTGGTTGATCCATAAGTTTTTGTGGAAAAGAACACACATGCAATGACTCTAGTGTTGGTTTGTGGTTTTAGTATAAGAACAAACATGCAATGACTCTAGTGGTTGATCCATGTGTGGTTTGTGGAAAGAACACACATGCAATGACTCTGGTTGATCCATATGTGGTTTGTGGAAAGAACACACATGCAATGACCACTAGTGGATCCATGTGTGGTTTGTGGAAAAGAACACACATGCAATGACTCTAGTGCTGGTTTGTGGTTTTAGTATAAGAACAAACATGCAATGACTCTAGTGGTTGATCCATGTGTGGTTTGTGGAAAGAACACACATGCAATGACTCTAGTGGTTGATCCATGTGTGGTTTGTGGAAAGAACACACATGCAATGACTCTAGTGGGTGATGCATGTGTGGTTTGTGGAAATAACACACATGCAATGACTCTAGTGGTTGATCCATGTGTGGTTTGTGGAAATAACACACATGCAATGACAGGTGGTTGATCCATATGTGGTTTGTTGAAAGAACACACATGCAATGACCACTGGTGGATCCATGTGTGGTTTGTGGAAAAGAACACACATGCAATGACTCTAGTGGTGGTTTGTGGTTTTAGTATATGAACAAACATGCCATGACTCTAGTGGTTGATTCATGTGTGGTTTGTGGAAACAACACACATGCAATGACTCTAGTGGTTGATCCATGTGTGGTTTGTGGAAAGAACACATGCAATGACCACTAGTGGATCCATGTGTGGTTTGTGGAAAAGAACACACATGCAATGACTCTAGTGGTTGATCCATGTTTGTTTGTGCAAATAACACACATGCAATGACTCTAGTGGTTGATCCATGTGTGGTTTGTGAAAAGAACACACATGCAATGACTCTAGTGTTGGTTTTAGTATAAGAACAAACATGCAATGACTCTAGTGGTTGATCCATGTGTGGTTTGTGGAAATAACACATATGCAACGACTCTAGTGCTTGATCCATGTGTGGTTTGTCGAAATAACACACATGCAATGACTGTAATGGGTCCACATGTGGTTTGTGGAAAGAACACACATGCAATGACCACTGGTTGATCCATAAGTTTTTGTGGAAAAGAACACACATGCAATGAGTCTAGTGTTGGTTTGTGGTTTTAGTATAAGAACAAACATGCAATGACTCTAGTGGTTGATCCATGTGTGGTTTGTGGAAAGAACACACATGCAATGACTCTGGTTGATCCATATGTGTTTTGTGGAAAGAACACACATGCAATGACCACTGGTGGATCCATGTGTGGTTTGTGGAAAGAACACACATGCAATGACTCTAGTTGTTTGTGGTTTTAGTATAAGAACAAACATGCAATGACTCTAGTGGTTGATCCATGTGTGGTTTGTGGAAAGAACACACATGCAATGACTCTAGTGGTTGATCCATGTGTGGTTTGTGGAAAGAACACACATGCAATGACTCTAGTGCTGGTTTGTGGTTTTAGTATAAGAACAAACATGCAATGACTCTAGTGGTTGATCCATGTGTGGTTTGTGGAAAGAACACACATGCAATGACTCTAGTGGTTGATCCATGTGCGGTTTGTGGAAAGAACACACATGCAATGACTCTAGTGGTTGATGCATGTGTGGTTTGTGGAAATAACACACATGCAATGACTCTAGTGGTTGATCCATGTGTGGTTTGTGGAAATAACACACATGCAATGACAGGTGGTTGATCCATATGTGGTTTGTGGAAAGAACACACATGCAATGACCACTGGTGGATCCATGTGGAAATAACACATATGCAATGACTCTAGTGCTTGATCCATGTGTGGTTTGTGGAAATAACACACATGCAATGACTGTAATGGGTCCACATGTGGTTTGTGGAAATAACACACATGCAATGACCAGTGGTTGATCAATAACTTTTTGTGGAAAAGAACACACATGCAATGAGTCTAGTGTTGGTTTGTGGTTTTAGTATAAGAACAAACATGCAATGACTCTAGTGGTTGATCCATGTGTGGTTTGTGGAAAGAACACACATGCAATGACTCTGGTTGATCCATATGTGTTTTGTGGAAAGAACACACATGCAATGACCACTGGTGGATCCATGTGTGGTTTGTGGAAAAGAACACACATGCAATGACTCTAGTGCTGGTTTGTGGTTTTAGTATAAGAACAAACATGCAATGACTCTAGTGGTTGATCCATGTGTGGTTTGTGAAAAGAACACACATGCAATGACTCTAGTGTTGGTTTTAGTATAAGAACACACATGCAATGACTCTAGTGGTTGATCCATGTGTGGTTTGTGGAAATAACACATATGCAACGACTCTACTGGTTGATCCATGTTTGGTTTTGGAAATAACACACGTGCAATGACTGTAATGGGTCCACATGTGGTTTGTGGAAAGAACACACATGCAATGACCACTGGTTGATCCATAAGTTGTTTGTGGAAAAGAACACACATGCAATGAGTCTAGTGTTGGTTTGTGGTTTTAGTATAAGAACAAACATGCAATGACTCTAGTGGTTGATCCATGTGTGGTTTGTGGAAAGAACACACATGCAATGACTCTGGTTGATCCATATGTGGTTTGTGGAAAGAACACACATGCAATGACCACTGGTGGATCCATGTGTGGTTTGTGCAAAAGAACACACATGCAATGACTCTAGTGCTGGTTTGTGGTTTTAGTATAAGAACAAACATGCAATGACTCTAGTGGTTGATCCATGTGTGGTTTGTGGAAATAACACATATGCAATGACTATAGTGGTTGATCCATGTGTGGTTTGTGGAAATAACACACATGCAATGACTGTAATGGGTCCACATGTGGTTTGTGGAAAGAACACACATGCAATGACCACTGGTTGATCCATAAGTTTTTGTGGAAAAGAACACACATGCAATGAGTCTAGTGTTGGTTTGTGGTTTTAGTATAAGAACAAACATGCAATGACTCTAGTGGTTGATCCATGTGTGGTTTGTGGAAAGAACACACATGCAATGACTCTGGTTGATCCATATGTGTTTTGTGGAAAGAACACACATGCAATGACCACTAGTGGATCCATGTGTGGTTTGTGGAAAAGAACACACATGCAATGACTCTAGTGCTGGTTTGTGGTTTTAGTATAAGAACAAACATGCAATGACTCTAGTGGTTGATCCATGTGTGGTTTGTGGAAAGAACACACATGCAATGACTCTAGTGGTTGATCCATGTGTGGATTGTGGAAAGAACACACATGCAATGACTCTAGTGGTTGATGCATGTGTGGTTTGTGGAAAGAACACACATGCAATGACCACTGGTGGATCCATGTGGAAATAACACATATGCAATGACTCTAGTGCTTGATCCATGTGTGGTTTGTGGAAATAACACACATGCAATGATTGTAATGGGTCCACATGTGGTTTGTGGAAATAACACACATGCAATGACCACTGGTTGATCCATAACTTTTTGTGGAAAAGAACACACATGCAATGAGTCTAGTGTTGGTTTGTGGTTTTAGTATAAGAACAAACATGCAATGACTCTAGTGGTTAATCCATGTGTGGTTTGTGGAAAGAACACACATGCAATGACTCTGGTTGATCCATATGTGTTTTGTGGAAAGAACACACATGCAATGACCACTGGTGGATCCATGTGTGGTTTGTGGAAAAGAACACACATGCAATGACTCTAGTGCTTGTTTGTGGTTTTAGTATAAGAACAAACATGCAATGACTCTAGTGGTTGATCCATGTGTGGGTTGTGAAAAGAACACACATGCAATGACTGTAATGGGTCCACATGTGGTTTGTGGAAAGAACACACATGCAATGACCACTAGTTGATCCATAAGTTTTTGTGGAAAAGAACACACATGCAATGAGTCTAGTGTTGGTTTGTGGTTTTAGTATAAGAACAAACATGCAATGACTCTAGTGGTTGATCCATGTGTGGTTTGTGGAAAGAACACACATGCAATGACTCTAGTGGTTGATCCATATGTGTTTTGTGGAAAGAACACACATGCAATGACCACTGGTGGATCCATGTGTGGTTTGTGGAAAAGAACACACATGCAATGACTCTAGTGCTGGTTTGTGGTTTTAGTATAAGAACAAACATGCAATGACTCTAGTGGTTGATCCATATGTGGTTTGTGAAAAGAACACACATGCAATGACTCTAGTGTTGGTTTCAGTATGAGAACACACATGCAATGACTCTAGTGGTTGATCCATGTGTGGTTTGTGGAAATAACACATATGCAACGACTCTACTGGTTGATCCATGTTTGGTTTTGGAAATAACACACGTGCAATGACTGTAATGGGTCCACATGTGGTTTGTGGAAAGAACACACATGCAATGACCACTGGTTGATCCATAAGTTGTTTGTGGAAAAGAACACACATGCAATGAGTCTAGTGTTGGTTTGTGGTTTTAGTATAAGAACAAACATGCAATGACTCTAGTGGTTGATCCATGTGTGGTTTGTGGAAAGAACACACATGCAATGACTCTGGTTGATCCATATGTGGTTTGTGGAAAGAACACACATGCAATGACCACTGGTGGATCCATGTGTGGTTTGTGCAAAAGAACACACATGCAATGACTCTAGTGCTGGTTTGTGGTTTTAGTATCAGAACAAACCAGCAATGACTCTTGTGGTTGATCCATGTGTGGTTTGTAAAAAGAACACACATGCAATGACTCTAGTGTTGGTTTTAGTATAAGAACACACATGCAATGACTCTAGTGGTTGATCCATGTGTGTTTTGTGGAAAGAAGACACATGCAATGACTCTAGTTGATCCATGTGTGGTTTGTGGAAAGAACACACATGCAATGACCACTAGTGGATCCATGTGTGGTTTGTGGAAAAGAACACACGTGCAATGACTCTAGTACTGGTTTGTGGTTTTAGTATAAGAACACACATGCAATGACTCTAGTGGTTGATCCATGTGTGGTTTGTGGAAAGAACACACATGCAATGACTCTGGTTAATCCATATGTGGTTTGTGGAAAGAACACACATGCAATGACTCTAGTGCTGGATCCATGTGTGGTTTGTGGAAAAAAACACACATGCAATGACTCTAGTGCTGGTTTGTGGTTTTAGTATAAGAACAAACATGCAATGACTCTAGTGGTTGATCCATGTGTGGTTTGTGGAAAGAACACACATGCAATGACTAGTGGTTGATCCATATGTGGTTTGTGGAAAGAACACACATGCAATGACCACTGGTGGATCCATGTGTGGTTTGTGGAAAAGAACACACATGCAATGACTCTAGTGTTGGTTTGTTGTTTTAGTATAAGAAGAAACATGCAATGACTCTAGTGGTTGATCCATGTGTGGTTTATGGAAAGAACACACATGCAATGACTCTGGTTAATCCATATGTGGTTTGTGGAAAGAACACACATGCAATGACCAATGGTGTAACCATGTGTGGTTTGTGGAAAAGAACACACATGCAATGACTCTAGTGCTGGTTTGTGGTTTTAGTATAAGAACAAACATGCCATGACTCTAGTGGTTGATCCATGTGTGGTTTGTGGAAACAACACAGATGCAATGACTCTAGTGGTTGATCCATGTGTGGTTTGTGGAAAGAACACATGCAATGACCACTGGTGGATCCATGTGTGGTTTGTGGAAACTAACACACATGCAATGACTCTAGTGGTTGATCCATGTTTGTTTGTGCAAATAACACACATGCAATGACTCTAGTGGTTGATCCATGTGTGGTTTGTGAAAAGAACACACATGCAATGACTCTAGTGTTGGTTTTAGTATAAGAACAAACATGCAATGACTCTAGTGGTTGATCCATGTGTGGTTTGTGGAAATAACACATATGCAACGACTCTAGTGCTTGATCCATGTGTGGTTTGTGGAAATAACACACATGCAATGACTGTAATGGGTCCACATGTGGTTTGTGGAAAGAACACACATGCAATGACCACTGGTTGATCCATAAGTTGTTTGTGGAAAAGAACACACATGCAATGAGTCTAGTGTTGGTTTGTGGTTTTAGTATAAGAACAAACATGCAATGACTCTAGTGGTTGATCCATGTGTGGTTTGTGAAAAGAACACACATGCAATGACTCTAGTGTTGGTTTTAGTATAAGAACACACATGCAATGACTCTAGTGGTTGATCCATGTGTGGTTTGTGAAAAGAACACACATGCAACGACTCTAGTGTTGGTTTTAGTATAAGAACACACATGCAATGACTCTAGTGGTTGATCCATGTGTGTTTTGTGGAAAGAACACACATGCAATGACTCTAGTTGATCCATGTGTGGTTTGTGGAAAGAACACACATGCAATGACCACTAGTGGATCCATGTGTGGTTTGTGGAAAAGAACACACGTGCAATGACTCTAGTACTGGTTTGTGGTTTTAGTATAAGAACACACATGCAATGACTCTAGTGGTTGATCCATGTGTGGTTTGTGGAAAGAACACACATGCAATGACTCTGGTTAATCCATATGTGGTTTGTGGAAAGAACACACATGCAATGACTCTAGTGGTGGATCCATGTGTGGTTTGTGGAAAAGAACACACATGCAATGACTCTAGTGCTGGTTTGTGGTTTTAGTATAAGAACAAACATGCAATGACTCTAGTGGTTGATCCATGTGTGGTTTGTGGAAAGAACACACATGCAATGACCACTGGTGGATCCATGTGTTGCTTGTGGAAAAGAACACACATGCAATGACTCTAGTGTTGGTTCGTTGTTTTAGTATAAGAAGAAACATGCAATGACTCTAGTGGTTGATCCATGTGTGGTTTATGGAAAGAACACACATGCAATGACTCTGGTTAATCCATATGTGGTTTGTGAAAAGAACACACATGCAATGACCACTGGTGGATCCATGTGTGGTTTGTGGAAAAGAACACACATGCAATGACTCTAGTGCTGGTTTGTGGTTTTAGTATAAGAACAAACATGCCATGACTCTAGTGGTTGATCCATGTGTGGTTTGTGGAAACAACACACATGCAATGACTCTAGTGGTTGATCCATGTGTGGTTTGTGGAAAGAACACACATGCAATGACTCTAGTGGTTGATCCATGTGTGGTTTGTGGAAAGAACACACATGCAATGACTCTACTGGTGGATCCATGTGTGGTTTGTGGAAAAGAACACACATGCAATGACTCTAGTGCTGGTTTGTGGTTTTAGTATAAGAACAAACATGCAATGACTCTAGTGGTTGATCCATGTGTGGTTTGTGGAAAGAACACACATGCAATGACTGTAATGGGTCCACATGTGGTTTGTGGAAAGAACACACATGCAATGACCACTGGTTGATCCATTAGTTTTTGTGGAAAAGAACACACATGCAATGAGTCTAGTGTTGGTTTGTGGTTTTAGTATAAGAACAAACATGCAATGACTCTAGTGGTTGATCCATGTGTGGTTTGTGGAAAGAACACACATGCAATGACTCTGGTTGATCCATATGTGTTTGTGGAAAGAACACACATGCAATGACCACTGGTGGATCCATGTGTGGTTTGTGGAAAAGAACACACATGCAATGACTCTAGTGCTGGTTTGTGGTTTTAGTATAAGAACAAACATGCAATGACTCTAGTGGTTGATCCATGTGTGGTTTGTGGAAAGAACACATGCAATGACTCTAGTGTTTGTGGTTTTAGTATAAGAACACACATGCAATGACTCTAGTGGTTGATCCATGTGGTTTGTGGAAAGAACACACATGCAATGACTCTAGTGGTGGATCCATGTGTGGTTTGTGGAAAAGAACACACATGCAATGACTCTAGTGCTGGTTTGTGGTTTTAGTATAAGAACAAACATGCAATGACTCTAGTGGTTGATCCATGTGTGGTTTGTGGAAAGAACACACATGCAATGACTCTAGTGGTTGATCCATGTGTGGTTTGTGGAAAGAACACACATGCAATGACTCTAGTGGGTGATGCATGTGGTTTGTGGAAATAACACACATGCAATGACTCTAGTGGTTGATCCATGTGTGGTTTGTGGAAATAACACACATGCAATGACAGGTGGTTGATCCATATGTGGTTTGTCGAAAGAACACACATGCAATGACCACTGGTGGATCCATGTGTGGTTTGTGGAAAAGAACACACATGCCATGACTCTAGTGGTGGTTTGTGGTTTTAGTATATGAACAAACATGCCATGACTCTAGTGGTTGATCCATGTGTGGTTTGTGGAAACAACACACATACAATGACTCTAGTGGTTGATCCATGTGTGGTTTGTGGAAAGAACACATGCAATGACCACTAGTGGATCCATGTGTGGTTTGTGGAAAAGAACACACATGCAATGACTCTAGTGGTTGATCCATGTTTGTTTGTGCAAATAACACACATGCAATGACTCTAGTGGTTGATCCATGTGTGGTTTGTGAAAAGAACACACATGCAATGACTCTAGTGTTGGTTTTAGTATAAGAACAAACATGCAATGACTCTAGTGGTTGATCCATGTGTGGTTTGTGGAAATAACACATATGCAACGACTCTAGTGCTTGATCCATGTGTGGTTTGTGGAAATAACACACATGCAATGACTGTAATGGGTCCACATGTGGTTTGTGGAAAGAACACACATGCAATGACCACTGGTTGATCCATAAGTTGTTTGTGGAAAAGAACACACATGCAATGAGTCTAGTGTTGGTTTGTGGTTTTAGTATAAGAACAAACATGCAATGACTCTAGTGGTTGATCCATGTGTGGTTTGTGGAAAGAACACACATGCAATGACTCTGGTTGATCCATATGTGTTTTGTGGAAAGAACACACATGCAATGACCACTGGTGGATCCATGTGTGGTTTGTGGAAAAGAACACACATGCAATGACTCTAGTTCTGGTTTGTGGTTTTAGTATAAGAACAAACATGCAATGACTCTAGTGGTTGATCCATGTGTGGTTTGTGGAAAGAACACACATGCAATGACTCTAGTGGTTGATCCATGTGTGGTTTGTGGAAAGAACACACATGCAATGACTCTAGTGCTAGTTTGTGGTTTTAGTATAAGAACAAACATGCAATGACTCTAGTGGTTGATCCATGTGTGGTTTGTGGAAAGAACACACATGCAATGACTCTAGTGGTTGATCCATGTGTGGTTTGTGGAAAGAACACACATGCAATGACTCTAGTGGTTGATCCATGTGTGGTTTGTGGAAATAACACACATGCAATGACTCTAGTGGTTGATCCATGTGTGGTTTGTGGAAAGAACACACATGCAATGACTAGTGGTTGATCCATATGTGGTTTGTGGAAAGAACACACATGCAATGACCACTGGTGGATCCATGTGAGGTTAGGGGAAATAACACACATGCAATGACTCTAGTGGTTGATCCATGTGTGGTTTGTGGAAATAACACACATGCAATGACTGTAATGGGTCCACATGTGGTTTGTGGAAATAACACACATGCAATGACCAGTGGTTGATCAATAACTTTTTGTGGAAAAGAACACACATGCAATGAGTCTAGTGTTGGTTTGTGGTTTTAGTATAAGAACAAACATGCAATGACTCTAGTGGTTGATCCATGTGTGGTTTGTGGAAAGAACACACATGCAATGACTAGTGGTTGATCCATATGTGGTTTGTGGAAAGAACACACATGCAATGACCACTGGTGGATCCATGTGTGGTTTGTGGAAAAGAACACACATGCAATGACTCTAGTGCTGGTTTGTGGTTTTAGTATAAGAACAAACATGCAATGACTCTAGTGGTTGATCCATGTGTGGTTTGTGAAAAGAACACACATGCAATGACTCTAGTGTTGGTTTTAGTATAAGAACACACATGCAATGACTCTAGTGGTTGATCCATGTGTGGTTTGTGGAAAGAACACATATGCAATGACTCTAGTGGTTGATCCATGTTTGTTTGTGGAAATAACACACATGCAATGACTGTAATGGGTCCACATGTGGTTTGTGGAAAGAACACACATGCAATGACCACTGGTTGATCCATTTGTTGTTTGTGGAAAAGAACACACATGCAATGAGTCTAGTGTTGGTTTGTGGTTTTAGTATAAGAACAAACATGCAATGACTCTAGTGGTTGATCCATGTGTGGTTTGTGGAAAGAACACACATGCAATGACTCTGGTTGATCCATATGTGGTTTGTGGAAAGAACACACATGCAATGACCACTGGTGGATCCATGTGTGGTTTGTGAAAAGAACACACATGCAATGACTCTAGTGCTGGTTTGTGGTTTTAGTATAAGAACAAACATGCAATGACTCTAGTGGTTGATCCATGTGTGGTTTGTGGAAATAACACATATGCAATGACTCTAGTGGTTGATCCATGTGTGGTTTGTGCAAATAACACACATGCAATGACTGTAATGGGTCCACATGTGGTTTGTGGAAAGAACACACATGCAATGACCACTGGTTGATCCATAAGTTTTTGTGGAAAAGAACACACATGCAATGAGTCTAGTGTTGGTTTGTGGTTTTAGTATAAGAACAAACATGCAATGACTCTAGTGGTTGATCCATGTGTGGTTTGTGGAAAGAACACACATGCAATGACACTGGTTGATCCATATGTGTTTTGTGGAAAGAACACACATGCAATGACCCCTGGTGGATCCATGTGTGGTTTGTGGAAAGAACACACATGCAATGACTCTAGTGCTGGTTTGTGGTTTTAGTATAAGAACAAACATGCAATGACTCTAGTGGTTGATCCATGTGTGGTTTGTGGAAAGAACACACATGCAATGACTCTAGTGGTTGATCCATGTGTGGTTTGTGGAAAGAACACACATGCAATGACTCTAGTGGTTGATCCATGTGTGGTTTGTGGAAAGAACACACATGCAATGACCACTGGTGGATCCATGTGGAAATAACACATATGCAATGACTCTAGTGGTTGATCCATGTGTGGTTTGTGGAAATAACACACATGCAATGATTGTAATGGGTCCACATGTGGTTTGTGGAAAGAACACACATGCAATGACCACTGGTTGATCCATAACTTTTTGTGGAAAAGAACACACATGCAATGAGTCTAGTGTTGGTTTGTGGTTTTAGTATAAGAACAAACATGCAATGACTCTAGTGGTTGATCCATGTGTGGTTTGTGGAAAGAACACACATGCAATGACTAGTGGTTGATCCATATGTGTTTTGTGGAAAGAACACACATGCAATGACCACTGGTGGATCCATGTGTGGTTTGTGGAAAAGAACACACATGCAATGACTCTAGTGCTTGTTTGTGGTTTTAGTATAAGAACAAACATGCAATGACTCTAGTGGTTGATCCATGTGTGGTTTGTGAAAAGAACACACATGCAATGACTGTAATGGGTCCACATGTGGTTTGTGGAAAGAACACACATGCAATGACCACTGGTTGATCCATAAGTTTTTGTGGAAAAGAACACACATGCAATGAGTCTAGTGTTGGTTTGTGGTTTTAGTATAAGAACAAACATGCAATGACTCTAGTGGTTGATCCATGTGTGGTTTGTGGAAAGAACACACATGCAATGACTCTAGTGGTTGATCCATGTGTGGTTTGTGGAAAGAACACACATGCAATGACCACTGGTGGATCCATGTGTGGTTTGTGGAAAAGAACACACATGCAATGACTCTAGTGCTGGTTTGTGGTTTTAGTATAAGAACAAACATGCAATGACTCTAGTGGTTGATCCATGTGTGGTTTGTGAAAAGAACACACATGCAATGACTCTAGTGTTGGTTTTAGTATAAGAACACACATGCAATGACTCTAGTGGTTGATCCATGTGTGGTTTGTGGAAATAACATATATGCAATGACTCTAGTGGTTGATCCATGTGTGGTTGTTGGAAATAACACACATGCAATGACTGTAATGGGTCCACATGTGGTTTGTGGAAAGAACACACATGCAATGACCACTGGTTGATCCATAAGTTGTTTGTGGAAAAGAACACACATGCAATGAGTCTAGTGTTGGTTTGTGGTTTTAGTATAAGAACAAACATGCAATGACTCTAGTGGTTGATCCATGTGTGGTTTGTGGAAAGAACACACATGCAATGACTCTGGTTGATCCATATGTGGTTTGTGGAAAGAACACACATGCAATGACCACTGGTGGATCCATGTGTGGTTTGTGGAAAAGAACACACATGCAATGACTCTAGTGCTGGTTTGTGGTTTTAGTATAAGAACAAACATGCAATGACTCTAGTGGTTGATCCATGTGTGGTTTGTGAAAAAAAACACATGCAATGACTCTAGTGTTGGTTTTAGTATAAGAACACACATGCAATGACTCTAGTGGTTGAGCCATATGTGTTTCGTGGAAAGAACGCACATGCAATGACTCTAGTTGTTTATCCATGTGTGGTTTGTGGAAATAACACACATGCAATGACCACTGGTGGGTCCACATGTGTGGTTTGTGGAAAAGAACACACATGCAATGACTCTAGTACTGGTTTGTGGTTTTAGTATAAGAACACACATGCAATGACTCTAGTGGTTGATCCATGTGTGGTTTGTGGAAAGAACACACATGCAATGACTCTGGTTAATCCATATGTGGTTTGTGGAAAGAACACACATGCAATGACTCTAGTGGTGGATCCATGTGTGGTTTGTGGAAATAACACACATGCAATGACTCTAGTGCTGGTTTGTGGTTTTAGTATAAGAACAAACATGCAATGACTCTAGTGGTTGATCCATGTGTGGTTTGTGGAAAGACAACACATGCAATGACTAGTGGTTGATCCATATGTGGTTTGTGGAAAGAACACACATGCAATGACCACTGGTGGATCCATGTGTGGTTTGTGGAAAAGAACACACATGCAATGACTCTAGTGTTGGTTTGTGGTTTTAGTATAAGAACAAACATGCAATGACTCTAGTGGTTGATCCATGTGTGGTTTATGGAAAGAACACACATGCAATGACTGGTTGATCCATATGTGGTTTGTGGAAAGAACACACATGCAATGACCACTGGTGGATCCATGTGTGGTTTGTGGAAAAGAACACACATGCAATGACTCTAGTGCTGGTTTGTGGTTTTAGTATAAGAACAAACATGCCATGACTCTAGTGGTTGATCCATGTGTGGTTTGTGGAAACAACACACATGCAATGACTCTAGTGGTTGATCCATGTGTGGTTTGTGGAAAGAACACATGCAATGACCACTGGTGGATCCATGTGTGGTTTGTGGAAACTAACACACATGCAATGACTCTAGTGGTTGATCCATGTTTGTTTGTGCAAATAACACACATGCAATGACTCTAGTGGTTGATCCATGTGTGGTTTGTGAAAAGAACACACATGCAATGACTCTAGTGTTGGTTTTAGTATAAGAACAAACATGCAATGACTCTAGTGGTTGATCCATGTGTGGTTTGTGGAAATAACACATATGCAACGACTCTAGTGCTTGATCCATGTGTGGTTTGTGGAAATAACACACATGCAATGACTGTAATGGGTCCACATGTGGTTTGTGGAAAGAACACACATGCAATGACCACTGGTTGATCCATAAGTTGTTTGTGAAAAAGAACACACATGCAATGAGTCTAGTGTTGGTTTGTGGTTTTAGTATAAGAACAAACATGCAATGACTCTAGTGGTTGATCCATGTGTGGTTTGTGGAAAGAACACACATGCAATGACTCTAGTGTTGGTTTTAGTATAAGAACACACATGCAATGACTCTAGTGGTTGATCCATGTGTGGTTTGTGAAAAGAACACACATGCAATGACTCTAGTGTTGGTTTTAGTATAAGAACACACATGCAATGACTCTAGTGGTTGATCCATGTGTGTTTTGTGGAAAGAACACACATGCAATGACTCTAGTTGATCCATGTGTGGTTTGTGGAAAGAACACACATGCAATGACCACTGGTGGATCCATGTGTGGTTTGTGGAAAAGAACACATGCAATGACTCTAGTACTGGTTTGTGGTTTTAGTATAAGAACACACATGCAATGACTCTAGTGGTTGATCCATGTGTGGTTTGTGGAAAGAACACACATGCAATGACTCTGGTTAATCCATATGTGGTTTGTGGAAAGAACACACATGCAATGACTCTAGTGGTGGATCCATGTGTGGTTTGTGGAAAAGAACACACATGCAATGACTCTAGTGCTGGTTTGTGGTTTTAGTATAAGAACAAACATGCAATGACTCTAGTGGTTGATCCATGTGTGGTTTGTGGAAAGAACACACATGCAATGACTAGTGGTTGATCCATATGTTGTTTGTGGAAAGAACACACATGCAATGACTCTAGTGTTGGTTTGTGGTTTTAGTATAAGAACAAACATGCAATGACTCTAGTGGTTGATCCATGTGTGGTTTATGGAAAGAACACACATGCAATGACTCTGGTTAATCCATATGTGGTTTGTGGAAAGAACACACATGCAATGACCACTGGTGGATCCATGTGTGGTTTGTGGAAAAGAACACACATGCAATGACTCTAGTGCTGGTTTGTGGTTTTAGTATAAGAACAAACATGCCATGACTCTAGTGGTTGATCCATGTGTGGTTTGTGGAAACAACACAGATGCAATGACTCTAGTGGTTGATCCATGTGTGGTTTGTGGAAAGAACACACATGCAATGACTCTAGTGGTTGATCCATATGTGTTTTGTGGAAAGAACACACATGCAATGACCACTGGTTGATCCATGTGTGGTTTGTGGAAAAGAACACACATGCAATGACTCTAGTGCTGGTTTGTGGTTTTAGTATAAGAACAAACATGCAATGACTCTAGTGGTTGATCCATGTGTGGTTTGTGGAAAGAACACACATGCAATGACTGTAATGGGTCCACATGTGGTTTGTGGAAAGAACACACATGCAATGACCACTGGTTGATCCATAAGTTTTTGTGGAAAAGAACACACATGCAATGAGTCTAGTGTTGGTTTGTGGTTTTAGTATAAGAACAAACATGCAATGACTCTAGTGGTTGATCCATGTGTGGTTTGTGGAAAGAACACACATGCAATGACTCTGGTTGATCCATATGTGGTTTGTGGAAAGAACACACATGCAATGACCACTGGTGGATCCATGTGTGGTTTGTGGAAAAGAACACACATGCAATGACTCTAGTGCTGGTTTGTGGTTTTAGTATAAGAACAAACATGCAATGACTCTAGTGGTTGATCCATGTGTGGTTTGTGAAAAGAACACACATGCAATGACTCTAGTGTTGGTTTTAGTATAAGAACACACATGCAATGACTCTAGTGGTTGATCCATGTGTGGTTTGTGGAAATAACACATATGCAACGACTCTAGTGGTTGATCCATGTGTGGTTGTGGAAATAACACACATGCAATGACTGTAATGGGTCCACATGTGGTTTGTGGAAAGAACACACATGCAATGACCACTAGTTGATCCATAAGTTGTTTGTGGAAAAGAACACACATGCAATGAGTCTAGTGTTGGTTTGTGGTTTTAGTATAAGAACAAACATGCAATGACTCTAGTGGTTGATCCATGTGTGGTTTGTGGAAAGAACACACATGCAATGACTCTGGTTGATCCATATGTGGTTTGTGGAAAGAACACACATGCAATGACCACTGGTGGATCCATGTGTGGTTTGTGGAAAAGAACACACATGCAATGACTCTAGTGCTGGTTTGTGGTTTTAGTATAAGAACAAACATGCAATGACTCTAGTGGTTGATCCATGTGTGGTTTGTGAAAAGAACACACATGCAATGACTCTAGTGTTGGTTTTAGTATAAGAACACACATGCAATGACTCTAGTGGTTGATCCATGTGTGTTTTGTGGAAAGAACACACATGCAATGACTCTAGTTGATCCATGTGTGGTTTGTGGAAAGAACACACATGCAATGACCACTGGTGGATCCATGTGTGGTTTGTGGAAAAGAACACACGTGCAATGACTCTAGTACTGGTTTGTGGTTTTAGTATAAGAACAAACATGCAATGACTCTAGTGGTTGATCAATGTGTGGTTTGTGGAAAGAACACACATGCAATGACTCTGGTTAATCCATATGTGGTTTGTGGAAAGAACACACATGCAATGACTCTAGTGGTTGATCCATGTGTGGTTTGTGGAAAAGAACACACATGCAATGACTCTAGTGCTGGTTTGTGGTTTTAGTATAAGAACAAACATGCAATGACTCTAGTGGTTGATCCATGTGTGGTTTGTGGAAAGAACACACATGCAATGACTAGTGGTTGATCCATATGTGGTTTGTGGAAAGAACACACATGCAATGACCACCGGTGGATCCATGTGTGGTTTGTGGAAAAGAACACACATGCAATGACTCTAGTGTTGGTTTGTGGTTTTAGTATAAGAAGAAACATGCAATGACTCTAGTGGTTGATCCATGTGTGGTTTATGGAAAGAACACACATGCAATGACTCTGGTTAATCCATATGTGGTTTGTGGAAAGAACACACATGCAATGACCACTGGTGGATCCATGTGTGGTTTGTGGAAAAGAACACACATGCAATGACTCTAGTGCTGGTTTGTGGTTTTAGTATAAGAACAAACATGCCATGACTCTAGTGGTTGATCCATGTGTGGTTTGTGGAAACAACACAGATGCAATGACTCTAGTGGTTGATCCATGTGTGGTTTGTGGAAAGAACACATGCAATGACCACTGGTGGATCCATGTGTGGTTTGTTGAAACTAACACACATGCAATGACTCTAGTGGTTGATCCATGTTTGTTTGTGCAAATAACACACATGCAATGACTCTAGTGGTTGATCCATGTGTGGTTTGTGAAAAGAACACACATGCAATGACTCTAGTGTTGGTTTTAGTATAAGAACAAACATGCAATGACTCTAGTGGTTGATCCATGTGTGGTTTGTGGAAATAACACATATGCAACGACTCTAGTGCTTGATCCATGTGTGGTTTGTGGAAATAACACACATGCAATGACTGTAATGGGTCCACATGTGGTTTGTGGAAAGAACACACATGCAATGACCACTGGTTGATCCATAAGTTGTTTGTGGAAAAGAACACACATGCAATGAGTCTAGTGTTGGTTTGTGGTTTTAGTATAAGAACAAACATGCAATGACTCTAGTGGTTGATCCATGTGTGGTTTGTGAAAAGAACACACATGCAATGACTCTAGTGTTGGTTTTAGTATAAGAACACACATGCAATGACTCTAGTGGTTGATCCATGTGTGGTTTGTGAAAAGAACACACATGCAATGACTCTAGTGTTGGTTTTAGTATAAGAACACACATGCAATGACTCTAGTGGTTGATCCATGTGTGTTTTGTGGAAAGAACACACATGCAATGACTCTAGTTGATCCATGTGTGGTTTGTGGAAAGAACACACATGCAATGACCACTGGTGGATCCATGTGTGGTTTGTGGAAAAGAACACACGTGCAATGACTCTAGTACTGGTTTGTGGTTTTAGTATAAGAACACACATGCAATGACTCTAGTGGTTGATCCATGTGTGGTTTGTGGAAAGAACACACATGCAATGACTCTGGTTAATCCATATGTGGTTTGTGGAAAGAACACACATGCAATGACTCTAGTGGTGGATCCATGTGTGGTTTGTGGAAAAGAACACACATGCAATGACTCTAGTGTTGGTTTGTGGTTTTAGTATAAGAACAAACATGCAATGACTCTAGTGGTTGATCCATGTGTGGTTTGTGGAAAGAACACACATGCAATGACTAGTGGTTGATCCATATGTGGTTTGTGGAAAGAACACACATGCAATGACCACTGGTGGATCCATGTGTGGTTTGTGGAAAAGAACACACATGCAATGACTCTAGTGTTGGTTTGTGGTTTTAGTATAAGAAGAAACATGCAATGACTCTAGTGGTTGATCCATGTGTGGTTTATGGAAAGAACACACATGCAATGACTCTGGTTAATCCATATGTGGTTTGTGGAAAGAACACACATGCAATGACCACTGGTGGATCCATGTGTGGTTTGTGGAAAAGAACACACATGCAATGACTCTAGTGCTGGTTTGTGGTTTTAGTATAAGAACAAACATGCCATGACTCTAGTGGTTGATCCATGTGTGGTTTGTGGAAACAACACAGATGCAATGACTCTAGTGGTTGATCCATGTGTGGTTTGTGGAAAGAACACATGCAATGACCACTGGTGGATCCATGTGTGGTTTGTGGAAACTAACACACATGCAATGACTCTAGTGGTTGATCCATGTTTGTTTGTGCAAATAACACACATGCAATGACTCTAGTGGTTGATCCATGTGTGGTTTGTGAAAAGAACACACATGCAATGACTCTAGTGTTGGTTTTAGTATAAGAACAAACATGCAATGACTCTAGTGGTTGATCCATGTGTGGTTTGTGGAAATAACACATATGCAACGACTCTAGTGCTTGATCCATGTGTGGTTTGTGGAAATAACACACATGCAATGACTGTAATGGGTCCACATGTGGTTTGTCGAAAGAACACACATGCAATGACCATTGGTTGATCCATAAGTTGTTTGTGGAAAAGAACACACATGCAATGAGTCTAGTGTTGGTTTGTGGTTTTAGTATAAGAACAAACATGCAATGAGTCTAGTGGTTGATCCATGTGTGGTTTGTGGAAAGAACACACATGCAATGACTCTGGTTGATCCATATGTGGTTTGTGGAAAGAACACACATGCAATGACCACTGGTGGATCCATGTGTGGTTTGTGGAAAAGAACACACATGCAATGACTCTTGTGCTGGTTTGTGGTTTTAGTATAAGAACAAACATGCAATGACTCTAGTGGTTGATCCATGTGTGGTTTGTGAAAAGAACACACATGCAATGACTCTAGTGTTGGTTTTAGTATAAGAACACACATGCAATGACTCTAGTGGTTGATCCATGTGTGGTTTGTGGAAATAACACATATGCAACGACTCTACTGGTTGATCCATGTGTGGTTTGTGGAAATAACACACGTGCAATGACTGTAATGGGTCCACATGTGGTTTGTGGAAAGAACACACATGCAATGACCACTGGTTGATCCATGTGTGGTTTGTGGAAAAGAACACACATGCAATGACTCTAGTGCTGGTTTGTGGTTTTAGTATAAGAACAAACATGCAATGACTCTAGTGGTTGATCCATGTGTGGTTTGTGGAAAGAACACACATGCAATGACTAGTGGTTGATCCATATGTGGTTTGTGGAAAGAACACACATGCAATGACCACTGGTGGATCCATGTGTGGTTTGTGGAAATGAACACACATGCAATGAGTCTAGTGTTGGTTTGTGGTTTTAGTATAAGAACAAACATGCAATGACTCTAGTGGTTGATCCATGTGTGGTTTATGGAAAGAACACACATGCAATGACTCTGGTTAATCCATGTGTGGTTTGTGGAAAGAACACACATGCAATGACCACTGGTGGATCCATGTGTGGTTTGTGGAAAAGAACACACATGCCATGACTCTAGTGGTGGTTTGTGGTTTTAGTATATGAACAAACATGCCATGACTCTAGTGGTTGATCCATGTGTGGTTTGTGGAAACAACACACATACAATGACTCTAGTGGTTGATCCATGTGTGGTTTGTGGAAAGAACACATGCAATGACCACTGGTGGATCCATGTGTGGTTTGTGGAAAAGAACACACATGCAATGACTCTAGTGGTTGATCCATGTTTGTTTGTGCAAATAACACACATGCAATGACTCTAGTGTTGGTTTTAGTATAAGAACAAACATGCAATGACTCTAGTGGTTGATCCATGTGTGGTTTGTGGAAAGAACAAACATGCAATGACTCTAGTGGTTGATCCATGTGTGGTTTGTGGAAATAACACACATGCAATGACTCTAGTGCTTGATCCATGTGTGGTTTGTGGAAATAACACACATGCAATGACTGTAATGGGTCCACATGTGGTTTGTGGAAAGAACACACATGCAATGACCACTGGTTGATCCATAAGTTTTTGTGGAAAAGAACACACATGCAATGAGTCTAGTGTTGGTTTGTGGTTTTAGTATAAGAACAAACATGCAATGACTCTAGTGGTTGATCCATGTGTGGTTTGTGGAAAGAACACACATGCAATGACTAGTGGTTGATCCATATGTGGTTTGTGGAAAGAACACACATGCAATGACCACTAGTGGATCCATGTGTGGTTTGTGGAAAAGAACACACATGCAATGACTCTAGTGCTGGTTTGTGGTTTTAGTATAATAACAAACATGCAATGACTCTAGTGGTTGATCCATGTGTGGTTTGTGGAAAGAACACACATGCAATTACTCTAGTGGTTGATCCATGTGTGGTTTGTCGAAAGAACACACATGCAATGACTCTAGTGGTTGATGTATGTGTGGTTTGTGGAAATAACACACATGCAATGACTCTAGTGGTTGATCCATGTGTGGTTTTTGTAAATAACACACATGCAATGACTCTAGTGGTTGATCCATGTGTGGTTTGTGGAAAGAACACACATGCAATGACCACTGGTGGATCCATGTGGAAATAACATATATGCAATGACTCTAGTGCTTGATCCATGTGTGGTTTGTGGAAATAACACACATGCAATGACTGTAATGGGTCCACATGTGGTTTGTGGAAAGAACACACATGCAATGACCACTGGTTGATCCATAAGTTGTTTGTGGAAAAGAACACACATGCAATGAGTCTAGTGTTGGTTTGTGGTTTTAGTATAAGAAGAAACATGCAATGACTCTAGTGGTTGATCCATGTGTGGTTTGTGGAAAGAACACACATGCAATGACTCTGGTTTATCCATATGTGTTTTGTGGAAAGAACACACATGCAATGACCACTGGTGGATCCATGTGTGGTTTGTGGAAAAGAACACACATGCAATGACTCTAGTGCTGGTTTGTGGTTTTAGTATAAGAACAAACATGCAATGACTCTAGTGGTTGATCCATGTGTGGTTTGTGAAAAGAACACACATGCAATGACTCTAGTGTTGGTTTTAGTATAAGAACACACATGCAATGACTCTAGTGGTTGATCCATATGTGGTTTGTGGAAAGAACACACATGCAATGACTCTAGTGGTTGATCCATGTGTGGTTTGTGGAAATAATACACATGCAATGACTTGAATGGGTCCACATGCGGTTTGTGGAAAGAACACACATGCAATGACCACTGGTTGATCCATAAGTTGTTTGTGGAAAAGAACACACATGCAATGAGTCTAGTGTTGGTTTGTGGTTTTAGTATAAGAACAAACATGCAATGACTCTAGTGGTTGATCCATGTGTGGTTTGTGGAAAGAACACACATGCAATGACTCTGGTTGATCCATATGTGGTTTGTGGAAAGAACACACATGCAATGACCACTGGTGGATCCATGTGTGGTTTGTGCAAAAGAACACACATGCAATGACTCTAGTGCTGGTTTGTGGTTTTAGTATAAGAACAAACATGCAATGACTCTAGTGGTTGATCCATGTGTGGTTTGTGGAAAGAACACACATACAATGACTCTAGTGGTTGATCCATGTGTGGTTTGTGGAAAGAACACACATGCAATGACCACTGGTGGATCCATGTGTGGTTTGTGGAAAAGAACACACATGCAATGACGCTAGTGGTTGATCCATGTTTGTTTGTGGAAATAACACACATCCAATGACTCTAGTGGTTGATCCATGTGTGGTTTGTGAAAAGAACACACATGCAATGACTCTAGTTGATCCATGTGTGGTTTGTGGAAATAACACACATGCAATGACTCTAGTGGTTGATCCATGTGTGGTTTGTGGAAAGAACACACATGCAATGAACACTGGTGGATCCATGTCTGGTTTGTGGAAAAGAACACACATGCAATGACTCTAGTGGTTGATCCATGTTTGTTTGTGGAAATAACACACATGCAATGACTCTAATGGTTGATCCATGTGTGGTTTGTGAAAAGAACACACATGCAATGACTCTAGTGTTGGTTTTAGTATAAGAACACACATGCAATGACTCTAGTGGTTGATCCATGTGTGTTTTGTGGAAAGAACACACATGCAATGACTCTGGTTGATCCATGCGTGGTTTGTGGAAAGAACACACATGCAATGACCACTGGTGGATCCATGTGTGGTTTGTGGAAAAGAACACACGTGCAATGACTCTAGTACTGGTTTGTGGTTTTAGTATAAGAACACACATGCAATGACTCTAGTGGTTGATCCATGTGTGGTTTGTGGACAGAACACACATGCAATGACTCTAGTGGTTGATCCATGTGTGGTTTGTGGAAAGAACACACATGCAATGACTGTAGTGGTGGATCCATGTGTGGTTTGTGGAAAAGAACACACATGCAATGACTCTAGTGCTGGTTTGTGGTTTTAGTATAACAACAAACATGCAATGACTCTAGTGGTTGATCCATGTGTGGTTTGTGGAAAGAACACACATGCAATGACTAGTGGTTGATCCATATGTGGTTTGTGGAAAGAACACACATGCAATGACCACTGGTGGATCCATGTGTGGTTTGTGGAAAAGAACACACATGCAATGACTCTAGTGTTGGTTTGTGGTTTTAGTATAAGAACAAACATGCAATGACTCTAGTGGTTGATCCATGTGTGGTTTATGGAAAGAACACACATGCAATGACTCTGGTTAATCCATATGTGGTTTGTGGAAAGAACACACATGCAATGACCACTGGTGGATCCATGTGTGGTTTGTGGAAAAGAACACACATGCAATGACTCTAGTGCTGGTTTGTGGTTTTAGTATAAGAACAAACATGCCATGACTCTAGTGGTTGATCCATGTGTGGTTTGTGGAAACAACACACATACAATGATTCTAGTGGTTGATCCATGTGTGGTTTGTGGAAAGAACACATGCAATGACCACTGGTGGATCCATGTGTGATTTGTGGAAAAGAACACAAATGCAATGACTCTAGTGGTTGATCCATGTTTGTTTGTGCAAATAACACACATGCAATGACTCTAGTGGTTGATCCATGTGTGGTTTGTGAAAAGAACACACATGCAATGACTCTAGTGTTGGTTTTAGTATAAGAAAAAACATGCAATGACTCTAGTGGTTGATCCACGTGTGGTTTGTGGAAATAACACATATGCGATGACTCTAGTGCTTGATCCATGTGTAGTTTATGGAAATAACACACATGCAATGACTGTAATGGGTCCACATGTGGTTTGTGGAAAGAACACACATGCAATGACCACTGGTTGATCCATAAGTTTTTGTGGAAAAGAACACACATGCAATGAATCTAGTGTTGGTTTGTGGTTTTAGTATAAGAAGAAACATGCAATGACTCTAGTGGTTGATCCATGTGTGGTTTGTGGAAAGAACACACATGCAATGACTCTGGTTGATCCATATGTGTTTTGTGGAAAAAACACACATGCAATGACCACTGGTGGATCCATGTTTGGTTTGTGGAAAAGAACACACATGCAATGACTCTAGTGCTGGTTTGTGGTTTTAGTATAAGAACAAACATGCAATGACTCTAGTGGTTGATCCATGTGTGGTTTGTGGAAAGAACACACATGCAATGACTATAGTGGTTGATCCATGTGTGGTTTGTGGAAAGAACACACATGCAATGACTCTAGTGGTTGATCCATGTGTGGTTTGTGGAAATAACACACATGCAATGTCTCTAGTGGTTGATCCATGTGTGGTTTGTGGAAATAGCACATATGCAACGACTCTAGTGGTTGATCCATGTGTGGTTTGCGGAAATAACACACATGCAATGACTGTAATGGGTCCACATGTGGTTTGTGGAAAGAACACACATGGAATGACCACTGGTTGATCCATAAGTTGTTTGTGGAAAAGAACACACATGCAATGAGTCTAGTGGATCCATGTGTGGTTTGTGGAAAAGAACACACATGCAATGACTCTAGTGCTGGTTTGTGGTTTTAGTATAAGAACAAACATGCAATGACTCTAGTGGTTGATCCATGTGTGGTTTGTGTAAAGAACACACATGCAATGACTCTGGTTGATCCATATGTGGTCTGTGGAAAGAACACACATGCAATGACCACTGGTGGATCCATGTGTAGTATATGGAAAAGAACAGACATGCAATGACTCTAGTGTTGGTTTGTGGTTTTAGTATAAGAACAAACATGCAACGACTCTAGTGGTTGATCCATGTGTGGTTTGTGGAAAGAACACACATGCAATGACTCTGGTTGATGCATATGTGGTTTGTGGAAAGAACACACATGCAATGACCACTGGTGGATCCATGTGTGGTTTGCGGAAAAGAACACACATGCAATGACTCTAATACTAGTTTGTGGTTTTAGTATAAGAACACACATGCAATAACTCTAGTACTGGTTTGTGGTTTTAGTATAACAACACACATGCAATGACTCTAGTGGTTGATCCATGTGTGGTTTGTCGAAATAACACACATGCAATGACTCTAGTGGTTGATCCATGTGTGGTTTGTGGAAAGAACACACATGCAATGACCACTGGTGGATCCATGTTGGTTTTAGTATAAGAACACACATGCAATGACTCTAGTGGTTGATCCATGTTTGTTTGTGGTTTTAGTATAAGAACACACATGCAATGACTCTAGTGGTTGATCCATGTTTGTTTGTGGTTTTAGTATAAGAACAAACATCCTCTCTCTCTCTCTCTCTCTCTCTCTCTCTCTCTCGTAGAAGCCCAAACCTGTGCCCACTCTGTCTGCTACGCCATGATTGGTTGTCACAGCTATCACGCGGATCGTGCGCACCAACCGTTGATCCTATGTGATCCAACGAGGCTCGTTGCACACATCGCGCCCTTCACAGGACAGCACGAGACAACACAGACGTCTCCCTCAATGAGACTTCTACAAGAAGGAACACAATGCCGTCCATGGAAAAAGTGGTCGAGTGGTCATGTGATGTTTAATCTAGTCTGCAAAGGCTACAAGTCTACTACACGGCAACTGGTTATCCACGGACCACCGGCTATACCATTTTTACTATGCAGCGCGCCTACACTCTCACTTCCGTCAGGCCCCCACCACACGAACCTTCCACGCGGCAGCCGCAAATGGAAGAGTCCAACCGGGCCCTCGAGGAGTTCTAAACGTCCCCGCATTAAAAACCCAGCCTAACGGGTCCTCCATTCGCACTCATCCACTACTCTCTCTTCCCTATCTAGCAAAACACCACAATCTTGAACGTACTTGCACGAACCTTCTCCATGAAACCAGTGCGTGGGGGTGAGTGTCCGGGCATCACCGTCGGGGTGGTGCTTCACGCGGCAGATCTGGAGGAGCATCACGCAGCATAGGCCGAGGAGGACGTGCAGTTCAACCCCTTGGGAGACCATGTGCACGCCGGTGCTGACGACTTCGGAGGCACCGATGAGGGCGTGGAGTTCGATGAAGACGCTCCACGCGTGTACCCGAAGGTACATCTATTTCTACATGTTTCATATTTTCTGCTCGAGCTTAATCTATCTAGGCGTCATAAAAAATCTACTCATAATGATTAGATGCAACATATAAACCGGTACATGGAGAGATCTAGTCTATTCTAAATGAATCCACATTATTTATTTATTAATAAGTTACCAAGAACACAAACCACATTAATTTAGGAGCGATATGGGGAGACGGCCGTAATGAACTGCTGAACCTGTATAGACATGTTATTGCATCGAAAGTAACTTGGAATGGTGGAAGGAATATATATTTATTATTTTTCTCATTTCGGTTTGTATTCCATACATTACAGGTGTATTCAAGTGAGATGGACTCTAACAAGGAGACCAGGGACAACAAGAGCCGCCATGTCATGAAGAAGCTCAAGAGCGGGATAATCCCTTTCCGCACTCGACTTGGGGAGCTAAGGTGCCCTTTCTGTAAGAAAGGAGTTAACCCAAGGATTGCCAACTTGATTCTACATGCGGTTGGCATCGGTAAAAGCCCGGCTAGTAAACACAAGTCGGCGACCAAGGCTAAGCACGCTGCTTATGGCAAGTTCCTGAGGGAGTATGTCAAGAACGGCCTAGTGTCCCCTTACTTAGGAATCAACAACTCCTAGCTGACGAACCCCTTCACTGTGTTGGCCCGGCCACTAATAATATTTAGTTCTCTTACCGTATCTAGACCCTTAAACTATGTGGATTTCTATTTTCGTACCCTTCAAAATATATTCAAGTTCATCTGTTTATGTTGTTAAAGTTCTGGTGGCATACTCGTTATTTTGCATGGATAGAGGGGTGCCCCCGACAGATATAAGGGTTATCATGTCCGCTAGATCATAGAGGATCAACGGTTAGTGGGCAAAACTGAGTACAACTGAATCGCCATGGTTAGACACGAGGGAAAAAACGTGACTCACGGTATGCGTGTGCACGGGTGAAGCGACACGCGGTGGCCGTGCACGGTGCATTAGCCTACGCGGTGCACGGTAGTGCAACGAAACGCTGCTTCCCTTCTCCTTTAATAGAGGCCTCCCCACTCCCACTCCCACTCATCACGCACTCGCTCACTCAACCGTTTCCACGGTCCCATCACCTTCTCCAAACGCCCAGCAAAACCCCAACCATGCCGGCGATGGAGAAGATCAGCGCGGTGGCCATCGGTGCCTCCAAGGCAGCCGGCGAGGAGCCCCCCGTCCCCATCCTCAAGATCCGCGTAGCCTCCAATGAGGAGGCCTCGGGTCTCGGAAAGATCCCGCTCGGCTGGGACCCCTACGAGGAGGTTGTCTACATAAGGCCAGAGAACCCCTACGACACCAGCATCGCCGACCCGTGGTCTAGGGTAACCAGGGTTTTCTCCCCTTCCCTTGTTCTTCCCCCATTCCCATCGTTGGATGCTAGATTGTATGTTATTAGGGCTCGGCTGTTCGTATTTTTTATAGTAGCTAATCCTATTGTGTTAGATCTCGATTTTCGATGAATCCCCCTGTTCGTAATTGGGATCGGTATTCGATTTGGTTTGAGATTTAGGGAATAATCGGGAGATCTCATTCGCTTTATTTATGCAAAAAATCAATCCCGATAATCAAAGTATCTCAATCATGTCCTTATTTCACTCTTCTGTTTTTTCCAACAGGAGGATAGCAGTGACCTCCGTAGAGACGATGAGTCGCAGGACACCAGACTTGTCATGTGCTGAGGAGGCTGAAGTCCGGTCAGTATAACAACTTCTTCGCCGGTGACGTGTACAGGTGCCCCTTCTGACCCACCAGGAGGCTCCACGGCACGGACTTCAACTCCCTCGTGAAGCATGCCGAGGACGTGAGGACCTGCGGCGAGTCCGTGAACGTCCACGGTTTCAGGGCCAAGCACCAGGCGCTCAGTCTTCACCTCCGCAACCTCCAGAAGGTGGCTATCGAGGAGGGTCGCATGCCCCCGATCAGACCCAAGGTGCCCAAGGTCAAGGGGCTGGCCAGCAAGAAGTGGAGGAGGCGCCAGAGGGAGGAGGCGGATGCCCTCCTGGCAGAGGCCACGAGGGGCCACTGATCAGCTTCTGCTGCTGCTGTAAAGGGGCTTCTTTTGTCTTGTCTGTGTTGAAGCAGTCCGCTGCTGCTGTTGAGCAGCCTAATTGTCGAACCTCGTTAAGTACCGTACTATATAACCTATATTAGCTGCTTTATCTACATCTGCTCTATTTACTGAATTTATTTATGGTGCTGGTTTGTTTTGCTGCTCTAGATTTGCTACCAGATTGGGGTAAAACGATCACAAAAGGAACAATGAATGAAGAGAGAAGCTGCTCTAGATTCCCTACCTTTTTGGGCAAAAAAAACACAACTGTTAGAGAGAGAGGGGAAAAGGCGCTCTTTAAAAAGGCCACTTTAGGCATCATGGCGCACGTAACGGCCAAGCCTTTGACCAGACGACACCCCCCTCCGAGCGCATGTGAGGGCTTCGGAATATCGGGAGGACAAAAGTGAGGACAAACGAGACACAATGTTGCTATAGCTAAATCTGACAAAAAGCTGAATTTGGCTTTACCATGCAATTTGGCTAGAGCTCCACAATGTAGCTATTCTAAATCCCTAAACTATGTGGTGCGTTGAAACCTAATGCTTTTCCACCGACACGTGTGTTGCAAAGTTGCTTGATCGTGCCTGCTTACACAAGTGGCCTACAGAGAAACTTATAGAAACATGGGCAAACGAGCTTCATTTTGGCAAATTCGGGACAAGCTTTGCACAATCGGCAGGCCTGATCGGCTGGGCGGCTGCCCCGGGGTGCAGGGATGCTAGGTCCATGTCTATGCTTACACTTCTTAAACTTGTACACTTCCTTCTGTCCTATAACGTTACGTTGTGTCAGCACCGCGCACCCGCTGCGGATCAGCAACGGGACGGTGGTCTATGTGACCGGTCTCTGCCACGCCAAAGCCACGTCGCACACCCGTCCCATCGCCTACCGGGACAGACGCCGAATTTAATCGCTAGGATTGGAAACCATCGGTGCTCGCCCGGTCAAACTTGCTTCCGCATGGGTATGACCGGAATATTGCTAAACGGAATTTAAGCATCGCCTTCTGTCTCCTCAGCACATCACTATGCAAAAATCCCAAACTCATTCCTTCCGCCGGCGCTGCCACCGCAAGAACCACCGACGTTGCCGCAGGCACCGCCTCTGCCTGGCCATACCACCGCAATAGATCACTCCACCTCCACACCCAGTCCCAGCCACCGCTACCGAAACTAGGCCACCGTCGCCGCATTAGCTGCTGCCATGGACGCAGAGTACGGCATGTTCAGCGACGGCAGCGACTACACCGACGAGTACACCGTCACCGCCCATGGCACCACCAAGCTGATGGTCATCCACACAAATGCATCAGCGAAGGTGGCCAAGGTCATCGCAATGTACGAGCGGTGGCTACAAGATCCGATGGACAGGTACAAGATCGTCGGCCTTGACCTCGAGTATACCAGAGATAGGAAGAGGACGGCGCTTTTGCAGCTGTCCATGCGCAACCACTGCCTACTATATCACGTATGTAGGGCCAAATCTATATGCTCGGATCTTCGCGAGTTCCTACACAGGAGGGAGATCTACTTCGCCAGCGTCGACATCAAGAACGACACTCCGAAGCTAGAACGGGATCTCCTCGTTCATGTCGTCAATCACATCGATCTCCAACATTTGTGGAGGTACCCGGATGGCGGTGCGGGGAAAGCCGGCATGGCTAGACTCGCTTCCGACATCATCGACCGTGAGTACACCGACATGAAAATCGAGTTCCCGAAGCACCTGCACGAGCGATGGGAGTGGAGGCACCTGGATTACGATGTGATCAAGTACGCAGCCAGGGACGCGTATGTCTGCTACGAGATGCTCAATAGGATCTGGCGGGTGGGTGAGTGTGATGTTTACCACTACTAGTTTTGCATTTTGTTCCTAGTTTTATCTCGCCTGTATTTTATCTCGCCTGTCTTTTCTAAGCATTCTATGTGTAAGAACCAAGCTCGTATGATCCCTGTGCTATTAGCTACTTAACCTGTATGAATTACATTCCCCCTTTTGTATGCTCAACATTCATTCTTACAAATTCTGTCTGTGCCATTTGCATGCGGCAGAATCCAGGACTGACATGCATAAGGTGTGATACAGTCAAAATTCATAATCAAACCCAGATTATAGAGGAGGATACAGTCATAAACCAGATTATAGTTTGACAAAGGTAATACACAGCAGTTCGTAATTGCTCACATAGTGTACTTATGAAATAACATGTTTTCATAAACACAACAATCATGCACTAATAGTCTACATCCCAGCCTGTTGGAGAAGGCAACCGATCCCAGGATGCCTTCAATCGCTTGCCCCGTTTGTAGATTCATCTACGATCCGGCATCTGGGACAAACAACCTGCCTTAGTGGTGGTTCAATGATGCGATGCCTGGAACGAGATTTTACAATCTGACGGTACAACTCGTGGCTAACATACCCGTCAATTGCAGCTTACTTCAGATTAGGTTCAGAAAGTGGCTTATCCTCCCAGTAATTGTGCCCTAAACGCCTCCACGAACATCTCGGCAATCTGTCCTTCATGTCAGCGTACCACGGGTCTATGAGTTCGGAGGCAAGAGCGGCCATCCCAGTCTTGCTGCCCTTCGTCCCTAGGATCCAGTAAATTTCCTGGATCTCCACTCTGCACTCCTTTGGGATTCTAATGTTGATATGGGCTTTCAAGTTTATCGTCATTCGTGATGTCAACACTGGTAAATGTTATGTGCTGGTTCACGAGAAAGTCATGAAACAGATCCCTAATGCTTTCGCCCCACCGCATGAAAATGAATTCGCATAAATAATATAGCAATAACTTCAGAAATGATGGTTCAGAACAAAAGACAAAGAAAGTCTACCAGATCCCGTCAGCCCCCTTCTCACAAAAAGGCTGGTATACGAGGGCGTGCCCCTTCATGGAGAGTTGCACCACGACGATCCTACGGCAATCACGGCTGCACTCGAGGTCGAGACCTACGAACCTGTTTTCTTCGAACTGCAGCCAACTCGTGAAATTATTCAGAGTGTTCCTCACCGTCCGAGGGTCGGTGGTGTAGACGACATCGATCTTCTTACCGCCATGTACTTCGATGTCGAAGTGCGTAGTTTCTTGCCTGTCGTCGTTTCAGACGTCTGGAGCGTCCATGACTACAGGCAAGAGGGAAAGGATACGGAGGAAGAGGGTGATGCGGTGGTGGAGGAAATGGATGAGGCCGTGGAGGAGAAAGACGATGAGGTCATGGAGGAGGAAATGAGACGGAGAAGTGAAAGATTGGAACCGCCATTACCAATATCTGGAATGGTGCACGACCGTTCATAGTAGGGTGAAGGTGGTGAAAAACGGCGGTTTTACACGTCGACGCTAGCACTTCCTAAAATTTGTTCTGCGCCACTTGCATGCGGTGGAATCAATTCAAACGTAGGCACATTTACGCATGCCGACCTTCACTCACTGACAGTCGGGCCGCATATTTCCCTTTTATGATTTATTTTTTCACTTCCTTAGACAGTTCCGGTGCCCGCCCTCAATAATTACGCCCCCGTTCTTTTCTTCCACACGGACGAGAACCGACGACGGCAGCGGTTCCTTGCAGATTCGCTCCCCACTCGAACAACTGCCCCCATCCTTGATTCCACCCCCTCTCGAATCCATCCGCCTCCTCATCACAATGCCTCAATTAATCCACCGGATTCCAGACTCTATTTGCCGCTATGGGTAGAGCTTGGGGTAGCAGCAGGCTGAAGCGAAAGGCATGCGACGATGATGCGGATGGCCAGGGTGACGCCATCATGAGGATTGGGATGGCCAACCTCGGCACGAACATGCACAGGATCGCCGGAGTTGGACATCATCTCAGCCGCCGCCTGCATCCCTGCTACCGCTATTGACGATGCGAACATGGACGAACAACCATTCGCACGCCAGCCTTCTTTACCCGATAACAGAAAAGGCCGACGACCGAGATGGCCACGTAAGTTCCAAGATTCAGCTTATTTGTTCAGTCATATCATTGATTCATATGTGCTGAACTCTCATCGAATCCTATGTTCCTTTTCACGAACGTGTTGTGTGCACGCCGTGGTTTGAACAAATCGAACCATTTAAGACTATTCTCGCATGCAATGAAGCTCGCTCGTACCTGATATTCTGGTATTTTCGTAGTGACACAGTCTTACTTTAGGTGATAGACGAGTTGTCAATTTTGATTTTGCAATGGAATGCTTGCTAGGTGATATTCTGTTTCCTAAAATAAAAACAAACAGATTAGACAATTTAAGGCTGTTATGCCCCGAGCTGTTTAATCATTGTCAGGAGTTTGTTCTGGGGGGGCTCTGCTCCTACTCCATATATTGAGTATCTTCGTAGTGACACATGCACAATTTAGGCGATATCTGAGGAGACACTCGTATTTAGGCGATATTTTGTGTACTTTAATATAAAGGTCCAGTTGTCAAATTGTATCTGCAATGGAATCCATGCTAGGTGATTGTACCAACTGACAACAAACTCTGCAGAATATTCATGCAAAACTAATGCTGCTGGATAAGTGGTCGGAATTAGTAGTGGTGAATATCAAGGAAGAAGAAGAGACGGAAATGAGAGATGACCAGAACTGGGTGGGTGGCAACGGCGAGTGGCTGGTCTGGAGATATGCCCAAGAGGCAATAATAAAGTGGTTATTATTATATCTTTATGTTTATGATAAATGTTTATATCCCATGCTATAATTGTATTAACCGGAAACATTAATACTTGTGTGTTTTGTAAACATAAAAGAGTCCCTAGTAAGCCTCTTGTTAAACTAGCTTGTTGATTAATAGATGATCATGGTTTCCTGATCATGGACATTGGATGTCATTAATAACAAGGTTATATCATTAGGAGAATGATGTGATGGACACACACCCATAGTAAGCATAGCATAATATCAAGTCATTAAGTTCGTAGTGCTGTAATCTTTGAAATACATAGTAACCTAATCCTTCGACCATGAGGTTATGTTAATCACCATCACCGGATGGGTACTTTGATGACATCAAACGCCGCTTCGTAACTAGGCGGTTATAAAGGTGTCATTGGGTATTCTGAAAGTATGTGTTGAAGCGCATAGACCAAGATTGGGATTTGTCCATCCATATGACAGATAGATATACTTTGGGCCCTCTCGGTGGAATGTCATCTAGATAGCTTGCAAGCATGTGACTGGGTCACAAGGGATGACATAACATAGAACGAGTAAAGAGTACTTATCAGTAACGAGGAAGAACTAGGTATGAAGATACCAACGATCAAACCTCGGATAAGTAGAATATCGCGAGACAAAGGGAATTGGTTTCGTATGTTAATTGGTTCAATCGATCACGAAGTAATCGTTGAGTATGTGGGAGCCATTATGGATCTCCAGATCCCGCTGATGGTTATTGATGGGAGAGGTGTCTTCTTCATGTCTGCATATTCACGAACCGTAGGGTGACACACTTAAGGTTCGAAGTTGTTTTAAGTAGATATGGAATTTGCGTTGGAGACCGAATGTTGTTCGGAGTCTCGGAATGGATCCGGGACATCACGAGAAGATCCAGAATGGTCCGGAGAATAAGATTCATATATTGGGAATCATTTTCTAAGTTAGGAAATGTTCCGAAGTGTTTGTATGGAGATTCTAGAAGGTTTCGGAATGTTCTAGAAGGCTCTAGAGGATTTCTTGGAGTTTACTTGAAAACCAAGAAAGGATCAAGGGAGTCCAAGTGGGGCTAGACACGGATTCGTGGGGGAGGAGGATTCCTCCCCCCTTCCCACCGCCGGACCAAGGAGGGGAGTCCTACTAGGACTCCCCCTCCCCAAGCGCGCCTCCCTCCTTTAAATAGAAGGGAGGGGGCGCCCCCTCTTGCCCTGGCTCTCACAACTCCCAATCTCTGCCGCCTCTCTCCTCCACCTTTCTTCTGCATAGGCATAGGCGAAGCCCTGCAGAATTCTCATCTCCACCACCACCACCACGCCGTCGTGCTGCTGGGATTCCGTGGAGAAGATCTACTACCTCCGATGCTCGCTGGAACAGGGAGAGGAAGGTCTGCTTCGACTCCGCACGTGTGACCCTTCATGAAGCGCGCCGAACGCGCCGGAAGGATCATCCACACGATCTTGAGATCGGCAAGTGATCGACTACATCATCCACGAGATCTAATCTCGTTAACGCTTTTGGTTCTACGAGGGTTAGTACCGATCTATCTTGTTGCTCATGTCTAGTAGATTAGATCTTGGCTTTTATCTAGATTAGATCTGGGTTTTGTTCGTTCTTGTGGTAGAAATTTTTTGTTTTCCATGCTACGAACCCAACAGTGGTATCAGAGCTGTGTCTATGCGTAGATATGTTGCACGAGTAGAACACAATGGTTTTGTGGGCGTTGGTGCTCGTGCCGTCTTTTGCTTTGTGTACTTTGCATCTTGCGGTATGGTGGGATGAAGCGGCTCGGGCTAACCTTACATGTCATCGCACATGAGACTTGCTCCACGCTTGACGTGTAACTTGCTTTGCACAAGTGGCTTTGCGGGTGTCTATCTCTCCCACCATAGTATAGATACAATCTACACTTTGCACTTGATAGCACTTGTATCAACGTTGTGGTTCAGTTTCATAGGTAAGATCCGTTCTTATTCGAAAGCCCCAAACCACGTAAAACATGCAAAGAAAATTAGAGGCGTCTAACTTGTTTTTGCAGGGGTTTTGTGATGTGATATGGCCATCATGTGATTGTGATTATATTTGATGTATGCAATGATGCTTGTTGTAATATGGCAACCGGCAGGAGCCTAATGGTTGTCTTTAATTCTGTTAAGACCTACGTGTCTATTCATCTTGTAATAGCTTTATTCCAAGTAGTTGTAATAGTTGCTGGTGATGATGGACAACCATGAAGCGGCGCCACTGACCTTGACGCAATGCTGGTGATGATGGAGATCATGTCCGTGCTTTGGAGATGGAGATCAAAGGCATAAGAAGAAAGGGCCATATCATATCAGACTAATTATGAATTGCCTATGATGTTAATCCTTTATGCATATTGTATTGCTTAGATCGCGACGGTAGCATTATAAGATGATCCCTCTCACTAAATATCAAGTAATAAAGTGTTCGTCCTTAGTAGGCACCGTTGCTAAGACTCGTCGTTTCGAAGCATCTCATGATGATCGGATGTGATAGATTCTACGTGTGCATACAACGGGTGCAAGCCAGATTTGCACATGCGGATACTAAGGTTAATCTTGACGAGCCTAGCATGTACAGACATGGTCTCGGAACACGGAATACCAAAAGGTAAAGCATGAGTCATATGGATGATATGTTGAACATGTTGATTGTTCGCCTTTAAAGCTACATCATCTCACGTGATGATCGGACTTGGTGTAGTGGATTTGGTTCGTGTAATCACTAAAACAACTAGAGGGATGTTGTTTTGAGTGGGAGTTCATTTGTAATTTGGATTAGTCGAACTCAATTTATCATAAACACAATCAAAGTGAATTTGCATAGTTTGTTGTAGTCATTGGCATCCGTTCACCACCTTACGCTTAGTTATAGTTGAGATAGTGGAACTATAAAATTCTGGATATTTTCTTTACGAACTGGTATCGTATTGTTTTGAGTGTCAATCTAAAGTTTAAAAGTCCTATTGTAAACTTTTAGCAAACTCCGTTTAATAAACAGTATTAAATCAAGAGTAACAATTCCAGTGTTAGTATCTAATGTATCATGTTTGTCTCCATGATTCTTGATACTCAAAAGATTGTTTTTAATATCAAGTTTATCTAAGAGCTGAAAGCAATGTTTCAGAAACCATCATATGTGAAAGGTATTGCGATATCTAAAACAATGTATTGGTTACAACATGATAGAGTATATGTCCTCATATTTGATGAGAATTTGTGAAGGTTGGAGACGCTAGTCGTCCTAATCCTCCAAAAGGTTTTGGAAAAGAAACATTATACTCACAATTCACCTTTATAAGCTATAGCAGCTTGATCATGAAAGTTGTCATGATAAGGATGAATAGAAGATGTAAGTAAAATGTTTACTACACTAAAAGATTACTAAAGAATGGAATTTTGAAAGAATGCCAAACATTTGATGAAGGTGATCCACTTCAAAGTGCAAGTCCAAAGGTATTAGTATTTGACTATACACACTTTGTACTATGTGTCATGTGAATGACACCACTATTGATGTTGATAGATTCTTTTAAAAGAAAAGGAATTGTTGAAAGAGAATCTATAAAATATTTGGCAAAAAAGAAAAGATTGCAGATATCCAACTTAGTTATATAGAAGATACATGTCATGGCTATATTCCTTGGCTGTTAAACAATGTGGTTCTACGGTATTGGATACCGAATTGGTTGGTATGAAGTGTCATACAGGACAACACAATTCATGAACTGCAATGGCCTAAGTAACTAGTAAGAGAATATGTGATGATGTTCATCGAAAACAAACAAAGGGTTGTTGTGTTGCTCGTTAACATCAAAGCTTACCTTCAAGATTTGTTTCAATAATTGTTATTTTGATCAGGTATTATGACAACAAAAGGTTGTTCAAATAATTACCGTATTCATAATAGATGGATGATATACAAGTTTGGTTGGAGAAATAATGACCATAAAACTAATGCTAAAATGTCGCAAGACAAATGATTGAAAGATCACTTGCGAAGTGGCATCACCGTTTAAATTATATTAGGGATACATGAAGAAACTCCATGTTGATGGATTTTTGGAGTCTTTGATTTTGATCAAATGACGCTTGTGATACTTTCCTGGAGATAATTAAAACTCCGTCAGAGGCCAAAAGAGGAATGACGACTAACTGATTGGAATTTGTACATATTGATGTATATAGTCCATTATGTAGTCGTATGGCGGATTTCAACTTCATATGTTTTCTCCGAAGATTTGAGTGAGTATATGTATATACCTACTCAATAAGGAAGAAGTATGAAACATTTGAAAATGTTCAAAGACTTTCAAGATGAAGTGGAAAATTATTGTAACAAGAAAATAAAAAAAGTTTATGATTGGATCATAAAGATGTTTGAGTTACAAGTTCAGCAAAACACCTAAGATTTGAGGAATCGTTCCATGGATTTGCATTTCCCAAAACACCATAAGGAGTATGGAGTGTTCAAGATATGTAATGAAACCTTGTTTGACATGATAAGATCAAAGGTGTCATTTATAAAACTGCCATTATATTTTAAAGATTAAAGCTTTAGTGACTACCGCTTACATCGAAAAGAGCTCCATCGTGATCCGTTGAAATGACACCATATAAGTCATGGTTTGGGATAAAACCCAGGTTGTCCTTTCTTAAATTTTTGGTATGCTAGGCATAAGTAAAATGTTTACAACCAAAGTCGAATGAGCATGTCTTTGTAGGTTATTTCGAATAACCATTGGGTATTCCTCCACAACACCGAAGACAAAGGTGTTTGTCGCTTAGAGTGTCGAGTTTCTTGAGAAGGAATTTTTGGTGAAAAGTAAAGTGGGAGGACAATAGAACTTTGACAAGGTTGTTGAACCTTGGCTAATATGTGCTGAGTTGCGTAGCGTTGGTAAGTGTCCCGGAGGCAGCAACAATGCTCATGGCTCACGTGCCTCAAAGGATGTGGTCACGGGGATCTAAGTTCCTATTGAACCAAGTAGGTCGGGTAAGTAATCAAATGCCAAGATTTGAGAGTTAAATCATTGTTGTTTGACAATGATGAGCCGACTACATGCAAATAATCAATGATGGGCCCTGACTTCGTTAAGTGGCTTGAAGCCATAAAATCTGTGATAATTCCATACACGAGAAATCAAGATTTGAATTTGAAAGACCCTCTGGAAAGGTGCAAGACCTTACAGTCGTATATGGATCTATAAAGAAATAGACATGGATGTTTCACATCTATGAAATAGTCGACATGTTGGAAAGAGTTTACGACAATGTTCAAGGAATTGACTATGATAAGATTTGATCTTTCATAGCGATATTTAGTCTGGACGGATTAATGTAGCAACCACTACATATATTTTGGTATATGGTAGTTGAACAAACAAAACAAGTTCCTCTAATAGAATGGTTACCTAGGAC
The DNA here is from genome assembly GCA_023614405.1 of Avena insularis. Classification (NCBI taxonomy): domain Eukaryota; kingdom Viridiplantae; phylum Streptophyta; class Magnoliopsida; order Poales; family Poaceae; genus Avena; species Avena insularis. The sequence continues at coordinate 117,118,131 of CM042696.1, forward strand.
GTGTACATGACACGATCCAAAGGGTTTTTTTAATTCAAAGGATGCTAAAAGAGTATGCAAAACTTCAATGGTTGAAGTGAGCATCGCGGAGTTGGAATCTTCACCATGATGAAACCGTTAAAAGGTTTAATTTCATCAGAGACGATGAAGATGTTTGCATTTTGCAAGAAATTAAGTGGGAGCGCTAAGACATATTTCTAATACATTATGTGAAAGACATATCGTTGATTAGAAATGATGTATATTTTATTGACACAGGTTAAGAATTTCATTTCGATGAAAGACTTAGGCATAACCCAAGAATTAGGCATCAATGTCTATATGGATAGATTGAGGCGCTAATATGGTTTTGCCAAATGTACATAGATAAGATGTTGAATGAGTTCAATATGGAAACAACAAGAAAGGTTCTTGACGCACGGAAAGGACTGAATCAAGATTCAAGTGTGTTGACACGAGATTCAAGTATTTTGACACTTGGTGAAATCGCAAGAATATTTTGATCAATCATTCTTTGAGATGTACACATCCAGATATGTCCTATGCTCTAAATGTTATGAGCAAATACCAGAATGACTCATAAGATAATCATTGGACAATAGTAGGGATATTCCTATGATCTTTGGAAGAACTAAGAATATATTACTTATATAGTGGTGACAAATAGTTCATTGTAAATTGCTACATTGATACTAGTTTTGTCACAAATTAAGTTTATCTCAATTTAAACTATGGGTGGCACAATGTAATAGAAAGGAAGTTCCATAACGGATTTGGTTGAGTACCAAAGTTAAAACATTATGACAGATACTACAACAAAAGGCTAAGTATGTGACTACTATTGTAGTAGCAAATGAGGGCATTTGCATCAAGTAGTTTGTTATCAAACTAGGTGTGGTTCATAGCGGGATAATACTATGAAGATACATTGTATGACAATTGTATCAACATGATTTAATCCCAAGGAACTAAAGGTCTCACCAAAGGACCAAATTTATACAATGCCATCTCATTGGAGAATGAGTAATGCGTAGAGACGCAAGGACATGCAAATACATACGGACCTGTAAGTGTCAGATCCGAAGATTATGTTTACCACTAGCTATAGTGTCTATACAACACCAGAAAGCCATAGGTAAACATAAAAGAGTCCCTAGTAAGCCTCTTGTTAAACTATCTTGTTGATTAATAGATGATCATGGTTTCCTGATCATGGACATTGGATGTCATTAATAACAAGGTTATATCATTAGGAGAATGATGTGATGGACACACACCCATAGTAAGCATAGCATAATATCAAGTCATTAAGTTCGTATTGCTGTAAGCTTTGAAATACATAGTAACCTAATCCTTCGACCATGAGGTTATGTTAATCACCATCACCGGATGGGTACTTTGATGACATCAAACGCTCAGAATCGGGCGGTTATAAAGGTGTCATTGGGTATTCTGAAAGTATGTGTTGAAGCGCATAGACCAAGATTGGGATTTGTCCATCCATATGACAGATAGATATACTTTGGGCCCTCTCGGTGGAATGTCATCTAGATAGCTTGCAAGCATGTGACTGGGTCACAAGGGATGACATAACATGGAACGAGTAAAGAGTACTTATCAGTAACGAGGAAGAACTAGGTATGAAGATACCGATGATCAAACCTCGGATAAGTAGAATATCGCGAGACAAAGGGAATTGGTTTCGTATGTTAATTGGTTCAATCGATCACGAAGTAATTGTTGAGTATGTGGGAGCCGTTATGGATCTACAGATCCCGCTGATGGTTATTGATGGGAGAGGTGTCTTCATCATGTCTGCATATTCATGAACCGTAGGGTGACACACTTAAGGTTCGAAGTTGTTTTAAGTAGATATGGAATTTGCGTTGGAGACCGAATGTTGTTCGGAGTCTCGGAATGGACCCGGGACATCACGAGGAGATCCGGAATGGTCCGGAGAATAAGATTCATATATTGGGAATCATTTTCTAAGTTAGGAAATGTTCCGGAGTGTTTGTATGGAAATTCTAGAAGGTTTCAGAATGTTCTGGAAGGTTCTAGAGGATTTCTTGGAGTTTACTTGAAAACCAAGAAAGGATCAAGGGAGTCCAAGTGGGGCTAGACACGGATTCGTGGGGGAGGAGGATTCCTCCCCCCTTCCCACTGGCCCCAAGGAGGGAGTCCTACTAGGACTCCTCCCAGCGCCTCCCTCCTTTAAATAGAAGGAGGGGGCGCCTCTGCTCGGCTCACAACTCCCAATCTCTACCGCCTCTCCTCCACCTTTCTTACAGATAGGCATAGGCGAAGCCTCAGAGAATTCTCATCTCCACCACCACCACCATGCCGTCAGGCTGGGATTCCGTGGAGAAGATCTACTACCTCCGCTTTCATTTGGAACGGGGAGAGGAAGGTCTGCTTCGACTCCGCACGTGTGACCGTCTGCGGTAGCGCTGCCGGAACGCGGCGCCGGAAGGATCGTCCACACGATCTTGAGATCGGCAAGTGATCGACTACATCATCCACGAGATCTAATATCGTTAACGCTTTAGGTTCTATGAGGGTTAGTACCGATCTATCTCGTTGTTCATGTCTAGTAGATTAGATCTTGGCTTTTATCTAGATTAGATCTGGGTTTTGTTCGTTCTTGTGGTAGAAATTTTTTGTTTTCCATGCTACGAACCCAACACCTTTTATCCCAGAATGGGAGTACTTGGACTCTAAAAAATTGCTACAGATCAGAGAGGCTAGCAGTGCCATCTTTGAAGGGTGTCAGCATTACTGCATTCAACAGCGGGTGGCCGCCGCCCATTTCCGAATTCGCTTACAGGTTCAACATGGCAGACCTTGAGCTCGTGAAGGTACAGCTCCCACATAGACCGTGGGAGGAGGCATGGAAGAACTGGGAGTATAACCTCTTGGCGGTGTTCGACAAGGCAATCGCATTCATTAGATGCGCAGAAGACAATGAATGGACAGTCTTGCGCGACGACTTCCTGTGGCCGGAGAAGTATGTCGACGCCGTCTTCACCTATGGCTGCTCTTCGTATAGAACGCAACGCATTTATGCGGTCACTGAACCTAGCAGCGACGTGCGTGTTTGGGAGCCGTCCATTTGGGGTGAGTCATGGTGTCATATAGCATGTAAAATCCCATTCAAAATTCTGCTTACTGACCGTTAGTAACACGCAGGTACCCACGCAGCCCCGCGCATAATTCCAGCTCCGGTCATCGAAGATGCAGTAGCAGATGCTGAACTTGGGACACGGCGCTGGTTCCTGGCACCTCTCAGAGACAACACGAAACATCGTGATGAACTCTTGTGGATTCATATCAGGGGAGCACTAAACAGCATTGGTGATACAATAGAACATATGGGGACACAACTTTCTTCATACCCATCGCTGCGGTGTCACGTTTTCTCGAGGTCCGCATGCCCATCCGAAGACCCAGTAGAGCAAGTCTGGAGCAGAGTCAACAATCTGAAGGGACAATCTGTGTTTCTTGGGATCAACTACCCTTTCTTTGTCGGAGCCCCTGGAGCTGTTGAACCTGTAATTGCTCAGGCAGCCCTGGCCCCTGATGCTGCTGCTAGTGGTGGTGGTGGTGTTGGTGGTGGTGGAGCTGACGAAGAACTAGCTGCTGCTGCTCCTGGTGAAGATGACGAAATACTTGGTGATGCTGCTGCTGGTGAAGCTGACGAAATACTTGCTAATGCTGCTGCTGGTGAAGCTGACGAAATACCGCCGAGGCTATCACGAGTCCAGAAGAACATGCTGGTGTTGTTGCCGAGGTGCCAGACTTCCAAAGGTTGATAGCGGTCGTGTGTTTGCTGCACACTCACGCGCCTATCATGTTAACACTCCAGATCCGACCTAGAGCCAAATCCACGTCGGGGGGAGGGGGCCTACAATTGGCTCATCAGTGGGGTCGTACTATTTGAAGGAGAATGAAAGACGGCCAAACGCAGCATTCTGGTTCGTTCTAACGATACCACCAGCTCCAGGGACCTAGTGCTCATACTGGCAGATCCGATGAACCATTTGTCTTTATCTTTATCATTAGTTATGCTTATGTGTGTAAAGACTAAGCTGTGCTTATTTGTGAAAGACTAAGTTAGGCCTAACTGCATAATATTCAGTGAAGCCCAGCTTTTGTTTCCACGCCCATAACAACAGAATTGCACCATAGAACATACAAATGTAATGTGCATACCACGCATTTTTTCTCAGGATAATAACCAGTTCAAGCAAATGATACATCGTGTACGCATTTGAACGCATCACTAGAATGTGCCACCTATTGATGATTGATGACATGGATCTAGCTTTTCTGCGCTTATTTGCATTGAATCGCTCATTGATTTGTTCACATATTTTTTTGCAATGGCTGATGAACTCCACTCTCTTGGTAACTTGCTTCAATGAAAGCACTTGTTGATGCAATGCAAAGTACATAACATGGTCGTCATCGTCATTCCATTTAGGTTCTCTATGTTTTGTCATCACGGAGCTACTAATTTCAAATGAAAATCTAGTAAACAATATATGTGTACATTGTTAGAGTATGCTACGGCCACGGTACATACATGTTTTTCTACAATCACAAGAAGAAAACTTGATGCATATTCACCTTGTTGGCGTTGTGCCGAATTGGGTGGATGTGGCTTTGGGGTTCGAAGAGGAAGGCGCCGTGGCTGGTGCGTGTGCGACCATAATGACGGCAAGCTCGGATTCTGGAGGAGACCAACAGGACTGAGCATGGTCGACATGGGTACAGATCTCACCCGGGAATGAATTCCCGTCCCCGCGCCGTGCCAATGGTGCGGTCATGGTGAGGGCGAGCTCCGATTCGAGATGGGGAGGAGAACGGGCCGAGCAGGTTTGTCCAAGTCCTAGCTCCGCGCCATGGCCGCGACCACAGATTGCCGCCCCGGAGGAAGAAGCAGACGCGTAAAGGATGCATGCGCCAACGCTGCAAGCCTACATGGCAACGATGACGGCAGCGACATAACGGCGAAAGCTGACAGGGGGACCCAACTTGACGGTCGTTAACCTGATTTTTTGTATTGAAACATAAAGTTGAATTCATGCCGAAAAGGACCCTCTGAGTATTTGGCACGCCAACTATAGTCATCGCGGATGATATCAGGGAACTCGGGTACCGTGTTGCCTGGCCACCACAACTTTCGGGCCGCAAAATGATATTCTCCAAGGAAACACCCAAAAGGTGTAGCCAGCTGAACTTTGGCAGGGCGCACTACCGGTGCCAGCAGCAACATGGAGACATGCACAACACAACCACATAACTCTATCCCCAACTTACGATGAGGTTGTCAATCTCACAGGTTTTGCAAAGGATTAAACGTATCGAATAGAAGAAAGTAATAGTTTGCAGAAAGTAAACACAAAGCAGTAAACAGTTGATTGTAGAATGATAGTAAAATAAAAGACTAGGGTCCATAGTTCACTAGAGGTGGCTCTCCTTAAGATAGATGACATGTTGGGTGAACAAATTAAAGTGGGGCAATTGACAAACATCGAGAATCATACAAGCATATACTACTCATCTTGACTCCTTTGAGATTTGATTCGACAATACAACATTATACATAGACCGCCATCCAACTGCATCTATGACTAATAATCCACCTTCAGGTTATCATCCGAACCCCCTCTAGTATTAAGTTGCAAGCAATGGATAATTGCATTACAAATTGCGTGTAAATTAAACAATACGATTGTTCTATGAACAAAGGATTGTTGTTTTCTCCCTATTAGCAACATCACATCTAGTACCTTAGAGATTTCTGTCACTTCCCTAGATTACTAGAGGCATGAACCCACTATCGAGCATAAATGCTAACTCTTGGAGTTGCTAGCATCTACTTGGCCAAGATAGCTACTAACAACGGAAAGCATGCAAGATCACAAATAACAAAGACATGATAGAATCAATAATCAATCTGAAATAGCATCTCAATATCCATCAGATCCTCGTAAACACAACAGCAGAATTACAAATAGATGATCTTGATCATGAATGGAGGTCACAAGATCTAGACATGATAGCACAAAGGAGGAGAACCAGCCATCTAGCTACTAAATGGACCCGTAGTCCAGAGATGAACAACTCACGCATCACACCGGAGGCTTGCATGATGATGAAGAAGGCCTCCAGGGTTAATTCCCCTCTCTGGCAGGGTGCCGGGAAGAACTTCAGATCCCTCCTAGTCTAGGGATGGAGATGACTGTAGCTATAGACTCTTTCGTGGATTTTTGATCGCGTACTTAGGGATTCTGTATTGGAGGCAGTATATAGGCAGAAGGAGAGGCCGAGGGTGCACGGCTGGACCACCCTGCTAAGCCAAGCCGCGTGCTGTGTGGTGTGTGGCCCCTGGCCCTCTCTGCTCGTGATTCGCCCAGTGTCCTCGATGAAAAACTGACTTTGGCTTTTGTCTCGTCAATTCGAGAATATTCATTTTCGACTTTCGAACCAAAAACAAGAAAAGCAGGCACTGCACTGTGGCTCTTGTTAATAGGTTAGTCCAAGAAATCATATGAAAAGTACTCCAAATTGTGGACAAAACATAATAAAGTAGATAAAACCAAGCATGGAACATCAAAAATTGTGGATACGTTTCCAACGTATCAACATCCCCAAGCTTAACTCCTGCTCGTCCTCGAGTAGGTAAGTGATAAAAAGAAAGAATTTTTTTTAGCTGACATGCACCATCATAAACTTGATCAAAGTATTTGTAAAAAATTCAAAGATGGGATCATAGTACTTCAATCATAACATGAAAGACAATGTTCTAGCAATAAGATGAATAAACTATGTTGCAACATGAAAAGGCACAAACAAAACATTAATGAATAACAATGCTTTGCAAGACGTTTGTTTGTTTCACATAAAGAAAACATAGCATAGTGGAATTCAGCTTGTCCCTCATAGAGTAGCAAACATAAATGCATAGGACACCTTCAAAGTTTATAAGAGTGACTATATACAAATAGTTCAAAACAAGCAATATCAAGGTATGCATCAATCAACAAGTCTTGGGACAATGCACATAGAACTAAGGATGGCCACTATGCTCTCAAAGTAGGTGCATAAAGGTAGAAGGTGGAGACTCAACATAAAAGTAAAAGAAAGCCTTCATAGAAGGAAGTAGGGATTCAAGTCTCATAAAGAGCTTCCAAAAATTATGGTACTTAATAGCTTTCAGCTCTCATTGCCCCTATCATAAGCATCTTGAAGTGATTAAGGTTAAAGTGAACAAACTATGGTGTATATGCTTGACGAAGTATAAGTTGGAAATCTCATGTCCCTTGAATACGAGGGCCGCTCCTCATGCTACTCAAGTTTAGTCACCGGTAAGTTCTTGTCATCGTAAGTACATGTGTATCATAGAGAACCACCAACAGGGTACCCCTTCCCCGATGATATGGAAGAATCCCCATATCAAAATGACAAGGCAAGCAGACAACGAGCATCTCAGCAATCTTCTTATTTACCATGGGAATATGGTGTTTTTTCTCTCTTTCCTCTTTTCTCATATTTTCTTCTTTTTTTCTCTTTTTTCTCAATATCTGACTCTTTTTTTATAAGAAGAATGCTACATAGACAGCTCATTGTGGTTACGCTGCAGGTTTCCACCATGACAGCATGGATTAGACCAGCGGCCCAGGCATTTCTCTAACACATATACATAACTCCATGGACTTACAAACTCCCCTTTCATTTCACACCGACGACATCCATAGGCAAAAGAGCATGATATCAACTAGGTACAAAGTACAAGTGCAATGTTGAAAGCGTTCCCCACAACAGCATGGTTCTGCTAATCCCCAACAAATAAGTTCAAGCATATACAACATAGACGACACAATGGTTCAAGTTTATTAAGGGCAAGAAAAAGTAAAGTGTGCCATCAAGTTCGTGAGAGCTTTAATCACTAGTTTTCTCATAACAAGTTTAATTCGGAAGGTAGATAAAAACATGAATATACTTGGAATAGCATATTCTAGTAGGTAGGTATGGTGGATTCTTTTGGAATAACTTGGTTTTAGGAGTTGTATGCATGAGTAGAACTCATACTTGGTTGTGGAGGCTAGGAAAAGACTGGGAGCAACAAACTAAGAGAGCAATAATGGCCATAATCATGCAGAGCGACAAAATATCATTAATAAAAGCATAAAGTGATACTACAAGTTGAAAACTAAAGGATCATAAAGGCTATGGTGACTTGGGATAGTCATAACATGGTGTGAGCATGTGCCAAGTCAACCCAAATAAAGCATCAAAGGAGAATACCACAATACTATGCTTTAATATGCTAAAACAATGCATGATTCTTCCAAGGCACATTAAGAAATCTCAGTTGTTTATAACAAGTCATGCTATAGCAAAGAATACTAAGCCTAAATCCAAAACAATCGAGCATGGCATGACAAAGCATAGGCCATAGTCAAAAACAAGCTCTCTTTACCACTTAAGCATGAACTTTTCCTACTCTTTTCCAATCCAAACCAAACTATTTGAAAACCAATGTATGAAAGAGGGGGTACAACCAATTTATTCAGCAAAGTAAGCAAACCAAGCAAACGAAAAACCAAAACGAAAACAAAAAGAAGACGCTCCAAGAACAATACAACTGTGCATGAAACAATAGAAATGAAGCGTTTGGAAGAAACCTGGGATTTTTATTGATGAAGAAGGGCATGCCTTGTTCATCCCCAAGCTTTGACGCTTGTACTTCTTGGATATTTCTTGGGGTGACACGCGTGGCATCCCCAAGCTTGAGCTTTAGTCCATGTTTATCTCATTACTCATTCCTTCCATACATCTAAATTTTTTCCTTCATACAAAACTTCACACAATCTTTATTAGCAACATTAGTGCACTCAAGATAATAGGTCTTTAGGTTCAGTTCTAACACCAATAAAATTTCCATTAAAACACAAGCTACTATAGCACTTCCCTCAAAAATCTCAATTCCCCAAAAGAACTCAAAAAGGAACCAACAAGAAGCAAATGCAAATAATGGCAGAAATTTATCAAAACAGACCAGCAGGTAAAGATGAATTTTTTCGAAGACCTTCTGTTGCTAAAATCGAAAAGTTGTTAACTAACGAATGTTAGATGACAACCTGGGGCAGAAGCACAAAAATTAACGTCTCAAAAGGACGTACAGAGATTTTACACGAATTTTTATGGTGAAGCACAGAAATCTGTTTCGGGACAGCAACTTTCCCAATCATTACTTCTCTCTCATTAGAGGTTACTCTTGGCACAAAAAGCAAATAAAAAGGATAAGGAGCGGTTATTACTGAAGTAATAACTTCCAAGACTCATCTAAAACTTTTGGGTTATCTCCCAATAAGTACTTTTCTTTAACGCCTTTAAGTTAGGCATAAGAAGCAAGAAAAAGAATCAAGTGTTCTCAAATGAAGAAGCATTAAAACCAAATTTTGTTTTCATAGGAGAGGCAAAAGAAATCTTCTCTCTATTCTTACGGAAGTGTTTTATACCTTTCTTGAGTGGGAGTTGAGATTTAATGGTGCCTTCTTATATATCAATAATGGCACCAAAAGTTCTAAGAAAAGGTCTTCCCAAAGTAATAGGACAAGAAGCATTGCATTCAACATCCAAAACATAGAAAACAACGGGGACATAGGCATTGTTAACCATAATAAGAAAATCATTAATACTCCCCATGAGTTTCTTTTTAGCATTATCATCAAGTGGGACATTCAAATAACAATTTTCAAGTGGTGGCAAATCAAGCATATCATAAATCCTTCTAGGCATAATAGAAACACTACTATCAAGATCACATAAAGATTTAAAATCAAAATCATTCACTTTCATATTATTGATGGGTTCCCAACCATCTTCTTGTTTTATAGGAATAGAAGCTTTATGTTTCATCTTTAATTTTTATGAGAGCATCAGTAATGTGTTTTGTAAAGGCCATGTTCATAGCACTAGCATTAGGACTTTTAGCAAGCTTTTGTAGGAACTTAATAGCTTCAAAGATATTGCAACCATCAAGATCAAAATCATAATTATCATCTAAAGTAGTAGAGCTATTACTAGCCTCAACCCTAGTGGTAGTGATAGTAGAAACACTAATGTTTCTAGCAATTTCATCTTCTCTTTCCCACTTAGCATGCAATTCAGCTAATAGTCTAACATTTTCATCAATTCTTACTTGTATGGCATTAGTAGCTGCAAAGGGATTATCATTAGTTTCAGGTTTAGCGGCCATTTTATTCAAAGAAGATTGAGCTTCAGCCAAAGATGCTATATTTCTTTCAGCATTAGAGATTTTTTCCTCAATAGTTTTATTGAAAGCAGTTTGTTTACTAATAAAATCTTTAAGCATAACTTCAAGTTCAGAGGGTGCACTCCTATTATTGTTGTAGGAATTTCCATAAGCATTACCATTGTTGGGAGGATATGGTTTATAATTTTTGTTACCAAAATTATTCATGTAGGCAGTATTGCTAAAATTGTTATTTCTTATAAAGTTCACATCAACTTGCTCTTCTTGAGCAACCAAAGAGGCTAAGTGAACATTATTTGGATCAATATGGGCTTTCCCATTAACAAGCATAGACATAATAACATCAATCTTATCACTCAAGGAGGAGGTTTCCTCAACAAAATTTACCTTCTTACCTTGTGGAGCTCTTTCAGTATGTCATTCAGAGTAGTTAACCATCATATTATCCAGAAGCTTTGTTGTAGCACCCAAAGTAATGGTCATAAAGGTACCTCCAATAGGTTCCTTGAAGAATAGTTCAATCCTGAATAAATTTTTTGGATAATCATCCAAGCAGTCAGTCCATGAGTGGGACAATTCTTTACCAAAGATTTCATTCTTTCCCAAGCTTGAGCAACATGTTCATTATCAGATTGTTTAAACTTCATTATTTCACTTCTCATAGATATAATTTTAGCAGGAGGATAGTATTTCCCAATAAAAGCATCTTTGCATTTAGTCCAAGAATCAATAATATTCCTAGTTAGGGAATTTAACCATTCTTTAGCTTTTTCTCTCAAAGAGAAAGGAAACAATTTGAGCTTAATAATATCTCCATCTATATCCCTATGCTTTTGCATCTCACAAAGTTCAACAAAGTTATTTAGATGGGCAGCAGCATCTTCATTACCAATACCAGAAAATTGTTCTCTCATAACAAGATTGAGTAAAGCAGGTTTTATTTCAAAGAAAGTAGCTTCAGGAACAGGTGGAGCAATAGGTGTGCTCATAAAATCATTGTTGTTGGTGCTAGTGAAGTCACACAACTTAGTGTTTTCGAGAGTAGTCATTTTTGTGTGTTTTTGATAAAGAAAGCAAACTTGTAAAACTATTTTTTGTGTGTTTTTGATAACGAAACAAGCAAACTAAGCAAATCAAAAATAACAAAGTAAAGAGATTGTTTATGAGGGACTCCCCTTATGAAGATGTCCTTGACTCCCCTGCAATGGCGCCAGAAAAAGTACTTGTTGACTCGTGTATTAACGAGCTCGTTGGGGAACCCCAAGAGGAAGGTATGATGAGCACAGCAGTAAGTTTTCCCTCAGTTATGAAACCAAGATTATCAATCCAGTAGGAGCAAGGAAACACCCCAAAGGTGTAGCCAGCTGAACTTTGGCAGGGCGCACTACCGGTGCCAGCAACAACGTGGAGAACTGCACAACACAACCACAGAACTCTATCCCCAACTTACGATGAGGTTGTCAATCTCACCGGTTTTGCTGAAAACAAAGGATTAAACGTATCGAATGGAAGAAAGTAATAGTTTGCAGAAAGTAAACACAAAGCAGTAAACAGTTGATTGTAGATTGATAGTAAAAGAAAGGACCAGGGTTCATAGTTCACTAGAGGTGGCACTCCTTAAGATAGATGACATGTTGGGTGAACAAATTACAGCGGGGCAATTGAAAAACATCGAGAAAGCATACAAGCATATACTACTCATCTTGACTCCTTTGAGATTTGATTGGGCATTACAACATTATACATAGACCGCCATCCAACTGCATCTATGACTAATAATCCACCTTCAGGTTATCATCCGAACCCCCTCCAGTATTAAGTTGCAAGCAACGGATAATTGCATTACGAATTGCGTGTAAAGTAAACAATACGATTGTTCTATGAACAAAGGATTGTTGTTTTCTCCCTAGTAGCAACAACACATCTAGTACCTTAGAGATTTACTCACTTCCCAGTTACCAGTTACGAGGCATGAACCCACTATCGAGCATAAATACTAACTCTTGGAGTGGCTAGCATCTATTTGGCCAAGATAGCTACTAACAACGGAAAGCATGCAAGATCACAAATAACAAAGACATGGTAGAATCAATAATCAATCTAAAATAGCATCTCAATATCCATCGGATCCCCGCAAACACAACATGCAGAATTACAAATAGATGATCTTGATCATGAATGGAGCTCACAAGATCTAGACATGATAGCACAAAGGAGGAGAACCAGCCATCTTTCTACTACATGGACCCGTAGTCCAGAGATGAACTACTCACGCATCACACCGGAGGCTTGCATGATGTTGAAGAAGGCCTCCAGGGTGAATTCCCCTCTCCGTCAGGGTGCCGGGAAGAGCTTCAGATCCCTCCCGATCTAGGGATGGAGATGACGGCGGCTACAGACTCTTTCATGGATTTTTGATCGGGTACTTAGGGTTTCTGTATCGGAGGCAATATATAGGCGGAAGGAGAGGCTGAGGGGGTGCCTGGGCGGCCAGACCACCCCCTGGCGCGGGCCAGGCCTAGCTGCGTGGCTAGGTGGTGTGGCCGGGCCCCAGCCCCTCTCCATCTCGTATTCTGGCTCCTGGTGTCCCTCGGTGAAAAACTGACTTTAGCTTTTGTCCCGTCCAATTCCGAGAATATTCATTTTCTGACTCTCCTAGAAGCAAAAACAGCAGAAAACAGGCAGTTGGCATTGTGGCTCTTGTTAATAGGTTAGTCCAAGAAATCATATGAAAAGTACTCCAAAGTGTGGACAAAACATAAGAAAGTAGATAAAACCAAGCATGGAACATCAAAAATTATGGATACATTTGCAACTATCAGGAATCGCTACATTAAAATCAAAGATACGAGATTTCCAATAACCCAAAGAAACGAGGAGTCGTGAAGTGGAAATAGACGCGTTAACGACCAACTATACAACATGAATAAAATTTCGGCCGTATAGTTGTCGCCGCCACCGCTAGGTCAAACAGAACAACTTTCGTGAAGGGACCCCTATATAAAGTGGACACGGGCGGCGAGAAAAGATCTCTCCCTCGCCCCCTCGCCACCAGAACCCTGCATCCACAACACCGAAGAGCCGCCGAAGGAATAGACTTAGATCTAATCTCCAAACCATTCTGCACCACCATATCCATATTCCACCACTTGTAATAGTAGATCCCATCTTCGATTGGCGACATTGTAAGACTATTTGCAATCAATCTCATGATTACCATTGCAATGTTTATGATCTTTGATTTCATCTCTATGTGTGAATAATCCTCCTTGGGCTAAGGGCTTCGGCCTAGCCATATAGCTTTGGTGCATGTTATTTATCATAGATGGGATCATGTATTAGTTGGTATGACATGATGATTATTGTATCCTCTCTTTCCTCAATCCAAGGACTTATTAGGTACTGAAGACCCCAAGGATTGAGCCAGGTACAGGGAGTATGAGTAATGACTAATTTGTAGGTTGGGGACCCCTATGACATAAGGGGTAGTACGGCTATATGTGAGGGATTTATGTGGGATTAACGGTGATGTCAGTATGCATATCATTAGTTCTCTTTCTTCTATGGATGAGACTAGTAGGTTATTGCTATAAGTGGTTGCGGAGGCAATAGCAATTATGGATGCACTGCCCACATATGATTTATCTTGCTCTAACAATTACATGCATACTTTATTATTATCTTTTATTCCCATCAGATGTTTTGGACAGCTACAGGTGAAACCGAAAGCCCTAGGCCATCTCTCTCCATCATCGATAACAACAAAAGATAGCAAACTCTTGGTTCGATAAAAATACAAAAGAAATTCTAAAATTCCCGAACGTCCGTTAAAGTAACTTCACTATGCTTTCTTCTTCCCGAGGATTCGATAAACCTAGGTCTACTAGGGAAAAAGAGCTTACTACATCCGTAATCTGGATCAAAGGTATCAACCCTTTTTCTGGCGCCGTTGCTAGGGAAGCAATATCTACCCTGGTGAGGTTAGTAGGAACGTTGCTAGTTTTAATTCTTGTTTTTAATTTTTAGTTTGCTTTTAGTCTTTATTTGAAAGATCAAAAAATTTAGTTAGTCTTTAAATTCTTGTTTTTACTATCATAAGTCTTTGTTTAAGAAAACCCAAAAACATAGGAAATATGGCTGAAAAAAGGCTCGGGGAGTTTGTAACTCCCAACAATGATTATTTGTGTACTCCTATTACCCAACCAGCAATTGTTGCTGGTGATTATGAAATTAAGCCCCATTATTTAAGTTTGGTACAACATAATCAATTTGGAGGCTCTGCTGTTGAGGACGCAGGTATGCACTGAAGACCCACAAGTATAGGGGTGTATCGCAGTATTTTCGAGGGAAGTGAAACCCAATTTATTGATTCGACACAAGGGGAGCCAAAGAATATTTATAAGCCTTAACAACTGAGTTGTCAATTCAGCTACACCTGGAAACAATCTTGCTCATAGCAAATTATTAGTAGCAACAGTTTTGTAGTAGGAATAGTAAAGCAACAGCAGTAGTAAAGCAAAGACAGTAGTAACAAAAGCGATGAAATTGGGATTCGAAAAGGTAGGCATAGGGATGGATGGACGGGCGTTGCATGGACAAGACAATTCACATAGCAATCAGAACATAGGGCAATTGCAGATAAATAAGATAAAGCACCCAAGTACTAGACAATCCTAGGAATGTGTTCCATATATAGTCATACGTGCTTGCAATGAGAACTTGCACAACATCTTTTGTCCTGCCAGCCCGTTTGCAGCGGGGCCTCTAGGGAACTACTAGCAATTAAGGTGGTCCTTTTTATAGAGCACTGGAGCAAAGCATTAACACTCTGTGAACACATGTGATCCTCACATCAAAGCCTTTCCCTTCCGGTTATCCCGATTTCTGTCACTTCAGGGCCATAGGCTCTGGACAACAACGTGTGTATACAACTTGCAGATAAGACCCAAAACAATACTATCATAATGAATCAATAACATGTTCAGATCTGAGATCATGGCACTCGGGCCCTAGTGACAAGCATTAAGCACAACAAGTCACAACAAAGTCATAAAGCACTAATAAAAGATACTAGGCACCATGCCCTAACAATCTGATGCCATTACATGAACGATCTCATCCAATCCCTACCATCCCCATAGCCTACAGCGGGGGTTTACTCACTCATAGACGGGGGAAACATGGATGGTCGATGGAGAAGCGATGGTGATGATGATGGCGATGATCTCCTCCAATTCCCCGTCCCGGCAGGGTGCCAGAACGGAGTTTCTAGTGCTGTTTTGTGGAATCTGGTGGTGGCGGCGGAGCGGAACTCCTTCTGGAAAAACGTCGAACCCCCCGAAGTTTTTAGGTCAGAAGGCTCCTTATAGGCGAAGAGAGGCCGAGGTGCCTGGGGCCCACACCACCTGGCGTGGCTCAGCCACGCCACCAGGTGGTGTGGCCACCCCTGGCTCTTCTCCGTCTCGTATTCTGGCTCCTGGAGTATTCGGGTGAAATAGGATTTTTGGCATATTTTCCGGGATTTTTCCTGATAGTTGGTTTTCTGCACAAAAAGTAGACACCAAGGCAATTCTGCTGAAAACAACGTTAGTCCACATTAGTTGTATCCAAATCACACAAGTATAGAGGAGAAACAATAGCAAAAGTGTTCGGGAAAGTAGATACGTTTTGGACATATCAACTCCCCCCAAGCTTAGCTTATTGCTTGTCCTCAAGCAATTCAGTTGAAAACTGAGTGCGATAAAAGAACTTTCATGGACACATTTGCTTCATAGGATGTAAATATTCTCAGCAATGTGATCAACTACTTGGACAATTCATAATAAAGAGTATGCAACTGAGTCTACTTAATAGTCATTGCAAGCTATGAAGAGATTCCAACTCAAGAATAATAATTAGCACGAAGCACAAACGTAAGCAACATTACAATGCTCATAAAAAGGTATGATAGAGTGGTATCTCGCTTGCCTTTGATTATGAATGCCAAGGCACCTCTGAAGTTCAAGTGATGACTAGAAGTAAAGATATCAAAGATACAAGCATCAAAGTCATAACACAAATAATCAAGTAATGGAACAAACACAAAGAATGACAACTATGCTCTCAAGAAGGTGCTCAAAGAATATGTGGAGACTCAACAAGTAGAAGAAAAGGTTTTGAATAATTTTGAAAGGCTTCCAAATGCTGAAAGTATGGTACTCGTTAGCTTTGATCTCTCATTGCCCCTATCAAAAGCATCTTTAATGTGGTTAAGGTGAAAGTGAGGTCCAATCTGAGTTATATGCTTGATAGACTATAAACTGAAAATCCCAAGTCCCTTGAGTACGAGGGCCGCTCCTCATGCTACTCAACTTTAGTTACCGGTAAGTTCTTGTCATCGTAAGTATGTGCGTATCATTGAGAACCGCCAACGGGGTACCCCTTGCCCGATGATACGGAAGAATCCCCATATCAAAATAACAAGGCAAGCAGACAATGAGTATCTCAGCAATCTTCTTATTTTCCATGGGAAAATGGTGCTTTTTTCTCTCTTTCCTCTTTTCATAAATCTCTTTTTTTTCTTTTTCTCAATAGCTATCTCTCTCTCTTTTTTTATAAGAAGAATGCTTCATAGATATCATTATGGTTACGCTGCAGGTTTCCACCATGTCAGTATGGATTAGACCAGTGGCCCAGGCATTTCTCTAACACACATACATAACTCCATGGACTTACAAGCTCCCCTTTTATTTCACACCGACGACATCCGCAAACAAAAGAGCAAGGTATCAACTGGGTATATATTTACAAGTGTTGAAAGAGTTCCCCGTGACAGCACGGTTCTACTAATCCCCAGCCTATAATTTGCAAGCATATAACTTTCATGGAGAGTTCACAATGGTTCAGGTTTATTAAGTGCAAGGAAACAAAGTCTGCCATCAAGTTTGTGAGAGCTTTACTAACTAATTTTCCCATAACAAGCAAACATTTTATTCGGAAGAAAACAAGGCATAATGAATATGCATGGGAGTAGCAAATGATGCTAATAGGTAGGTATGGTGGACACTTTGGAAATATTTGGTTTAGGGAGTTGGAAACATGAGTAAAACACTCAGTGGAAGTGAAGGCTAGCAAAAGTAAGGGAGCGACAAACGAGAGAGCAATAGTTGTCATTATCATGCTTACAACAAAACATGACTACTCATGGCATGAAAATGATTCAAGATCCTCAAGGCAAAATAATTCATCAAGGCTTAACTGATTATCACAGTCTTGTGCGTGCGTGAGCATGTGCCAAGTCAATTCAAATGAAACATTCAGAGGAGGATACCACGGTGTCATACCAATTTATGAATAGATAAATGCAAGCAAACATTCATGAGACATGCTACAAACTATTAGCGAGCTGGAGCTAATCATAAGAAAGCAGGAACTACTAAGCATCCAAAGAAAACATACACTCTACATGAACAGACTAAGCACGCCCACAATGATGAGTATATGTACAAAAATGAAAACAAATAGAGTTCGTTACCAGCCTCTTACCACGCCTCAAGTTGTCATTGATCCTCATTATTGCTCTTCACTTGTGTGGCTTGAATAATAATATGAAACCAATAATCCACTGAGAACTGCCGAACCCTGTAGCAAACTTGCAAAAACCAAAGAAGAACGACAAATATTTTTGGTGTTTTCGATTTTTAAATAAGAACCAAAAGAGAAAAACAAGCAAAGCAAAATCTTTTTGGGTTTTTTGAATATTTCAAACAAAGCGAAAAGGGAAAAGCAAACCAAGGCAAAAAAGAAGAAGCAAACCAAAGAGAAACAACAAAAATATTTTTGGTCTTTTTGTGTTTTTAGAAAGCAAAAGCAAAGAAGAACGAAAACTAAAAAGAGAACGAAAACATGAATATACAAAGTACCGACGCAACATGATATGGAGATGAGTGCGGTGTCGGCGAACCTCCCCCAAGCTTAGGCTTTTGGCCTAAGTGGGTATCAATCCATGTACGAATAGGGGTTCCAAGCGGGCGGATCTTGGTAAGAATGGTCGTAACTGGGCCCATGAGAAGAAGAGGAAGCTCCCCAATCATAAGCGGGTTGCTGATATGAAGACTCTCCCTCATTCGAGGGCTGGACCGAATCGTCCGTGACCTCCCTTCTAGTGTCCTGCTCCTGTTGGGAGACCTCTCCCAAGTACGTGTCTAGCTCCTCCTCAGTGAGGGACCATCCTTCCCTGTTATCAAGGTTAAACAAAACAGGTGCAGGCAAAAGAACAACACGCTCGGACTTTCTCTTTCTCCAACCAGCTTTGAGAAAGGTTATTCCATAAGACAACTCACTCAAATTAGCCCACGAGGAAATAAATTTATGCTGTATCATGGAATTAAAATCAAGCCTCTCTATGGGAAACTATAGGTCTAGATGATGAGGCACTAAACCATGCAATGCTAGTAAACGAGAAGCAATGAGGCCTCCACAAATTCCACCTTTCTCATGGTTAGCAGCAAGACGAAAAGCTATCAAAGCACCCAAGTTGTAAGACCTATCTCGTCTAAGAGCAGCAGAGATAAATGCTAGATCAAACGAAGATAACTTATTGGCAGTTTTCCTAGCAAGAACACACTTGGCAATAAAGTGAGCAAAGTAGCGAATGGAGGGAAAATGAATGTTATGGATCTTTCCATTCTCCTTTGAGAAGCTACTCCCTTGACAAATTTCTGCGTATAAATCCATGAGTGGTTCTGGTCTCTCTTTAATCTTCTTACATGATTCCCATTGAGGTACCTTAATGGCTGCACAAAAATCATCAAGAGAAAGATTGACAACAATATTGTAAATTTTGTAATGGACCATGGGGTTAGGCAAAGAGTGACTAAATTGGACATCCTGCACTACAGACATGGTTAGCTTCACAAATTGACAAGGTTCATCTTCCAAGAAACGCTCTAACCCTGCATTAGAAACCAAAGTGTGGAAATCTTGTAGAATTCCTGTAGCTCTCATGAACTCAGGGCATGGATAAATGGAGGGAAAAACTTCCTCCTCCCTGTGGACCTTCATGACCTCAGGCACCCAAAGCTCATGTTGGTTTAGGAGGTGCTCACTCATCTTTTATTCTGAAATTTAAACACTTATTAAACAAGTGATTGCAAAGTAAATATAATGAAGGATTCTACTCATAGGGACTTGCAAGAGGCCTAAACATGCATCAAAACTATATCTCTAAGCATCAAACAAGCTTACAAGCTCTCATAACCAGTCACCTACAGCAGCAAAATACTCAACATATAATCCACTAAACACAAATCTACTTGGACAAGGGGAGGAGTCACATACCAGGAAACAATTGTTCCAAATTTCAGCAAGAAAGATGGGCTAAGCAAGGAGATCGAAAAAATCGAGAGCAAGCACAGCAAGAACGTGATTTTGAGCTATAAACTGGACCTTACTCGGAGGAGAGAAGAAAGTGGCAGGTGAGAGAGTTGGTGGGGGGCCAGGGGTGGCCCACACTAGGGCATGGCGCCACCCAAGGCTGGCCGCGCCACCATGTGGGGTTCCTGCCTGGTGGGCCCCCCTGGTACCTCCCAGGTACTCCTCTGCCCCTTTTTTCATGTAAAAATTTAATATGATTTTTCTGGAATTTTTCGAGACACTTTATTTTTGGGCATTTTTCAGAAATAGAAGAATGATTTTTCTGACAGACAGATTTTTTTTTCTTTGGAAACATGATGCAAGGATAAAACAAGGCTAGAACTATAGAAGTTCTAGCATGCAAGCAACTAACAACACAAAGAAAACTAAACGAAAGCAAAAACTAAAATGCAAAGGATAGAAATAAACGGAGATAATCATAATGAAAACATTGTTTTGTTCAATGGAATCCTTTTGTTAGCAAGGTTGATCAAGTCTTGCTACCAAAACAATTGCATATGAGACAAAACTTTGTACTCCACTAATGATTATGTTACCTTAACCTTGATAACAATGGTCCCAATCATAATAGTTTCAAATTTTTCTCTTGGTATGGGACAATAT
Source organism: Avena insularis (assembly GCA_023614405.1). NCBI lineage: Eukaryota > Viridiplantae > Streptophyta > Magnoliopsida > Poales > Poaceae > Avena > Avena insularis. The sequence goes on from CM042696.1 coordinate 117,138,436, forward strand.
ATTTCTCCAACTTGAATGCCCTCAACATGTTCAATTGAATTCAAACCATAAGTCCTTTCAATCTTCTTGGGGAAATAGACAGTATGTTCCTTGTCATTAACATTGAAGGTCACCTTTCCTTGATTACAATTAATAACAGCTCCTGCAGTATTAAGAAAAGGTCTCCCAAGAATAATAGACATATTATCATCTTCAGGCATTTCAAGCACAACAAAATCAGTTAATATCAAGAAATTGTGAGCCACATGAACAGGTACATCCTCACATATACCCACGGGAATAGTGGTAGATTTATCAGCAATTTGCAAAGATATATCAGTTGGTATCAATTTTTCAAGCTGAAGCCTCTTATATAGAGAGAAAGGCATAACACTAACTCCAGCTCATAGATCACACAAAGCAGTTCTAACATAACTGTTCTTAATAGAGCAAGGGATAGTTGGAATCCTTGGATATCCAAGTTTCTTAGGAACCTTACCATTGAAGGAATAATTAGCAAGCAAAGTAGACATTTCTTCATTAGGGATCTTCCTTTTATTCGAGACAATGTCCTTCATATACTTTGAGTAAGGAGGCAATTTAATAGCATCAGTCAAAGGAATTTGCAAGAATAAAGGCTTCATCCACTCACAAAACTTATTATAGTGTTCATCTTCCTTTGACTTGTCTTTCTTATCGGGGAAAGGCATAGGTTTTTGGACCCAAGGTTCTCTTTCACTACCATGTTTCTTAGCAATAAAATCCTCTTTGGTGTATTTAGTATTCTTAGTGTGCTTTTCAGGTTCTTCTTCAACTTTTTCTTCATTAGGAACAACATTTTCTTCATTACCACTTTCAGTTTCAGCATCAGAGACAGATATACTATTATGATCTATAGCAGGTTCAGAGGGTTCTATAACAATTTTATGTTTTTTTTCCTTTTCTTACGAGTAGAACCACTATTTTTAGCTTGTTGAGAATCCTGCTCAATTCTTTTGGGATGCCCCTCAGGATATAGAGGATCCTAGGTAGCAGCACCACTTCTAGTTCTAATTTCATAAGCATGTTTTTCTTTAGCAGCATTAACTAGCAAGTCTTTTTGCACTTTAAAGAGTTGATCTATTTGAGTTTGAACCATTTGAAAGTGTTTAAAAATCATTTTAACATCATTAGAGGTTCTTTCCACAATATCTTTCAACTCAACAATAGCTCTAGTGTTTTCCATTAGATGATTTTGCACCCTTTTATTAAAGTTATCTTGCTTAACAATAAAGATATCAAATTCTTCTAAGAATTGATCAGGAGGTTTCAAGTAAAGGATATCACCTTCATCAAAGTGTTGGAGAGAGTGTACCTCAATAGAGGGTGAGTAGGGAATAGGCTTACATAATTCTTCTATAGGGGGTAAATTCTTGACATCTGCAGCTTTAATTCCCTTCTCCTTAAGACATTTCTTAGCTTCCTTCATCACTTCATCATTTAATTCAATAACTCCCCTCTTTTTTGATGTTGGAATAGGCACAGGAGTAGATGGTTCAAGTACAATTACTTCAGGTATAGCTTGTTTAGGAGGAGTCCAATCTTCATAATTCTTGCTTATTTTAGCCATTAATTCCTCAGCTTCCTTAGGAGTCTTGTTCCTGAAAACACAATCAGCACAACTATCTAGGTATGTCCTAGATTCCTCGGTTAGTCCATTATAAAATATATCAAGAAGCTCATTCTTAGGTAATGGACTTCCAGCCTGTGCATGAATCAAAGCACAAAACCTTGCCCAAGATTCGGGCAATACCTCTTTTTCTCCCTGTTTTAAATCAAAAAGTTCCTGCAAAATAGCATGTCTAGCACTGGGAGGAAAATATTTCTGCAGGAAAGTACTAATCAAGCACTCAGGGCTATCAATAGATCCAGGAGGTAAATTAGTAAACCAAGTTTTAGCTTCTCCTTTCAGTGAAAAAGGGAAAATCTTAGCAACAAAGTAAGTACGCATCTTAATATCATCAGAAAACAAGCCACTCATGGTGGAAAGTTCATTCATATGTGCTACCGCACTTTCATTCTTAGTCCCACAAAAAGGTTCCTTCTCGACAATAGCTATGTAAGATAGATCGAGAGAGAAATCATACTCTTCATCTGTAATGTTTATGGGAGAAGCAACAAACTTAGCAGCAGGAGATAATTTGGGTCTAATAGTACGCCTCTCAAGGAGACTCTTAGCAGCGCTCCTATCATGGGTGTTCTTACATTCTTTAATAAACTCATTGGTCATCTCAACATAATCTTCTTCAATATCATAACTCTCACTAGACTCAGGTGAGCTAACAGGTGTGGTAGTGTCTTCATTAGGAGTTTCGGTATTTCCAGCTATAGTTCTAGCAATCGTAGCATCTAGGAAAGGACCTAATGAACCACTCTTATCAAGCACAGTAGAAGCAGCATCATAAGCATCAGAAGTTTCAGATTCAGCAGTAGTAGCAGTGTATGTAGCATGTGTATGTGGTGGCGTAACGAGCTTACTTATTACAGATGGTGAATCAAGAGCAACAGAGGTGTTTAGAACCGTACCTCTTCTTGTAGTGGATGGTAAAATAGGAACCTTGCCATCATCAGACTTACCCATGATGGATGGATAGCAGCGAACAATAGAGAATCCAAGTGAACTTGATAAATAAAGCTATGGTCCCCGGCAATGGTGCCAGAAAATGGTCTTGATGACCCACAAGTATAGGGGGTGTATCGCAGTATTTTTGAGGGAAGTGAAACCCAATTTATTGATTCGACACAAGGGGAGCCAAAGAATATTTATAAGCCTTAACGACTGAGTTGTCAATTCAGCTGCACCTGGAAACAATCTTGCTCACAGCAGTTTATCAGTAGCAACAGTTTTGTAGTAGGAATAGTAAAGCAGCAGCAGTAGTAAAGCAAAGACAATAGTAACAAAAGCAGTAAACGGTGGGATTCGAGTGCGGTAGGCATAGGGATGGATGGACGGGCGTTGCATGGACAAGACAATTCACAGAGCAATCAGAACATAGGGTAATTGCATATAAATAAGATAAAGCACCCAAGTACTAGACAATCCGAGGCATGTGTTCCATATATAGTCATACATGCTCGCAATGAGAACTTGCATAACATCTTTTGTCCTGCCAGCCCGTTTGCAGCGGGGCCTCTAGGGAACTACTGGCAATTAAGGTGCTCCTTTTAATAGAGCACCAGAGCAAAGCATTAACACTCCATGAACACATGTGATCCTCACATCAAAGCCTTTCCCTTCCGATTATCCCGATTTCTGTCACTTCGGAGCCATAGGTTCCGGACAACAACGTGTGTATACAACTTGCAGATAAGACCCAAAACAATACTATCATAATGAATCAATAACATGTTCAGATCTGAGATCATGGCACTCGGGCCCTAGTGACAAGCATTAAGCACAACAAGTCGCAACAAAGTCATAAAGCACTAATAAAAGATACTAGGCACCATGCCCTAACAATCTGATGCCATTACATGAACGATCTCATCCAATCCCAACCAACCCCATAGCCTACAGCGGGGGATTACTCACTCATAGATGGGGGAAACATGGATGGTCGATGGAGAAGCGATGGTGATGATGATGGCGATGATCTCCTCCAATTCCCCGTCCCGGCAGGGTGCCAGAATGGAGTTTCTGGTGCTGTTTCGTGGAATCTGGTGGTGGCGGCGGAGCGGAACTCCTTCTGGAAAAACGTCGAACCCCCCGAAGTTTTTAGGTCAGAAGGCTCCTTATAGGCGAAGAGAGAGGCCGAGGTGCCTAGGGGCCCACACCAGCCTCGGCCTGGCCCGCGCCACCAGGTGGTGTGGCCACCCTGGCTCTTCTCCGTCTCGTATTCTGGCTCCTGGAGTCTTCGGGTGAAATAGGATTTTTGGCATATTTTCCGGGATTTTTCCTGATAGTTGGTTTTCTGCACAAAAAGTAGACACCAAGGCAATTCTGCTGAAAACAGCGTTAGTCCGCATTAGTTGTATCCAAATCACACAAGTATAGAGGAGAAACAATAGCAAAAGTGTTCGGGAAAGTAGATACGTTTTGGACGTATCATGCACATGAATACTTTCACTAAAATATGTGATATGATGCGCATAAAAGATGTTAACCCCGATGCGGTCAAATTGCGCTTATTCTCTTTCTCTCATAGAGGAAGAGCAAAAGAATGGTTGCTATATTTTCCAAGAAATACTATTACATCATGGGTGGAATGTACTTCTTTATTTATGACTAAAATTTTCCCACCTACAAAGACTACGCAACTAAGATCTAATATTACTGGTTTTAGACAAGAAGAGCGTGAGCCACTAGCTGAAGGAGTTATGCCCTAGAGGCAAATAATAAAGTGTATTATTTGATATATCTCCTATATGTTCATAATACGTTTCATACCGTGTTATAACTGTGTTAATACGAAACGTTAATACACGTGTGGTATGTAAACAAACCGTGTCTCTAGTTACCTCTAGTGAACTAGTTCATTGGTCATGAGGATGGTCTGGGTTTTAAGATCATGGGCATTTATGCCAATTGACAATGGGGTCATGTTATTAGTTTAATAACATGATATACAAACATCCGACCATTATATCTTGAATGAGATCTAGTTACAAAGTTCACCATTGATGATAAAACACAGAGAACCTCGCAATCTGATCCTTTGACTGTGAGGTAATGCAAATCACCATTCCGGAGGAAGCTTAGATGGTTATCAAGAATCATCTCGTAATAGGGTGATCAAAAAGGTGCCACTCAGGTTTTCCAAAGGTATGCGTAGAGGAGTACATATCAAGACCAGGATTTATCTAATCCATGTAACAGATAGATACATGTGGCCATCTCGGTGACGTTGCATTAATGAAGCGTGCAAGCATGTGACATTGGTCACGGAATGCAACGACATGAGAATGAGAAAACAAGTTCATTGGTAACGATACCGAACTAAGGTATGGGGATAGCAAAGATCAAGTCTCGAATGAATTAGGTATCATATGAAAAAGGGAACGGGAAACGACTATCTCATGGTTCGAGCGATTATATTCGTGAAACACACGGGGATCACATGGCCATCCAGGGCCCTCTGTTGATCATTGATGTGAGAGTAGTCTCGATCATGTCCAAAGTGTTTCCGAACCGAAGGATGTCACGCTTAAGGGTAGGGATGCTTAGGGTAGATGAGGTATCATAGGAGAAATAGAGAAAGAGAAACCATAATAGTTCCGGGTAACATCCGATGGAGATCGGAAGGGGTCCGGAAGGTGTTCTGGAGTGAAGGAATAATATAATATGTGTATTTGAATGTTAATTGGAGAATTAATATTAAATATATATTTTATTTTATTATTAAACGCTTCATAAGGGAGGCCTAATAGGGCATGGCGCCTAGGGAGAGGGAGCCAGCCGGCCTAGGCTTGGTGGGCCGCCCCAGTGGGGGCCACCTAGGGCTGGCGGCTGCCCCTAGGTGGCCCTCGAGTGTGGATATTAGTCCCACACCGCCTAGCCCCTGGGTGGTGCGCCCCCTCCCACTATATATAGGGGTCTCCCCTCCCCCTTTGGAATCATCCCATTCCCTCTCATTCTCTCTCTCTCGTCCATTGAGGACTTCTCCGTAATATTGGAGAGGACCTCGTGGGTGAGTTCTCCACCTTCACATCACCGTCGTGTGATCAGTGATCCGGCATCTACTTCTTCTGCTGCTCGGCTAGATCAGAGTCCGGTTGACGTCTCCTACACCGGACGTGTGACGAACTTCGGAGGCACCACACTTGGGGTGCTACTCGTCTTCATCAATATACGCCTTCCTGCGTAAGGCATGCCTCGGTCTTAAAAGGTATGAATACAGTCTCTCTCCTCCATTACGTATGTCTACATAGTATAGATCCTGGTATTAGTGTTCGAGTAGATAGAATTTTTTTGGTTTTTGCTATGGAACCCTTCATTGGTATCAAAGCGGGTCTATGGGTAGACATGTCGTACGGATAGAACACATAGCAATATGTGGTCATTGATTCTCTAGTTGCTACCCTATTTTAATGTTCTTGTCCATATCGCGACACTGTTTGATGAAGCGGCCCCCAACCGACCTCACGTGGTGATTCATGAGACTGGTCCACGAATCAAAGTGGCTTAGGGGGTGTCTGTCTCTCTGCAGTAGTTGATATGGCATCAACATTGGAGGGCCCTGAAAAGGGAAGAAGAACGGCAATCATTGTGGCTCCACGTTCGTAGGTGGGAAGGGGTTCTACTACGAAAGCCCTAAAGCCGCGTAAAACTTGCAATAGATAATATAGAAGCGTCTATTTTTATTATTGCATAGGGCATGTATTATAACGTGGCAATGACAAGTTTATGAAACTTTCATTGAAGCTATTGATGATGATCAAAATGCTATAACCATGTCATAACACTTTACTTTTTGAAGTATTACTTATTGTGCTGGTATATTTATATATTCGACGGTAGCATAATAAGATAATCCCTCACGGTATTCCAGTTATCGTATTCCCCTTGTGTGTGCACCACCAAGAAAGTTCTTCAGTATGAGGCGACCCGTGGTGAGCGGGTGTCAAACATATCTACGTTTGCATACAGTGGGTATAAGCCATGTTGCACTGCGAATACACACAAGTTAGAACTGGCGAGCCTAGCATGTGTAGACATGGCCTCGAAATACAAGAGACCGAAAGGTCGAGCATGAATCACATGGTTGATGTGATCGACATTGGGGAATGTCCACCTTTGAAACTACACTGATGGCCATGATGATCGGGGGAGGTGCAGCAGATTGGGATCATGTGATCACTAAACAAGTGGAGGGATGTTCGTTTAAGTGGGAGTTCTTTTGTTTTAAGTTCGCCAACATAATTAAAACTTGAACTCATTATTATGAACATGGACTAAACACTTTGCAAATCCATTGTAGATGTCTCGCCCACCCACATTCAACCTTAGCACTTTCATCGAGAAGGACAAGCTGAGAACTGATGGACCCAACTTCATCGCATGGTTCCGCAATCTTAGGATCCTCCTAGTCCCCTACAAGTTGACTTATGTCGTAGAGGCTGAGCTTCCGGCTAAGCCTGCAGATTCTGACTCCCAGGACGAAAAGAATTTCTGGCAGTCCAAGGCGGACGATTTCTCCCTCATCCAAAGTGGAATGCTCTATGCCATGGAGCCGGAGCTTCAAAAGCGATTTGAGAAGATGAATGCTTTTGAGATCGTTGAGTATCTCAAGGCTATCTTTGCTCCAAAGGCCCATGCAGAAAGGTATGATGCTTCCGAGCTCTTCTTCTCTGCTAAAATGGAAGAGCACATCAGTATTAGTCAGCATGTGGTCAAAATGTATGGCTACGTTAAGCATTTGAACACCTTGGATTGCAAAATCTCGGAGGAACACGCAATTGATAGGGTGCTGCACTCGTTGCCTGATACGTCCAAAACGTATCTACCTTCCCGAACACTTTTTCTATTGTTTTTCCTCTAAACTTGTGTGATTTGGATACAACTAACACAGACTGACGTTGTTTTCAGCAGAATTACCTTGGTGTCTAGTTTTTGTGCAGAAAATCAACTATCAGGAAAAATCACGGAAAATATGCCAAAAATCCTATTTCACCAGAGAACTCACAGATCCAGAAGACGAGACGGAGTAGGGCCACAAGGGGCCCACACCACCTGGCCGCGCGGGCCAGGCCAGGCTGCGCCTGGGGGTGGTGTGGCCGCCTCGGCTGCCTCCTCGGCCTCCCTCTTCGCCTATAAGTTTCCTCTTGACCTAAAAACCAAGGGGGGTTTGACGTTTTTCCAGAAAGAGTTCCACTGTGCCGTCACCACCAGATTCCACGATTCAGAACCAAAAACTCCGTTCTGGCACCCTGCTGGGACGGGGAATTGGAGGAGATCATCGCCATCGCTTCTCCATCGACCATCCATGTTTCCCCATCTACGAGTGAGTAATCCCCGGCTGTAGGCTATGGGGATGGTAGGGATTGGATAAGATCGTTCATGTAATGGCATCAGATTATTAGGGCATGGTGCCTAGTATCTATTATTAGTGCTTTTTACTTTGTTGCAACTTGTTATGCTTAAAGCTTGTCACTAGGGCCCGAGTGCCATGATTTTGTTGGAAATATGTCCTAGAGACAAATAGTAGTAAGGACTATTATCATATTTCATATAGTTTATGATTAAGTTTTATATCATGCTATAACTGTATTGAGTGGAAACATCAATACACGTGTGATATACAAACAACCAGGGGTTCCTAGTGAAACTCTAGTCACCGGTTCATTGGTCAACAGATGATCATGTTTCTTGATCATGTGGCATTTATGCCAGTTGAAAATGAGGTCATCTCATTCTGAGAATGAGATGATGAACCAATACCCAAGCTAAACATCGTGACTCGATCTTGTCACGAAGTTCAAGTTACGATGATTAGAAAAGGATCCTCGTAGACTATTCCTTAGACCGTGAGACTATATCAATCATTGTCTCCCGAGAGTGCTTAGATAGCATCAAACGCCATCTGGTAATACGGTGGTTATAAACGTGTGTTTAGGTATTCGGAGGAAACCGTAGAGGCAATATATGTCAAGAGCGGGATTTGTCCGTCCATGTGACGGGAAGATACTCAAGGGCCCACTCGGAGAAGTTATATCCAATAGTTGCGCAGCGTGTGATTTGATCACGGGGATACCACTTGCCAGAACGAGTCAAGTAGCATTGTTCAGTAACAATATTGAACATGACATGGCGATGTCATTGATCATATCTCGGGCAATGCAAGTATCGAGAGACAAACGGAATAAGACATGACTGTCCCGGTTCAAACGACGAAAGATCTTCGTGGAACGCATAGGGGTCACATGGCCATCCAGGTCCCTCTGTCGATCATTGGTGCGGGAGTGTCCCGACCATGTCTGGAGTGTTCCTGAACCATGGGGTATCACGCTTAAGGGCTTGATGATGCTTAGAGAGTGTTTATAGGATCGGTAGAATCACCGAAGAAAAGAAGAGAGAAAACCGGAAGGGTTTCAGTAAGTCCGGAGGATGTCCAGAGTGGAGGTGGAAGGTGTTCCATGGCCACGGAGATTGAATAATATGTGCATGAATGTTAAATGTTGATTTAATCTTTTATTCATAATTATTTAATAAAGAGAAAATCAATTAAAGGTCAAAAAGGCTTAATGGGCCAATTCTGGAGGGAGAGGGCTCATTAGGGGAAAGGAGGGAGGGAGAGGGGCCAAGGGGAGGCCGGCTGGGCCTAGCCCCCCCCCACCCCACCCCCCGTGGGGCCCACTAGGGGCGGGCCGGCGGCCACCTCACCCCCTCCTCTCCTTTAGTCCCACCCCGAGACTTTGGGGGAGGTAGTACCTCCCCTCCCCCTATATATAGTGGGGTATTTGGCCTAGAAAAACACACCAATAATCAATAAAGGTCCCCCCACTTTTGGGAGGACCTCCAATTGATATTTTCTCTCTCCCCCTCTCTCTCTCGTGACCGTGGTCCCAAGTCCGATCTGGCGAGAGACATCTTCACCATGAGCACCGTCATGCTGGGATTCAGATCCGGGAGCTCTACTTCCACAACTGCTGCTGAATCAGGGAAGCGGGAGTCATCGTCAGGCACCGGACGTGTGTAACTCCCCGCGAGGTGTCGCACTTGAGGCACTCAAGTCATTGGAGCCAGAAGGAGCGCAAAGACTTCATCACGACCTTGAGGTCGGCTTCGGCTCGTCTACATCAACCACGCTCTCCTGAGCATTGACAACGCTTTTCGGTCTTCAAGGATAAGTTCGTGAAAAGCCCCTCCTGTTACTGTATTACTAATAGATAAGTCCTGGCAGCTTCAGGGGTTCAGGGGCGTAGAGTAAAATTTATTGTTTTATACACGGAGCCCCTACAGTGGTATCAGAGCTAGACCTATGCGTAGTAATGCTAGTACGGGTAGAACACACGAGATGTAGCGTGTGGGCGTTGATATTTTAGTTGTTACCCTCCCACGTGTACTTGTGTATACCGCAGTAATGCTTGATGAAGCGGCCCCCAACCGACTTTACGTGTTCATTCGCGAGACTGGTCCACGCTTGACATACGGCTTGTACCATATAAAGTGGCTTAGGGGGGTGTCTGTATCTCTCGCATTAGTTGGTATGCCATTTGCAACGGAGGGCCCCGAAAGGGGTGTAGTAGAGACAACTACTTGATCAGCGTTGTGCTGAAAGTTCGTAGGTAAGAACGGTTCTTGTGCGAAAGCCCATTCAGCCACGTAAAACATGCAAAGATAAAGTAGAGGTGTCTAACTTTGTTTTGCAGGGGGCGTTGCTTTGTGATATGGTTGTGGCAAAGGTAAAGTAATTACCTTTTGTTACGTAGTAGTAGATAGTCACGAAGGTGACGCACTACCACACCAGAATGACACCGGTACCCTGGTGTCTACGGCGCCGGAATCCGGTGACGACAAATGGAGATCACGACGTGAAGGACCATATCACATAGCATTTACATTCAATGTTATTGTTTGTATGTCTTATTGTGTGCTAGTATTAGATACTCGATGGTAGCATAATAAGATGATCCCTGTTAAAATTACCAACAATTGTGTTCCCCCTTAGTGTGCACCACCAAGAAAGTTCTTCGATATGATGCAATCCAGGGTTACAGGCCTGGGTGTCATACATATCTACGTTCACATACAGTGGGTGTAAGCCATGTTGCACAGCAAATACACTAAGGTTGAGTTGGCAAGCCTAGCACGCTAGAGAAGCGTGGCCTCAGAACACGGATGGTCGAAAGATCGAGTACGAGTTGCATGAATGATGTGACCGACGTTTGGCGTCCACCCTTGAACCCACATTGATGGCCGTGACGATCGGGGGAGATGTGGCTGATAGGGGTCGTGTTATCACTAGGAACCGTCACTGAGGATAGGTGTTTCTGAGTGGAGTTATTATTAACTCATTTAATTATAAACTTAGTCTAAATTCCTTTTGCAATTATAAATGTAGATGGCTCACCGTGAAGCTTACTTTGTCATTGAGGATTGGATAAAGGGTGAGAAACTTAGACTTGATGGATCCAACTTCCCTAGCTGGCTTGTGCGCCTGAATGATCTCCTTACTAGGAATCATGTGGTAGACTACATACACCGCACGATGGATTTGACTGAGCCAGACTACTATGAGACCCCACAAGAGCTAGCAGACCGCTACTATTGCCAAGAGATGTCCACCTACATTCAGATAATAATGCGTTACATGATGGTGGATGAACTACATCCGCTCATGGGTGATCTTGACCCATATTCGATGGTGGATCAGCTGAGAGCAGAGTTTATAGGCCATGTGCGCATGTGGAAGCACAAGTTGCTTGGAGAGTTCCTTTCCATACAGATGGAGAAGCATACATGTCTGAAGAGTAACTTGGAGCGCATGCTTGATGCACACACGAGACTGGTTCACTTCGTGGATTACTGGATGGCTGATCCATTTGCGATAGACGTACTGCTTCGATCGTTGCCTCCCAGCTACAAAGGACATGTCCAGAGTAGCATCATGAGTGGTGATACGGAAGCACTGGATTTCCATGAGTTCATATTACGTTTTCGGAACGTAAAGGTTGAACCAATCACCGGAGAGGTCATCAATGACCAAGGTATATATTTGATATACAGTTTTATAAATGTTATAATATTGCAAACACATTGCAGTGTTAAGTATATCTGATACTTGTTTTGTTTTGCTGAAAACAGGTCCTTCTGCATGAGAGGTGCTTGCTAGAGAGGAGGTGACGTTGCGTGTTGATGGCGAGCATGATGATGATGGCCGATGACACTCTCCCTCGACATTTATCATGTAGTTTATGTTTTAGGATGATTATTGTAATCAAGAGATTGTGAACTTCTTTAGTGTGTCTCACATTTCGTGAGACAGTTATTCATATGAGTTTGTAACAAACAGTTGTTCCACTTTTATGAATCATTTCTATTCGTGTCCATATCTTGTTTGATTACTTGTGAATTATCCTTACTGTTTGAAACTAATTGATAATGCTTGAACATTTGTAAAACATTAAAATGCCTTGTTTAAAATACCCAACTTAATGATATATTCATTAATGAATGAAACCATTGTTTAAATTCAAAGTTATGTGATAATATGTGAACGTCATTCGATTTCTTGTCACGTATAAATCATGCCTAAGTTCGGCAAAATAACTTGAACACCGTGTATTACTTGAATACAAAGTGTTTAATGAATTGTTAAAAGTAAATACATATTCGATGTATTGTGTTTTAACGAAAATGGTAATTATCATTAAATGATTGTTTAAATGTGTAAAGTAAGTTTACCAAAGGAAACATGAATATGAAACTATTTGATTTGATTAAAATGTTTCATTAACAAATGGGTATAAATATAAAAGAGAATCCAATTATTGTGATTTGATCAATAGTAATGAAGTTCAAATTTATAAGAATGGCATAAAAGAAATTGTGAAATAAAAAGCGTTCTGAAACGTCAGAATACAAAGCATCACAATGTGATATTAGATATCAAAGGGGTTGAATAGAAGGCACCAAATAAATCGTTGTAGTGTAGATGTAGAGACCATTAGTTAGAAATAGTTAGCACTCAATTAGTTTGTAGTGAACCATTTCAATTCGTGAAAGTTTTGGGGTTATTCGATATAACCAAAACAATAGCGAATAAGTCCTTGTAGTATATTCATTGGAAACTTTGAATACAAAATCCATAGCTGAAACCAAAAGGAAAGCAAAACTTGTGTTGCTTGGATTTTGGTACATTCTTGAGAAAGCTCACATCTAGTAATATTTCTCAATTATGAAGCAAATGGAAAATAGTGAAAAATACGATGAGGATTCAAAACCCCGCATCAGAGTGTTGAGAAGCGCAACGGACAATGTTCCTGAATGATTCTCTTCATAGAAGGAGAGAATCAATGATATTGATCATTGTGTTTTCCCCACTATTGTTTTCATTGCATGGATTAGGATTCAAAATGTAATCCATATCTTGTATGGAGACATTTGTGAATCATTTTTCATGATTATTGGAATATGACATACCTACAAACTGCTAAGGAAATAATGGTAAACTAAATTATGAGAAATCCTAGAAGCAAACTTCCCTTGAGATTAGAAAGCAATTCATTGCTGAATCTCACAAGTAAAAGAGGTTACTTGAATTTTCCCAAATGACTTCAAAGCCATAGTAGGAAAAGGGGGGTAAATGACAAAAGCACAATTTGTCAAGTATTGGACAAATTCATATGAATTTGATTCAAATGTGCTTAATGTCTAGTGGATTTAAAACTAGTAAAGTATTAGTATCTCATAGAAAATCTCCAAGTTTGATATTTGATCAAAGGATTTTGAAGTTATTCAAAATAGTAAGGAGATATGCAATTTGCATAAAATTGAGTGGGAGTTGTGAAAGTCTTCCTGAAACAATATGTGATTGACATATTTTTAAGTGGGAGCAATATAAGACTCAAATTCGAATATGTAGGAACATATTTTGAGTGGGAGCTTATAGGAGTAATTGTTAAGTATGTTAAGGATGAAAGCGCAAATATTTATAAATAATGATTTATAAGATGTAGAAGTTGATAATAGGTGTATTATGATATTATGTAGTATTCCTTAAGGGATTCTGAAAAGTGTTTCAGAATAGAAGTTAATTAAGGAACTGGTCCTTAATAACTCAAATTAGGAAGAGTATTAAGTTTCACATTAATGGTTGAAAGAAAGAAAAGGATGATCATCATCCACTATGTTAAGACATAGGTTCTATCTTAGAAACCATGATAATAACTTAACATAATATATGATCCAATAAGGAACATTTAAAAGTGATTAAGTTCGAATCACAGAACGTTGAGATGGGTTCTGTCTTTAGTGTCTAATAGAGAACTATAGACATGTTTTCCAAATCCATGAAGGATGACATATCTTAAAGCATAAAGAATTATGTTATAAGGAATATGTTAGAAACTCCCGTATATACCAATTAAAATCAAGTAGGAAGCAAGGTGAACCAAAACATCAAAAGTTGCACAGAGTGCACTAGTGTTTCGGTGAATACATTTATAATAATAGATAAGGGTACCATCTAAAGTGTTGTATAATGTTATGGCGGGGCTAGTTCGCTTTTAACATAGAATGATGTGTCCCAGGGCACAGTGCCCATGAGAAATCCCTCGAGGTTGATCTAACGTCACTGTAGGCTCCTAGAATCAGGCCTCGTTCTGCTGCCATAACGATGATGCATACACACAGATGCTATCCTATGATGATAAAGTATTGATGTCAATCAAATTGACATTATTAAGTTGCAAAGGATTTGGGATTGTAAAGTACAGAACCAAGACTCAACCTCTTCCATGAGAAAGCATGTTCTAGGTACCGGATATATGGTGCCAATGATTGAGAAAAAATGCAACTAGTGTATTTGTACTCTAGTGCAAGTGGGAGACTGTTGGAAATATGCCCTAGAGACAAATAGTAGTAAGGACTATTATCATATTTCATATAGTTTATGATTAATTTTTATATCATGCTATAACTGTATTGAGTGGAAACATCAATACACGTGTGATATACAAACAACCAGGGGTTCCCAGTGAAACTCTAGTCACTGGTTCATTGGTCAACAGATGATCATGTTTCCTGATCATGTGGCATTTATGCCAGTTGAAAATGAGGTCATCTCATTCTGAGAATGAGATGATGAACCAATACCCAAGCTAAACATCGTGAATCGATCATTTCACGAAGTTCAAGTTACGATGATTAGAAAAGGATCCTTGTAGACTATTCCTTTGACCATGAGACTATATCAATCACTGTCTCCTGAGAGTGCTTAGATAGCATCAAACGCCATCTGGTAATACGGTGGTTATAAAGATCTGTTTAGGTATTCGGAGGAAACCGTAGAGGCAATATATGTCAAGAGCGGGATTTGTCCGTCCATGTGACGGGAAGATACTCAAGGGCCCACTCAGAGAAGTTATATCCAATAGCTGTGCAGCGTGTGATTTGATCACGGGGATATCACTTGTCAGAACGAGTCAAGTAGCATTGTTCAGTAACGAGATTGAACACGACATGGCGATGTCATTGATCAGATCTCGGGCAATGCAAGTATTGAGAGACAAAGGGAATAAGACACGATTGTCCCGGTTCAAACGACGAAAGATCTTTGTGGAACGCACAGGGGTCACATGGCCATCCAGGTCCCTCTATCGATCATTGGTGCGGGAGTGTCCCGACCATGTCTGGAGTGTTCCCGAACCGTGGGGTATCACGCTTAAGGGCTTGATGATGCTTAGAGAGTGTTTATAGGATCGGTAGAATCACCGAAAAAAAGAAGAGAGAAAACCAGAAGGCTTTCGGTAAGTCCGGAGGATGTCCGAAGTGGAGGTGGAAGGTGTTCCATGGCCACGGAGATTGAATAATATGTGAATGAATGTTGAATGTTGATTTAATCATTTATTCATAATTATTTAATAAAGAGAAAATCAATTAAAGGTCAAAAGGGCTTAATGGGCCAATTCTGGAGGGAGAGGGCCCATTAGGGGAAAGGAGAGAGGGAGAGGGGCCAAGGGGGAGGCCAGCTGGGCCTAGCCTCCCCCCCCTCCCACGGGGCTCACTAGGGGCTGGCCAGCGGCCACCTCACCCCCTCCTCTCCTTTAGTCCCACCCCGGGACTTTGGGAGGTAGTACCTCCCCTCCCCCTATATATAGTGGGGTATTTGGCCTAGAAAAACACACCAATAATCAATAAAGGTCTCCCCACTTTTGGGAGGACCTCCAATTGATATTTTCTCTCTCCCCCTCTCTCTCTCGTGACCGTGGTCCTAAGTCTGGACTGCGCGAGCGAGAGACATCTTCACCGCGGAGCACCGTCGTGCTGCTGGATTCAGATCCGGGAGCTCTACTTCCGCAACTGCTGCTGGATCGGGGAATCGGGAGTCATCGTCAGGCACCGGACATGTGTAACTCCCTACGAGGTGTCGCACTTGAGGCACTCAAGTCGTTGGAGCTAGAAGGAGCGCAAGGACTTCATCACGACCTTGAGGTTGGCTTCGGCTCGTCTACATCAACCACGCTCTCCTGAACATTGACAACGCTTTTCGGTCTTCAAGGGTAAGTTCGCGAAAAGCCCCTCCCGTTACTGTATTACTAATAGATAGGTCCTGGCAGCTTCAGGGGTTTAGGGGCGTAGAGTAAAATTTATTGTTTTTATACGCGGAACCCTACATATTTCAACTCTGAACATGTTATTGATTCATTAGGATAGTATTGTTTTTTGTCTTACCTGCAAGTTGTATACACATATTGTTGTCCGGAACCAAAAGCCCCGAAGTGACAGAAATCGGGATAACCGGAGGGAATGGATTTGATGTGAGGATCACATGTGTTCATAGAGTGTTAATGTTTTGATCGGTGCTCTATTAAAAGGAGCACCTTAATTGCCAGTAGTTCCCTTGAGGCCCCGCTGCAAACGGGCTGGCATGACAAAAGATGTTGTGCAAGTTCTCATTGTGAGCACGTATGACTATATATGGAACACATGCCTATGATTATTTAGTACTTGGTTGCTTTATCTTATTTATCTGCAAATGCCCTATGTTCTGATTGCCATATGAATTGTCTTGTCCATGCAACGCTCGTCCATCCATCCATGTGCCTACTGCGCTTTAATCCTACTGTTTACTGCAATTGTTACTACCGTCTTTACTTTTACTACTGCTATTACTTTACTATTGCTATTACAAAACTGTTGCTACTGATAAACTGCTATCAGCAAGATTGTTTCCAGGTGCAGCTGAATTGATAACTCAGTTGTTAAGGCTTATAAATATTCTTTGGCTCCCCTTGTGTCGAATCAATAAATTGGGTTTCACTTCCCTCGAAAATACTGTGATACACCCCCTATACTTGTGGGTCATCAAGACTATTTTCTGGCGCCATTGCTAGGGAGCATAGCTTTATTTATCAAGTTCACTTGGAATCACTATTGTTCGCTGCCATCCATCCATCATGGGTAAGTCTCGTGATGGCAAGGTTCCTATTTTACCATCCACTACAAGAAGAGGTACAGTTCTGAACACCTCTATTGCTCTTGATTCACCATCTGTTATGAGTGCGGTTAGGAGTCTCCTTGAGAGGCGTACTATAAACCCCAAATTGTCTCCTAATGCTAAGTTTGCTGCATCTCCCATAAACATTAAAGATAAGGGTTATGATTTCTCTCTTGATCTATCTTACATAGCTATTGTTGAGAAAGAACCTTTTGGTGCGACTAAGAATGAAAGCGCGGTAGCACATATGACTGAGCTTTCTACCATGAGTGGCTTATTTTCTGATGACATTAAGATGCGTACCTACTTTGTTGCTAAAATTTTCCCTTTTTCACTGATAGGAGAAGCTAAAACTTGGTTTAATAATTTACCTCCTGGATCTATTCATAGCCCTGATTGCTTGATTAGTACCTTCCTTCAGAAATATTTTCCTCCTAGTGCTAGACACGCTATTTTGCAGGAACTTTTTGATTTTAAACAGGGAGAAAAAGAGATATTGCCTGAATCATGGGCAAGGTTTTGTGCTTTGATTCATGCACAGGCTGGATGTCCATTACCTAAGAATGAGCTTCTTGATATATTTTATAATGGACTAACTGAAGAATCTAGGACATACCTGGATAGTTGTGCTGATTGTGTTTTCAGGAATAGGACTCCCAAGGAAGCTGAGGAATTAATGGCTAAGATAATCAAGAATTAGGAAGATTGGACTCCTCCTGAACTAGCTATACCTGAGACAACTATACCTTAACCAACTATTCCTGCGCCTATACCAACATCAAAGAAGAGGGGAGTTATTGAACTAAATGATGAAGTGATGAAGGAAGCTAAGTAATGTCTTAAGGAGAAGGGAATTAAAGCTGCAGACGTCAAGAATTTACCTCCTATATAAAAATTATGTAAGCCAATTCCCCAGTCATCCACTATAGAGGTACACTCTCTCCAACATTTTCATGAAGGTGATATCCCTTACTCTAAACCTCCTGATCAATGCTTAAAGAATTTGATATTTTTATTGTTAAGCAAGATAATTTCAATAAAAGGGTGCAAAATCATTTAATGGAAAACTCTAGAGCTATTGTTGAGTTAAAAGATATTGTGGAAAGAACCTCTAATGATGTTAAAATGCTTGTTAAACATTTTCAAATGGTTCAAACTCAAATAGATCAGCTTATTAAAGTGCAAAAAGACTTGCTAGTTAATACTGCCAAAGAAAAACATGCTTATGAAATTAGAACTAGAAGTGGTGCTGCTACCCAGGATCCTCTATATCCTGAGGGGCATCCTAAAATAATTGAGCAGGATTATCAACAAGCTGAAAATAGTGTTACTACTCCTAAGAAAAGAAAGAAGAAACATAAAACTATTGTAGAACCTTCTGAACCTGCTAACGATCCTAATAGTATATCTGTCTCTGATGCTGAAACTGAAAGTGGTAATGAAGAAAATGATGCTCCTAATAAAGAAAAGGTTGAAGAAGAACCTGAAAGGCACACTAAGAATACTAAATACACTAAAGAAGATTTTGTTGCTAAGAAACATGGTAGTGAAAGAGAGCCTTGGGTCCAAAAACCTATGCCCTTCCCTGATAAGAAACACAAGTCAAAGGAAGATGAACACTATAATAAGTTCTGTGAGTGGATGAAACCTTTATTCTTGCAAATTCCTTTGACTGATGCTATTAAATTTCCTCCTTATTTAAAGTATATGCAGGATATTGTTTCGAATAAAAGGAAGATCCCTAATGAAGAAATTTCTACTTTGCTTGCTAATTATTCCTTTAATGGTAAAGTTCCAAAGAAACTTGGAGACCCAGGGATTCCAACTATCCCGTGCTCTATTAAAAATAGTTATGTTAGAACTGCTTTGTGTGATTTGGGAGCAGGAGTTAGTGTTATGCCTTTTTCTCTCTATAAGAGACTTCAACTTGAAAAACTAATACCAACTGGTATATCTTTATAAATGGATGATAAATCTACTACTATTCTTGTTGGTATATGTGAGGATGTACCTATTCAAGTGGCTCATAATTGCTTGATATTAACTGATTTTGTTGTGCTTTAAATTCCTGAAGATGATAATATGTCTATTATTCTTGGGAGACCTTTTCTTAATACTGCAGGAGCTGTTATTAATTGTAATCAAGGAAAGGTGACTTTTAGTGTTAAGGACAAGGAGCATACTATCTATTTCCCCAAGAAGATTGATAGAACATACGATTTGAATTCAATTGAACATGTTGAGGGCATTCAAGTTGGATAAATATATTGTCCCATACCACGAGAAAAATATGAAACTATTATGATTGGGACCATTGCTATCAAGGTTGAGGTAACATAATCATTAGTGGAATACAAAGTTTTGTTTCATATAAAACTGTTTTGGTAACAAGACCTAATCAACCTTGTTAACAAAGGGATTTTAATGAACAAAACAATGTTTTCACCATGATTATCTCTATTTACTTTTATTCTATCCATTTTAGTTTTTGTTTAGTTTACTTTTCTGTTGTTAGTTGCTTCCTTGTTAGAGTGTCTTAGAACTTCTAAAGTTTTTGTTTTGTTTTGTCATTGCATCTTTCCAGAAACTTTTTCTGTCCGAAAATCTTTCTTCTATACCTGAAAATTGCTCAAAAATAAAGTGTCTCGAAAAATTCTAGAAAATCCATATTAATTTTTTACGTGAAAAATGGGGCAGAGAAGTGCCTGGAGAGTACCAGGGGCACCAGGAAGGCACACCACCTGGTGGCACGGCCAGCCCAAGGGCACGCCTGGCCATGGTGTGGGCCACCCCTAGCCCTCCACTCACTCTCTCACTTGCCACTGCTCTCTCTCTCCCTAGAAAACACCAGTTCATTGCTCGAAATCACGTTCTTGCTTTTCTTGTCCACGATTTTTTGATCTCCTTGCTCAGCCCCTCTTTGCTGCTGAAATTTGGAGCATTTGTTCTCCGGTATGTGACTCCTCTACTTATCCAAGTAGATTTGTGTTTAGTGGTTTATATCTTGAGTATTTTGCTGCTGTAGGTGACAGGTTATGAGAGCTTGTAAGCTTGTTCAATGCTTAGAGATATTGTTTTGATGCATGTTTAGGCCTCTTACAAGTCCCTATGAGTAGTGCCCTTCATTATATTTTCACTTTGCAATCACTTGTGTAATGGATGTTTAAATTTTAGAATATCAAAGATGAACAACCACACCTTTGGAGAAATATTTGAGAGGGACACACCTAGGAGGTCAAGGCCCTCAAGATTAGCCTCTTAGTTTAGGCCTTCATACAATGAAGATATCATTGCACCACGCTTTGGCAATGAAGGAGATGAGGGGGATGCTCACCCATCTACTTTTCCTTGTTATACCTTCTTGCAAGTTGTAGGGATCCTCGATGATTTCTTACTATTGGTTCAGAGGGTCGGTTTAACCTCATACATGGAAGATGAGAGTGAGCAATATGCCATGCTCACCAAAACTTTCGTTGAGAGTTTCGTTTTCACTAACACCCCCTATCAGTCAACTGTTTCTTTCAGAATTTATAATCTTCCTATTATCATGTCATTGGAAATATTTTGCAGCATTATAGGTATAGGCATAACAGGGACCGTGAAGAAGATCCAAGGGCGACCCATCGATTTGCTGGAGCTCTATCGAAGTGTGACAAATAACGATGACTGCGTAGCTCAGCGCGGGAAGATAAGAAACATCCAACTCCCAGCTCTTAGATACTTTGCTTATTATCTTGCTACTAGCATTCTTGGTAGGGAGAACACAAGTAATATCTCCAATTATCATTTAGCCTTCCTCGCTGCTGCACTTAATAATGATACTCGGTACAATCTTGGCTCTCTCATTGCTCGCTGCCTAGCTGCTAGGGGACCTATTTATGGGGGCATTATTGCTTCACGTATGGTTACTATGTTAGAACTTTCTGTGGATCCTAATGATACTATATTGGCACCACAAAGGCTTGATCTTGCTGCCATGAAAACTCATCACTTCGTCACTTCTGACTCTGATACGGACAGTTTAGTATACAGGATGTTGTTTACTGACGGGGATGAAAGGGAGGTTCCTTTGCCACAATCTACTTTGTTCAGTGTTCATAGGAGGCCGTGGTCGCGTTCCAAGGAGGAGGTGGATGAGCAGTTCCGTTTGCTTGGTTTCCACAGACAGCACCAGGAGGATGTGCCTTCTTACGACTACTCTACGCACTACGGTGGGGCGTCCTCAAGCTCGTACCAGGACGAGGGTACCTCCTCGCCATACTACGAAGGCGCTCCATCTTGGCCAGCCTGGGATTGATACCCACCTAGGCAAAAAGCCTAAGCTTGGGGGGAGGTACACCGACATCACACTCATCTCCATATCATGTTTCATCGGTACTTTGTATATTCATGCTTCGTTCTCTTTTTAATTTTTCGTTCTTTCTTTAGTTTTGCTTTCTAAAACACAAAAATACCAAAAATATTTCTGTTGTTTCTCTTTGTTTGCATCTTCTTCTTTTTGCCTTGGTTTGGTTTTTCCTTTTGGCTTTGTCTTAATTATTCGAAAAACCCAAAAATATTTTGCTTTGCTTGTTTTTCCTTTTTGTTCTTGCCTTTGAAAATTAAAAACACCAAAAATATTTGTTGTTCTTCTTTGGTTTTGTGAAGTTTGTTGCAGGGTTCAGCAGTCCTCAGTGGAATTTGGTTTCATGTTATTATTCAAGCTACACAAGTGAAGGGCAATAATGAGGATTAATGACAACTTGAGGTGTGGTAAGAGGCTGGTAACAAGCTCTATTTGTTTTCATTTTTGTACATATACTCATCATTATGGGCATGCTTAGTTTGTTCATGTAGGGTGTATGTTATTTATGGATGCTTAGTAGTTCTTGCTTTCTTATGATTAGCTCCAGCTCGCTAGTAATTTGTAGCACGTCATATGAATGTTCGCTTGCATTGCTCTATTCATAACTTGGTATGACAATGTGGTATCCTCCTCTGAATGTTTCACTTGAATTGACTTGGCACATGCTCATGCATGCATATGACAAACAATAATTAGTTAAGCCTCGATGAATTATTTTGCCTCAGGGGTCTTGAATCACATTCATGCCATGATTAGTCCTATTTTGTTGCAAGCGTGATTATGATAGTTATTGCTCTCTCATTTGTCACTCCCTTACTATTGCTAGCCTTCACCTGCACTGAGTATAAGCTTTACTCATGTTTCCAACTCCCTAACACCAAATATTGCCAAAAGTGTCCACCATACCTACCTATTAGCATCATTTGCTATTCCGTGCATGCTTAGTATGCCTTGTTTTCTTACAAATAAAATGTTTGCTTGTTATGAGAAAGTTAGTTAGTAAAGCTCTCACGAACTTGATGGCAAACTTTACTTTCTTGCACTTAATAATCTTGAACCATTGCGTCCATCTTTGTTGCGTATATGCTTGCACTTTATAAGTTGAAGTTAGCAGAACCATGTATCATGGGGAACGCTTTAAACATTGCACGGGTACTTTGTACCTCGTTGATATCATGATTCTTTTGCTTATGGTTCCCGACGGTGTGAAATAAAAGGGGAACTTGTAAGAACATGGAGTTTGTATATGTGTTAGAGAAACGCTTGGGCCGCTAGCCTAAGCCATGCCTAATCATGGTGGAAACTTGCAGCATAACCATAATGAGCATTCTATGAAGCATCATCAATAAAAACCTATGCAAATAGCAAATAAAAAGATCGCTGAGATGCTCATTGTCTACTTGCCTTGTCATTTTGATTATGGGATAACTCCTGTATCATGTGCAAGGGGTACCCCGTTGGTGGTTCTCTATGATACATATGTACTTACAATGACAAGAGCTTACTTGTGACTGAAGTTGAGTAGCATGAGGTTTGGTACTCATAAGTAAGGGGCATGAGACTTTAACTTATATCTTTCAAGCATATCCTCTTAGTTGTGTCACTTTAACCTTAACCATTTAAAGATGCTTATGATAGGGGCAATGAGAGATCAAAGCTAATGAGTACCATACTTTCAGCATTTGGAAGCCTTTCAAACTTTTCAAAACCTTTTTCATTTCCTTGTTGAGTCATCACCCATTCTATGAGCACTTTCTTGAGATCATAGTTGTCATTCTAAGTATAATGTGCTTGTCTCCAAACCTGATTAATTGTGTTATGACTTTGATGCTTGTATCTTTGATATCTTTACTTCTAGTCTCCACTTGAACTTCAGAGGTGCCTTGGCATTTATGTTTGCTCTACAATCAAAGGCAAGTGAGATACCACTCTATCATACCTTTTTATGAGCATTACAATGTTGCTTATGTTTATGTTTCATGCTACTTATTATTTTTGAGTTGGAATCTCTTCATAGCTTGCAATAACTATTAAGTAAACTTAGTTGCATACTCCTTATTATGAATTGGCTGAGTAGTTGATCACATGCTGAGAATATATACATCCTATGAAGCAAATGTGTTCGTGAAAGTTTCTTTTATCGCACTCAGTTTTCAACTGAATTGCTTGAGGACAAGCAATAAGCTAAGCTTGGGGGGAGTTGATACGTCCAAAACGTATCTACTTTCCCGAACACTTTTGCTATTGTTTTTCCTCTAAACTTGTGTGATTTGGATACAACTAACACGGACTGATGCTGTTTTCAGCAGAATTACCTTGGTGTCTAGTTTTTGTGCAGAAAATCAACTATCAGGAAAAATCCCGGAAAATATGCCAAAAATCCTATTTCACCAGAGGACTCATGGAGCCAGAAGATGAGACGGAGTAGGGCCACGAGGGTCCCACACCACCTGGCCGTGCGGGCCAGACCTGGCCGTGCGGGCCAGACCTGGCCGTGCCTGGGGGTGGTGTGGCCGCCTCGGCTGCCCCCTCGGCCTCCCTCTTCGCCTATAAGTTGCCTCTTGACCTAAAAACCAAGGGGGGTTCAACGTTATTCCAGAAAGAGTTCTGTTGCACCGTCACCACCAGATTCCATGATTCGGAACCAGAAACTCCGTTTTGGCACCCTACCGGGACGAGGAATTGGAGGAGATCATCGCCATCATCATCGCCATCGCTTCTCCATCGACCATCCATGTTTCCCCCATCTATGAGTGAGTAATCCCCTGATGTATGCTATGGGGATGGTAGGGATTGGATGAGATCGTTCATGTAATGGCATCAGATTGTTAGGGCATGGTGCCTAGTATATATTATTAGTGCTCTTTGACTTTGTTGCAACTTGTTATGCTTAATGCTTGTCACTAGGGCCCAAGTGCCATGATTTCAGACCTGAACATGTTATTGATTCATTATGATAGTATTGTTTTTGGTCTTACGTGCAAGTTGTATACACATATTGTTGTCCGGAACCAAAGGCCCCGAAGTGACAGAAATCGGGATAACCAAAGGGAATGGCTTTGATGTGAGGATCACATGTGTTCACGGAGTGTTAATGCTTTGCTCCGGTGCTCTATTAAAAGGAGCACCTTAATTGCTAGTAGTTCCCTTGAGGCCCCGCTGCAAATGGGCTGGCAGGACAAAAGATGTTGTGCAAGTTCTCATTGCGAGCATGTATGACTATATATGGAACACATGCCTATGATTATTTAGTACTTGGATGCTTTATCTTCTTTGTCTGCAATTGCCCTATGTTCTGATTGCCATATGAATTTTCTTGTCCATGCAACACCCGTCCATCCATCCATGTGCCTACCGCGCTTTAATCCTACTGTTTACTGCAATTGTTACTATTGTCTTCACTTTTACTACTGCTATTACTTTACTATTGCTATTACAAATGTGTTGCTACTGATAAACTGTTGTGAGCAAGATTGTTTCCAGGTGCAGCTCAATTGACAACTCAGCTGTTAAGGCTTATAAATATTCTTTGGCTCCCCTTGTGTCGAATCAATAAATTTGGTTTCATTTCCCTCGAAAATACTGCGATACACCCCCTATACTTGTGGGTCATCACTGCCCCCTAGCTATAAGAGCTTTGCGATGAACTAAAACATGCAAGGGATGACTAAGACCCTTGCTGAGGTGTTCGCCATGCTCAAAACTACTGAGGATGAAATCAAGAAGGAGCACATAGTGTTGATGGTCAATAAGACCACCAATTTTAAGAAGCCGGGGCAAAAGGGAAAAGGCAAGGGCAAGAAGTCCAAGAAGGATGGCAAGATCGTTGCCAGTACCGCAAAGACTGCCAAGCCCGGCCCTAAGCCCGGTAGTAGGTGCTACTACTGCAAAGGGTATGGGCACTGGAAACACAACTATCCCAAGTACCTTGAATACAAGCGAGCCGACAAGATAGCCACCAAGGACAAAGGTATATGTGATATACATGTTGAAGGAAATATTCCCTGAGAGGCAATAATAAAGTTGTTATTATGTATACCTTGTATATGATAGATGTTTATTTTGCATGCTATAATTGTGTTGATAGGAAACATCAATACATGTGTGTTTAATAAACAAAAAGGGTTCCTAGTCATGCCTCTCTTATAGACTAGCTTGTTGATTAACAAGATGATCAAGGTTTCCTGATCATGGACATTGGATGTTGTTAATAACAAGGTCACAGCATTTGTGAAATGATGTGATGAACATTCATCCGAAGTATAGCATTACGATCAAGTCATTATGTTTATATTGCTATAACATCATACGAAGTAATCTTTATCCTTAGACCATGAGATCATGTTAATTGCTAACACCGAAAGAGTATCTTGATAACATCAAACGTCACACCGTAACAGGGTGACTATAAAGATGGGTTCAGTGCTACGAAGGTGTTATGTTGAGGCTCATGGATCAAGAGTGGAATTTGTCAATCCAGATGATGGATAGATATACTCTGGGCCCTCTCGGTGATATCACATTAGGATAGCTTGCAAGCAAGTGATGTGATCACTAGAATGTTATATCACGGGAACGAGAAAAGAGTGCATGTCGGTAACGAGATCAAACTAGGTATGGAGATACCGATGATCGAATCTCGGACATGTAATATATCGAGAGACAAAGGGATTCAGTTACAAGCGTTAAAGGTTCTCACGATCACAGGAGTCATCGTTGAATGTGTAGGAGTCAGTACGGATCTCCAGGTCCCGCTGCTGATTATTGATCGGAGAAGGGTCTCGATCATGTCTGCATTATTCATGAACCGTAGGGTGGCACACTTAAGAGTTACCGGACACCATTTTGGAGCACATATGTTTCAGACGAAAGAATTGCAAAGCGCAGGAATTGTTTCAATAGAAACCGGAAATTTTTTCGGGTGAAATTGCAGAAGGTGGTTCTGCATGTGATATTGAAATATTGCAAGGGGCTATATGTGAATGTTTGTTAATTAAAGTAATTAATAAAATTCTGAATAAATTTAATAAAATAGTTTTATTAAATGAGAGAGCATTAAATTTGGAGAAACTTAATGCATTTAAAGTGGAGACTTTAAAAGGGAATGTGAAGAGGCATTTTAATGTGGAGGAGTTACCACCACATGAATGGGGGAGGTGAGGGGTCACCCCCCCCCCATGCTCCAGCCATGGAGAGAGGGGGCACCCCCCTCCTCCTATAAAAGGCCACCCATTCCCTCCTTCATCCTCACACCTCCTTGTGAAGGATCTCTCTCCCCCTCTAGAATTATTCCCCCATGGTCTCGGATTAGCGAGATACATGTTCCCGGTGGCATTTCGTCTGGAAGGAGTTGCTGCTTCCACTGGATCGCTGGAGCAAGGAGGTGGAGGTTGTCCAGTGGCTTGAACGTGTGTGCGATGCGGATCTGATCAGAGTTGTGGCGCTCGGACTTCCTCACGATCTTGAGATCGGCAAGTGTACGACTACGTCAACCACGAGTTCCTACTCGTTAACAAAGCTCGTTGTCTTTGAGGGTAAGTTCTCCATGGATGTATGTCCACCCGTTGCTCTGTATCTAGTAGATAGATCTTGGCGTGTAGTTCTCATCGTAGGAAATTTTTTGTTTTCTATGCTGCGGACCCAACACATGTTATTGATGTGTTCCTTACAAGCGTCAGGAGTAACACCTGGGTATTTGATACCGGATATGTTGCTCACATTTGTAACTCTCAGTAGGATCAGCAGAGTAGGAGGCGCCTGAGGAAGGACGAGGTGATGATGGGCGTCGGCAATGGTTCGAGAGTCGAAGCGATGGTCGTCGGCACCCTGCATCTCCGTCTGCCATCAGGATTATTTTTGGTTTTGAATAAATGTTAGTATGTACCCGCATTGAGTATGAATATTATGAGTGTGTCTTGATTGTTGCAAGACCGTTATTCGTTTAAATCAGGAACAAATGGTTGTTCAATTTATATGAATGATATTTTCTATGTTCATGCTCCTGTGTGTGATGGTTTATTCTTGCTTAATATTGATTGTGATACACACATCCATAGTGTTGATGCTAAACGTTGTAAGCATAATGATGATAATTCCATGTTTATGTGGCATTGCCGTCTTGGTCACATTGGCATAAAACGCATGAAGAAGCTTCATTCAGAAGGGCTTCTTGGATCATTTGATTTCGAATCCCTTGATACATGTGAGCCATGCCTCATGGGCAAGATGACTAGGACACCATCCTCTGGGACAATGGAGAGAGTTGTAGACCTACTGGGAATCAGACATACAGATGTATGTGGACCAATGAGCGTCTCAACACGCAATGGTTATCGTTACTTTATTACCTTTACTGATGACTTAAGCAGATATGGATATATCTACTTAATGAAGCACAAGTCTGAAACCTTTGAAAAGTTCAAGGAATTTCAGAAAGAAGTAGAGAATCAACTTAACAAGAGAATCAAGCAT
The DNA here is from genome assembly GCA_023614405.1 of Avena insularis. NCBI lineage: Eukaryota > Viridiplantae > Streptophyta > Magnoliopsida > Poales > Poaceae > Avena > Avena insularis. Next base: position 117,166,369 of record CM042696.1, read on the forward strand.
CTTCGATCGGATTGAGGAGGCGAGTATTTGAGTTATGAGTTTAACATGCACTTGAAGGACTGTGGGATTATCCCACAGCTTACGCCAGCCGTAACACCATAGCGTAATGGTGTGTCGGAACATCGTAACCGAACCCTATTAGATAGTGTGCAGTCCATGATGTCTTTAACTGATTTGTCTGTGTATTTTTGGGGATACACGTTAGAAACCGCTGCTTTTATTTTAAACTGAGTACCATCCAAATCCGTAGAGACAACCCCATATGAGATATGGCATGGCAAGAAGCCAATGTTGTCATTTCTGAAAGTTTGGGGATGTGAGGCTTACGTCAAGAAACTACAGCCTGACAAACTCGAACCCAAATCGGAAAAATGTATCTTTGTGGGATATCCAAGGGAACCGTTGGGTATACTTGCTACAACCAGGCCAAAGGCAAAACGTTTGTCACGAAAGCCGACACCTTTCTTGAGAAATAATTTCTTGCTAAAGGAGTTAGTGGAAGGAAAATTGAGTTAGATGAAGTTGTTGACCCTTCTCTCCAAATTCCGAGTAGCGCAATGGAAGTTGTTCCAAAACCGCTCTCCAACATGGAAGAAGAGCCCAATGATGATGATCAAAACAACGACATCGAGACTCCTGAGGTTCGCATGTCTACAAGAATTCATGCCACTCCTGATTGGTACGGTAGCCTTGTGATGTCTGTCATCCTAGATGAACAGGAGGAACCTGCAAACTACAAAGAAGCTATGGATAGTGTTGACTTCGAGAAATGGCTAGAAGCCATGAAATCCGAAATAGGATCCATGTAAGAAAACCAAGTTTGGACCTTGGTAGATCTTCCAGAAGGCCGCAAAGTTGTGGAAAATAAATGGATTTTTAAGAAAAAGATAGATGCGAATGGTAATGTGACCGTTCACAAAGCTCAACTTGTCACAAAGGGGTTTTGACAAATCCAAGGAGTTGATTACGACGAGACTTATTCTCCCGTAGTGATGCTTAAGGCTGTCCGGATTTTAATAGCAATTGTTGCACATTTCGACTATGAAATTTGGCAGATGGATGTCAAGACCGCATTCCTCAATGGTCACATTGATGAAGAGTTGTATATGATGCAACCGGAAGGTTTTGTTGATCCTAAGGATGCTGGAAAGGTATGCAAGCTTCAACGGTCCATTTATGGATTGAAGCAAGCATCTCGGAGCTGGAACCAATGTTTTGATCAAGTGATCAAGAGTTTTGGATTTGTCCAAAATCAACAAGAGTTCTGTGTTTACAAGAAAGCGAGTGGGAGCTCAGTTGTTTTCTTAGTAGTATATGTGGATGACATATTACTCATGGGAAACGATGTGGATCTTATGAGAAGCGTGAAAGCATATTTGAGTAACCAATTTTCCATGAAGGATCTAGGTGAAGCTGCATACATATTAGGAATCAAGATCTATAGAGATAGATCAAGGCGCCTAATTGCATTAAGTCAGAGTACTTACATCAAAAAGATTTTGAAGAGGTTCAAAATGGAGAATACCAAAAGAGGCTTGGTACCAATGATGAAGAATTGTAAAATGAGTATGACTCAATGTCTGGTGACGGATAATGATAGAGAAAAGATGTCTTGCATCCCCTATGCCTCAGTCATAGGATCTATCATGTATGAAATGTTAAGTAAGCGACCTGATGTGGCATTGGCTCTTAGTTTGATGAGCCGATACCAAAGTAATCCAGGACCGGATCACTGGATAACTTTAAAGAATATCTTAAAGTATCTAAAAAGAACAAAGGATATGTTCCTAATCTATGGAGGAAGTGATGAAGCTATAAATGTAACGGGTTACGTGGATGCGAGCTAGAACTCAGATCATGATGACTCGAAGTCTCAAACAGGATTTGTGTTCCTAGTGAATGGTGGGGCGGTAAGCTGGAAGAGTAAGAAGCAGCCGGTGGTGGCACAATCTTCAATGGAGTCTGAATACATTGTTGCGGCTGATGTAGCGAATGAAGATGTTTGGCTAAGGAATTTCGTCATCGAACTAGGAGTTTTTCCAAATACGCAAGACCCCGTGACGATCTATTGTGATAACACGGGAGCTATTGCAAATGCAAAGGAACCAAGGACTCATTCCTCAGCCAAACACATCAAGCTTAGATTTCACGTCATCCGACAGAATGTTAACGAAGGTGAAGTCAAGATTTTCAAAGTAGATACAGAACTGAATATGGCAGATCCTTTGACCAAAGCTCTCCATCAAGAAAAGCACGAACAACACCGAGATTCCATTGGTGTTAGGTTCCTGCTTATTGTAAACTAGTTTTATTTGTACTCTAGTGCAAGTGGGAGACTGAAGGAGTTATGCCCTAGAGGCAAATAATAAAGTATATTATTTGATATATCTCCTACATGTTCATAATACATTTCATACTATGCTATAACTGTGTTAATACGAAACGTTAATACATGTGTGGTATGTAAACAAACCGTGTCTCTACTTACCTCTAGCGAACTAGTTCATTGGTCATGAGGATGGTCTGGGTTTCAAGATCATGGGGATTTATGCCAATTGACAATGGGGTCATGTTATTAGTTGAATAACATGATAGACAAACATCCGACCATTATATCTTGAATGAGATCTAGTTACAAAGTTCACCATTGATAATAAAACATAGAGAACCTCACAACCTGATCCTTTGACTGTGAGGTAATGCAAATCGCCATTCTGGAGGAAGCTTAGATAGTTATCAAGAATCATCTCGTAACAGGGTGATCAAAAAGGTGCCACTCAGGTTTTCTAAAGGGATGCGTAGAGGAGTACATATCAATACCAGGATTTGTCTAATCCATGTAACGGATAGATACATGTGGCCATCCCGGTGACGTTGCATTAATGAAGCTTGCAAGCATGTGACATTGGTCACGGAATGCAACGACATGAGAACGAGTAAACAAGTTCATTGGTAATGAGACTGGACTAAGGTATGGGGATGCCGAAGTTCAAGTCTCGAATGAATTAGGTATCATATGACAAAGGGAACGGGAAACGACTATCTCACGGTTCGAGCGATTATATTAGTGAAACACATGGGGGTCACATGGCCATCCATGTCCCTCTGTTGATCATTGATGTGAGAGTAGTCTCGAACATGTCTAGAGTGTTTCCGAACCGAAGGATGTCACGCTTAAGGGTAGGGACGCTTAGGGTAGATGAGGTATCATAGGAGAAATAGAGAAAGACAAACCGGAATAGTTCCGGGTAACATCCGATGGAGATCGGAAGGGATCCGGAAGGTGTTCCGGAGTGAAGGAATAATATAATATGTGTATTTGAATATTAATTGGAGAATTGATATTACATATATATTTTATTTTATTATTAAAGGCTTCATAATGCTAATGGGCCTCACCCGAAGGGAGGCCCAATAGGTTATGGCGCCTAGGGAAAGGGGGCCAGCCGGCCTGGGCTAGGTGGGCAACCCCAGTGGGTCCCACCTAGGGTCGGCAGCTGCCCCTAGGTGTACGGTGGGTGTGGGGATTAGTCCCACACCGCCTGGCCCCTGGGTGGTGCGCCCCCTCCCACTATATATAGGGGTCTCCCCTCCCCCTTTGGAATCATCCCATTCCCTCTCATTCTCTCTGTCATCCATTGAGGACTTCTCCGTAATATTGGAGAGGACCTCGTGGGTGAGTTCTCCACCTTCACATCACCGTCGTGTGATCAGCGATCTGGCATCTACTTCTTCTGATGATCGGCTGGATCAGAGTCCGCCTGACGTCTCCTACACCGGACATGTGACGAACTTCGGAGGCACCACACTTGGGGTGCTGCTCGTCTTCATCAATATACGCCTTCCTGCGTAAGGCGTGCCTCGGTCTTCAAAGGTATGAATACCGTCTCTCTCCTTCGTTACTTATGTCTACATAGTATAGATTCTGGTATTAGTGTTCGAGTAGATAGAAATTTTTTGTTTTCTGCTACGGAACCCTTCACTAGCGCTTGCATGGGAGAGGATGAAAGAATGAATGTGAAACTATCCAAGTCATGGGATGGAAGATTGGTTAATTCTCCATTTATATTATAATGATCTTAACCCTGTGTCTAAGTCTACGCTTGATACTGCAGCTAGAAGAACATTTATGGGTAAAGATATTACCGAAGCAAAGCAGCTATTAGACAATATGCAAGACAACCATGCCCAATGGCATGTGGATAGATCAAACACGAAGAAGGTGAACTCCATCTCACCATAAGAAAATGAAGAACTCAATGCTAAGTTGGATGAGCTTATATTAGCCGTAAAAGTTAAGGAAAGCCAGGTAAGAACTATCCCTGAATCAAATATTGAAGAAATAGACTTCATAGCTCGTAATGATTACAACCCTGCTTGGAAGAAGAATTATAATCCTAATTTTCAGAAGCATTATTCTAGTCTTGCAGGTAACTCTAATAATAATATGAGAACTAGTAATGGTAGTCTCCAAGAAACACTTAAGTCTTTTATAGACTCACAAAATGAGCAAAACAATATTCTTGTTAAAATAACGGAGTACCATGATGCTATGCTTGGTAAATTATCTAACCAAGCTATTAGTTCGAGGAATGATTTGCAGGCCCTCCAAGAAAGAACGAGGATTGTTGAGGCACAGCTAGGTAAGATAACCGAGAGTCAAACTCTCATTCTAGCTAAATTTGCAGGTAAAGGTGAGCCCAAACCTGTTGAAGACCTCAAGATGATAAGAATCCAAAGGGAGGAGCCTGAAGAACTTGATTATAGTAATGCTCCTTCACCAAATTACACCGTTGAAGATCTTATAAAAGGATCAATGTCAAGATTCCGGTAAGTGAAGGAAATGAGGAAGCTATGTACCAACACTTTGTTAATCAGGTAGCAATAAAGGTACGTGAGCTTGAGGAAGAATATAAGAAAATTGCTGAAAAATTACCTATGAACCTTGATGATATATTTGAGCCTACTATTCAGATTAAAATTGGGACCAATGAGATAGCTGCACTTTGTGATCTAGGTGCAAGCGTCTCAACAATTCCAAAAGTCTTTTTAATAAGTTAAATCTTGACTCTTTTGAAATCACCGAGTTAAAATTGCATCTAGCAGATTCTACCTACAAACAAGCTGTAGGAATTAAGGAGAATACTTTAGTATACATTAAAGGTTATCATGCTCTTATTGATTTTGTTATAGTTGACATGCCTGAAGATGCTATTGCTCCTATTATATTGGGTCATCCATTCTTAAGAACTATTAAGGCTTTGATTAATCTACATGAAGGGAACGTGAAGCTTCGATTGCCTTCACGGGATCCTTTTGTTATTCATTTCCCCAGGAAGAAGAAAGCCAAGCACGATGAATAGGAGGCCATCACTTTGAAGGCCAACTATTTTGGAGTGGGTGTTCCACTCATTTGGCCTAAGTGAGCAACATTGAGGTCAAGCTATTGACCAGAAAAGAGCGCTTCATGGGAGGCAACCCATGTGAAATAAAGGTTTGAGTTAAGTTTTTAAGTTTTAGTTTAAGTTTCTGTTTAATAAAGAGTGCTAGAAAGCTCCAATTGAGGAGAAGAAGTTTGGTAGTACTAAAAATCCTGCTTAATACATGTTGATGTTGGTCAACAATATTTACTGTCATTTTTTTGGTAAAAAACAAGGTGTTTCGCTAAGTTTCAGGATAAGAAAGAATTCTTGAAGAAATGGAATTTTTTTGATGAATACAGAAGGTTTAACGACCAACTATACGGCAAGAATAAAAATCCCGGCCGTATAGTTCCGGCCGTATAGATATTTTTGCCATCGACAATTTTTCTTGCATAAGTACTGACGGTTTAACGACCAACTATACGACGGGAATAAAAATTCCGGCCGTATAGTTCCGGTCGTATAGATATTCGATGCTTTTGTCCAATTTGTTTTCCAGGTACAGAGGTTTTGACGACCAACTATATGGCGGGAACAAATTGTTCTGGCCGTATAGCTTCGCCGCTAGGTGGAAACCCTAAATTTTGACATCAGGCCAACTATACGGCGGGAACACATTGTTCTGGCCGTATAGTTTACATGTATAGTTGCGTCTGACCACAAAAATACCATGGGAAGGTACCTCCAACCCCAAAACTTCAATCATTTTTCTCTCTTCTACCTCCAAACTCTCTCAAAACCTCAAGAGATCTTCATCTCTACTCAATTTCGTTCGATTTCCTTGCACACAAGTGATCTACGGTATGTTTCTCATCCGATCCTCCAATTACTTTTTGCAAATTCATCTTCGATCTATCATCATTATCAATCTAGGGTGAGACCTACTATGAACTAATTACCATGATTCTCTTGCCTATATTATTATTTTGAGGGGATTCTTTCGTGTGCTATCATGAGGAATATGTTATGCTTATTATTGTTGGATCAAAAAGTTTTATTTTTGTCTTTCTTTATTATTTTAGATGATGAACACAAGGAGCCAAACTCATGCTCATGCCACTGCTAGCGCTTCTCGGGCTGTCAGTCAAGAACGCATGGGGATACAGTTCACGAATGAGCTCCAACGTGATCGCTTCAACAAGATCAAGAACCGCGAAGTGAAGGCAACCAAGTAGGTTTGCCCCATTATATTGAACCAACTCGGTATTTCTGATGACTTCAATTTACTTTGCAATAGGGTTGGCCTGTAAAACTTTGTATTCAATGATGTGTCTACTTATCGTCGGTTAACTCTTGAATTTTTAAGTTCTTTGCAAAGCACCGTTAAACTATGGCATGGGGAGGACATGATTTCTTTCTGACTTATGAACAACAATTATGCTTTATCACTAGATGAATGGTGCGCATCTTTTAATTTTCGAAACAATGATGCTAATGCCTTATGCGCATCCTTTACTGGCTTAGACCCTTCCCTGGAACATTATTATAATGGAATGAGTTTCACTTCTAGAGTAAGCAAGGGGAAGAATATTCAACATCCTGCAATTTGCTATTTGTTCTATGTTATTGCTAACACCTTGCAGGCACGAAATGAGTTCACAAGACTCAATGAGGAGGACATCTTAGTCCTCACAAAAGCTGCTTACAACAACTGCGACTTGTCATTCAACTTGGGCGCAATCCTTGTGCGCTACCTGGAGCACCAATCCTCCCAAAGCCAAGGACCAATCACAGGTGGAGGCATCATCACCGTGCTTTCCATTGCCCTAGGAATCGACCTAGGTGAGTTGCAACCTGTGCTAGGTGAGCGACGTGTTTGTTTCTCTACTTTAAAGTCTTGTGGAATGGTCACTAGGAGAGGTGGTGTTTATTACTTGCATATTGCTGGAGCTGGGCGTCTCTACCCCACTCCTTTGCCTAATGGTCTTTTCTCTATCGAGGAAGGACGTTTTCTATATGACTTGCTGGTTGAGAAACACCAACCCGAGGAGGAGATTCTGGATAAGGATGAGGACCAAGAAGAGGAGCAAGAAGTTCCTTATCAAGAGGAGCAGCCACCAACCCGGTTCGCTACATACCAAGACTTCCAAGAACTTGGAGGGACTGTAGAGAGGATTCATAGCCTCTCCTTGACCCTCCGAGGAACAACTAGTAATTTATCAACTCAATTTGCGAACTGGATTAACGACTTTTTCCCGCCACCACAATAATTTGAAGGGCTTGTAAAAACCTAAGCTTGGGGAAGTTTTCCTCATTATCTTTTTTTGGTGTTCATTTGCTTTTATTTATTTCGAGGTTGTGTTTTTAATTTGAGTTTATAAGCACTCGTGTTGGTTTCCCCAACACTTTATCTTTAGTTAATTCTATTTGTTTTCGAGATTTTCTAGCCAAACTTTTCCGCCAATTTTCTATTCTTTAATTCCCCCTCTCAAAAACAACAAAAATATTTCTCCATTTATCTTTATTTCCCTCTTTCTTTTCTTTCCCCCTCGAGGTTCTCATGTATTTGCAGGAAGAGTGATTGACTTCGAGTTTCCAAGAAACGAATCAAAAGGGAAGAGAGAAGTGGAACCAAACATGAGAGGTATGCCTTATGACTCCCCACTTTCGAAGTTTGAGAAACCCATGCTAGTTAGTAGTAAATGTTGAGATATTATATTGGTGGAGTGAGTCTTTATATTGTATTAAAGTTTTGTTTGCATGAGTATTTAGTTGGGTACCTTTTGTTCTAGCTCTTGTAGTTAACCAAGTCTTGCCTAAAAAAATTCTAAACATTTGTAATAAGAAAAAGTCTCACAATTGAAGGCTTGGGTGTTGTAGTGTTTAGTCTTGAAGGATTATTTCTAGAGACACTTAACACCACGGAATATAATGATTGACTTGATAGCTCTCTTTAAAAGGATTTGTTCAATTGAATTAATGTTTAGTGGTTTTTGTGAGCATGCCAAAGTTTGACTTGTTAATCATAGGAATGATATAGCTTTATGTGGTGTCAAACTTCATGGGATGGCAACAACTCTGCTAGCCTACAAACGATCTTCATGGAGGAAACTCCTAGATTTTAGCTATGACTTGATTAAACACATGTAGCAGCAATGCTATAATGGGTAAGATTCTTAGCACTCACGGGTAGCTGTGTTCATGATGGAATCACTCCTCTGGCTGATATGAGTAATCATTATGCAAAAGGAACAAAAATCTTAGTAATGCCACGAGTGTCCATCACAGCCCGATAAACTAATAATTTATTTCGGCATGCTCTTAATTACTTAAGAACTGAAATTCTTGAAGTACATTGAATGGCAAAGTAGTACTTGAAAAGTCTTGATTTATTGATGTGGGAGAATTGAGATACTCTAGTATATATGCTTTTTATGACAACTCTCACACTCTCAATTTTACATGATTATACTTTTTTGTTCAAAGAGAAGCCTATGAGTTGATTACATGACATGGAATAAAGTTTACTCATTTGAATCATCCATGTTAACAATAATTTTGCTGTGCTATAAGGATGCATAAAAACCCGTATGATATGCTTGCCATTACTCTATCTATGCTGAAGTTTTTCAGATTTATGAAGTGGAGGAAACATGAGACTACCAATCATCAGTAAGATCATCATCTCGTTATTTCAGTTTAAATGCTGAGTTCCTTTTTTATTTTGGTTTTCTTGCTCGAGGACGATCAAGTTTAAGCTTGGGGAGGTTGATGGCTCTGAAATATAGCCATCTACGTCCATATTTAAACTGGATATTATTCATATTTTTTATGAAATATCTCTCTAAACCCTGCCACTAATGCCTAATGATCAAAGGGGTATGCAATCCTTTCTTGCTATTTTTTCCTGCACAGATAATGACATTTGATGATGGGAATCACTACATTAAAGTCAAAGATACGAGATTTCCAACAACCCAAAGAAAACAGGAGTCGTGAAGTGGAAACATATGCTTTAACGACCAACTATATGGCGGGAATAAAATTTCGGTCATATAGTTGCCACCGCCACCGCTAGTTCAAACAGAACAACTTTCGTGAAGGGACCCCTATATAAAGAGGCCTCAGGCGACGAGAAAAGAGCTCTCCCTTGCCCCCTCGCCACCAGAACCCTGCATCCACAACACCGAAGAGCCGTCGAAGGAATAGACTTAGATCTAATCTCCAAACCATTCTCCACAACCATAGCCATATTCCACCACTTGTAATAGTAGATCTCATCTTCGATTGGTGACATTGTAAGACTATTTGCTATCAATGTCATGATTCCCATTGCAATGTTTATGATCTTTGATTTCATCTCTATGTGTGAGTAATCCTCCTTCGGCTAAGGGCTTCGGCCTAGCCATGTAGCTTTTGTGCATGTTATTTATCATAGATGGTACCATGTATTAGTTTGTATGACATGATGATTATTGTATCCTTTCTTGCCTCAATCCAAGGACTTGTCAGGTACCCAAGACCCCGAGGATTGAGCTAGGTATAGGGAGTATGAGTAATGACTAATCTGCTGGTTGGGAACCCTAGTGACAGAAGGGGTAGTATGGCTGTATGTGAGGGATTTACTTGGGATTAACGGTGACGTCACTATGCATATCATTAGTTACCTTTCTTCTATGGATGAGACTATTAGGTTATTGCTATAAGCGGTTGCGGAGGCAATAGAAATTATGGATGCACTGCCCACATATGATTTATCTTGCTCTAACAATTACATGCATACTTTATTATTATCTTTTATTCCCATCAGATGTTTTGCTCGGCTACAGGTGAAACCGAAAGCCCTAGGCCCTCTCTCTCCATCATCGACAACAACAAAAGACAACAAACTCTTGGTCCGGTAAAAACACAAAAGGGATTCTAAAACTCCTGAAGGTCCGTTAAAGTAACTTCACTACGCTTTCTGCTTCCTGGGGATTCGATAAACCTAGGTCTACTAGGGAAAAAAGAGCTATATGATGGCTCTGAAATATAGCCATCTATGTCCACATTTAAACTAGATATTACTCATATTCTTGATGAAATATCTCTCTAAACCCTGCCACTAATGCTAATATTCAGAGCGGTATGCAGTCCTTTCTTTTTATATTTTTCCTCTGCAAATAATGTCATTTAAAGGAGGGAATCACTACATTAAAGTCAAAGATACAAGATTTCCAACAACCAGAAGAAACCAGGAATCGTACGACGAAGGCAAACGCTTTAACGACCAACTATACAACCAGAGAAACCATTACGGCCGTATAGCTCCGGTCGTATAGTTGGCGCCACCACCGTTAGGTCAAACAGAACAACTTTTGTGAAGGGACCCCTATATAAAGAAGCCTCAGGCGATGAGAAAACAAGCCATACCTCGCCAAAAAGTCTCTGCCACAGATCACTAGCCGCCTCCAGATCTCCAAACCCTTCTCCAACTCCATAGCTATATTCCACCACTTGTAATAGTAGATATCTTCTCCGATTGGCGACATTGTAAGACTATTGCTATCAATCTTATGATTTTCATTATAATGTTTGTGATTGTTGATCTCATCTCTATGTGTGAGTAATTCTCCTTGGACTAAGGGCTTCAGCCTAGCCATGTAGCAATTGTGCATGTTATTTATCATACATGGGATCGTGTATTAGTTTGTATGACATGATGATTATTGTATCCTCTCTTGCCTCAATCCAAGGACTTGTTAGGTACCCAAGACCCTGAGGGTTGAGCCAGGTATAGGGAGTATGAGTGATGACTGATCTGCAGGTTGGGAACCCCAGTGACAGAAGGGGTAGTACGGCTGTATGTGAGGGATTTGCTTGGGATTAACGGTGACATCACTATGCATATCATTAGTTCTCTTTCTTCTATGGATGAGACTAGTAGGTTATTGCTATAAGAGGTTGCGGAGGCAATAGGAATTATGGATGCATTGCCATATATAAATTATCTTGCTCTAACAATTACACGCATACTTTATTTTTATCTTTTATTCCCATCAGATGTTTTGCACAGCTACAGGTGAAACCAAACGCCTTAGGCCCTCTCTCTCTCTCCATCATCGACAACAACAAAAAGATGCAAGCTATTGGTCCGGTAAAAACACATAAGGAATTTGAAAAACTCCCAAAGGTCCGATAAAAGTAACTTCACTACCCATTCTCTTCCCGAGGATTCGATAACCTAGGTTTACTAGGGATAAAGAAGCTACACTACATCCGTACTCCGGATCGAAGGTATCAACCCTTTTTCTGGCGCCGTTGTCGGGGAAGCAATAGCTACCCTCGTGAGGTTATTAGGAACCTTGCTAGTTTTAATTCTTGTTTTTAATTTTGTTAGTTTGCTTTCAGTCTTTATTTGATAAACCAAAAAAAATATTAGTTCAAGAAAACCCAAAAACATAGGAAATATGGCTTAAAAGAAGCTTGGGGAGTTTGCTACTCCCAACAATGATTATTTGTGTACTCCTATTACTCAGCCAGCAATCGATGCTGATGACTATGAAATTAAGCCCCATTACTTAAGTTTGGTTCAACATAATCAATTTGGAGGCTCTGCTATTGAAGACGCAAGTATGCACTTAAATACTTTCACTGAAATATGTGATATGATGCGTATTAAAGATGTTGACCCTGATGTGGTCAAATTACATCTATTTCCTTTCTCTCAAAGGGGGGGAGCAAAAGAATGGTTGTTATGTTTGCCTAGAAATACTATTACATCATGGGTGGGATGTACTTCTTTATTTATGACTAAAATTTTCCCACTTGCAAAGACTATGCAATTCTGATCTAATATTACTGGCTTTAGACAGGAAGAGCGTGAGCCACTAGCGCTTGCATGGGAGAGGATGAAATAATGCCTAAGAAACTATCCTAGTCATGGGATGGAAGATTGGTTAATCCTCCATTTATTTTATAATGCTCTTAATCATGTATCTAAGTCTATGCTTGATACTGCAGCTAGAAGAACATTTATGGGTAAACATATTACAGAAGCGAAGCAACAGCTAGACAATATGCAAGACAACCATGCCCAATGGCATGTGGAAAGATCAAACACGAAGAAGGTGAACGCTATTTTACCACAAGAAAACGAAGAACTCAATGCTAAGTTGGATGAGCTCATGCTAGCCATAAAAGGTAAGGAAACCAAGGTAAGAGCCACCCCTGAAACAAATATTGAAGAAATAGACTTCGTAGCTCATAATGATTATAACCCTGCTTGGAAGAAGAGTTACAATCCTAACTTTTAGAAACATTATGCTAGTCATGCAGGTAATTCTAATAATAATATGGGAACTAGTAATGGTAGTCTCCAAGAAACACTTAAGTATTTTATATACTCACAAAATGAACAAAATAATATTCTTGTTAAAATTATGGAGAACCATGATGCCATGCTTGGTAAATTATCTAACCAAGCTGTCAGTTTGAGAAATGATTTGCAGGCCCTCCAAGAAAGAACGAGGATCGTTGAGGCACAGCTAGGCAAGATAATCGAGAGTCAAACTCTCATTCTAGCTAAATTTACAGGTAAAGCTAAGCCTAGTCCTATTGAGGAACTCAAAATGATGAGGATCTAAAGGGAGGATCCTAAAGAACTTGATTATAGTAATGCCCCTTCACCAAGCTACACCATCGAAGATCTCGTAAAGAGGATCAACGTCAAAATTCCAGTGAGTGAAGGTAACGATGAAGCCATGTATCAACACTTTGTTGATCAAGTAGAAATTAAGGTACGAGAGCTGATACATTGCAAATGTATCTATAATTTTTGATGTTCCATGCTTGGTTTTATCCACTTTCTTGTGTTTTGTCCACACTTTGGAGTACTTTTCATATGATTCCTTGGACTAACCTATTAACAAGAGCCATAATGCCAGCTGCCTGTTTTCTATTGTTTTTGGTTCCAGGAAAGTCAGAAAATGAATATTATCGGAATTGGACGGGACAAAAGCCAAAGTGCCTATTTTTCCGGAAGTCATCAGATGCCAGAATACGAGACGGAGAGGAGCCAGGGGACACCACACCACCTGGCCACGCGGGCCAAGCCTGGCCGCGCCAGGGGTGGTGTGGCCAGCCTAGGCACCCCCTCAGCCTCTCCTTCCGCCTATAAGATGCCCTCGGGACGAAAACCCTAAGTACCCGATCAAAAATCCACGAAAAGAGTCTCAGAGTCATCTCCATTCCATCCCTAGATTGGGAGGGATCTGAAGCTCTTCCCGGCACCCTGCCGGAGAGGGGAATTCACCCTGGAGGCCTTCTTCATCACCATGCAAGCCTCCGGTGTGATGCGTGAGTAGTTCATCTCTAGACTACGGGTCCATGTAGTAGCTAGATGGCTGGTTCTCCTCCTTTGTGCTTTCATGTCTAGATCTTGTGAGCTCCGTTCATGATCAAGATCATCTATTTGTAATTCTGCATGTTGTGTTTGCGGGGATCCGATGGATATTGAGATGCTATTTCAAATTGATTATTGATTCTATCATGTATTTGTTATTTGTGATCTTGCATGCTTTCCGTTGTTAGTAGCTATCTTGGCCAAGTAGATGCTAGCAACTCCAAGAGTTAGTATTTATGCTCGATAGTGGGTTCATGCCTCTGGTAATCTGGGAAGTGACAGAAATCTCTAAGGTACTAGATGTGTTGTTGCTACTAGGAAGAAAACAACAATCCTTTGTTCATAGAATAATCATATTGTTTACTTTACACGCAATTCGTAAAGCAATAATCTGTTGCTTGCAACTTAATACTGGAGGGGGTTCGGATGATAACCTGAAGGTGGATTATTAGTCATAGATGCAGTTGGATGGTGGTCTATGTATAATGTTGTAATGCCCAATCAAGTCTCAAAGGAGTCAAGATGATTAGTATATGCTTGTATGCTTTCTCGATGTTTGTTAGTTGCCCCGCTGTAATTTGTTCACCCAGCATGTTATCTATCTTAAGGAGAGCCACCTCTAGTGAACTATGGATCCCGGTCCTTTCTTTTACATACAATCTACAAACTATTTACTGCTTTGTGTTTACTTTCTGCAAACTATTACTTCCTTCCATTCGATACGTTTAATCCTTTGTTTTCAGCAAAACACGGTGAGATTGACAACCTCATCGCAAGTTGGGGACAGAGTTCTGTGGGTGTGTTGTCCAGGTCTCCACGTTGCTACTACTAGCACCGTAGTGCGCTCGCAAGGCTCAGCTAGTAACACCTTTGGGGTGTTTCCTTGCTCCTACTGGTTCGATTAAACCTTGGTTTCATAACTGAGGGAAACTTGTTGTTGTGCTCATCATACCTTCCTCTTGGGGTTCCCAACGAGCTCTACATCAACACTGAGCCATCAAGCATTTTTCTGGTGCCGTTGTCGGGGAGTCAAGGACATCTTCACAAGGGGAGTCCCTCATAACCAATCTCTTTACTTTGTTATTTTTGTTTTGCTTACTTTGTTTTTGTTTTGTTTGCTTGTTTTGTTATCAAAAACACAAAAAAAGTTTTACTAGTTTGCTTTCTTTACCAAAAACACAAAAAAAATTAAGTCTCCTTTAGTTGTCACCTCTTCCTTAGTTCACCATGTTGATCCCTAAATTCACCCTGAAAGACCTTTCAATTGGTAGTGGTTCTATAATTGGGAAAGATAATATTGAAGAATTCTTTAATCATGTTAGTAAACATGAGGATACTGAGGATAGATCCCTTGCAGAACTTGCTCCAAACTATGAGATTGCTGCAGCTTCTTTAATTCACATGTTAGAAGCTAGGTTTGTTAACCTCAACCCCTTAATGCAAGTAATGTTTCTTAAGCTTAAAGAAATTGAGGACCCTGAAAAGAGGGATTTTATTCTAGAAACTTTGTTTAAGGAGTTCTATGATGTTGCCAAGGAAGCTAGGAAAGTCTTTGAACTTTTCAATGTGCTAGGATTATGTGTAGATGTTGTTGGTACACGAGAAAAGATGAACAAAACCTAACCTAATGGGGAGGAACCTAATATACCAATACTCTTTAAACTAGTAGCAATGCATGAAGCCATGGAAAAGAATCTTGATTAGATCGTTCCTGAAAACCCTTTTGATGAAAGTAGTCAACCTAAGAGCATTTAGAGAGGATCCTCTAGAACTTATTTGGATGATATACCTTGCCTTGTTGAAGATATTTCTGGTATTAATCTTAATGCTTCTTCATTTGAGAATACTTGATCCTTTTTCTTGCTTCTTATGCCTAACTTAAAGGTGTTAAAGAAAAGTACTTATTGGGAGATAACCCAAAAAAATTAGATGAGTCTTGAAAGTTATTACTTCAGTAATAACCGCTCCTTATCCTTTTTATTTGCTTTTTGTGCCAAGAGTAACCTCTAATGAGAGAGAAGTAATGATTGGGAAAGTTGCTGTCCCGAAACAGATTTATGTGCTTCACCGTAAAAATTCGTGTAAAATCTCTGAACGTCTTTTTGAGGCGTTAATTTTTGTGCTTCTGCCCCACGTTGTTATCTAACATTGGTTAGTTCAACACTTTTTGATTTGAGCAACAGAAGGTCTTCGAAAAAATTCGTATTTACCTGCTGGTCTGTTTTGACAGATTTCTGCCATTTTCTGCATTTGCTTCTTGTTGGTTCCTTTTTTAGTTCTTTTAGGGAATTGAGCTTTTTGAGGGAAGTGCTTCAGTAGCTAGTGTTCTAATGGAAGTTTATTTGGTGTTAGAACTGAACCTTAAGACTTATTTATCTTGAGTGCACTAATGTTGCTAATAAAGATTGTGTGAAGTTATGTATGAAGGAAAAATTCCAGGTGTATGGAAGGAATGAGTAATGAGATGAAGGATGGACTAAAGCTCAAGATTGGGGATTCCACGCGTGTCACCCCAATAAATATCCAAGAAGTACAAGCGTCAAAGCTTGGGGATGCCCAAGGTATCCCTTCTTCATCAATAAAAATCCCAGGTTTCTTCCAAACGCTTCATTTTTATTGTTTCATGCACAGTTGTGTTGTTCTTGGAGCCTCTTCTTTTTTGTTTTTGTTTTGGTTTTTCGTTTTCTTGGTTTGCTTAGTTTTCTGAATAAATTGGTTGGATCCCCTCTTTCTTAAATTGGTTTGCAAATAGTTTGGTTTGGTTTGGAAAAGAGTAGGAAATTTCATACTTAAGTGGTAAAGAGAGCTTGTTTTAACTATGGCCTATGCTTTGTCATGTCATGCTTGATATTTTTTTGGCTTTATTCTTAGTATTCTTTGACATAGCATGACTTGTTATAAAAAATTGAGATTGCTTAATGTGCCTTGGAAGAATCATGTGTTGTTTTAGCATAATAAAGCATAGTATTGTGGTATTCTCCTTTGATGTTTTATTTGGGTTGACTTGGCGCATGCTCACACCATGTTATGACTATCCCAAGTAACCATAGCCTTTATGATCCTTTAGTTTTCAACTTGTAGTATCATTTTATCCTTTGATCAATTATGTTTTGTCGCTCTGCATGATTATGGCCATTATTGCTCTCTTAGTTTGTCGCTCCCAGTCTTTTGCTAGCCTCCACAACCAAGTATGAGTTCCACTCATGCATCCAACTCCCTAAACCAAGTTATTCCAAAGAGTCCACCATACCTACCTACTAGCTTATGCTATTCCAAGTATATTCATGATTTATTTTTACCTTCCAAATTAAACTTGTTATGAGAAAACTAGTGATTAAAGCTCTCACGAACTTGATGGCACACTTTACTTTTTTGCATCTAATAAACTTGAACCACTGGATCCTTCTTTGTTGCGTATATGCTTGCGCTTTATAAGTTGAAATTAGCAGAACCATGTATCATGGGGAACGCTTTCAACATTGCACTTGTACTTTGTACCCCGTTGATATCATGTTCTTTTGCTTACGGATCCCGACGGTGTGAAATAAAAGTGGAACTTGTAAGATCATGGATTTTGTATGTGTGTTAGAGAAACGCCTGGGCCGCTAGCCTAAGCCATGCCTAATCATGGTGGAAACTTGCAGCATCACCATAATGAGCACTCTATGAAGCATCCTCAATAAAAACCTATGCAAATAGCAAATAAAAAGATTGCTGAGATGCTCATTGTCTGCTTGCCTTGTCATTTTGATTATGGGATAGCTCCTGTATCATGTGAAAGGGGTACCCCGTTTGTGGTTCTTTATGATACACATGTACTTACAATGACAAGAGCTTACTTGTGACTAAAGTTGAGTAGCATGAGGTTCGGTCTTCATAAGTAAGGGGCATGAGATTTCGGTTTATAACTTCGCAAGCATGTACACCATAGTTTGTTCACTTTAACCTTAATCACTTCAAGATGCTTATGATAGGGGCAATGAGAGCTGAAAGCTATTAGTACCATGATTTTTGGAAGCTCTTTATGAGACTTGAATCCCTACTTCCTTTTATGAAGGCCTTTCTTCCACCATTATATTGAGTCTCCATCTTCTATCTTTATGCACCTAATTTGAGAGCATAGTGGCCATTCTTAGTTCTATGTGCATTGTCCCAAGACTAGTTGATTGATGCATAACTTGATATTGCTTGTTTTAAACTATTTGTATCTAGTCACTCTTATGAACTTTGAAGGTGTCCTATGCATTTTTATTTGCTACTCTATGAGGGACAAGCTGAATGCTATTATGCTATGTTTTCTTTATGTGAAACAAACAAACCTCTTGCAAAGCATTGTTATTCATGAATCTTTTGTTTGTGCCTTTTTATGTTGCATCATAGTTTCTTTGTCTTATTGCTAGAACTTTGTCTTTCATGTTATGATTGAAGTACTATGATCCTAGCTTTGAATGTTTTACAAATACTTTGATCAAGTGTTTGATGGTGCATGTCACCTCAAAAATTATTCATTCTTTTTATCACTTACCTACTCGAGGACGAGCAGGAGTTAAGCTTGGGGATGTTGATACATTGCAAATGTATCTATAATTTTTGATGTTCCATGCTTGGTTTTATCCACTTTCTTGTGTTTTGTCCACACTTTGGAGTACTTTTCATATGATTTCTTGGACTAACCTATTAACACGAGCCACAGTGCCAGCTGCCTGTTTTCTGTTGTTTTTGGTTCCAGGAAAGTCAGAAAATGAATATTCTCGGAATTGGACGTGACAAAAGCCAAAGTGCCTATTTTTCCGGAAGTCATCAGATGCCAGAATACGAGACGGAGAGGAGCCAGGGGCACCACACCACCTGGCCGCACGGGCCAGGCCTGGCCGCGCCAGGGGGTGGTGTGGCCAGCCCAGGCACCCCCTCGGCCTCTTCTTCTGCCTATAAGATGCCCTCGGGACGAAAACCCTAAGTACCCGATCAAAAATCCACGAAGAGTCATGGCAGCGTCATCTCCATCCCTAGATCGGGAGGGATCTGAAGCTCTTCCTGGCACCCTGCCGGAGAGGGGAATTCACCCTGGAGGCCTTCTTCATCACCATGCAAGCCTCCGATGTGATGCGTGAGTAGTTCATCTCTGGACTACAGGTCCATGTAGTAGCTAGATGGCTGGTTCTCCTCCTTTGTGCTTTCATGTCTAGATCTTGTGAGCTCCGTTCATGATCAAGATCATCTATTTGTAATTCTGCATGTTGTGTTTGCGGGGATCCGATGGATATTAAGATGCTATTTCAGATTGATTATTGATTCTATCATGTCTTTGTTATTTGTGATATTGCATGCTTTCCGTTGTTAGTAGCTATCTTGGCCAAGTAGATGCTAGCAACTCCAAGAGTTAGTATTTATGCTCGATAGTGGGTTCATGCCTCTGGTAATCTGGGGAAGTGACAGAAATCTCTAAGGTACTAGATGTGATGTTGCTACTAGGGAGAAAACAACAAGCCTTTGTTCATAGAACAATCGTATTGTTTACTTTACACGCAATTCGTAAAGCAATAATCTGTTGCTTGCAACTTAATATTGGAGGGGGTTCGGATGATAACCTGAAGGTGGATTATTAGTCATAGATGCAGTTGGATGGCGGTCTATGTATAATGTTGTAATGCCCAATCAAGTCTCAAAGGAGTCAAGATGATTAGTATATGTGTGTATGCTTTCTCGATGTTTGTCAATTGCCCCGCTGTAATTTGTTCACCCAGCATGTTATCTATCTTAAGGAGAGCCACCTCTAGTGAACTATGGATCTCGGTCCTTTCTTTTACATACAATCTACAAACTGTTTACTGCTTTGTGTTTACTTTCTGCAAACTATTACTTCCTTTCATTCGATACGTTTAATCCTTTGTTTTCAGCAAAACACGGTGAGATTGACAACCTCATCGCAAGTTGGGGACAGAGTTCTGTGGGTGTGTTGTCCAGGTCTCCACGTTGCTACTAGCACCGGTAGTGCGCCCTGCCAAGGCTCAGCTAGTAACACCTTTGGGGTGTTTCCTTGCTCCTACTGGTTCGATTAAACCTTGGTTTCATAACTGAGGGAAACTTGTTGTTGTGCTCATCATACCTTCCTCTTGGGGTTCCCAACGAGCTCTACATCAGCACTGAGCCATCACGAGCTTGAAGAGGAATACAAGAAAATAGCTGAAAATTTACCTGTTAAACTAGATGACATATTGGAGCCTACTATTAAGATAAAGATTGGGACTAATGAGATAGCTGCACTTTGTGATATAGGTGCAAGCGTCTCAACAATCCCAAAGAGCCTTTTTAACAAGTTGAATCTTGGCTCCTTTGAAATCACTGAGTTAAAATTGCATCTAGCAGATTCTATCTACAAACAAGCTATAGGAATTAAGGAGAACACTTTAGTATACATTAAAGGCTATCCTGCTCTCATTGATTTTGTTATTGTTGACATGCCTGAAGATGCTACTGCTCCTATTATATTAGGTCGTCCTTTATTAAGAACTATTAAGGCTTTGATTAATATGCATGAAGGGAACATGAAGTTCCAATTACCTTCACGGGATCCTTTTGTTATTCATTTCCCTAAGAAGAAGAAATCCAAACATGATAAAAGAAGGCCATCACTTTGAAGGCCAATTACTTTGGAGTGGGTGTTTAACTCATTTGGCCCAAGTGAGTATCATTAAGGTCAAGCTATTGACTGTAAAAGAGCGCTTCATGGGAGGCAACCCATGCAAAATAAAGGTTTGAGTAAAGTTTTTAGTTTTAGTTTAAGTTCATGTTTAATAAAGAGTGCTAGAAAACTCCATGTGAGGAGACGAAGTTCGGTAGTACTTAAGATTCTGCTTTATTCATCCAATTGTTGGTCGACAATATTTACTGTTAATTTTCTGTCAAAAACTAGGTATATCACTAAGTTATGGGAAAAGAAATAGTTTTTGAAGAAATAGAATTTTTTTTATGTACACAGAGAGTTTAACGACCAACTATATGGCGGGAATAAAAATTCCAGCCGGATAGCTCAGGTCGTATAGATATCTCTGCCATCGACAATTTTCTTTTCATATGTGCTGAGAGTTTAACGACCAACTATACGGCGGGAATAAAAATTCAGGATGTATAGTTCAGGTCGTATAGATATATTTCCCATTGAAATTTTTTCTATAATATGTACTGAGAGTTTAACGACCAACTATACGGCGGGAATAAAATTTCTGGCCATATAGCTCCGGTCGTATAGATATCAGTGCTTCTATACAATTTCTTTTCCAATGTTCTGATAGTTTAACGACCAACTATATGGCAGGAATAAAAATTCCGGCCGTATAGTTCCGGTCGTATAGATATCGATGCCTTTGTATATTTTCTTTCACAGGGTCAGACAGTTTAACGACCAACTATACGGCAGGAACATTTTGTTCCGGCCGTATAGCTGCGCCGCCAGGAGGAAACCCTAAAGTTTTGACAGAAAGACAACTATACTGCGGGAACACATGTTCGGCCCATATAGTTATGCCTGTATATTTGCGTTTGACCACAAAATCGCATAGGAAGGTACCTCGAACTCCAAAACTTCAATCTTTTTTCTTTCTTCTACCTCAAAACTCTCTCAAAACCTCAAAGGATCTTCATCTCTACTCAATTTCGTTCGATTTCCTCGCACACGAGTGATCTACGGTATGTTTCTCCTCCGATCCCCCAATTACTTTTTGCTAATTCATCTTTGATGTATTGTCATTATTAATCTAGGGTGAGACCTACTATGAACCAATTGCCATGATTTTCTTTCCTAGATTATTATCTTGAGGAGATTCTTTAGTGTGTTTTGATGAGGAATATATTATACTTACTATTGTTGGATCAAAAAGTTTTATTTTTGCCTTTCTTCAATGTTTTAGATGATGAACACAAGGATCCAAACTCATGCTCGTGCCACCGCTAGCGCTTCTCGGGCCGCTTGTCAGGAACGCATGGGGATACAGTTCAGGGATGAGGCCCATCGTGATCTCTTCAACAGGATCAAGAACCGCGAAGTGAAGGCCACCAAGTGGGTTTGCCCATCATATTGAACCAACTCGGTATTTCTGATGACTTCAATTTACTTTGCAATAGATATGGCCTGCAAAACTTTGTGTACAATGATATACCCACTTATCACCGCTTAACGATTGAATTTCTAAGTTCATTGCAAAGAACCATTAAACAATGGCAAGGAGAGGACATTATTTCTTTCCGGCTGATGAACAACAACTACACCTTAACCTTAGATGAATGGTGCGCATGTTTTAATTTGCCAAACAATGATATCCATGCTTTACGCGCATCCTTTACTGGCTTAGAACCTACCCATGAACAATACTATAATGGAATGAGTTTCACTAGTAGAGTGAACAAGGGGAAGAATATTCAACATCCCACAATTCTCTATTTGTTCTATGTTATTGCTAACACCTTGCAGGCACGTAATGAGTTCACGAGACTCAACGACGAGGACATCCTAGTCCTCGCAAAGGCTGCTTACATCAACTGTGGCTTGTCACTTAACTTGGGCACCATCCTTGTGCGCTACTTGGAGCACCAAGCCTCCCAAAGCCAAGGCCAATCACAGGTGGAGGCGTCATCACCGTGCTTGCCACTGCCCTAGACCTCGATCTAGGTGAGTTGCAACCCGTACTAGGTGAGACACATGTTGGTTTCTCCACTTTGAGAGCCTATGGAATGCTCACTAGGAGAGGTGGTGCTTATTACCTGCATATTGCTGGAGCTGGGCGTATCTACCCCGCTCCTATGCCTAATGGTATTTTCTCTATCAAGGAAGGATGTTTGCTATATGATTCACAGGTTGAGCCACACCAACCCGAGGAGGATATTCCGGAGGAGGATGAGGGCCAAGAGGAGGAGCAAGAAGTTCCTTATCAAGAGGAGCAGCCACAAACCCGGTTCGCCACATACCAAGATTTCCAAGGACTTGGAGAGACTATGTAGAGGATGCATAGCCTCTTTTTGAACCTCTGAGAATCAACAAGTAACCTCTCAAATTAATTTGCGAACTGGAGTAACGACTTTTTCTCGGCACCACAATGATTTGAAGGGCTTGCAAAAGCCTAAGCTTGGGGAAGTTTTCCTCATTATCTTTTTTTGGCATTCATTTGCTTTTATTTATTTCGAGGTTATGTTTTTAATTTGCATTTGTAAGCACTCGTGTTGGTTTCCCCAACACTTTATCTTTAGTTATTTATATTTTTGCTTTTGAAATTTTCTAGTCGAGCTTTGCCGCCAATTTTCTATTCTTTAAACTCCCTCTCTTAAAACCCACAAAAAGATTTCTCCATTTTTCCTTATTTTCCCTCTTTCTTTTCTTTCCGCCTTGAGGTCTTCATATATTTGCAGGAGAGTGATCGACTTCGAGTTTCCAAGAAACAAATAAATAAAAAAGGAAGAGATAAGTGGAACCAAACATGAGAGGTATGCCTTATGACTCCCCACTTTTGAAGTTTAAGAAACCCATGCTAGTTAGTAGAAAATGTTGAAATATTATATTGGTGGAGTGAGTCTTTGCATTGTAGTAAGATTTTCATTTGCATGGGTATTTAATTGGGTACGTTTTTCTCCAGCTCTCGTAATTAACCAAGTCTTGCCTAAAAATTGCTGAACAATTGTAATAAGAAAAATTCTCACAATTGAAGGCTTGGGCGTTGTAGTGCTTAGTCTTGAAGGCTTATTTATAGAAACACTCAACACCACTAAAAATATTGATTGACTTGATAGCTCTCTTTGAAAGGATTTGTTCGATTGAATTAATGTTTAGCGGTTTTTGTGAGCATGCCAAAGTTTGACTTGTTAATCATAAGAATGATATAGCTTTATGCGTGTCAAACTTCATGGGATACCAACAACTCCGCTAGTCTACGAACAATCTTCATGGAGGAAACTCCTAGATTTCGACTATGAGTTGATTAAACACTTGTAGCAGCAATGCTATAGTGGGTAAGATTCTTGACACTCCCGGGTAGCTGTAATCATGATGGAATCACTCCTCTGGCTGTTATGAGAAATCATTATACAAAAGGAACAAAACCTTAGTGATGCCACGAGTGTCCATCACAGCCCGATAAACTAATAATTTTTTTTGGCATGCTCTCAATTACTTAAAAACTAAAATTCTTGAAGGACAATGAATAGAAAAGTAGTGCTTGAGAAGTCTTGATTTATTGATGTGGGAGAAATGAGATACTCTAGTATATATGCTTTTCATGACAACTCTCACACTCTTAATTTACATGATTATACTTTATCGTTCAAAGGCAAGCCTATGAGTTGATTACTTGACATGGAATAAAGTTTACTCATTTGAATCATCCATGTTTACAATAATTTTGCTGCACTATAAGGATGCATGAAACCCGTATGATATGCTTTCCATTACTCTATCTATGCTGAAGTTTTTCAGATTTATGAAGTGGAGGAAACATGAGACTACTAGTCATGAGTAAGATCACCATGTCGTTATTTCAGTTTAAATGCTGAGTTCCTTTTTGATTATTGGTTTTCTTGCTCAGGTACGATCAAGTTTAAGCTTGGGGAGGTTGATGGCTCTGAAATATAGCCATCTACGTCCACATTTAAACTGGATATTACTCATATTCTTGATGAAATATCTCTCTAAACCCTGCCACTAATGCTAATATTCATAGGGGTATGCAATCCTTTCTTTTTATATTTTTCCTGCACAGATAATGTTGTTTAAAGGAGGGAATCACTATATTAAAGTCAAAGATACGAGATTTCCAACAACTAGAAGAAACCAGGAGCCATACGCTTTAACGACCAACTATATGATCGAAGCAAAAATTCTGGCTGTATAGCTCCGGTCGTATAGTTGGCGCCGCCACCATTAGGTCAAATAGAATAACTTTCGTAAAGGGACCCCTATATAAAGAAGCCTCGGGCGACGAGAAAACAAGCCAGACCTCGCCAAAAAGTCTCTACCACAGATCACCAGCCGCCTCTAGATCTCCAAACCCTTCTCCATCTCCATAGCCATATTCCACCACTTGTAATAGTAGATCTCTTCTCCGATTAGCGACATTTTAAGACTATTTCTATCAATCTTATGATTTTTATTACAATGTTTGTGATTGTTGATCTCATCTCTATGTGTGAGTAATTCTCCGTGGGCTAAGGGCTTCGGCCTAGCCATGTAGCAATTGTGCATGTTATTTATCATAGATGGGATCATGTATTAGTTTGTATAACATGATGATTATTGTATCCTCTCTTGCCTCAATCCAAGGACTTGGTAGGTACCCAAGACCCCGAGGGTTGAGCCAGGTATAGGGAGTATGAGTGATGAATGATCTACAGGTTGGGAACCCCAGTGAGAGAAGGGGTAGTACGGCTGTATGTGAGGGATTTGCTTGGAATTAACGGTGACATCACTATGCATATCATTAGTTCTCTTTCTTCTATGGATGAGACTAGTAGGTTATTGCTATAAGCGGTTGCGGAGGCAATAACAATTATGGATGCACTTCCCACATATAATTTATCTTGCTCTAACAAGTACACGCATACTTTATTTTTATCTTTTATTCCCATCAGATATTTTGCACAGCTACAGGTGAAACCAAACGCCCTAGGCCCTCTCTCTCTCCATCATCGACAACAACAAAAAGACGCAAGCTATTGGTCCGGTAAAAACACAAAAGGAATTCTAAAAACTCCCAAAGATCTGTTAAAGTAACTTCACCACGCATTCGCTTCCCGAGGATTCGATAACCTATGTCTACTAGGGAAAAAGAAGCTACACTATATCCGTAATCCGGATCGAAGGTATCACTATACTACATCTGTAATCTGGATCGAAGGAATCAGCGGCGCGCTGGAGACGATGATGACCTTGCGAGGGAAATCCTTGGCGATGGTGGTGACATAGACGCGGTGCTTGCCGAAGTGCATGACGAAGCCGTCACTTGGGAAGGTTTCCCCATTGAAGCAGGATGCGTTGTCGAGGACACAGTCGAAGGAGCCGAAGGTGAGGACACAGTCGAAGGAGCCGAAGGTGGGGACGAGGCCAGAGGCGACTCACTCACCAACGACGAGCGGAAGTCCCGTGCGAAATATGACCCCAGCCGAAGCGTTGTGCCCCACGGTGGGCGCCAACTATCGTGGTGTGGAACACGGCAGTGCCATCGGGGATGGCATGAAGGGAACAATCAGGATGCTATCGGTGGTTACTCGCAACGGGTCGGGCACAGATACTGCAAACACAGCAATGTACCCAGGTTCAGAGCCCTCTAGATGAGGTAAAACTCGTACTCCTGCAAGGATCAACTATATGGGGAGCGAATGCTCGGTACAAGTGCTTCTTGAGTTGTTTCCCTAGCTGCTATGGAGATCTAGAGGAAGATGAACTACTGAATTGGTGGAATCTAGAGAACTCGTAACCTGTAATCTCCTTTCCTAGAACCCTAGCACTACCCCCCCCCCCCCCTTATATACTGGTCGGGAGATGTAGGTTACATTGTGGGCTCTACGGTTTACTGTTTGGACTTTGGGCTTACAAAGTGGGCCGGCTAGCCGGGCCCAGCCGGTGGGCCAGGACCCGGTCAAGCCTTCAGTACAGGGGGACAGCGCTACAGTGTCCTGGTGCCATTGCTTTGGGCGTCACCCGACGCTTTACTCATCAGCTTGGCGCTTTACTCGTCTGTCGACGCTTAACTCGTCAGCTTCCAGCCTTGGCGCTTTGGCACCATCATCTTGTAGAACCGTCAGGGCGGCGCGCCAGCCTGTCCGGTCAAGGGTGTGCTCAGCAAGGAACATCACCCCTCCGTATCTTTGGTGAACGGATCCGAGCCGGCCGAGTAGAGGTGGCCACCCAACTGGCTCTTCTGGTCACCCGGCTAGACGGGTCAGCCGGGGCATCTTGATGGCGGACCAGATCGAGCGGTCCACCCAGTTGTGGTGCTTTGTCTTGCGGCCATCCGGCTAGGCCTCCCTGGAGCCGGCCAGTTGAGCCTGGCTTGGCCTACCCAGGGGTCATCCCCCCGACTATAAACTACAAAGATAATACATGCATTTAAATGCATCAGCTTCCCCAAACTTAACCTATGCTCGTCCTCGAGCATAAAGGTGATAACTAAACGATCTTCGGAGTTTATTGGCAATAGAAACGTAATATAGAATTCATGATCATTGCTACACAAAGTATCATAGTTCATTGGTAAGTAAATAACAACAAGCAATCATCATATGAAGTAATAGAAAACACGGACTTCAAATATGCATAAGAATAAAAGAATCTTTCAAAATAGTAAATCAATAAGTATTGTATCTATTGGTCTTAGAATAGAGCTATTTCCATTTTATCTTTTTCCTTTAATAAACTTTTGTTTCTTTGACTCAGGAAGAAGTAGAAAGTTCCTTCGCAAAGGGAAGCTGATATTAACACATATGAAACTATTAAGCTCCCAAATCTCATTACTTGAGGGCATGCTTAGCAAATAGTTTATTGTAGTAAAGAACAATCAAAATCTTTCATGCTAACATTGTTTAGAATTTTGAGAATGGCTCCCATGTTTAGGCTCCCTCCCCTCTTTAGGCATGTATGCGTCTTGAGGAGGAGTTTACCTTATTTGTTCATTAGTTTTGGACTAGGCATACCTTTGTCTACTCTCTCGAAATTTCAACATAAAGCACATCATGAATGTTCATCGTCTTTTGCATGAGAGAGAAACTCCTTTATCATGAATTATTACGACTCAACTTCACCGCTTACTATGTAAACATGGATAAAAGCTGTGAAATTTGGAATCAGAATAAGTGACACGTGAGAAATTTACTTGAAATGGCAATGAAAGCCATATAGGTAGATATGGTGGACACAACTTAGAACACACCCAAAAGTATAGAAATTTATCTCCTTCATGTGTCGGAACTCTCCCTTTCTCTCTCCACCGTAAATGCACGGTGAAAGCCTGCGATACTCCCACCATTGGCGCAATGCTCCCGATAGCTCCGACAGCAGAACATTGACGGATCGAGAAGTCGTACGTCTGCAACCTGTGGAGGGATCATCTGTTTGATCCTAGCATCCAATGAACGTCTCCTCGCGGATAGGAGGGATACACCTAGCTGCGGGGATCAAGATCGTCATCAACAACGTCACCGGGATCTCTTCTGCTACATTTTTCAGTGAGTTTATCTAGATCAAATCTAGAGCTATTTGGTTAGATTTAGATTCAGTCTTTGCGATGTTTCCCCATAAATCGATCCTTGGTGTGTTTTGTAGGCCGAAATTTTTGTTTTTCCCTATGTAAAACCTAACGGTGGCCGGAAGTAGCATCATCTCCAAAGCACCAACACACTACATACCCACTTGACTCTCAAGGCATCCTTGACCCAGCACGACATGGCTTCTCGTTACGAAGCCATCCCCTACCGGACCTCCACCTCGAACTGCGCCACCGCGCTCACAAACCTCCACCCGAGACGTCAACAACCTCGTCGAGCAGTCCTTGCTATCACCGTCTCGTTGCTGCCATTCCTACAGTGCGACACACAGGACACTGCTTTTTGAGCCCGGCTTGCCAACATATAAGTTGAGCAAGCCGCCGAGGTCGGAGTTATGGGGCAGAGGATGTGCCTTTTGAGCCCCTCTACGAGGAGGACATCCAGGACCTCCCCGCGATCATAGTAGCCGACGCAGAGGGAGAGCTCTACAACGTTAACGCGCGGGCCAGTGAGTGCAGATTAGGGCCATGAGCGACAGGAGGTTGCCGCGCCCGTGGAGCTTGTTCAACAACCCGTACATCGCGCGTAGAGGTGTCAGTGACGACACGGAGGAGGTTGCGGCCACATGAGCGTGAGCGGTCTACAACTCAACGATGCGGAAGAGGTTGTGACCACAAGCTGGAGGAGGTTTATACAATCGATGGCGCGAGGGAGGTTGAGGCGACGATGCAAAGGTTTGAAACCAAATGAGAGAGAGAAATAGAGATTGTGGTGCTAGTAGAAACGAAAAGGAGAACGAGAGAGTTCTTTTTAGAATAAGGGGATAAAGTGAGATGAGGTGGAGATTCAGGCCTAACTGGTTCATGGGCCGCCACATGCTAGATAGCGGCTCTATGTATAATCATCAAGAATGTATGAAACAAAATCTTTTTGGCTCTCAAGCACCACCGATCCCTCTATATTAAAAATCAAAAATCATATGTTAAGTTTTCAAAAAAAAATGAAAAGGATTATAAACTTTTTACTAATATATCCTACAAGCATGCAAAATTATAATGCGGACTTCCTTTTATTTTGAGGGACATAAAAATGGAAAAACTCTTTTTTAATTTGAATATGTGCATTGTTCACTATACTGAGATCCATATTTTTGTCTTTTTAGCTTAAAATATAAATTATTCAAATTAATATTTTACATGTTTGTGGGATATATCACTGACTGCATCCAGATTTTTGTTAGGATTTTGAAAACAAAGAAATAAACTTTTGATTTTTTTTAAATAACAGGATCACTGGAGTCCCGAACACAGAAATCTCCATTCGAATTTGTGATCCAGACATTATGTCGTTTTTTTTCTGTGTTGGGCTTCCTACTTGGACGAGCAAGTATAGTCCAGGGCCACCCTAATTGTTTTTCTAAGGCCTTAAGGGCCGCCCTAGTCCATGTTGGGCTATTAGCTTTTGTTATTATTGTAACTGGCCAGAATTGGCACAAGATGTTTTGGACCAGGCCGGCTAAATACGGACTGCTGAGTTGATCCATGTTTCAATCTGGAATACCGAGTTGATCGATGTTTCAAAGTGCTGAAATCCAATTGGTCTCACGACTGTATATGAATATTTGTTTAAAATTATATTTTAACATGTTTAAAAAGTTCTAAAAAATATTCACGTGTATATCCGGACATTTTATGGTAGCACACAAGTTTTATGAAAAATAAATATTTTTGTGTTCTCTATAAAAAGATAAATTTCTATGTTCCTCAAATCAGGCTTTCGCCCAGCTATATTAATATCGCAACTAGATTTAGACTGCTGCAAGGCCAGACAGTACAACGCCCAAAAAAAAAACAAGAAGAACAAAAGGAACAAGAAGTGAAAATAAAACCGACATCGGCGGTTCGACGAAAATAGGATAACTTGCAACCGCTGCGTCCTTCGAAAAAGTACCACCACGCGACTAGCACTCCGAAGCGCCGTGTATCAAACAACACCTCCAAAAAGGGAAGCGACGACGACACCGCTGCTGTCCGGACGAGTCCTAGGGTTCCCCCGATACACAACGAGAGGTGGAGAAGAGATACACCCGACGCCCTTCAGGAAGGCCGGTGACACCCGCAGACGACACCGCGTTGGTGTCTAGACAAGGATTTCTCCCGACCCCTAAAAAAACCACACTCCCGGACACTTCGAATAGATCCATCAAGCTCGCCACCCACCATCACACACCACCACGGTCTTGTAGTTATCATTGTCGTCGCACCGAGACCCAGGAAGCGAGGCTGGTAGAACCGAAAGAAGGGAACTTCGACGAGGGTCAGCGGTCCAGCAACACGCGGGAGGGAACTGTCTCCACCACCGGAAGGCGATAGCTGACCGGATGCAGAAGAGGGACAAACCAGGCCCTCCTAGACTGGCCGAGACCGCCTGGTCCCGTGAAGCCCCTCCGCCGCACTGCAGCAAGGGTACCACCATAACCGCCCATCCCCGCACTAGTTCCTACTCTTCCATCCACCAGGAGATCTTCCATCACCGCAGATCCCTGCCGCCAAGCAGCGGCGCCGTCGCCACCGAGCTCACCCGGGCAAGTCGGACCGCCGCTAGTCTGAGGAGCACCAGACTCTTACCATCAGCCGAGAGCCTCGACTACAGCTAACCCATTGGTACGAGCGAGGGATATTGGTGAACAAGTCGATGTCGTCAAGCGAACCGGACACGACAACCTCCACGCCGCCCGCATGCCGTACCTAGCAACGGTTGCCTCCAACCATGAGCCCATCTGGCCTGCATCTAGTCATGCCACCAACATGGCTGGGCAAAGCCCGCAACGCCTAGACTGGGCCCAGATCTGGGCCCGCCTGGCCCAGATCGAGCCCAGATCACGCTCGTAGCGCCCTGCAGCTAAGCCTCGCCGCCAGAGACCGTCGCCGCCCCCTGCCTGCACCTCACCGCCGCCACCTCCGCTGCCAGTCAGCCGAGCCACGCACCCGGTAGAAGGGGCCGAGCCCGCGCAAGACACTTTGTGCGATCATGGCTTTTCCGAAGACACTGTTTTGCCTTTTTACACATGCCACATAAAGTATCTTTTTTCATCAAACTTTGTGTGAGAACATAAAATATGGGGATGTGTATGTAGATTTGTTTTTCGAATCTTTGATATTTTAAATAATTTAAAAATACATTTTTTATAATAGGTACATCTAGACCTCTCAGCAAAACACATTCCTTTCTGTCTACCGTTCGTTAGGCTTCGGGCACCTTGTTGCCTGGGGGGCATGTTGAAATAAAGCACCTTGCAAAAAAAAAAAAAATTGGAACGCTCAGTTTGGAATATCTCTCATGCTAAAAGGAAGTTCGGCGGCCATGACAATCGAGCCGAGATCCCGATCCAACGACCCAAATTAGCTGGTCGACCACAGTGCCCGCGGACCAAAAGCTTGAGCAACAAACCAAAAAAAGATTGTGTACACGGACTAGACACCTACGCGTCGCCATCTCGGTCGGCACCGCGAACATCATCACCTGGCCGCTAGGTAGTAGTACTAGCTCCCACCTGAAACAGAGGAAAACTTTCCACCCGCCAGGAGGAAGCGAACGAATGAAAATCGCACCGCCGAGCAGAAAAAGATGAGCTGCACGCGCGTCAAATCGATAGGATCGTGACATTCGGATTCCGGGGGTGGGGGATCCGACTTCACCCCCCAACAACAGTCACCTTTTCTCTGTATGTAGTCTGTACTCCAACGAGAAACAAATTCCAGGCATCCGCGTCGGATCTTCTCCTTTACCCAGAAAAAACAATCGGGGCCGGATCTGGGCCAGCTAGCGGGGCGATCTCCCGAACGTGATCGTTATTCTTGTTTAGATAGACGAGCTAGCGGGATGGGGCGTGGTTAGCTTAGACTAACTAATCAGCGCCGTGGCACGCATGTTCGGTTGGTGTCGCGCTCTAATTAACATATTATCTGTTTTTGTTTTGTCAGGGGAAGCAAGACAGTGTTCGATCATGCTCTTGTCTCCACCTGCATCGATCGGGATGACGGAACCGGGAGACATTTTGTGCGTTTGTTCCCTGGTCGACTCCCTACATAGTACGCTGCTCGATCTATGGGGCAAGCGTTTTCCAGCCTCCTTCCTAGGAGCTTTGTAGCATCTGTTTGTGGATTTGGGGATCCAGGCCATGTTAGAATTGTCTACATGGGTGTGTGATGTGAGATGCTACTACCAAGGAGTACAATCACATGTACGGTCGACACCAAACGCAGAAAGTTGCATGTATACACTGCAAAGGCAGAAGTAGTGTGCGTCTACCAGATAATTAAGAGACAAATTAATATTATTGTAACTGTGTACCAAAAAACTGCAGGCAAAAACTAGCACATCCAAGGACTTAACTCCCGAAATCTAGTTTTAAGGAGGCACAAAAATAATTTGCGACCTATAAAGCCAATTTTCTAGCAGATCCCAAGTAAGTATATCCCAATAAACTTGGAACATAAGATGACAAATGGACCTACCTGCCGGAAATCCACTTTGGCTCCTACGTGTAGATGCACCCACTGCTAAAAAGACATACTTCAAAATGTTAAAGATTTTGAAAAAAAAAATACCCGGGTGTACATGTTGATATTTTATGTTCGTACACCAAGTTTCACAAAAAAAGACATTTTACGTGGATTGTGTAAAAAGACAATTTTTGGTGTTGCAAAATAGTTTTTTATAAGACATTTTTTGTCTTTTGTGTACGGACCTGAAAAAATGTCTTCTCACCGCAAAACTTTGTGTGACGACATAGCATGTCCGGATGCACACCCGAGATTTTATTTCTAAATTTTTCAATATTTTAAAATTCATATAAAATATATTTTACATAATATGTGCATTTAGACCTGGGAGCCAAATTGCCATGTCCCCTACCTACCAACCTCACATTTTTCTTTTGTTCACTTCTCGCTAGGTCCCTTCCTCTTTTAACGCTGCCGACTCTCATCCTAGCCGTTGGTGGGACAATCGCAGCCCCATTATGATCCTCGCCAGCACGAGACCGTGGTATACGGCCTCACGGCGGCCCTCAGGCCATGTGAGCTGCTTAGGTGGCGAAAGGTGGAGAGACGAGACTCCAGGCTCTGGCTTACGAAGGCGGTGGGGTGGGCACGGGGGAGACGACATGGGAGGAGGGTGGTGATGAGGAGGCAGAGTGGCAATTGGAGCTCTAAAAAATCACCTGCAATAAAAATTCAAAATCGGTAGGTTTATTCTCTATTTAACCACGCACCTATTTCTAGTTTACGAGTGTATTTAATGCATACTCCCTCCATTTCAAAATATAAGATGTTTTAGCTTTTGTGAAAAGAGTGTATCTAGACTACTCTTAGTGTGTAGGGGTTTAGAGTGAACCTCCGTACTAAAAAGAGTCTATATACATTTCTTTTACAATGCTAAAACATCTTATATTTTAAAAGTACAATCCATCAAGTCTGGCCTTGAATTAAGTACACGCCACTTGGGCCAGCTTGGATGCCACAGTCTGCGCACGTCGACCCATACTGTTCTAGCGAGAACGTTGTTGGTTGACATGGCTGCATGACCTTTGATACTGCCCATGAAAATAAATTGGGATGCGTGCCACCTTTGTACTTTGTTAGTTTTTCATTTTCATTTTTCTACAGCCCTCTTCTCTCCGAATGATAAGGTCAATTGTGCCAGCATTATGCCCCATGCGCTAAACCTTGACCTAGGCTAGAAGGCAGGAACTAACCACTACTCCCTCCTTTCAAAAATATAAGATGTTTTTAGTTTTGTGAAACGAATGTATCTGGATGCATTTTAGTGTGTAGATTTACTCTGAACTTATACCGAAAGGCATTTAGATACATTTGTTTTACAAAAGCTAAAACATCTTATATTTTAAAACGGAGGGAATATGATGCAGTATGTTTTCCTTTTGACTGATTGGTCAGTCTATCCGTTCCTTTAAATATGCTATGTGCTTTGTGTTAAAGTACAATAATGGTTTCAATCAATTGTACATTGTCTATTTACCTCGTTACTTTTCCAATACTAACGGGTCTCGGTTGATTTTTCTCCCTTTAGCTACTCGGATGTTTTGGTTCCCTAAGTATGAAGAGTCCAAAAAGCGCAGACTAGCCACGGAGCTTGGATATGGTTTCCCGATTGGAGATCCATAGATCACAAACACTCTCTCTACATGGCCTTTCGCCTCTGAAAGCGTCCTTCCTTCTTTGCCTGGGTATCCATCCAATGCATGATTTTCGATTTGACACTTAGACACTTTTCACCTCCCTTCCTCACTTTCCAAGACAAAAGAGAAGCAAGGATTGAGCAACTAGCGCTATCCTATTCCGCTTCCACCTCTAACCAAATCATTTTTATCGAAAAATCTACTGATCTATTGATAATCATCAAAAACAGTACATAGAATCCTAAAAGTAATAAAAATTATAAGTAGACATTTAAACCACCTAGCGACGACTACAAGCACCCGAGCAAGCCAAAGGCATGCATCTGTCCTCGCCCCCCTCTCACTAGATTCAAACAAAACTTGTCGTACTAGAGATTGTTGTAGCAGACAAAGGAAAGTCATCGTGCTAATATTCCAAAGGGCCAATGCACGAGAGCAGTAGTCATCACCAATGATGAGAACCATATAGATGATAAGAGATAGACATGCAACCACACCAACGGACATAAAAAAATGACCGGATCCTAGGAGATCCACCGTACAACAACTCTAGACTCCCGTCGGTCGCTGTTAGACACACCATCCCGAAGAAGACACCGAAAATTCCTAAAAGAAGGACGAAAATCTTCCTGTCAGCGAGAGGTCGTGGTTCGCCACACCTTCAAGGTCCCAAGGGCCGCCAGAGGCTGGACTGGCCGGCGATGTCACCAATGAGGAGATGGAAACCCTATATCAGTATCCCTTTTTCTCCTACCCACAGGGCTGTACCCGTCACCTCTATCCAAATCATTGATGTGATAATTAACCCATTTGATAAGAACATAGAAAGTCGCTGATCCAATATTAGCTAACTATACTTAGCACATGAGATGTAGCTCATTGAGCAACATTAATTATGTCGAGGTCGCATAATTTTCCAAGAGCAACATTATGCCAAGATAATTACGTAGTAAATTGGGATGCGAGCTAGCTGGCTGGCTTCCTTCTCACCAAACAAACAGTATCAACTGTAGCACGCAGCCAATCATTGCCTTGCCAGGGTCACTGCCTCACTGGGACAGACACCAGTGACCTTGGGATACATGCATGCATCTCCCTGACTTGCTCTATTGAATTGAAACCATTTGTCAGGGAGACAGGCAGCCGATCTCCGCCTGATTCCGTGAGTCGAATCTGGACGTGCACATGGGTTGACCAGGGTCCAGCGTTTTACTTTATTTTCGACGTCAGGGCTGTACGGGCGAGGAGGCGAGGAGGCGAGACTGTGGGGATAACGCGTGCCATCCTGTCGCGGTATATCTGAATTCTGACATCGTCATCGTACCCCCGGGGGACCTTTCCACCAACCGTCTGCGGTATATCCTTGTATTGCTTGTTTGATTTGTAGCATTAAAAATCATAATAATCAACTTGTGAATTGGTGTCTCTTCTATCAATGGATTTTCAGTGTAATTCTGGAGGATTAAAACTTGCTTGCAAGTTTTCAAATCGTGGGTCGGTCGATTAGTATGATTAATTCATGTTGCAATCATTTCTAACGTTCCCTTACCACGGATTTAATCAGATTTTTTTCAACCCACATAAAACCTATTAGCTAGAAATATCCTTTCTTGTTGTGGAATCAAAGAAATTTCGCTACAACGGTAATTAGTCGTATCATCGTGCCTTTTTTAGCTGCTTTTAATGGAACATTCATTCATATCCAAAAAAATCATAGATTTTGAAATCTTTCAAATAAAAAATTCTTAGTTTGGACCTATTTGAAATGCAGAACACAAAGGTGTCCTTTCAGAAGGCTTGGATAATTTTTACACATAAATCTAACAAATTATCTATAGAAAAATAATGCATATGAATTTTGGTGATCTTATATTCCTTTATTTTGTCTGGAGTGTCTCTACAAGAAAATCCATATGAATTGAAATCAAGAAAAAAAATATGAATTTTCTTATGTCTTGCTTGTACTTGCATCAAAGAATACTTCTTCGAAGAGAGTACAACATGCACCCACAACAGCACACACATGCTCAAGATAGGATCGAATTCAACACAAAATCTACTGATGTGAGTGTATTCATGTGCATCTAAATATTATGACCAACATCTGAACTCTTGTGGCCGAAGTTACACAGACTTACGGCTACACCAAGAGGGGTTTCTCAATTATTACCACTTAAGTCTGCAAAAGGCCACATATCATCTTGATGGTGACATGTGAATATAACACTCTAGATAAGCCCGAAAGCCCGTCGAAGAAACGAAATGATATCCTTGTTTTCTACTATACCTTTTCTGGCATACTTATTTCAACCACATTCTCAACATTTCTTATAAAGTGGAGATAATGAAAAGAATTACGTACAGTAATCCTTATTGTGTCCCACGTGAATTGCACGTGCTGGACCTTTGCTAGCTAGCAAGAAACCCCACACACTTCCATACTCGGAAAATATCATCAGAACTCCTTAAGCTGCCGATACTTAAATCCGTTCGGGCAATAACCTCTGGAATTCCTGACTTATCTACTGGTTTTTGGAAAAATTTCCAGTTATAAACCTCTAAAATCCAACGGGACAAGGTCGTGCAATTAGTAACTCCAGCAAGATGGGTCCCAGAGCGAGCCGTGGGCCCACTCGTCATTGTCTACGGCACTGCTCTCCCAGACAGGCGGGGCCAACAGCATGGCCTCGGCCAGCTCAGCCCACATGTTGGGCGACTGGGCCTCCAGGTCATCAGCGCCAACCATGACATCCCACGCTACGTCATCGAGCCGGTCCGGGAAGCAGCCGCCTTGATTGCCGCAGCCGCCGGGCTGCAGCAGGAGGTCGGGCCTGAACCGAACCTGGGCCGCGGCCTCGAGCGCCGCCGCCCGGACATCGTCGGGCTCGGTGGTGGCCGGCCGGCGGAAGAGGTGGACGAGGTCGGGGAAATTGAGCCTGGCCTCGTGCCCGCGCAGCCGGAGCGCGGCCACGTCGTGCGCCACGGCGGCCATCTCCGGCGACTCGAAGCTGCCAAGCCAGATGCGCGTCTTCTTGCCGGGCTCCCTGATCTCGGACACCCACTTGCCCCACTTCCTCTTCCTCACCCCATGGTACTGCTCCTGATCGACCGCCGCGACGCCCGCGGCATTGTTGTCAAGCACCACCTCCATCGCAGCAATGAAGAAGGAAGCTTGTGACGCGCCTTTGCAATTACTAGAAGTTCTTCTGCTGCCGCAGTGTCGCAGAGTGAGCTCGCTCGAGTTGGTGATGGGAATTGGTGGCGTTCGTGCGTGTATATATAGGGATGGAAGGGTGGAGAGAGACAGTGATGGTGAGGTGTGGAGCAGTGAAGAGGGGCGTGTTGAATTGCATGGGTGCATGCATGGGAGCGGGAGGAGGAGAAGCGAGGTGATGTCTGAGCTGGGTGGACACAGCTGGAGGCCTATACGTGTCCCTTCCCTGCTTTCCTTTCTAAAAATATTGGGCCATATGAGTGCTGGGATATTAAAAGGAGAGGGATTGTGATGGTGCATTATCCACCGGCAGCAGGATTAAGAGATGTTGGTTTGCTTTTGAGGAGGGGAGCTTCCTCGATACTGCAATGGTTTTGGAGGTTAGCTTTGATGAAATGTACATTGTGATTATTCTTTGCAACTAATGGACTTATATATATATATGTGTGTGTGCGTATCACCTGGCCTCCAATGGGTTCGTTGGCTAAGTAAAACTGCTTAAGCTAAAGCAACCAGCGATTTTGTATTTGCACTTATGTACTATTCAGTTTAATGTGCATGGTTGTATCCACTAGTTCGAAGACAAAAACATTTAGACCATGCAAGAGAACTCTATATACTAGAGCATAATGAAGACGATGGAATACGTGGGTACAAACTTTGGTTCGTGGTAAAGAACACATGAATAGGAAAATGAGGAATAGAATGCCATGACTGATGGATCTTACGGGAATTTGAGAAAACGGTTTGAAAAGTTGTTTGATTGCCACATATGAAAAACACAGGGAATTTCCAAAGGAGATCGAGACATGCATGTCATAGTTGTCATAGCTATGTAAGAAATTTCCAAGAGGTTAAACTTCTTGCTAGAATACTCATGGAATTCTAGGAATCGAGGAAAGCAATCCATATGAATTTTCAAAAAATGATTTCTTTGTACCCGATGGACTTTATAAAAATTTCCTGTGGATCAAAATTTTGCATGTTTCTTTTGAAAACCCTTTGAACCAAACATACCCTAAGGAGGTAAGACAATCTCACTTGAGTTGAAGACATAGCCGAGGCATCGACTTGGCAACCAGCTGATAGTAAAATGAGTCATGGAGACAATGTGGTCCTAGAATTGGCACTCAAACTTTCTTTTGTTCTGGCAAGCGACTATAGCTAGAAAGGTGTTCTCAAATCAAAGATAACAGATTCACAATCATTTGTTCCCCTCCCTCCATAGACAATAAAGGGGCTGAACCGACCCCTCTTCACCCTCAACCAATTGGCAAGGTCATGGGCTCGCTTCCCCTCTATCCGCTGTTGGGGAGACGGGAGTGTCGGGGTTTTGATTCTCGATATGTGAATTTGTATGTAGGAAGGGTCTGGAGACGATCTGATGGGCTAACAACCTTACGCACACAGGAATTTATATAGGTTCAGGCCCTGGGAGGATCCCGGTAAGAACCTTACGTCCTGGTGTGAGTTTATCATCGAGCATACGAGGTGCTCAATGTTTACAAGGGGGTGTAGGCTCACGGCGAGCCGGCCTGTTGCTATCTCCTGTCACTAGGAAGGGGCAAGCTATCTAGCCGTTCTACATCAAACTAAGTGAGTGCATGGGAGTATGTGTGTGATTCTAACCTCTTTCCTTGAGGAAGAAATGGGGTATTTATAGTGTGGCCTCCTCCTCTAGTGGTTTGGGCATGGTTGGTGCCCCCCGGGTGGAGTATTTCTCCCTGGCTCCTAGAGGCCTTGTTAGGAGGAAGGCAGGGTCATATGGTTCTCTACCCTAATTGCACGGGACAAGACAGGACGGGGACAGGGTGTTTTGGTCACCCAGCCACGGGAACCTGGTGACGCTTACTCCCTATGCACCTGGCCAATCTCGTTGGTCGGGGGGCGACTTCCGAGGTGTGTCCGTCTTAAGGCCCCCTCTCCCAGATCTGTCTCCTAGGTTTATTGGGTAACCCATAGATCTGTAAGGGAGAGTGGGGGACCCCGATCCTTTATTTTGGCTTCTCATTTAGGGTTAAGATTTGTGTATCACTTAGCGACGTTCCGGTGGTAGCGGTACTAATGGTTGGAACAATTTCTCCCTTGTCCCAACTCCACCTCGACAACATCCTCGTCGACGAGGTTGACGGGTTCGTGGGAATTGCCTCCCGCTATTGATGCTGATATGTTATTCTAGGATCATGGAGATCGGCTAGAGGGTGGTAGATGCGTTGTGTCTGCCTCGACGACAAGTAGTGGATCTAGGTCTTGAGGAGCACGAGGATGATGCCCGGTGGACGCACCACAACAACCCAGACGGTGGGCCTCTTCTATTCTTCGACTTGTAATGCAGATGAGGATGGTGGTGCTTCCTCACGTTCGATGACGACGAGCGGTGACGATGGCGGTTACAGAAATCTCTAGGGTCTTAGTTGAATTTTCGTTTTTTTAGAGTTTTTTATGTAATTTTTTATGGACAGGTGTCCCCGATGTTTCTCGTGGTCTCCATGTGTTTGTCTTGTAGATTGACATGTTTTTCATAAAGGCTGGGTAATTTCTCTCTTAAAAACCTATAGAGGGCGTGGGAGGGGTAGAGGATGAAAAACGTACTCGGATATAGTTTAACTTCATATAGAACCGGTTCTACCCTGTACTGCAAATCCCACGCAGGGCATGGGAGCACCGCAGGTTTGCACGCTGCAGCAGCATGGCGAGCCGCGTGAGAAAAATGCAAAAAGCACAAGAAAACGACCAAAAATGGTGCTGCTTAAAAGGCGACACGTGCCCGCACACTGTTTGACCGTAGCACGGATTGGATTACGTCCGTACACCAACCCACCGCCGGCGTGGGCTCCCGAGAGGCTGCGGCCAAACCTGATTCGGCTACCCGCTACCCGGCTACAGTTCTTTCATTTCTTCTTTTTATTTATCTTGATGACGGTTCTCATATTTAAGCCCTCCTATTATGGCAATTTCAGACTTCCGTGTTAAAAGAGAAGGAAATCGAATATATGGAGTAGTTTAAATTCGTTGTTGCCCACCATGAATCATAATCTTGCTTCGGCTCTATGTTTATCTGACGAAGGAATATATCATATATATGGATCATTAATCAGTCACAGCCTAAGGCAATATAGACGTTCCAACTTGAGCGTGATCGAGTGGCTTGCCCGTATGGTGATGTGCTCTTTTTCAGCTTGTACTACCTGTTCTGTATTTCTTTGGTTGGCATCCAAGATTCGTGTTTTTCCTTTTCTTGCAGGGAACATGTCGTAAATGAATAGATTCTAGAAATTAGATTCCTTTCATTCTAAGCATTTGGAATGGCATATCCTGAAAATTACTTCAGTATTTCCATTATTCCAAATGTTGCACCGGTGTGTTTAATCTACATTATACCATGGGCGGACCCAGGGTCTCTTCAACCTGAGCAGCCATCCAGGCTTGCCGATGGCGCAAAGTTTGCGTTTTATAGATCTTTGTAGCGATTTTTTCTAAAAAATTGACATCTTAATCTCATTCGCCCAAGCTTACAAAAGTTTCTAGGTCCGCCACTGCATTGTACTCATTGTTCCTCCAAAAAATCTGGCGCCAGTGTTTCTTAACATAAAAAAAAACTATATAGCAGCAACGAGTCATGGTAAACTACTGTATTAAAAATACAGGTGGACACGACAACGGCGCACGGGACGTCTGTGCAGCGGGCATGGCAATGGCCATGCAGTATCAGAAGCAGGCCCAGGTTAGTGAATGCTGCGAGCTCTTCACTGCCTACCGCTGGTGTCGATGGCTAATGAAGGCCAATGATGCGATGGGGCCAAAGGGCCAGCTTAGATTTGGTGTTCCGTTTCAGATGCTACCCATGCGTCCGCGCGTTCATGCACCTCCCTGCTGGGTAGCTCAGGTTTCTACGTAATAATCATCTTGGGTGTTCTCTGTATTTTACATACCTTGTATTTTCTCACAATTTCCCCACTCAAAATTAGTACAGTACTACAAAGAAGGCACATGATTGGCAAAACTAATGTATCACCGTACACAGGAGACAGGATCGACTACCTTCTGTTCTGAATACAAAAACTGCAAATATTTTTGTTTACCTACAAGGTATCTGAGGGGAACTGAATCATTGTGTACTGCAGGAAACTTCCGATCGAGCTCCTGCGCAGGACATGATGGATAACGAACCCCCAATACATACATTCTATAGTAATCGGACTAATTGACATGGACTTAGGGGACAGAAAGATCAGCTTAGTTTAAGGATGCCCCCAAATGATTCTAGGTTAATGTATTCTGGGTGCAGAGCTTTCTGTCCAGTTGTCTGATTCGGTCCGAGATTTGGGCTGACCCGGAGAGCATGTGCTGCCTAAAATTACCTTGATAGTCATGACAGCGCGTACTTTATCCCTTTTATTAGTAACACTGATTTTATCTGCCGATGTGACCGTAACAATGAGAGAAAAGACAGGTGGAAAATAGTGTGTCTGATTTTGCAGAGATAGTTGTTGTACATGAATATCAGAAGATTGTGTTCTTCCTTTCTAAGAGAAGAGAATATCCTTTCTGAGAGCAGAGATAGTTGCTGTACATGTCATGATACAGTTAAAGCAAGTAATAACCTGACGATGGCAAACCAGATTTACTGCTTTGAGAAGAGAAGAGTGCATTTACGACCTTAACTGAAAAAAACTGAACCTAACATGTACAGTACATGGTAACACGCAGTAATTTTTGTTATGCACTTCAACATGAAATAGACGTTAATACTATGGACACAAATGGCAAAGTTTGGACCGTGGAAGCACATGCCCATATTAATGATCAGAAAAGATCTCGAAGTAACAGGTCCAGTTGAGCAAGAACAGGATACAGGGACGACGGGTAGGCTGCAAAGTTCATTGGTTCTAGACTGCCAGCTGGCCTATACACCTTGAAATGATTTGAGTCTTCTATTCTTACATACTCATATCTGCACAGTACGATCCAGAGTCCATATGAGAACTCATGGTGCCAAAGAGTATGGAAATCTATCGAATCAGAATTCAGAAGCTAGGATGAAACATGCTTCCCATTTACATAAAAATACATGAGAGGAAAATTCTTAAAAATTATAACCGTGCATTTGTTCTATTAATGGGATTGGCAGGTGCAATTCATGCCTTAGGAAGGCCGAATTTCACTTAGCTGCAAAGTACTATAGTTGCTAACATCATTGAATTAGAGAATCAGCAGCTCATCCTATGGGGCAGCACCCTAGAGGAACAATGTTCAGAACTGGTTGTATTGCTGATTCAGTGACACTGATATCAATATCAGTTTAGCTTAATGACCTTTTCAGTTTCCAACTGCTAATGACATTTCATCTTGAAGCTTTAACTTTTAAGTGCAACGAACCAGGATCTGAAATTGGGATTTATGCTCCTGGAGCTGCGTTCCACAGCTAACATGTTCTCCCTGGAGTTTTATTTCCCTTCAAACTAGAATTGATACTTAAACATCTCAAAAATTCTGAAAATCTCTTAGATTTACATATGTATACCGTCAGACATACATGCAGACATTTTTTTTAAAACAGAAAATATGCAAGTGCACAAAGTGTTCCACATGTACATTTAGGATAACGTTTTTGAATTTTATGAAGTTTATAACATAATTTTTTTATCCAAGCATACTTGAAAATTTCCACCAGGAGTACATACGGAAAAGAAAATGTTCTACATGACGAGGATGGGGTTGAGAGTTAGAGGAGCCCCTCATAATACGTTAACACAACCCCTCATAATACGTTAACACAACAGATACTCCCTCCGTCCTGAAAAAGATGTCGTAAATTTGTCTAGAATTGGAGTAATCTATATACTAAATAGTGTCTAGATAAATTCAAATTTAGACAAATCCGCGACATCCTTTTTAGGACGGAGGGAGTACTTTAGAAGCACGGAAGAGGGAAAAGCACCCAAGAACCCTAGATTGGAACTGTTCTCATCCTGTGAGCATAAACCACTCAATGATCTCATTTGAGATTCAAGTGTAGGGTAAAGGAATGAAATTATTAAGCCAAAACTGGAAACAAAGAGCTCTGAATTACAGGGCAGAAAAAAGGAATGAAATTATTAAGCCAAAACTGGAAACAAAGAGCTCTGAATTACAGGGCAGAAAAAAGGAATGAAATTATTAAGCCAAAACTGGAAACAAAGAGCTCTGAATTACAGGGCAGCAACACTGGCCTAGTTTGAGCAAGAAAAACAGATCACTAGGATGTAACTTGTGTGGTTTACTCATCATGATAATCAGCTCAAAGTGTCTCAATTGAATAAAACGATCTCATTTTTATTATTCTTATCTAACTGGAAAACAGTGAAATTTGAAGGATTAAATTCATGCAACTTTCAGTGCCACAAGGTTCAAGAGACACACAGCAACAAAGAACTGTTATTTAAAAAATTGAATTACAAAGTATGGTAGTTTCTCTCCCAACATTTCTGCCTACCAAAAGCTTCAATGTGGTCAGATTTTGAAAAATGAAACAAAAAGAGAAACTTGTTCCTGGTACCATCTGCATTGTTATTTCCCATGTCATACACACCAAATTACTATCTAATTTCCTGTTTGCTTAACATCAGTTCTCTAACTCACATAATATGAGACTCACATGAACTACAATCAGGTAATGAAGAAGTAAGTTTATTACTGTTTACAAGAGATGAAAAGATATCCATGTGGGCTTTTTTTCTTGCTTACATGCTACAGGTTGAGTGAACATTACATCTGCACCCATTTCAGTTCGCGGTTTGTGGGAAATCAGACAGATCCAAGATTATGAGTAGAAACTGTCAAATACGGAGGGGGAGTATGTCTTGTATTCCTTACTTTGTGGACAAACATAATGTTGAATTACAACTGCTCGTGTACTCAATAGTACATAAACAAAATCTACACTCACAAGAGTAATCATTTACCTTAATAACATTCCACACAAAATAAAAAGCATCTCTATCAGCTGAAAGCTCTTGAAATTGCATAGATGAAGTCCAATAAACCAGTCCCCCTGAGAAGGCCTTTACCAGTTAAAAGTTCAAAATCTATCAATAATAGAAAGCCAATTATGGCAGCTCTTCCGTTGA
The DNA here is from genome assembly GCA_023614405.1 of Avena insularis. NCBI lineage: Eukaryota > Viridiplantae > Streptophyta > Magnoliopsida > Poales > Poaceae > Avena > Avena insularis. The sequence continues at coordinate 117,210,881 of CM042696.1, forward strand.
TAAGTTCATTGTAAGGGGTGAAACCAAAACCTCCGACACCTTCATCAACTACCATTCTCACCTGAAAATGCAAAACAACAGTGTTATATTCTGGCTGCAAAGTGTAAACAGTCATATAAAATTCCCCTTTTGCTAATAATGGAGTAGAGCAAAGTAAATTAGCAATGCAGTGATCATATCATGAAAGATTAAATCAATGTATAGGTATGATAGTACGCTTCAGAACGAAAGTAATGGAGAAAGGGAAAATGAGACCTCTTCAATGTTAACATCAGATGCAGTACTCCCAGGTTGAGCTTTCCCACTGAACAGAATCTCAGCTGATCCAACAGAGGTACCAGCTCCCCTAATGCTGATGTATATATTTTCTCCATCGGTCTTCGCAGGGTACACAAATAGTTTTCGCAGAACAGGTGTTAGAGCCCTTAAAACAGGGTTTTTCGGGTACCATTCTTTTATTTCCCCAGTGCGAAGATCAAATGTACTATCTGTTGATGGGCAAACGATGCAACCGTCCTGAAACACAAATAAGCATAAGGTTGCATCTTTGAGATATGAACTGGAATTATCACATTCAAGCAAGCAATAGAGTTTACAGTCATAGCATATGGTAAAGAAAAGACTCATGGTATTACAGACTTCTAGTGTCAAAAGAAAAGAAGAAAGAAGATCAGGAACAGGAACAAAAAATAAGAAACAGAAGATGTAATATGGTCCGCATTACAAGCAGTGGAGGTGGTTCTACATGTAAAAATTTGGGTCAAGTGGCATCACAAACTTGGCAAAACCCTCTTGCATTTTTCAAATTTATATACTCCCTCCGTTCACTAATATAAGATCTTTTAGATATTTCAAAGTGGACTAGATACACTCCAAAATGAGTGAACCTACACACTGAAACACGTCTACATACATGTGTTTTAGAAAAAAGGCTAGAATGTCTTACATTAGTGAACGGAGGGAGTACTAATATCTAGATTTTTAAGACATTAGAAACATTGACAACACCAGGGGAAGTGCTAGCAAACACCATACGAGCAAACACTTATGACTTCTTTAAACTGATACCAGATACCTGGGCAGGTTTAAATTTGCATTTTAGTAGAGACTGTACCCAAAAGTTGATACAACCGCATAATGTGAATAGAATTCAGAAAAAGTTAGTACAAACAAAGCATATGATATTGCTGAACATGCTATCCAAAGAGAAACAGTCCTGAGCTACGTGGTACTAAAAGAGTTTCGCACTGTAATCAGATACACAAAGCTTATTAATAAAACAGGAACAAAAGAAAGGCATATAGAGGTCTGCCCTTCAGCTTAATCCATATCGATTGTGCAGGGCCCAGTAAACTAGAATATGATATTTTTTTTGTACTGACGTATAAGAGAAGACGAACTCTACGTGCATCCTTTTGTTGTGTATTGTTCAAAGTGGTATTCAGCCTAATACCATAATATAGAGCTACACACTTCCATTGACCACTCTGAAAGCTGCACTGTCTGACTTTAATCGGGGAAAGAGAGTGACTACAGGTAGGTATTTTGCCGAACAGTTTACCTGCGTGAGCTTGGCATTGAGGAGACCCTCCGAGTAGGCCCCCTCAGCCGGGGAGCGGTTCTCGATGGCGAAGACATCATCCTTGTACCAGAGAAGCAGGATCTCATCCCCGTCCTGCACGATCACCCGGCGCTCCCCCCGCGGGAGCGCCGCGAGCGGCACCACCGGTACCCAGCTGCGTCCGCCTCCGGTCTCGGGCGGCGCAGAGGGCTCGGCCCCGGAGACATCGGTGGCACGGCAGGCGAGCCTGGAGTGGCACCGGTTGCGCGCGTGGAAGGTGAGGTTGCTACGAGGGATGGGGGTTGTTGTTGGTGGTGGTGAAGAGGAGACGCGGAAGGAGGAGGAAGCGGTCGTGGTGGTGATGGCCGCCATGTGTGGAATGGAGGGAGGCGTGTGGGGGCGGAGGGGTTAGGGCTTGAGGAGGTGGTGGAGAAGGCAGGGTGGTGGTGGTGTGGGGTGGAGCGGCCATGGCCACAGGATGGAGATAACGGGAAGGCTTTGTGGCTTCGTGACAGCGTGTGGGTGTGGGGAAGACAACAGCTTTATAGGTTGCTGTCCAGTTTGAGGTCTGGGTGGTCCGGAGCGGGTTGGGCGAAACGACGACGTGGCTCAACTCAGTCTGAGAGACTTCTGCTGGTACAGTTTGAACCGGAAGTCAAACCGACAGACTCGTCGAATTTTCGCGCCTAGGAGGTCGTTTTAGCCTGGTCTCGTTTTGTGAATATAAGCATTCTACCGAGAATTTGGGTTCAAGACAACATGCTAAAATGACTTGCTCCTGCTCATGCCACCTTCTCCGTAAAAGAAGTCTGGCAGCTTTTTAGTCGACTACAGGGTGTTTAGTAGTCTATATCTTATTTTTCGCTGGTTGGTCCATATATTAGAATACTTTTGGACGTTGAACTATGAATAAAATGTTGTGTGCATCAGGCAATACAGAGGCCAGGGTGTTATTCCCCCTTTCCAAAGAAAAGCTAAATTGGAGATTTCTACGCTAAATGTAATGTTGTGCACGATTATATGTGTATACTAAAACGAGCGATTTGTCTGGGAGTATATGTAGCCTCACGGATCGATCTACAAATAGGCCGCGATGATACACCTACTTCCACTTTGTCTATATACGATATGCCTAACTCATATAATCAATGTTTTGTTTGACTGCTTGACTCCTATGTTCCTCTGGTTGGTAGCCGTCGTTGATATGAGTATGATTACTCGGATGCTCACGGTTCGCAACACTATATTGGGTAAAAGGCTTACGACCCATGAAGGTTCCAGATGATAGCCCAAGGAAACAACCGACAAAGGCTTTGACTGTATTAGGAAAGAAACCATGAACCAACATTATGTTGGTATTGTAATTACGCGTGTATAAAACCTATTCGCATACAGCTTTGAGACCCGGTCTATTATATATAGGATGGGAGAAGTGTAAGCGAGGGTACCGAAATCTAGAAGACAACTTATAATAGTGCAATTACTCAATATTCAGGCGACTTTGATTCCATTATTTCCCTGACATCCAACGAAATCCCCAGAGTTCTCTTTTTCGCGAAACCCCAAGTCCATCATCATGGGCATTGCCGAGGTTACCCCTCATCAATTGGCATCATCTGTGGGAAACCTGAACGCTAGAAACACGGATTCGGCGGAACGCTCCCCACCAAGCATCAACTCGACGAAAATAGATCCACACCCGCCCACCCATAAAGCTACGCCAACAGAAGTACCGGAACCTTCCATCGGATCCTCAATGGAAGCCGAAGCACAGATCGAAGCAGGCGACGAAAGCGGGCAAATCGAGATGAATATGGGGGATCTTGATGGTCTCTATGACAATCTCTCCTTTGGATCAGACCCACAGTTAACCCCCCCCCCCCCGCCAAGCAAGCCAAGCCAATTCGGAACCCAAAGAAAGCAGCGAAAGCATCGACTTCGGAATTCGGATGGCGGAAATCTATCCAGAGCAAAAACTGATGGACTTCACTAGCTCATCCGATAGTGTCTCCATCGGTGCAAACGATGACGTTACCAGTCCATACGCCACTCAACACCAAGTATGCGTGATCATCGGAGACGCCACAACCAAGCAAGACTCCAACGATAACCCAATTCTTAATCCCGATGATATTCTTTCAAGCCATAATGCAGGAAGTGATGACAACGAAGGAAGTCGAGGAAACGAGACAGACCCAACAGTCAACCATGAAAATCAGGAAGAAGAACGACCACGCGAGGGTGAGAGGCAAACCCTTAGCCTACCAGCCAGTGCATGGGAAAAGGCGAGAGCAGCAATTTCGGGTGCGGTCCTAATGACAACGGATGCTACCCACGAAGATCTATTGGCATACCAGTATCTGCTACATCGGAAAAAGAGAGACCTCCTCAGGATGCAGAGGCAACTCGACAAAAGGAAGAGGGTAGCCGACGAATCTAGCTTACGGCGGGCGTAGCTCCACTCCACCCGGGGGTCAAGAAGCCTAACGGGAGGAGCATCGCCAAGGAGAGGAACATCTAGATTACGAGATATTCCCAAAGAAGAGAGGAGCGGACTAATCCGGGACCTTGATCTGTCTTTTATGTCGATAGACCAAGATGGAAATATCAAGGCAAAAACAGCTGAGGCAGCCATTGTGGCCGCACAAACATACTTAATCACAACACAGCCTGCACCCGATGATCCTTGTGCAACCCTTCACCGCTCCGCCCTAATGAATCTTGGCATGGTAGGAGAGTCTTTCGCACAAGCAAATAACAGAACCACGCGACAACCCGACAGATCTCCACACCGTCGCAGCAGCCCTCGGCACGGAGGTCATACCCGACGATCATGATCACCACATCACGTTCACTTTTCAGAACCAGAACCGTGAAACAATGCAAGGAATGACATCACCTAGCGATGGTTCAACCGATCTAGAGAAGAACGCAGCACCCAAAGATACCATGACGGTGAAAGCGAGGAAGAACAAGAATTATGCGGAGCTAGTTGCTTTACCCGACGGGTTCGCAAAACTCTGGTACCAAAAGATTTCAAGTTACCCCAAGATCGACAAAAATACGACGGCCTCCAAGAACCCGAAGCTTGGCTGACAGATTATCTGGCGACTGTCAGATTATAAGGCGGATACAAAGCTACAGCGATGCAAAGCCTACAACTGCACCTAACTGGTGCTGCACGCTCTTGGCTAAAACAACTAGCCGGAGGTTCCATTAGCAACTGGAATGATCTTGAAGACAAATTTATTAGAAACTTCCAGTCTACATTCAAGCGACCCACTTCTTTGGAGCAATTGCGAGCCTGCAAACAAAAGCCAGGAGAATCAATACGAGCCTTCACCCAACGATGGAACATTACAAAAAATTCGGCTGAAGCAATATTTGATGAGAGAGCAATCGACGCCTTCAATGATGGACTTCGTCGACAAGAGTTCATTGAAGAACTAGGACGAACTAAGCCAAGAACAATTTCACAATCATTGGGCTGATGGAGAGGATGCAGTACACAACAAAAGGGCCCGTTCACCTGACGACAGAGACAGTCGCAACAACGACCGGAGATGACAAACCAATGATGGATACCATACACCCAGTTACGTTGCAGCAAGTTTTTCTAGAGGGGACAACCGACGAAGTGATGACTACAATAGCGGATACCACAGCAATAGGGATAGCGTCGGTGAAAGACAGTGATACGTTGTAAACGTGTCTATAATTTTTGATGTTCCATGCTTTTTATATCAACTTTCTTATGTTTTGTTCACATTTTGAGGTATTTTTATACATTTTCTGGAACTAACCTATTAACAAGATGCCACAGTGCCAGTTGCCTTTTTTTTGCTATTTTTGGTTTCAGAAAAGCTAGTAAATAAATATTCTCGGAATTGGATGGGACAAAAGCCAAAGTCAATATTTTACCCGAAGCAACACGGAGACCGAAGGGGGAGTGGCGACAGGCATGCCACACTGGTGGGTGCGTGGCGGTAGCGCCACCGTGTGTGGCCCCCCTAGAGCTCCACCGACCTTGCCCCTTCGCCTATAAAAGCCTCCCGGGACAAAAACCCTAAGTACGAGATCAAAATTCCATGAAAAGTTTCGCGGCGCCGCCACCATCAAAGAGGAGATTCGGGGGACAAAAGTCTCTGTTCTGGCACCATGCCGGGATGGGAAAGTGCCCCCGGAGCCATCTCCATCGACTCCACTACCATCTCCATCGTCGTTGCTGACTCCCATGATGAGGAGGGAGTAGTTCTCTCTCGAGGCTAAGGGCTCTACCGGTAGCTATGTGTTCATCTCTCTCTCTCTATGCGTGATCTTATTGAGATCATGAGCTTTGTAATCTAGTTGAATAAGTAGATCTATTCTGCTACTCAAGTGCTTTAATTAATCTCTGCTTATCCCCACGTGTGTGAAGTTGACAGTGTGCACACCATGTGGCACTTAGGCTAATGTTACAGAAATACTTATCATGAGTATAATTTGAGTTGGATGTCTCTATGAGATTGTGGTATTTGTTGGAACCATCTAGCGCTCAAGGTGATAGTGAGGGGTTATATAGATGGGGAATGCGAACTTTAAGGTGTGCTGTTATAGCCCTACATCGTCCAACCGGAGAGTAGTTCAGGGTAGCATAATGAAGAGAAGATATTTATATGAGAGTGTCCACTAGTGAAAGTATGATCCCTAGGCCTTGTTTCTAAGCATTGAAACACCGTTTACAATCAGTCCTGTTATATGTTTGCTTGTTGCCATTCTTATTTCAGATTCCAATTACCACTTATAATCATCCATATTACTTGTATTTCACTATCTTTTCGCCAAACTAGTGCACCTATACACCTGACAAGTGTATTGGGTGTGTTGGGGATACACGAGACTTCTTGTATCTTGATTGCAGGGTTGCTTGAAAGGGATACCTTTGACCACTTCCTCCCTGAGTTCGATAAACCTTGGGTGATTCACTTAAGGGAAACTTGCTGCTATTCTACAAACCTCTACACTTGGAGGCCCAACACCGTCTACAAGAATAGAAGCACGTGTAGACATAAGCCAGTCGTAGCAACAATACCAGTCGACGAACAGAGACCCACCCATGCCAGCAGGACAAATGTTGGAAGGACCCTGCAATATGCACTACTACACCGACTCAACAGGGAAAAGGCGATCAAATCACCTCCTAAAGGACTTCCGAACATTCTTGAAAATGCAAGAACTATGCAACGCAAAGGCAACCGAAGCAGCAAACAGAAACTATGCTACTTCACCTGGTGCTTTGGCCATTGGCGCTCCACCTCCACCAAGGGGGCATCCGCCAGCAGGGCAGCCACAAAGTACAATACACCAAGACAAGGAATATCCCTGGTCAAAGGGAGCAATGTCAATGATCCAAAAGGGGCCACCCTCTAACATAACACAAAAATTGATCACTAGACAAGTAAACTTGGCAGTAACAAAGCCACCTCCTACACCAGAATACCTCCATTTGTCGGAAAAAGAAATTACTTTCAGTAGAGCTGACCATCCACTACAGGTTCCTCAGCTAGGCCAGTCAGCACTAATAGTGGAAGCACAAATCGGCGGGTTCGACATGAGCAGAGTATTCTTGGATGCAGGAAGCAACATCAACCTGATTTACGCCAAAACTCTGCAGGCCATGAACTGGTCCACGACAAATGTAGCACCAACGACACAACTTTCCACAAGATAGTTCCAGGAAAAGCTGAAATTCCATTGGGCAAAGTTCATCTCGACGTAGTCTTCGGATCAATGACTAACTTCAGGCGAGAAAAGCTAGAATTTAAAGTCATGGACTGGCCATCTCAGTACCACATGATCCTAGGACGACCAGCTTTCGCTAGGTTTATGGCAGTACCTCATTATGCATACCTGGTGCTAAAAGTGCCAGCCCCCAACAGGGTCATAACAGTCAAAGGAAGCTTCAGTCGCGCAGACAGCTACGATCGAGAATTCAACAAAATCTCGGAATCTTTCGGGATGGAGGTGGAGCTCGGACATCTGAAGCTAGCGAATGAAGAGTCGACACACGAAGGGCACACTTACAAAAAGAAAATATCGGAAGAGCAAGCACGCAACGGTCTTGCCAAAGTAACCTATGCGGTTTCCAATATAGGTCCCGCATAGGGAAAATCCACTGACCAACAAAACAAAGAGCACCACGACGAGGAGCATACTAAAGAACCTAAACGATAGAAGCCGAAGTTCCTTCAAAAATCTTCACTTAGACATACTTTGTATTCAATAAAAGGCCAACGGTCAAGCGATCACGCCCTCATAATGTACTTCTCTCCATGGTTATCAATAAACAAGAAAGTATTCCACGATAGACAAACTTCCATGGCACACGAACATTAGGTCGTCGGGTCCCCAAATCAAAAAAGAGTACAACATACAATCAAAATGTCGTATAAAACATACGACCTTTTTTGATAAATGTCTATACAATATTTCGACTATACAATACAAGGTTGCACAAACATGTAGTCATATCTCAAAGTTCACAAAAAATTCTTCGTCTGCTTCTAAGCATCTGCGCACAATCCTAATGGCGGGTCTACGAGCGGCAGCATAATGAGGCGCCATATAAACGAGGCCACCATTAAGAGGAGGAGGCAGACCTGAAGATATAACATCTAGATCTAACATCGGATGATGCGCATGCACCCACGAAAGCGCAAGCTTGGCACCAGCCACAAGTTGAAGCTTCACGTAGTGGTGAATCCTTTCACCTTGTTGAAATTTCGTAACCAACTTCGCCAAGGCCTGAGGCTGAGGATCCCGAGGAAACATGGCATTGTAAACAATAGCCACAGATCTGCGGCAGCACTCGACGAACTACTCCAACTCCGATAGGCGATCCTGAAGAAACGCCATAGTATAAGCATGATGATGATCAGTCCAGAAGTCTGTGTCAGAATTTTGGGAGGCAGACACAAGGGCGTGCATTCGGCTGCGCAGATGTTGGCTCTCCTCCTTTTCACACAATCGAATACCTACAAAGACGGGAAGACAATATCAATTTCCTGCAAATTAGGAAAGGCAACCGAGGAAAGAGGAGAAACACTCACATAACAGCTTCTCGCTCGCCCTGGAAATTTCTTCCAAGAGAAAAGCCTCGTGGCTGAGGGATTGATGTGTTTTCGATTGGGAAACATCCACCATCAATTGAACGACTCGAAGTTTTCCTTCAAGTTTTTTCACCTGCTCTATCTTTTCAGCATACAATGGCGGGCCCACAGTACGCACGATGGTGGAACTGGCCACACCTATCATAGAAGAAGACGGAATAGCATCCGACAGTTGCGCAGAGCCAGAAGGAGCCGGTGGATCATTCAAAATCTAGCAAAGCAAAAAAGATATGAAACATTCAGCGTGCAAAAGCAAGCTCATACACATATATTCAAAAGTTGCCTTCTTGTAAAAAGAGACAAGGAAGAGCCGGGTAAATTTAAGGTTCATTACAAATGCAACATGGGAGACCCGATAAAGATTACAAAACAAAGCCTATGAAGCTGCATCTTTGAAAGACAAGGTGGCGCTAGCGGAAGGAGCACTAGCTATAGCGACAGCAGGGGTAGCCGAAGAAGGAGCGCCTGTCGTAGCAGGAGCAGCCGAAGAAGGGGTGGCCAGGTTCTCCGAACCCGAGCCCAGACCTAGTGAAATGGATCGTATGGGCACCTAGAGGGGGGTGAATAGGTCCTACTTAAAATTTCGGCACTTGGGAGTTGGCACGTCTTGCTAGAGTCCGCTACCAACTATCGACTCGGAGTGGTGACTCGTGTCGTGTCTAGGTGTACGTGAACCTACAGGGTCACACACTTAAGGGAAAGGAGCCCATGTGGATTAGATCCATGTGGAGATTGGGGTATGGCCCTAGATGGGCCTCAAGCGTTGAGCCCAGCTAGGAGTGTATATAAGTGGAGTGATAAGGGATTGTCCCTGACCTAGCCGTCACTTTCTCCACTCCCATTTCGGGCTAGACAGGATCTAGCAGTCCTCTGCCTGGAGCTCCTTCCTGTACATGTGGATACCGGTAGAGGCGTTGCACGTGCGGCACTAGGGACAAGGAGGTCCGTGGGGATCTGGACGTGCTGTACAGGGATCGTTCAGCACAACATCAACTGACGCGCTTCATCAACAATCCGCACCTACATGTCTAGTGGTAAATCTCGTGGCCTATCACCTGAGCTGAATCTTGGGAGTACCGCGTAGGGGAAAAAGTTTTTGTTTATCTCTGCGTGGCCCAATAGTGGTATCAGAGCGTTAGCTTCTGGTTTTAGGCTCGAGATCGTGCATATGTGATATGTGGTTGGCATTAGATTGGATCTAATTGCAGTTTTGGTGGTCGATCTATGAGATAGATCGGTTTTGTACAAAGTTGATTGGATCAACTGTACTCGGGGAATGGATGATCTGGTTTCCGTGATCTAACTGCTAAGGTCGTGGAACGACATACCCCTACCGGTCAGCTTCCGCCATCGGGGTAGACTGTGACACGTAAATCCGGATGCGGTGTTCGAAGATCAAAGAGTTTGGTCGAATCGGAGTACGGATCGGATTTGGGTAAAATTGTTTTATCCGATGAAGAAATCCATGTTCGGAATGCAGATGAGATCTGCGTTTTCGGAAAAATTGTCGGGCCACCGGCTTCGCCCTGTCGTAGCGCCTTAGATGTTGTTGCAAGTTTCACAACGCTGGTAGGTATCGTATCTATGCATAATTTGTTTTTGTAGGACGTTGTTGTGAATGGTATGGCTTATGTGCATGTGATGTGTGTAATCCATAGGTGATCTGTGTATCACGGTTTATGTCAGCCGGCTGGAGCCTAGGTGCTGTCATTTTATTGTATAACGACATGCGTGTCGGATTCTCTATGTAACTTACATTACTAGCTAGTGTACCTATTTGGAGAACCCGGATGGCATGCAAGTCGATGTACAAGTCGGCTACATGGTGTAAGGTGGCACGTGACAAGAGTTGACACAAGTCGAATTACAAGCTTTGTGGAGATGGAGATCGCCATGAAGAGAGCCATACCATTTCACATTATAATTGCTTTATTTTGTGTTATTGTTATGTCTCTATTTTACCTCTATTAGATAGTTGGTAGAAAGTCATCCCTCAAAGAAGGTCTAGTCGATTTCCCCGCCAGTGCTGCACCATCACAAGTCGGACATTTTTGGCAGTGGGCTCATAAAATTGAGGTGCTATCAATTCTTTTCGACTAGGTGGGTTCGAGTCAGACTCTTACAGCGGAAGCACTCGGTAATCTAGACGGGTCTATCACAACGGTTGTGGGACTCGGGGAAAGGTAGGATGGGAGCCGGGCATGTGATTCCACCTATCCAACAGGAGTCGTATGAGATACGATTGACAAGGAGTTGTCTACCTAGATCACTTGACGACTAGCGGTGATGCTAAAGCTCACTAGTCGGCTTGCTTATTTAGGATCCTGAATCACTAAGTAACCATCGGAGGGGTGTTGGTTCTAGTGGGAGCATAAGTTTTAAAGTGTTTGATATGCTTGCTCTTTTATGGATACATATCTTAAGTGTTTTGCATTTTTCTGTTGTAGATCAATGGTACCTGGCAGCCTTCCTCAGATTTCCTGTTTTGCTTTGAGAACCATCTTAGAGAAATATAAGCTAAATGGAACTAACTTCACCAACTGGTATCGTAATCTGAGAATTGTTCTCAAGCAAGAAAAAAGGGACCATGTCCTAGACAACCCACTTCCAGATGAGCCGAATGAGAATGCGAGTGTCGCAGCCACCAATGCCTACTGTAGGACATGTGATGAGTCTACGAAGATTATGCTTGCTCACATGGAACCGGACTTGCAGCAGCAGTTCGAGAATGTTGAGACCTATGATATGATCGAAAGCCTCAAAAGTATGTTCCAGGCTCAGGGAAAGACTGAGAGGTATCAAATCTCTCAGGCTTTGTTGAGCTGCAAGCTTAAGGATGGCGATCCACTGAGTCCGTATGTGATCAAGATGGTTGGTTACGTGCAGTCTTTGGAAAGGCTGGGCTACCCCATTAGCAAAGAGTTCTCTACGGACATAATTCTGAACTCTCTTCCTAGTGCGTATGGACAGTTCATATCGAACTACCACATGCATGGTATGGATAAGAAGCTCGCTGAATTACATGGGATGCTCAAGCAGGCTGAGGCGGATCTCAAGAAAGGCGCCAGTCAAGTGTTGATGGTGCAGAATAAGGATAAGTTCAAGAAGAGTTCTTGGACTAAGAATAAGAAGGCAAAGTCGGGAGGTAAGGCCGAGGACCTGGTCCAAAGCGCTTCCTCAGGGACTAAGCCATCTCTTGTAACCGGATCCACTTGCTTCTATTGCAAGGCGGATGGCCACTAGAAGAGGAATTGCAACAAGTATCTGGCTGATAAAGCCAAGAGTGGAGGTGTGACTTCCGGCTCAGGTACGCTTGTTTGCAATGTTATGGACATTTATCTTGCCGATGCACCTGGTAGTTCTTGGGTATATGATACCGGATCAGTTATTCACATCTACAACTCGTTGCAGGGACTGGTAAGAACTAGGAGCGTGGCGAGAGGCGAGGCTGACATTTGGGTCGGCAACAAAGCAAGAGTTGTTGCATTGGAAGTCGGCACGATGCAACTTCATTTACCTTCTGGATTCTTAATGGAGCTAAATAATTGTTATTATGTTCCAGTGCTTAGTCAAAACATTATTTCTGCCTCATGTTTGATGAGACAAGGCTATGAGTCGAATATTAAGAATAATGGTTGTTCTTTGTATTTGAATGATATGCTTCACGGCTTTGCACCCGTCCAGGACGGGTTATTTATTTTGAATCTTGATGGTGAATCTATCTATAATATAAATGTAAAAAGCTTAAAACCAAATGATCTGAATATGACTTATTTTTGGCATTGTTGGCTTGGTCATATAAGTTGGAAACGCATGAAGAAGCTCCATGATTATGGACTCCTAACTTCGCTCGACTTGGAGTCGTTTGAGACATGTGAATCCTGCCTACTTGGCAAGATGACCAAGACACCTTTTGCAAAGAGTTGTGAAAGGGTGTCCGACTTATTGGGACTAGTACATAATGATGTATGTGGCCCGATGAGCATGGCAGCTAGAGGTGGTTATGAGTACTTCATTACATTCACTGATGATTTGAGTAGGTATGGATATATCTACTTGATGAAACATAAGTCGGAAGCCTTTGAAAAGTTCAAGGAATTCCAGAATGAGGTACAAAATCAACTTGGCAAGAAAATAAAGTTTCTTCGGTCAGACCGAGGAGGCGAGTATATGAGCCATGAGTTTGATGACCATCTGAAGAGCTGTGGAATAGTTCCCCAGCTCACTCCGTCGGGAACACCACAGAGAAACGGTGTGTCAAAAAGGCGGAATCGGACCTTGTTAGACATGGTACGATCAATGATGAGTCGGACAGATCTGCCTTTATCGTTTTGAGTACCATCAAAGTCAGTAGAGAAGACACCGCATGAGATGTGGACTGGCAAGAAGCCGAGTTGGTCTTTTCTTAAGATTTGGGGTTGTGAAGATTTTGTCAAGCGACTTCAGTCGGACAAGCTTACAGCCAAGTCGGATAAGCGTATTTTCATGGGGTATCCGAGGGAAACCTTGGGTTACTACTTCTACAACCGAGAAGAGGGCAAAGTGTTTGTCGCTCGGAATGGTGTCTTTCTAGAGAAAGAGTTTCTCAGTTGGGGAGTCAGTGGGAGCATGGTGCAGCTCGAAGAAATTCGAGAGGTATTGGCCAGCAGCAAGTCGGCAAAAACGTTGGAGGTTGAGCCGGTCGTGGTACCTGAGCCGGCAACTGCACGGACACTGTGAAGATCGGCCAGATTGCGAAGTGTTCGTGATGTGTTACTGTTGGACAGTGATGAGCCGACAACTTATTTGGAAGCGATGGTGGGTTCTGATTATGAGTCATGGCTTAGAGCCATGAGATCCGAGTTAAAGTCCATGGATGAAAATCAAGTTTTGAACTTGGTTGATCTGCCAGATGGTGCAAGACCCGTCGAGTGCAAATGGGTCTTTAAGAAGAAAACTGATATGGATGGACACGTTTTTATCTATAAATCACGAATTGTCGCGAAAGGGTTCTGACAAGTTCAAGGAGTTGACTATGATGAGACTTTCTCTCCCGAGGCGATGCTTAAGTTAGTTCGGATCATGTTAGCTATAGCAGCCTATTTCGACTATGAGATATGGCAGATGGATGTCAAGACGGCTTTCCTTAATGGAAATTTAACCGACGACGTGTATATGATACAACCCGAGGGTTTTGTCGATCCGGCTAATGCTGACAAGGAATGCAAGCTTCGGAAATCCATTTATGGGTTGAAGCAAGCATCTCGGAGTTGGAACATTCGCTTTGATGAGGTAGTCAAATCATTTGGCTTCATCAAGAGTGATCATGATTCTTGTTTATACAAGAAGTTTAGTGGGAGCAAAGTAAACTTTCTGATCTTATATGTGGATGACATATTATTGATTGGAAATGATGTCTAGATGTTGCAAGAAACCAAGGAATCATTGGAAAAGAGTTTTTTGATGAAGGACTTGGGTGAGGCAACTTACATACTAGGGATCCAGATCTATTGAGATAGATCAAGACGGCTCATTGGATTGAGTCAGAGTACATATTTGGACAAAGTGTTGAATAAGTTCAACATGGAATCATCTAAGAAGGGTTCTTACCGATGTCCCATGGTGTAAAACTTAGCAAGACTCAGTGTCCTTCGACAACTGATGAGCGAAGTTGGATGAGTGTGATTCCGTATGCTTCTGCAGTCGGATCCATCATGTACGCTATGTTTTGTACTAGGCCAGATGTTTCCTATGCTCTCAGTGTTGTGAGCAGATACCAGGCTGACCCTGGAGAGATCCACTAGGCAGCGGCTAAAAATATCCTTAAGTACTTGAGAAGAACTAAGGATATGTTCCTGGTTTATGGAAGTGAGGATGAACTCAGTGTAAGGGGTTACACGGATGTGAGTTATCTCACTGACTCGGATGATTCTCATTCGCAATCCGGATATGTGTTTGTGATAAACGGAGGGGCTGCGAGCTGGAAGAGTTCCAAGCAAGAGACGGTTTCTGCGTCTACAACAGAGGTTGGGTATATTGCTGCCTCGGAGGCGGCAAAAGAAGCCGTTTGGATGAGGAATGTCCTCATGGGTCTTGGTGTGGTTCAAGGCTCGTCCAATCCGTTAGACGTGTATTGTGACAACAATGGTACTATTGCACAAAACAAAGAACCTAGACAACACCAGAAGAACAAACATATACTCATGCGGTACCACCTTATTCGCTAGTTCGTGGATCAAGGTGATATCAAGTTATGCAAGGTACACATGGATGGAAACATTGCGGATCCGTTGACAAAGCCACTTCCATAGCCGAAGCATGAGGCGCACCTGAGAGCTATGGACATTAGATGCCTAGACATGTGATGTCGGATGATTGACTCTAGTGCAAGTGGGAGACTGTTCGGAATATGCCCTAGAGGCAATCATGTATGATGTTATTCCCAATGTATTCATAAAGTTATTGTCCATGTATGAACTACTGATATATATATCATTGGATATGTGATTCGATTGTGGAACTATATATTCATGTTGTTCATACTAGTTGCCCTTGGTCGTTGAGGTTGTGTTGGACACACAACTTAGACTAATGTGAAAGTCGGCTGATGACACGGTTCCACTTGTCATGGGCATGGAGATGTTATTCCGACTTACGCTGATTCGGCTAAACGAGTTTAGCGAATCGGACTGACCCACAGTTGAGATGCAACGAGCATGTTGTCATTTGTAGTCTCAAGCAATGGAATCCTTCGACCTGAGGTGATCGCATGATCCGAGTTGTGGATCGCCAGCTTAGGTCCTATCGAATGCTACTCCGTAAAATGGCAGTTATAAAGGTAGGGTTCGGGTTGGTTGTGAAGCAAGCTGCGTGACGTGGATTACCAAGATGGGATTTGCTCCTCTGTAATGGAGAGATATTCTCTGGCCCCTCTCGTGTGATATGATTTGGAGCATGGCCATGCGCGACTTGCTTAAGTGTTAACCAAGGAATCGGACTAAGTGTTAGTCCAGTGAATCATATATCACAGAACGAGAAGAGAGAGTCGAGCTATTAAAGGGATGGCAACAACTCGCCTATAACTTGACAAGATATATCGTGAGGCAAAGGGACTTGGACGAAATTCACATTGAGAAAGGTTTGTCTTCTGACTTTACGGCACTTAGGAGTTGGCATGTCTTGCTAGAGGCCGCTACCAAACATCGACTCGGAGTGGTGACTCGTGTCGTGTCTAGGTGTATGTGAACCTACAGGGTCACACACTTAAGGGAAAGGAGCCCATGTGGATTAGATCCATGTGGAGATTGGGGTACGGCCCTAGATGGGCCTCAAGCGTTGAGCCCAGCTAGGAGTGTATATAAGTGGAGTGACAAGGGATTGTCCCTGACCTAGCCGTCACTTTCTCCACTCCCATTTCGAGCTAGACAGGATCTAGCAGTCCTCTGCCTGGAGCTCCTTCCTGTGCGTGTGGATACCGGTAGAGGCGTTGCATGTGCAGCGCTGGGGACAAGGAGGTCCGTGGGGATCTGGACGTGCTGTACGCGGATCGTTCGACACGGCATCAATTGACACGCTTCATCACAATCCGCACCTGTGCGTTTAGTGGTAAATCTCGTGGCCTATCACTTGAGCTGGATCTTGGGAGTACCGTGTAGGGGAAAAAGTTTTTGTTTATCTCTGCGTGGCCCCGCAATTGAAACAGATGTGAAAAGCTCATATCATCGGTAGGGAGACATATGCGTCCTCAACACATTATGAGAATATCCAATGATAGCCATAGTGAGTGCCTCCCTTGATAAAGATATCCAATATAGCCAAAAGAATATCCAATATGATAGATGACTCCATATGAATAGTCCACAAGATAAATCCAGAGCCACACAAACATAGTCTCATATGACACAAAACACACATAAAAGTTCGACACTAAAAGGGCACAAGCGGGAGAAAAAAAGACGAAACACCAAGAGCAAGAGCTTGTGCCTGACCCATGCAAATCCTCGGAGACCTAATAGAATTACTTCTCCCCCTTTGGCATCGAGACGCCAACAAGGAAGAAGAGCGATGCTAACACCCCAAGGGATCACTCGAAGTCCTCATCTTCTTCCTCGTCCCCGTCCTTGTCCTCATCCTCAAGATCCTGAGTGTCATCGTCCTCATAATTGGCAGTGTCCGCGGAAGGAAACAGGTGGTGTTCTAGCTCTCCATAGTTAAGCCCTAAAGAAGAGTTCCACCGAGCATATGGTGTGGGAGGAGTAGGAGCAGGGGGGTCGCCTGAAGAACCAGACACATGGTGAAGGATGAGCTGCTGAGAGTGAGCCATCTCATGGCGCTACTTGTACGCCTCATACTGGCCCTTGCGGGTGTCCACACCCATGCAAAGGATGTTCCGCTGGAACCCGTTCAGCTGCTTGATCTCATGAGCAATAGGAGGCATTGGGGGACTACGAGCACTAGTACGAGCATCCCTCATGAGGCCCTCAGGAGCAGAAGAGGGGTGAGAGGTCTTCCTAACCTTGGTGTAGATCTTCTTGGCCTTGTGCACTACATCAATGTTGAACTCTTCAGTGGGGAGCAGGTGCTTGATCAGCATCATGATGTATGGAGCATATGGGATGGAAAGTTTGTTGAACATGGCATCGATCAACTCATGGTAAATAAAATCCATCACATCTAGCTGGTATGACACGGACTCATCCTCACAGGACGCCACCTCATGAGAGAAGACAAGAAGCTGAACTAGGTGATCACGGATGCTATCATTGTTTCCACCACTAGGAGTGATAGAATCACGAAAGGGACCCACCAAACTAGCATATATGGGAGACAAACCAGCAAGAGTGCCCACAATACCATTGTCATCGGTGCACGGAGATAGGCAGCATCTTTATTGGGCTTGAGTTGAGTGATGATGCGGTGACCACTAGCACGGTCCCTGTGGTGGAAGGGATAACCAAGAACCTCAGCAAAAATGCGGAAATTAGCTTGCATAGGCCTGTCACGGGTCATCCACTTCATGGTACGGTGCTCATCCCCGCAAATGACCAAGGTGGAGAAGAACTGCTTCACAATCTTAGAGTCATAGGAGCATTGGAGGGCCATTAGATGGTGTAGCCCCATCCTTTCAGACACATACATGGCATCAACAAGGTGAGGCTTCTCCAAGGCATCAGCAAGAACCAGAGGATGCATTGGCCGAATCTTCTGCTGAGCATACACATCTTCATAGATACCCTTTTGTTCAGTGAACCAAAAGCGAGAGTCGCCCAGCTCAGTATCATGCGGCACTTCATCAAACAGATCCCGATGACGAATGGAGGAGAAAGTAACAGGATCCATCTTCTTGTAGTTTATCTTGGGCCCTTTGCCCTTCCTATTAGACACACCTTTCCTATCCCTCTTTGCCTGTTCAACCATGCGCTTCTCCTCGTTCTTCCTTCTCCTCAGCTCAGCCTCGTCCACTAGGTTACCTTGACCGTCGTCCCGAAAGTATTTAGCACGAGGACGGCGCTTGTAGGTCTGAGGAGCACTGGAACCACCTGTGAAGGGAGCCATATGGATAGCATGGGGATAAGCATACACACAAGTCCAAGATAGAGCATAGAAAAAGTAGTCAAACAGTTCATAGTCCAATACTACTCAATGCACATATCTTATGCAAAACTAAACTAGTTGTGACTGTCAGGCCGGATTATCTGGCCTGGCTAGGGGCGGATAATCTGGCCCTGGAAGAAAATTTCAAAATTATTTAGATCTAATGCATAAGAGTAGACCGGGCCTAGGAACTTCAAGACTACAAATTCTACGCGAAACAACACCCTTCTAGACAGTGTTTCACTCAACAAGTAACACATGTAGCCAAAGATGGAGAGAGAGTGAGTTACCCTCACTCATTGGAGGAAAAACGCGATGTAGAAGGTACCCGGAGGCGCAGAGAAGAAGATCCGGGGAGGCCCGGAGAATCCAACGGCCGGAGAGGCTTCGGGGAGGGTGGGGGACGGTAGGCGGCTGCTGGGAGAGGGAGACGGTCGGGGGAGAAGTGCTGCTCATTATGAGCCCTTCCCCCTGACCCCAGCCCTTAAAGACTACATCCACCAGGGCTAGATTATCCGGCCTATACTTGGGCCGGATTATCCGGCCTAAAATCTGAATGTCTGTTGTACACATACTCAGGCCCGCACGTGCCCAAACAAAACCCCCACAAGGTGTACAAGGGACTTGTGTGCAAGAAAGGATGGCTTAGGGGTAGGGAAAGGCTTAGGATTAAGAGTTCCAAACTTAGATGGTACAACACACGCAAAATTGCAAGAACCAAATCAACTAAAAGCCAAAATTGAGTGTGATTCCCATAAGAACATGAGGTAAGCAAAAAACAGCCAAAAAGATCCACAAAAATCTAACTTTTCTCATGGAAGAGGGCGGTGGCTGAAGCCACCTTGTTGGAGTGGATGGTATGACACCGTGGAGATATATTATGGGTTCATGACCAATACTCATCAATAATCTCACATATCACAAAATGATATTAAGAGAAATGATTTGACTTTTTCAGCATTATGGGGGAGGGTTAGCCCAATCAATTAGGACCACACCCCCCCTATGTCCATGCCCACACCTAGACCAAATAAGACTAAGATGTACGAGTGAGTGCATGGGTAATCAAGACAAGCTCCCTGAATCAACGATATTTAGCTCATTACTCAAGTAACAAAACCTTGCTTCGTCAAGTGGCTTCGTGAAAATATCAGCAAGTTGGTTCTTTGTGCTCACAAAAGATAGATCAATATTGCCTCGAGCAACATGGTCTCGAATAAAATGATTCCGAATCTCAATATGCTTCGTCCTTGTGTGCTGTACCGGATTGTACGCAATTTTGATTGCACTTTCATTATCGCATAAAAGAGGCACTTTGTCACAATTGACACCATATTCCTTTAAAGTTTGCCTCATCCATAATAACTGAGTGCAGGCACTAGCAGCTGCAACATATTCAGCTTCGGCGGTGGAGAGAGATATACAATTCTGTTTTTTAGAAGACCAACGAACTAGAGATCTTCCCAAGAACTGACAAGCTCTAGAAGTTGATTTCCGATCATCCTTATCACCAACCCAATCTAAATCAGTATAACCACATAGAGAGAAATTGGAGCCCTTGGGATACCATAGACCAAAGTTAGGGGAATGAACCAAATATTGGAAGATCCACTTGACCGCCACTAAGTGGCTTTCTTTAGGAGATGCTTGATACCTTGCACACACCCCCACACTCAACACAATATTGGGTCTAGATGCGCAGAGGTAAAGAAGAGAGCCGATCATGGACCGGTATACCTTTTGGTCCACATCTTTACTGTGAGGATTGAGTTCAAGATGACATTTTGTTTGCATCGGAGTGGCAACGCCATTAAGATCCGTCATCTTGAATCTCTTGAGCATGTCTTGGATGTATTTTGCTTGATTGATGAAGGTTCCTTCTCTAAGTTGCTTGATTTCGAATCCAAGAAAGAACCGTAACTCCCCCATCATAGACATCTCAAACCTGTCAGTCATAAGCTTTGAAAATTCATCATTAAAAGCTTTATTAGTAGAGCCAAAGATGATGTCGTCTACATATAGTTGGCATACGAAGAGCTCCCCCTTAACCTTCTTAGTAAAAAGAGTGGGATCGATTTGCCCAACTTTGAAGCCACGGTCTAACAAGAGCTCTTTAAGGTGCTCATACCACGCACGTGGGGCTTTTTTAAGGCCATAGAGTGCCTTATCGAGTTTGTAGACATGGTTCGGAAAGTTAGGATCCTAAAATCCCAGGGGTTGCTTTACATATACCAACTCATGTAGATGACCATTAAGAAAATCACATTTAACGTCCATTTGCTGTAATTTAAAATTATTATGAGCAGCATAAGCAAGAAGGATACGGATGGACTCAAGACGAGCCATAGGAGCATAAGTCTCGCCGAAGTCAATGCCCTCAACTTGGGAATAGCCTTGTGCCATGAGTCTCGCCTTGTTCCTCACAACAATGCCATTATCATCTTGCTTGTTTTTAAATATCCATTTAGTGCCGATAACATTGCGGCAATCCCTAGGCTTCTCTACTAATTTCCAAACCTTGTTGCGTTCAAAGTTATTCAACTCTTCATGCATAGCAACAACCCAGTGCGGATCTTCAAGAGCCTCAAACACTTTCTTGGGTTCCACCATTGAGATGTGAGCTTGATGCTCACCGAAGCTTGCCAACTCCCTTCTTGTGGAAACCCTTCGTCGAAGATCACCTACAACTTTGTCAAGAGTGTGATCCCTTAACTCAAGGTTCCTATCGGCACGAGCTTTGCGACGAAGTTCAATTAGCTTGTTGTCTCTTGGGGGAATAACTTCATCATTTGAGTCTTTGTTGGAATCATTGGCTTGGCCTTGATCTGTAGCTTGATTAGCAGGAGTAGGCGATGATGAACCTTGCCCTTGATGTGGATCAATAGCCGTAACAGGAGGCTGCTGCACTTCAGGAGTTTTAGTGCCAGATAATCCGGCCGAGGGTGAGGCCAGATAATCCGGCCTGGGAGAACCTGAAACATCTTCACCATGTTGACTGGAGCTTGCTTGAATTGGCGAGAGGCCAGATAATCCGGGGTCAGCCAAAAAATCTGGCCTGGGACTTGCAGCTGTTTCTTCGATATGAAGAACAATATGGTCATTAGTGGAGTGATGTCCGGATAATCCGGTGTCGACCGGATAATCCGGCCTGGAGCATTCAGGATCATGTTAACCTTCAGCATTTGGTGGAGTTGTGATACATTGCAAATGTATCTATAATTTTTTATGTTCCATGCTTGTTTTATATCTACTTTCTTATGTTTTGTCCACACTTTGGAGTACTTTTACACATTTTCTGGAACTAACCTATTAACAAGATGCCACAGTGCTAGTTGCCTGTTTTCTGCTATTTTTGGTTCCAGGAAAGTTAGAAAATCAATATTCTCGGAATTGGACCGGACAAAAGCCAAAGTCAATATTTTACCGGAAGACTCACGGAGCCAGAAGACGAGACGGAGAGGGACCATAGGGTGGCCACACCATGTGGTGGCGCGAGCTAGCCTCGTCGCACCACTGTGTGGTGGGCCCCTGCCGCCAGACCTTGCCTCTTCGCCTATAAGAAGCCTCCCGATGCATAAACCCTAAATCGTCAATCCTCCACCCACGAAAAGTTCCGTAGCACCGCCACCACTGAAGAGGAGATTTAGGGGAAAGAAAGTCTCTGTTCCAGCACCCTGCCGGGATGGGGAAGTGCCCCCGAAGCCATCTCCATCGATCTCCACCGCCATCTCCATCACCATTGCTGATTCCCATGATGAGGAGGGAGTAGTTCTCTCTCGAGGCTAAGGGTTCTACCGGTAGCTATGTGTTCATCTCTCTCTCTATGCATGATCTTATTGAGATCATGAGCTTGTAATCTGTAGATCTACCTTGCTACTCAAGTGCTTTAATAGATCTCTGCTCTCCCCATGTGTGTGAAAGTGACAGCGTGCACACCATGGTGGCACTTAGGCTAGAGATTACAAATACTTGTTATGAGTTATATTTGGAGTTGGATTATTCTATGAAATTGTGGTGTTTGTTAGACTCATCTAGTACTCAAGGTGACAGTGTGGGGTTTTCTAGATGGGAAAGGCTTACTTTGAGGTGTACTGTTATAGCCCTACCATGGATTAGAGTGTCCAACCGGAGAGTAGTTCAGCGTAGTATCATAAAGAAGAATATATTTATATGAGAGTGTTCACTAGTGAAAGTATGATCCCTAGGCCTTGTTTCTAAGCATTGAAACACCGTTTGCAATTAGAACTGTTACATGTTTGCTTGCTTCCTTCTTTATTTCAGTTTTACTTTAGTCTTTTCCACGCCATCAAGCTATCTTCTATCACTGTTATCTTATATCCATACCACTTGTATTTCACTATCTCTTCGCTGAACTAGTGCACCTATACACCTGACAAGTGTATTGGGTGTGTTGGGGACACAAGAGACTTCTTGTATCTTGATTGCAGGGTTGCTTGAGAGGGAATACCTTTGACCACTTCCTCCCTGAGTTCGATAAACCTTGGGTGATCCACTTAAGGGAAAACTTGTTGCTGTTCTACAAACCTCTGCACTTGGAGGCCCAACAACTGTCTACAAGAATAGAAGTGCGTAGACATCAAGCTATTTTCTGGTGCCGTTGCCGGGGAGGTAAGGTAAAAGGTATTCACACCGGAGGATTAAAGAAGAAGAACCTCCCACGGCAAACGCCTATTTTCTGGCGCTGTTGCCGGGGAGGTAAAGTAAAAGGTACTCACATCCTCCGGTGTGAGTGCTCGAAGTTATTTCCTTTAGATTATGCAATTTTGTCTTTTTTTTTCTTGTTTTCACTAGTTAGGCTTAATGGAAAACAACAACAAAATTAGAGAGCTTTATAGTATTTATCTTGAGTTAGGACATGAAGTGTTTGAAGAGAAAATTAAAAAACCTATGGAACTTTATTTGCATGATAATAACAATGTTGTTAGTATGAATTCTTTGGACACCATTATTGCTAATGCTATGTAAAAGTCTAAGCTTGGGGAAGCTAGTTTTTATGAAAATGATCTTTTTAGTTCCCCAGCTTTGGAATATAGCTATTCTATTGCTTATGATGATACCAAACCTCCAATATATGATGATTACAATGATGAATATGATATTTTTAGTCCACCTAATATTGAGGAGGAAATTAATTATGACTATAATATGCCTCCTATATTTGATGATTATGGTGATGAGAATAATAATAATAGCTATTTTGTTGAATTTGCTCCCACTACAATTAATAAGAATGACTATGCTTTTGTGGAGAGTAATAATTATTATATGCATGTGGCTCATGATAAGAATGTTTTATGTGATAGTTATATTGTTAATTTTATTCATGATGCTACTGAAAGTTATTATGAGAGAGGGAAACATAGTTTTATGTATCTCAACAATATTAAGTTTCCCCTCTTTATGTTGAAAGTCTTGAAGTTGCACTTGTTTTGCTTTATGCTTATTGCTTTATGCTTTCATGACTTGTTTATTTACAAGATTCCTATGCATAGGAAGTGGGTTAGACTTAAATGTTATTTGGATTTTCTTCTTCATGCTCTCTTTTACTTCAATTCATATGTCTTATGTGAGCATTCTCTCAAATTATCATGCCTAACTTAAAGGCGTTAAAGAAAAGTACTTATTGGGAGATAATCCAAAAGTTTTAGATGAGTCTTGAAAGTTATTACTTCAGTAATAACCATTCCTTATCCTTTTTATTTGCTTTCTGTGCCAAGAGTAACCTCTAATGAGAGTGAAGTAATGATTGGGAAAGTTGCTGTCCCGAAACAGATTTTTGTACTTCACCATACAAATTCCTGAGAGAGCTCTGTATGTCGGATTGAGCTGTAATTTTGTGTGCTTCTGCCCCAGGTTGTTATCTAACTTTCGTTAGTTCAACACTTTTTGATTTGAGCAACAGAAGGTCTTCTAAAAAATTCGTCTTTACCCGCTGGTCTGTTTTGACAGATTTCTGCCATTTTCTGCATTTGCTTCTTGTTGGTTCCTTCTTGAGTTTTTTTGGGGAATTGAGCTTTTTGAGGGAAGTACTACATTATCTAGTGTTCTAATGGAAGTTTATTTGGTGTTAGAACTGAACCTTGAGACCTATTTATCTTAAGTGCACTAATGTTGCTAATGAGATTGTGTGAAGTTTTGTATGAAGGAAAAATTTCAAGTGTATGGAAGGAATGAGTAATGAGATGAAGGATGGACTAAATCTCAAGCTTGGGGATGCCACGCGTTTCACCCCAATAAATATCCAATAAGTACAAGTGTCAAAGCTTGGGGATGCCCAAGGCATCCCCTTCTTCATCAATAAAAATTCCAGGTTTCTTCCAAACGCTTCATTTTTATTGTTTCATGCACAGTTGTGTTGTTCTTGGAGCGTCTTCTTTTTCGTTTTTGTTTTGGTTTTTAGTTTGCTTGGTTTGCTTAGTTTTCTGAATAATCTGGTTGGACCCCCTCTTTCATACTTTTGTTTGCAAATAGTCTGGTTTGGTTTTGGAAAAGAGTAGGAAAGTTCAGGCTTATGTGGTAAAAAGAGCTCGTTTTTGACTGTGGCTATGCTTTGTCATGCCATGCTTGATATTGTTTTGGCTTTATGCTTAGTATTATTTGCTGTAGCATGACTTGTTATAAACAATTGAGATTGCTTAATGTGCCTTGGATGAATCATGCGTTGTTTTAGCATATTAAAGCATAGTATAGTGGTATTCTCCTTTGATGCTTTATTTGGGTTGACTTGGCACATGCTCACACCATGTTATGACTATCTCAAGTCACCATAGCCTTTATGATCCTTTGGTTTTCAACTTGTAGTATCACTTTATGCTTTGATCAATGATGGTTTGTCGCTCTGCATGATTATGGCCATTATTGCTCTCTTAGTTTGTCGCTCCCAGTCTTTTGCTAGCCTCCACAACAAAGTATGAGTTCCACTCATGCATCCAACTCCCTAAACCAAGTTATTCCAAAGAGTCCACCATACCTACCTACTAGCTTATGCTATTCCAAGTATATTCATGCTTTCGTTTACCTTCCACTTGTTATGAGAAAACTAGTGATTAAAGCTCTCACAAACTTGATGACACACTTTACTTTTTTTGCCTCTAATAAACTTGAACCATTGGGTCCTTCTTTGTTGCGTATATGCTTGCGCTTTATAAGTTGAAATTAGCAGAACCATGTACCATGGGGAACGCTTTCAACATTGCACTTGTACTTTGTACCCCATTGATATCATGTTCTTTTGCTTACGGATCCCGGCGGTGTGAAATAAAAGTGGAACTTGTAAGATCATGGAGTTTGTATGTGTGTTAGAGAAACGCCTGGACCGCTAGCCTAAGCCATTCCTAATCATGGTGGAAACTTGCAGCATCACCATAATGAGCACTCTATGAAGCATCCTCAATAAAAACCTATGCAAATGGCAAATAAAAAGATCGTTGAGATGCTCATTGTCTGCTTGCCTTGTCATTTTGATTATGGGAAAGCTCCCGTATCATGTGCAAGGGGTACCCCGTTGGCGGTTCTTTATGATACACATATACTTACAATGACAAGAGCTTACTCGTGACTGAAGTTGAGTAGCATGAGGATCGGTCTTCGTAAGTAAGGGGCATGAGATTTCTGTTTATAACTTGTCAAGCATATCCTCTTAGTTGTGTCACTTTAACCTTAATCACTTCAAGATGCTTATGATAGGGGCAATGAGAGCTGAAAGCTACAAGTACCATAATTTTTGGAATCTCTTTATGAGACTTGAAACCCTACTTCCTTTTACAAAAGGCCTTTCTTCCACCATTATATTGAGTCTCCACCTTCTATCTTTATGCACCTACTTTGAGAGCATAGTGGCCATTCTTAGTTCTATGTGCATTGTCCCAAGACTAGTTGATTGATGCATAACTTGATGTTGCTTGTTTTAAACTATTGTATCTAGTCACTCTTATGAACTTTGAAGGTGTCCTATGCATTTATATTTGCTACTCTATTGAGGGACAAGCTGAATACTATTATGCTATGTTTTCTTTACGTAAAACAAACAAACATCTTGCAAAGCATTGTTATTCATGAATATTTTGTTTGTGCCTTTTCATGTTGCATCATAGTTTCTTTGCTTATTGCTAGAACTTTGTCTTTCATGTTATGATTGAAGTACTATGATCCCAACTTTGAATGTTTTGCAAATACTTTGATCAAGTCTTTGATGGTGCATGTCACCTCAAAAATTATTCTTTCTTTTTATCACTTACCTACTCAAGGACAAGCAGGAGTTAAGCTTGGGGATGTTGATACATTGCAAATGTATCTATAATTTTTTATGTTCCATGCTTGTTTTATATCTACTTTCTTATGTTTTGTCCACACTTTGGAGTACTTATACACATTTTCTAGAACTAACCTATTAACAAGATGCCACAAGGTTGCCTTGCACATTTCTGTTTTTTGGTTCCAGGAAAGTCAAAAAATCAACATTCTCGGAATTGGACTGGACAAAAGCCAAAGTCGATATTTTACCGGAAGACTCACGGAGCCAAAAGACGAGACGGAGAGGGGCCACAGGGTTTCCACACCATGTGGTGGCGCGAGCTAGCCCTGGCCACACACCGATCTTGCCTCTTCGCCTATAAGAAGCCTCCCGATGCATAAACCCTAAATCGTCAAGCCTCCAGCCACGAAAAGTTCCACAGTGCCGCCACCACCGAAGAGGACATTCGGGGGACAGAAAGTCTCTGTTCCGGCACCCTGCCGGGACGGGGAAGTGCCCCCGGAGCCATCTCCATCGATCTCCACCGCCATCTCCATCACCATTGCTGATTCCCATGATGAGGAGGGAGTAGTTCTCTCTTGAGGCTAAGGGTTCTACCGGTAGCTATGTGTTCATCTCTCTCTCTATGCATGATCTTATTGAGATCATGAGCTTGTAATCTGTAGATCTATCTTGCTACTCAAGTGCTTTAATAGATCTCTGCTCTCCCCATGTGTGTGAAAGTGACAGCGTGCACACCATGGTGGCACTTAGGCTAGACATTACAAATACTTGTTATGAGTTATATTTGGAGTTGGATTATTCTATCAAATTGTGGTGTTTGTTGGACTCATCTAGTACTCAAGGTGACAGTGTGGGGTTTTCTAGATGGGAAAGGCTTACTTTGAGGTGTGCTGTTATAGCCCTACCATGGATTAGAGTGTCCAACCGGAGAGTAGTTCAGCGTAGTATCATAAAGAAGAATATATTTATATGAGAGTGTTCACTAGTGAAAGTATGATCCCTAGGCCTTGTTTCTAAGCATTGAAACACCGTTTGCAATTAGATCTGTTACATGTTTGCTTGCTTCCTTATTTATTTCAGTTTTACTTTAGTCTTTTCCACGCCATCAAGCTATCTTCTATCACTGTTATCTTATATCCATACCACTTGTATTTCACTATCTCTTCGCCGAACTAGTGCACCTATACACCTGACAAGTGTATTGGGTGTGTTGGGGACACAAGAGACTTCTTGTATCTTGATTGCAGGGTTGCTTGAGAGGGAATACCTTTGACCACTTCCTCCCTGCGTTCGATAAACCTTGGGTGATCCACTTAAGGGAAAACTTGCTGCTGTTTTACAAACCTCTGCACTTGGAGGCCCAACAACTGTCTACAAGAATAGAAGTGTGTAGACATCAAGTTGGTGTAGAAGTTTCTCCTGTGGTTGGAGCATGTTGAGTCTGTGTAGATGAGGGCTCTACATGAGTAGAGCATTATTCTTCCCGATCTTCCACAAGGGGTTCCTCAATGGGGCAGAAAAATCCCACACCCATTCTTCTTATGGCATCTTGGGGTATTTCAACATCTGCATCACAAACATCAACTCGCCCCGCACGGAAGCCATCATTTTCCTCGAACACCACACTACAAGATTCTACAACAGTTCTGGAGAGCTTATTGTAGACTCTATAAGTGTGGGATTCGGCACCATAACCAACAAAAATGCCTTCTAAAGTCTTAGACTCAAATTTAGATAAACGAACTCCTTTGACGAGAAAGAAATACTTACAACCAAATACCCGGAAGTATGAAATGTTTGGCCTGTTACCGGTAAGTATTTCATATGGAGTCTTGTCCAAGATTTTACAGAGGTATAGCCGGTTGGATGAATGACAAGCGGTAGAGATTGCTTCAGCCCAAAAGTTATATGGAGACTTGAATTCAGCTAGCATAGACCTTGCCATATCCATTAGGGTCCGGTTCTTCCTCTCGCCAACACCACTTTTTTGAGGGGTGTACACAGCGGAGTATTGATGTCTTATCCCCTCTTCACTTAGGAATTGATTTAAGGTGTAGTTCTTGAAATCGGAGCCGTTATCACTTCTTATTGCCAAAATGGGGACATTGTGTTGATGTTGAACCTCGTTGGCGAAGTCAATGATAGTTTGTTGAGTCTCGCTCTTCAACTTGAAGAAATAGACCCAAGTGTATCTTGAGTAATCATCAACGATCACAAGGCAGTACTTCTCCCCAGCGAGGCTTGCATGTGATGGAGTACCAAAGAGGTCCACATGAAGGAGCTCCAAGATCCGTTTTGACAAAATAATAGTCTTCCTTCTATGAGGAGAGTCATGCATTTTCCCTTCAACACAAGCCCTGCAAACACGATCTTTGGCAAAGGAAACATTCTCTTTTAGTCCAAGGATGTGGCCACCCTTGTGGAGACTTTGCAAAGTTCTCATATTGACATGGGCTAGTCGGTGATGCCATAACCAACCCGCGTCAGCCTTTCCGAAAGGACACATCGGGCATGTAGTGGTTTTCCCCGAAAAGTCCACCACGTATAGGTCATTTTCGACATATCCCACAAAAGCGACTTTTAGAGACTTGCTCCACAAGAGTACCACCAAATTAACATCAATAAAAACTGCAAAGCCCATCTTACCAAGGGCACGAACAGAAAGTAAGTTGTAACCGAGGGTCTCAACAAGCATGACGTCCATGAGAGAGATATCGTGAGCCACCACAACTTTGCCGAGACCCAATACCTTAGATTTTGACTTGTCACCATAGGAGACAGTTATATGATCATGATTTGGCCACATCTCCGTGATGATCTCCTTGCTTCCGGTCATGTGACTCATGCACCCGATATCGAGTACCCATTTAGACCCACCAGAAGCATAGCCCTGCAAGAAAGTTACCTCTTGGTTTTAGGTACCCATTGTTCAATGGGTCCTCTCATGTTAGTGACAAGGGTCTTGGGGACTCAAATAGACTAAGGAATGTAACAATCATAAGGACCTACATAACTAGCATAAACATCACCATAATAATCACAATATAACTCATAGTTAGGATTGTTAGTCCCTGTAAAACCATCATAATTAGACTTGTCATTGGTGGTGGTGTTAGTCTTTGGTTGAGCAGTCTTGCTCTTCTTCTTCTTCTTCTTCTTATTCTTCTTTTGTTTGTCTTGGGAATATAACCAAGACCCTCTTTTACATTGTTTGTCCTTTGCTTGCCAAGTATCTCCTCTAGAACTTCTTTACCTTTGCGTTGAGATCCCTTTGCAAGATCTTCTTGTCCACAAGATGGTGTGGAGGTGCTGGGCATATCATACTTCTCCAATTGAGTTTGGAGCTGGTCACAATACTCATTTAGAGTAGAGTGTTCACTCTCCAATGCCTTGTGAGCAATGTCAAGTTTCTCAAACTTCTCCGAGAGTCTAGCATGAGCAGCCCCAAATTCAATCTTTTCCTTCTTTAGTTTCTTTACCTTGGCAAGAGCGTTGTCATGTTCTTTGATGAGCTGAGCAACAACTTCTTCATGGGACTCCTCAATAGATTCGAGTTTCTCTTCCAAGGATACACGAGCTTCCTCTTCTTCTTCCAAGGCATTCTTCAAGGAGGCTATCTCCAAGGCATATTCTCTTTCAATTCTGCCCTTTTCTTCAAGGAGATATTCGGATTGGGCAAGTTGACTCATAAGAGCATCAAAATGAAGTTTGTTCTCACCTTGCAAGTTAGTGAAAAGTTGTCCAAAGCAATAACTTCTTCTTTTACCTTGAGACTAGTATGATCATCCATGTCCATATTTATGTTAGTCTTAGGAAATGAAGAAAAGGAAGATGATACCTCGGACCCTCTTGCCATAAGGCAGGTGACGTTGTTGTTGATGACGTTTTCGTTTGGAGAGTCGAAGGGAGATGATGGAGTAGATGGCTATAGCAGCCACCTCTCGAGTACTATCTTCATGCTCTTCATCCTCACTTGCAGAGGAATATTCTTCTTGTGCCACCAAGACAATCTTGGGTTGTTTCTTGTACGGACCATTCTTTTTGATAAATGGCTTCTTTCGAGGTGCCTTGGATTTTTCTTTAAGGATGAGCCTGCCACCATTGTCTTCTCTATTTTGATACGGACATTCAGACACAAAGTGTAGCCTATCTCCACAATTGTAGCATGTTCTCAGTTTTGGGCCATTCTCTCTTCTTCCACTTGACCCATTCTTGCGCTCTAGTTCCGACTTGGCCTTAGCTGGATCCTTCCAAAAGTTCCTTGCATAGAATGCCATGTACTCACCATGAGCATGCTTGACTTCCTTGGGGCATCCCATGGAGACACTCTTAAAACCTCTTTCATCCTCATCTTGCTCAACAACATTAGCCTTCAGAGCAACATTGACCCCTTTTTGCATTCCAATGGCTCGGGCACGAGCATCTTCTGCATTCTTAGCAGCAACCTTGAATGATGCCATTTCTTGCATGACATCATTGGAGGTCATTTGATGGTAGTTGTGTCTACTCTGCAAGCTCTTCAAGTCTGTTGGCTCAAAAGGCATTAGAGCACTCACATATTTCCTTTTTATCCAAGCATCATCAATATGAGTAGCTCCATGCTTTTTGAATGTTTTTGCAATGCCCTTGAGTCTTCTATACATATCCTCATGGTTTTCACCATCCAACATGTAGAATCCTTCAGCTTCATTACTAAGGGCATCATACCTATTCCTCCTCATGCTTTCATTTCCAATGAAGAGATCGGTGAGGGCATCTCAAGCTTATTTGGCGGTGTTGAAATGCTCAATGTGGGGCATGTCCTTGGGGCCCACTCCGAGCTGTATCATGTGGAGAGACGTTGCATTCAATTGACTATCCACCACTTCTCTTCTTGTCAAGTTGGTGTGATCTCCAATATGAAGACCCTTTTCGATGACCCTCCAAAGTTCAATTGAAGAGCTGCAAACATGAGACTTCATTAAGAATTGCCATTGATTAAATGAAGATGCAGTAAGCTTGGGTGGATCACCCCTATTGTTTATATGAGGATGAGGGATAGGTGGATCGGGAGAATATAGATGATGAACCTCACTATAGTCCTCCTTACCACTTCCCTTCTTGGAGGCGGAACCATTATGTTTTTCACCTACCACTTCATCTTCCTTGGATCCGGTGTTAGCCTTTTCCTTAGATGATGGAGTGGCAGCCTCCGAGGAGGATGGAGATGGGGCTGCAGGTGATGAGAGGTGAGCAATCATTTGTTGCATCTCCTCCATTTTGGTCTCAAAGGATTTCAACAAGGTTGTTTCCAACATCTTGAGGCCATCCATTGTGACCTTGTCCACAGCCTCATTCCCATTCTCCTTGGAACCCATACTTCTCTTAGGCGGTTAAGCCCAAATAAAGAGCCGGGGCTCTGATACCAATTGAAATGGATCGTATGGGCACCTAGAGGGGGGGCTGAATAAGTGCTACTTCAAATTTTAATGCCTTTTCAAATTTAGGCTTGACACAAAAGGTAAATTTTGTAGATAAGTTATTATGAAGAATTTCCCAATATGCAAACCTATCTACTAGTGAGTAAAGGCGAGTGAGAAGGAGGAACGAGTAAACCGTAGTGGAGCACGCGGAGACACATGCTTTGTTTTACCACAGTTCCTTCCTTGTTAAGGGAAGTACATCTGCGTTGGAGGGGTGGGCGGTACTAATACCACCACGCCATAATAGGCCTCACCCTATTCTCTGATGGATCCCGCCACCAAAGGCCTGATCCACCTTTCCACTATAGGAACCCTTCGAGGCGGGTACCGGCGCCTTTACACAACTAGCGGGGTACAACTCCACAACCAAATTGGAGGCTCCCGTAATGAAAACAAGCTGCCACAATAACAAGTTATCAATAACAAAACACAAGATCTATATATTAATGAGAATACTAGATCAGGGATTTCTCCAAGTGAATGGAGAGGAGTTGATGCGCTTGATTCGTGATGACGATGTAGGTTGTCTCCTCCTTCAAATCCCCCAAAGATCGAAGCCTTCAGGTGGTTGAAGTGGGAGATCTAGAGAGAGAGCTCTTGCAACATGTCTAGTCTTTTTTGAATGAATCAAGAAGACTGAATGGAGGGGATTGATATGTTGCAAACATATCTATAATTTTTGATGTTCCATGCTTGTTTTATATCTACTTTCTTATGTTTTGTCCACACTTTGGAGTAGTTCTATACACTTTCTTGGACTAACCTATTAACAAGATGCCACAGTGCCAGTTGCCTGTATTCTTCTGTTTTTGGTTCCGGAAAAGTCAGAAACTGAATACTCTCGGAATTGGACCGGACAAAAGCCAAAGTCGATATATTACCGGAAGACTCACGGAGCCAGAAGACAAGACGGAGAGGGGCCACAGGGTGTCCACACCATGTGGTGTGGGCCCCCTGGCCGCCCATCGACCTTGCCTCTCCGCCTATAAGATGCCTCCCGATGCAAAAACCGTAAATCGACTAGCCTCCAGCCACGAAAAGTTCCGCAGCACCGCCGCCACCGAAGGGGAGATTCGGGGGACAGAAAGTCTCTGTTCCGGCACCCTGCCGGGACGGGGAAGTTCCCCCGGAGCCATCTCCATCGACTCCACCACCATCTCCATCGTTGTTGCTGATTCCCATGATGATGAGGGAGTAGTTCTTCCTCAAGGCTAAGGGTTCTACCGGTAGCTATGTGTTCATCTCTCTCTCTATGCATGATCATATTGTGATCACGAGCTTGTAATCTATAGATCTACCTTGCTACTCAAGTGCTTTAATAGATATCTGCTCTACCCATGTGTGTGAAGTTGACAGTGTGCACACCATGGTGGCACTTAGGCTAGAGATTACAAATACTTGTTATGAGTTATATTTGGAGTTGGATGTCTTTATGAAATTGTGGTGTTTGTTTGAACCATCTAGTACTCAAGGTGATAGTGTGGGGTTATCTAGATGTGGAAAACGAACTTTGAGGTGTGCTGTTATAGCCCTACCATCGATTAGAGTGTCCAACCGGAGAGTAGTTAAGAGTAGTATCATAAAGAGAGGATACTTATATGAGAGTGTTCACTAGTGAAAGTATGATCCCTAGGCCTTGTTTCTAAGCATTGAAACACCGTTTGCTACTAGATCTGTTACATGTTTACTTGCTTCCATCTTTATTTAAGTTTGCCTTTAGTCTTGTCCACGCCATCAAGCTATATCCTATCACCATTACCACTTATAATTATCTATACCACTTGTATTTCACTATCTCGTCGCCGAACTAGTGCACCTATACACACCTGACAAGTGTATTGGGTGTGTTGGGGACACAAGAGACTTCTTGTATCTTGATTGCAGGGTTGCTTGAGAGGGAATACCTTTGACCACTTCCTCCCTGAGTTCGATAAACCTTGGGTGATCCACTTAAGGGAAAACTTGTTGCTGTTCTACAAACCTCTGCACTTGGAGGCCCAACAACTATCTACAAGAATAGAAGTGCGTAGACATCAAGCTATTTTCTGGCGCCGTTGCCGGGGATTGAAGAAGAAGAAGCTCCCACGTCTACCACGCGCCAGAATCTATTTTTTGGCGCCGTTGCCGATGAGGTAAGGTAAAAGGTACTCACATCCTCCGGTGTGAGTGCTCGAAGTTATTTCCTTTAGATTGTGCAATTTTTTCTTTTTGTTTCTTGTTTTCACTAGTTAGGCTTAATGGAAAACAACAACAAAATTAGAGAGCTTTATAGTATTTATCTTGAGTTAGGACATGAAGTGTTTGAAAAGAAAATTAAAATACCTATGGAACTTTATTTGCATGCTAATAGCAATGTTATTAGTATGAATTCTTTGAACATCATTATTGCTAACGCTATGGAAAAGTCTAAGCTTGGGGAAGCTTGTTTTTATGAAGATGATCTTTTTAGTCCCCCAAGCATGGAGGAGAAAATTTACTTTGATGATACCATGCCTCCAATATATGATGATTATATTGATGAGTATGATATTTTCAGTCCACCTACTATTGAGGAGAAAATTAATTATGATTACAATATGCCTCCTATATTTGATGATTATGGTGATGAGAATAATAATGATAGCTATGTTCTTGAATTTGCTCCCACTACAATTAATAAAAATGACTATGTTTATGTGGAGAGTATTAATTCTTTTATGCATGTGGCTCATGATAAGAATGTTTCATATGATAGTTATATTGTTAATTTTACTCATGATGCTACTGAAAGTTATTATGAGAGAGGGAAACATGGTTTTATGTGTCTCAACAATATTAAGTTTCCCCTCTTTATGTTGAAAGTCTTGAAGTTGCACTTGTTTTGCTTTACTATGCTTGTTGCTTTGTGCTTTCATGACTTGTTTCTTTACAAGATTCCTATGCATAGGAAGTGCGTTAGACTTAAATGTGCTTTGAATTTGCTTCTTGATGCTCTCTTTTACTTCAATTCATATTTCCTATGTGAGCATCTTCCAAGACTCATTAGAGATAACCCAAAAGTTTTAGATGAGTCTTGGAAGTTATTACCTCTGTAATAACCGGTCCTTATCCTTTTTATTTGCCATTTGTGCCAAGAGTAACCTCTAATGAGAGAGAAGTAATGATTGGGAAAGTTGCTGTCCTGAAACAGATTTCTGTGCTTCACCGTAAAAATTCGTGTAAAATCTCCGTACGTCCTTTTGAGGCGTGTGTTGGGTCCGCAGCATAGAAAACAAAATTTTTCCTACGGTGTGAACTACACGCCAAGATCTATCTACTAGGTACAAAGGAACGGGTGGACATACATCCAACGAGAACTTACCCTCGTAGACAACGAGCTTTGTTAATGAGGAGGAACTCGTGGTTGATGTAGTCGTACACTTGCCGATCTCAAGATCGTGATGAAGTCCAGCAGGTCCGGCTCTAGCACGTCCATCAGATCCAGCTCCAGCACCACCAAGTCCAGCACCGCAAAGCAGCGGTGCATCCGTGATCGCACACACGTCCGGTACCCCGACAACCTCCGTCCCTCGCTCCAGCAAAGCAGCAGAAGAAGCAACTCCTTTCCAGATAAAGCCACCGGGAGCATGTATCTCGCTAATCCGAGACCATGGGGGAATAATACTAGAGGGGGAGAGAGATCCTTCACAAGGAGGTGTTAGTGAGAAGTGAGGAGGGGGTGGCCTTTTATAGGAGGAGGGGGGTGCCCCTCCTTCATGGCTGGCACATGGAGGGGGTGACCCTTCACCTCCTCCATTCATGTGGTGGTAACCCCTCCACATTAAAATGCCCCTTCACATTCCCTTTTAAAGTCTCCACTTTAAATGCATTAAATTTCTCCAAATTTAATGCTCTCTCATTTAATAAAACTCTTTTATTATTTTTATTCAGAATTTTGTTAATTACTTTAATTAACAAACATTCACATAAAACCCCTGCAACATTTTAATATTACATGCAGAACCAATTTCAGCAATTTCACCCAAACAGCCGTTTGTCTATTGAAATAATTCCAGCGCTTTCTTAAATCTTTATCTGAAACATATTTGCTACAAATGGTGTCGGTATCCCTTAAGTGTATCACCCTACGGTTCATGAATAATGCGTACATGATCGAGACCCTCTCGATCAATAATCGCCATGGACTGGACATCCATACGACTCCTACACATTCAACGATGACTTCTGTGATCGTGAGAACCTTTAACACTAGTAACTAAATCCCTTTGTCCCGCGATATATTACATGTCCGAGATTCGATCATCGGTATCTCCATACCTAGTTTGATCTCGTTACCGACATGCACTCTTTTCTTGTTCCCGTGATATAACATTCTAGTGATCACATCACTTGCTTGCAAGCTATTTCAATGTGATATCACCGAGGGGGCCCAGAGTATATCTATCCGTCATCGGGATGGACAAATCCCACTCTTGATCCATGAGCCTCAACATAACACCTTCATAGCATCGAACCCACCTTTATAGTCACCTGTTATGTGACGTTTGATGTTATCAAGATACTCTTCTGGTGTTAGCAATTAACATGATCTCATGGTCTAAGGATAAAGATTACTTCGTATGATGTTATAGCAATATAAACATAATGACTTTGATCGTAATGCTATACTTCGGATGAATGTTCATCACATCATTCCACCAATGGTGTGACCTTGTTATTAACAACATCCAATGTCCATGATCAGGAAACCTTGATCATCTTGTTAATCAACAAGCTAGTCTATAAGAGAGGCATAACTAGGAACCCTTTTTGTTTATTAAACACACATGTATTGATGTTTCCGATCAATACAATTCTAGCATGTAAAATAAACATTTATCATAAACATGGAATAAGATAATAACCACTTTATTATTGCCTCTCGGGCATATTCCCTTCAGTCTCCCACTTGTACTAGAGTCAATAATCTAGTTTGAAAAACTTTGCGTATTGAACACCTATGGCTTTCTGGTGTTGCATATATGCTATTGCTAGTGGTTAACATAATCTCTGGATTTGACAGTTTCAGGTCCGTGTGTATTTGCATGTCTCTGCGTCTCTACGCATCACTCATTCTCAAATGAGATGGCATTGTATAGATTTGGTCCTTTGGTGAGACCTTTAGTCTGCTCGCTCAAAATATGTTGATATTATTGTCACACAATATATCTTCATAGTATTAGCCCACTTTGAACCACACCTAGTTTGATAACAAACTACTTAACACAAATGCCCTCCTTTGCTGCTACTATAGCAGTCATATACTTAGCCTTTTGTTGTTGTATCTGTCACAATGTCTCAACTTTGGAACTCATCCAAATCCATCATGGAACATCCTTTCCATTACATTGTGCCACCCATAGTCTAAATTGAGATAAATTTAATTTGTATCTTGTGACAAAACTAGTATCAATGTAACACTTTACAATGAACTACCTTTAACTATTTGTCACTTATACATTATATATTCTTAGTTCTTCCAAAGCTCATAAGAATATCTTTACTATTGTCCAATGACCATCTTATGAATCATTCTGGTATATGCTCATAACATTTAGAGCATAGGACATTCTGGATATATACATATCATGGTATAATCGATCAAAATCTTCATGTGATTTTACTCACCAAGTGTTGAAACACTTGAATTTTGATACAATCCTTTCCATGCAGCAAGAACCTTTCTTGTTGTTTCCATATTGAACCCTTTCAATATCTCATATATGTATGTCTGGCACAACCATATTAGCGCCTTAATCTATCCATATAGATATTGATGCCTAATATTCGGTTTGCCCAAGTCTTTCATCGAAATCTTATTTTAATGAAATTCTTAACTTGTGTCAATACAAGATACATCATTTCAATCAACAATATGTCCTCTGCATAATGTATTAGAAATATGTCTCAGTTCTACTTAATTTCTTGCAAATGCAAGCATCTTCATCATCTCCGATGAATTTAAACTCTTTTAACAGTTTCATCATGGTGAAGATTCCAACTCCGCTATGCTTACTTCAACTATTGAAGTTTACATGCCCTTTTAGCACCCTTTGAATTAACAAAACCCTTCGGACCATGTCATGTACATGTCCTAGGTTACCGTTCTATTAGAAGAACCTTGTTTTGTTTATTCAACTACCATATACCAAATTATATGTAGTGGTTGCTACATTAATCCGTCAAGACTATATATCGCTATGAAAGATCAAATCTTGTCATAGTTAACTCCTTGAACATTGTCGTAAACTTCTTTCTGACATGTCGACTATTTCATAGATGTTAAACATCCATGTCTTATTTCTTTATAGATCCAAACACGACCGATAGGCTTCACGCCTTTCCGGAGGGTCTTCCAAGTTCAGAAACTTGTTTTCTCGTGTATGGATACTATCACGGATTCTATGACTTCTAGTCATTTTATGGAGTCGGGGCCCATCATCTCTTCTTTGCATGTAGTCGGTTCATCATTGTCAAAACAATAATGACTTGCTTATCAAATCTTACTATTTGATTCTTACCGACCCACACGGTTCTATAGGAACTCTAATCTCCGAGATCACACCTTTTGTAATCACAAGAGCCATGAGCATTGTGGCCGTCACCGGGACACTTTCCGGCGCTGTGCTACTTAGCACATATAGCTAAGGTTCAACAACCTTATCAAAGTTCTACTGTCCTCCCACTTAACTTTTCAAGAAAAATTCCTTCTCAAGAAACTTGACGTTCCAAGTAACAAACTCTTTTGTCCTCGATGTTATGGAGAAATTCCCAACAAATTCTTTGGGGTAACCTACAAAGACGTGCTTATCCGACTTTGGTTGTAAAGATTTTACTTATGCATAGCATACCAAAATTTAAGAAAAGACAATTCGGGTTTTATCCCAAACCATAACTCATATGGTGTCATTTCAATGGATCACGATGGTGCTCTTTTCAGTGTAAAAGCGGTAGTCTCTAAAGCTTCAATCCTTAAAACATAATGGCAGTTTTATAAATGACACCCTTGATCTTACCATGTCAAACATGGTTTGATTTTATCTCTCGAATATGCCATACTCCTATGGTTTATCGGGAAAGACAAATCATGGAACAATTCCTCAAGTCTTAGGTGTTTTTGCTAAACATGTAACTCAAATATCTTCCTTTATGATCGAATCATAAACTCTTTATTTTCTTGTTACAATGATTTTCCACTTCATCTTGAAAGTCTTTGAACAATTTTCAAATGTTTCATACTTCTTCCTTATTAAGTAAATATACAGATATATTCACTCAAATTTTTGGAGAAAGCATATGAAGCAAAAAGATCCATCGCATATGGCTACACATAATGGACTATGCACATCAGCATGCACAGTTTCCAATAAGCTAGTCATCCGTTCCTCTCTGGCCTATGGACGGAGTTTCAATTATCTTGAGGAAAGTCTCACATGCGTCAATTGATCAAAATCAAAGACTCCAAAAATCCATCAACATGGAGTTTCTTCATGTTTTCTTTCAAATATAATTTAAACAGCGATGTCACTTCATAAGTGATCTTTCAATCATTTGTCTTGCGACATTTTAGCAATAGTGTTTATGGATGTGATTTCTCCAACTAGACTGGTAAAAGTTCATCCATCCTTTATGGAATACGGTAATTATTTGAACAACCATTGTTCTCATGATACCGGAACAAAATAACAATTATTTAAACAAATCTTGAAGGCTTGGTTTGATGACAACGAAAAACACAATAACACTTTATTTGTTTTCGATGAACATCATCACTCATTCTCTTGCTGGTTACTTAGGCCATTGTAGTTCATGAATTGCGCTTGTCCCATGACACTTCATACCAACTAATTCGGTATCCAATACCGGTATCCAATACCTAAGAACCACATTGTTTAACAAGCAAGGAATATAGCCATAACATGTATATCTTCTATATACCTAAGTTGGACATCTCCAACCTTTTATTTTCTACCAAATATTTTATAGATTCTCTTTCAGCAATTCCTTTTCTTTTAAAAGAATCTATCAACATCAATAGTGGTGTCATCAACATGACACATGGTACAAAGCGTATATAGTCAAATATTAATACCTTTGGACTTGCACTTTGAAGTGGATCACCATCATCAAATGTTTGGTGTTCTTTCAAAAATCCATTCTTTAGTAATCTATTAGTGTAGTAAACATTTTACTTACATCTTCTATTCATCCTTATCATGACAACTTTCATGATCAAGCTACTATAGCCTATAAGGAAGAATCGCGAGTATAATATCAGTTCCCAAAACCTTTTTGGTAGATTCGGATGCCTAGCATCTCCATCCTTCACAAATTCTCATACAATATGAGAACATGTATTTTGCTAAATTATACTCTATCATAATGCAACCAAAAAACATTGTTTCAGATATCACAATATCTTTCACACATGATGGTTTCTGAAACAATTTTCAGCTCCAATATAATCTTGATATTAAAACAACTTCTTGAATATCAATAATCATGGAGGCAAACATGATACTTTAGATACTAACATTGGAATTCTTACTCTTGATTTAATACTACTTATTAAACTTCATGGAGTAAATAGAGTTTGCTGAAAGTTTGCAATAGGACTTATAAACTTTAAATTGACATTCGAAACAATACGATACCAGTTCGTAAAGTAAATATCTAGAATTCTATAGTTCTATTATCTCAAATAAAAACTAAGCATAAGGTAGAAAACGAATGCCAATGACTACAACAAACTATGCAAATTCACTTTGATTTAATTTATGACAAATTTGGTTCGACTAATCCAAATTAGAAATGAACTCCCACTCAAAAACGACATCCCTCGTGCCTATTTGGTGATTACATGAACCAAATCCACTACACCAAGTCCGATCATCACGTGAGTTGATGTAGCTTCAAAGGAGAGCATCTATATGGGCATCATATCAACTATATGACTCATGCTTAACCTTTCGGTCCGTGTTCCGAGGCCATGTCTGTACATGCTAGGCTGGCCAAGTAAGAACCTTAGTACTCGCATGTGTAAAACTGTCTTACACCCGTTTGTATGAAAGCGTAGAGTCGAGTACACCCGATCATCACGTGATGTCTCGAAACACGATCCACAAAACGGTGCATACTTAAGGAAGAACATATTTTTATCTTGATATCTAAAAGAGGGATCATCTTACAATGCTATAGAAAGCGCCAAACTAGCAGTATAAGATGCTAACATCTAATGTGTAAAGTGAGATGATATGGTCCATGCATTTGATCTCTATCACTTGCATCGTGGTATGATCTCTATCATTCCTTTGTTGTAAGGCCAAGGTCTATGGAACTTACACGTTGAGTGTGTTGTAAGAGTATCTATCATACATCTACTTACAACAATACCATATCAATACACTAGCCCAGCAACGATCTAAACTAGACGCCTCTAATTTATCAATTGCAAGTTTTACGTGGCTTAGGGCTTTCGGAGATAGAACCGTTCTTACCTACGAACATGAACCACAACGAGGATAACTAAGTTATTAGCAACTCGTTGTAAATCAGATATTGACTATAGTAGTAGAGGCATGACACCGCCACCACTTATGCAAAACAAGTTGCATGTCAGTCGTGGAACCGGTCTCATGTACGATGACATGTAAGGTTGGTCCAGGCCGCTTCATCCCACTATGCCACCAATATCCAAAATACATAGAAGATGCAATAACATGATCATCATCACCCACATATCAACATATGTGTACTACCCGTGCTAAGCACCTACGCATAGATTAGGCTCTGATACCACTGTTGGGTCCGCAGCATAGAAAACACAAATTTTTCTACGGTGTGAACTACACGCCAAGATCTATCTACTAGGTACAAAGCAACGGGTGGACATACATCCAACGAGAACTTACCCTCGTAGACAACGAGCTTTGTTAACAAGTAGGAACTCGTGGTTTATGTAGTCGTACACTTGCCGATCTCAAGATCGTGATGAAGTCTAGCAGGTCCGCCCAAAGACGCCCATCAGATCCAGCTCTAGCACCACCAAGTCCAGCACCGCAAAGCAGCGGTGCATCCGTGATCGCACACACGTCCGGTACCTCGACAACCTCCGTCCCTCGCTCCAGCAAACCAGCGGAAGCAGCAACTCCTTTCCATATAAAGCCACCGGGAACATGTATCTCGCTAATCCGAGACCATGGGGGAATAATACTAGAGGGGGAGAGAGATCCTTCACAAGGAGGTGTGTGTGTGAAGTGAGGAGGGGGTGGACTTTTATAGGAGGAGGGGGTGCCCCTCCTTCATGGCCGGCGCATGGAGGGGGTGACCCTTCACCTCCTCCATTCATGTGGTGGTAACCCCTCCACATTAAAATGCCCCTTCACATTCTCTTTTAAAGTCTCCACTTTAAATGCATTAAATTTCTCCAAATTTAATGCTCTCTCATTTAATAAAACTCTTTTATTATTTTTATTCAGAATTTTGTTAATTATTTTAATTAACAAACATTCACATAAAACCCCCTACAACATTTCAATATTACATGCAGAACCAATTTCAACAATTTCACCCAAACAGCTTTTGTCTATTGAAATAATTCCAGTGCTTTCTTAAATCTTGATCTGACACATATTGGATCCAAATGGTGTTGGTATCCCTTAAGTGTGTCACCCTACGGTTCATGAATAATGCAGACATGATCGAGACCCCTCTCCGATCAATAATCAGCAATGACCTGACATCCATATCGACTCCTACACATTCAACGATGACTTCGTGATCGTGAGAACCTTTAACGCTAGTAACTAAATCCCTTTGTCCCATGATATATTACATGTCCGAGATTCGATCATCGGTATCTCCATACCTAGTTTGATCTCAGCTATCGACATGCACTCTTTTCTTGTTCCTGATATAACATTCTAGTGATCACATCACTTGCTTGCAAGCTATTTCAATGTGATATCACCGAGAGGGCCCAGAGTATATCTATCCGTCATCGGGATGGACAAATACCACTCTTGATCCATGAGCCTCAACATAACACCTTCGTAGCACTAAACCCACCTTTAAAGTCACCCTGTTACGGTGTGACGTTTGATGTTATCAAGATACTCTTTCGGTGTTAGCAATTAACATGATCTCATGGTCTAAGGATAAAGATTACTTCGTATGATGTTATAGCAATATAAACATAATGACTTTGATCGTAATGCTATACTTCGGATGAATGTTCATCACATCATTCCACCAATGGTGTGACCTTGTTATTAACAACATCCAATGTCCATGATCAGGAAACCTTGATCATCTTGTTAATCAACAAGCTAGTCTATAAGAGAGGCATAACTAGGAACCCTTTTTGTTTATTAAACACACATGTATTGATGTTTCCGATCAATACAATTCTAGCATGTAAAATAAACATTTATCATAAACATGGAATACGATAATAACCACTTTATTATTGCCTCTCGGGCATATTCCCTTCAGGCATCCCCTTCTTCATCAATAAAAATCCCAGGTTTCTTCCAAACGCTTCATTTTTATTGTTTCATGCAAAGTTGTGTTGTTCTTGGAGCGTCTTCTTTTTTGTTTTCGTTTGCTTTGTTTGCTTAGTTTGCTGAGTAAATTGGTTGGATCCCCTCTTTCATACATTGGTTTTCAAATAGCTTGGTTTGGTTTGGAAAAGAGTAGGAAAGTTCATGCTTAAGTGGTAAAGAGAGCATGTTTTTGACTATGGCCTATGCTTTGTCATGCCATGCTTGATATTGTTTTGGCTTTATGCTTAGTATTCTTTGCTGTAGCATGACTTGTTATAAACAATTGAGATTGCTTAATGTGCCTTGGATGAATCATGCGTTGTTTTAGCATATTAAAGCATAGTATAGTGGTATTCTCCTTTGATGCTTTATTTGGGTTGACTTGGCGCATGCTCACACCATGGTATGACTATCCCAAGTCACCATAAGACTTTATGATCCTTTAGTTTTCAACTTGTAGTATCACTTTATGCTTTGATCAATGATGTTTTGTCGCTCTGCATGATTATGGCCATTATTGCTCTCTTAGTCGGTCGCTCCCAGTCTTTTGCTAGCCTCCGTAACCAAGTATGAGTTCCACTCATGCATCCAATTCCTTAAACCAAGTTATTCCAAAGAGTCCACCATACGGACCTATTCGCTTATGCTATTCCAAGTATATTCATGTTTTTATCTACCTTCCGAATTAAACTTGTTATGAGAAAACTAGTGATTAAAGCTCTCACGAACTTGATGGCACACTTTACTTTTCTTGCCCTTAATAAACTTGAACCATTGTGTCCATCTTTGTTGCGTATATGCTTGCGCTTTGTAAGTTCAAATTAGTAGAACCATGTATCATGGGGAACGCTTTCAACATTGCAC
Organism: Avena insularis; assembly: GCA_023614405.1. Classification (NCBI taxonomy): domain Eukaryota; kingdom Viridiplantae; phylum Streptophyta; class Magnoliopsida; order Poales; family Poaceae; genus Avena; species Avena insularis. The sequence goes on from CM042696.1 coordinate 117,255,328, forward strand.
TTGTACTTTGTACCCCGTTGATATCATGTTCTTTTGCTTATGGATCTCGGTAGTGTGAAATAAAAGTGGAACTTGTAAGATCATGGAGTTTGTATATGTGTTAGAGAAACGCCTGGGCCGCTGGTCTAATCCATGCTAACATGGTGGAAACCTGCAGCGTAACCATAATGAGCTGTCTATGAAGCATTCTTCTTATAAAAAAGTCAGATATTGAGAAAAAAAGAGAAAAAGAAAAGAAAAGAGATATGAGAAAAGAGATATGAGAAAAGAGGAAAGAGAGAAAAAATCACCATTTTCCCATGGTAAATAAGAAGATTGCTGAGATGCTCATTGTCTACTTGCCTTGTCATTTTGATATGGGGATTCTTTCGTATCATCGGGCAAGGGGTACCCCGTTGGCGGTTCTCTATGATGCACATGTACTTACGATGACAAGAACTTACCGGTGACTAAACTTGAGTAGCATGAGGAGCGACCCTCGTATTCAAGGGACATGAGATTTCCAACTTATACTTCGTCAAGCATATACACCATAGTTTGTTCACTTTAACCTTAATCACTTCAAGATGCTTATGATAGGGGCAATGAGAGCTAAAAGCTAATAAGTACCATAATTTTTGGAAGCTCTTTATGAGACTTGAATCCCTACTTCCTTCTATGAAGGCCTTTCTTCCACTTTTATGTTGAGTCTCCACCTTCTACCTTTATGCACCTACTTTGAGAGCATAGTGGCCATTCTTAGTTCTATGTGCATTGTCCCAAGACTTGTTGATTGATGCATAACTTTATATTGCTTGTTCTTAAACTACTTGTATCTAGTCACTCTTATGAACTTTGAAGGTGTCCTATGCATTTATGTTTGCTACTCTATGAGGGACAAGCTGAATGCCACTATGCTATGTTTTCTTTATGTGAAACAAACAAACGTCTTGCAAAGTATTGTTATTCATGAATCTATTGTTTGTGCCTTTTCATGTTGCAACATAGTTGCTATGTTTTATTGCTAGAACTTTGTCTTTCATGTTATGATTGAAGTACTATGATCCCAGCTTTGAATGTTTTACAAATACTTTAATCAAGTTTATGATGGTGCATGTCACCTCAAAAAATATTCTTTCTTTTTATCACTTACCTACTCGAGGACGAGCAGGAGTTAAGCTTGGGGATGTTGATAAACATATCTATAATTTTTGATGTTCCATGCTTGTTTTATATCTACTTTCTTATGTTTTGTCCACACTTTGGAGTAATTCTATACACTTTCTTGGACTAACCTATTAACAAGATGCCACAGTGCCAGTTGCCTGTTTTCTTCTCTTTTTGGTTCCAGAAAAGTCAGAAAATGAATATTCTCGGAATTGGACCGGACAAAAGCCAAAGTCGATATTTTACTGGAAAACTCATGGAGCCAGAAGATGAGATGGAGAGGGGCCACACCATGTGGTGGCGAGCGCTAGCCCTGGCCACGCCACCAGGTGGTGTGGGCCCCCTGGACACCCACCGACCTTGCCTCTTCGCCTATAAGATGCCTCCCGATGCAAAAACCCTAAATCGACCAGCCTTCAGCCACGAAAAGTTCCGCAGCGCCGCCGCCACCGAAGGGGAGATTCGGGGGACAGAAAGTCTCTATTCCGGCACCCTGCCAGGACGGGGAAGTTCCCCTGGAGCCATCTCCATCGACTCCACCACCATCTCCATCGCCGTTGCTGATTCCCATGATGATGAGGGAGTAGTTCTTCCTCAAGGCTAAGGGTTCTACCAGTAGCTATGTGTTCATCTCTCTCTATGCATGATCATATTATGATCATGAAGTTGTAATCTATAGATCTACCTTGCTACTCAAGTGCTTTAATAGATCTCTGCTCTCCCCATGTGTGTGAAGTTGACAGTGTGCACACCATGGTGGCACTTAGGCTAGAGATTAGAAATACTTGTTATGATTTATATTTGAAGTTGGATGTCTTTATGAAATTGTGGTGTTTGTTTGAACCATCTATTACTCAAGGTGATAGTGTGGGGTTATCTAGATGTGGAAAGCGAACTTTGAGGTGTGCTGTTATAGCCCTACCATCGATTAGAGTGTCCAACCGGAGAGTAGTTAAGAGTAGTATCATAAAGATAGGATATTTATATGAGAGTGTTCACTAGTGAAAGTATGATCCCTAGGCCTTGTTTCTAAGCATTGAAACACCGTTTGCTACTAGATCTGTTACATGTTTGCTTGCTTCATCTTTATTTCAGTTTGCCTTTAGTCTTGTCCACGCCATCAAGCTATTTCCTATCACCATTACCACTTATAATTATCTATACCACTTGTATTTCACTATCTCTTCGCCGAACTAGTGCACCTATACACCTGACAAGTGTATTGGGTGTGTTGGGGACACAAGAGACTTCCTGTATCTTGATTGCAGGGTTGCTTGAGAGGGAATACCTTTGACCACTTCCTCCCTGAGTTCGATAAACCTTGGGTGATCCACTTAAGGGGAAACTTGCTGCTATTCTACAAACTTCTGCACTTGGAGGCCCAACAACTGTCTACAAGAATAAAAGTGCGTAGACATCAGGGATGAGGGGGCTTTTATACCCCCTGCATCCATTGTGCCGTTGAAGCCATTTGGGGCCAGATTATCCGGCCCAAGTGGGGGCCGAATTATCCGGCCTAGGGAAAACTCCGCCCCAGACTCGGATTATCCGACAAATAAACCACCCCTACACAGAACGACGCGCCGAGCCTGCCCTTGATCGTCTCCTGGGGGCCAGATAATCCGGCCCCTTGCGAGGACCGGATTATCTGGTCAGGGAAGGAAAAACCGCCCCTGTTCGGATTTTCTAGGAGAAAATCTGAACCCAGACAGAGCGTCACGCCTTGGTAGCCTTTGATCATTTTCTGGGGGCCGGATTACCCGGCCCAAGGCGAGAGCCAAATTATCTGGCCAGGGGAAGAAAATCCGCCCCGTTCAGATTTTCCGGGAGAAAATCCGTTCCCAGACAGAGCGACGCGCCATGCCAGCCTTTGCCAAGTGAGCTAGGCCAGATTATCCTCCCCTGTCACCCCAACCACAAAAACATCCCTGCACACTTAGCACACATGAGAATACTCCACGGTATTGTTATCTAACACACAAAACACAGGGAACCATGAGATGTTCTTTCACCTAGGAGCAGCCGAGAATATTTTCTGGCCCTTTTAATATGCGGCTTCAGGTCAATTTCTTGGCCACCAGGGGTGACTGGGACAGAGGAGCTAACCTTCTCCCAGTCAACCTTCTCGCCGTGCGTCAATGCCAGGGCCATCGAAGTTTCGTCATCACTCCTTGACTGCGTCAAAGTATAACTAACAAGGGGACCGGGATCAACACCGAAGACAGCGACAAGACCATTCAGGTTGTTCGGCACATCCTTAGTTGGAAATATTTCGGCATGAGGATTCTTGAAGGCGCGGCGGCAGTGGACAAGAAGGTTGCACCCACGAATGTTGTTAGCCTCCAAGATTCTAACAACATCCGATAACGGATCAACCTTCTTATTGTCATTCAGCGTCAGGTTCTAGCCAGTCAATTCTAACAACAAAAAAGGGAAGAAAGGATTGATAACCAAAAGAAAAAAAGAAAACAAAAATGCACAAAGACAAAAACTTACGGGTAAGCGAATCATTGAGGGCCTCCAGGCGTTGTCGCAGACTTGCATCTCGAACATCGGCTTGCTTGGCCACTTCTTCGGCATCAGCTTTCGCCTTCTGATTGGCCTCCTCCAACGCTGCTTATGCGGATCGAAGTCTTACCTCAAGATCATCGACGCGCTTCATCGCCTCATCCTGAATAACTCTGGATTGCTTGGCAGCGGCTGTGTGAGTAAATCATGAAAAAATGAGGAAGAACATTTCACAAAAAGATTACGAATATGATCAGCACATACCTTCAGTTCTTCGGCATCATCACGGATTCTTATAAAACGAGAGGCCATACCGACCATCTCACGCATCAAAGGCTGAGCAAAGAAGCATCACAACAAAGGAGATAAAGGCAAAATAAAAAAGAGGCAATGGGAAGAAAAATTCCGCAATAAAAAGTGACTTACATCCTTCATATCCACATCAATAAGCTCTTCATATATCACCACCCCTTTACCTGCCGTTTTCTTCCTTTTTGCAGAGGTAGTTTGGATGAAGTGGCAGCATCTTTTTGGATGATCTTCTCTGCAGGAGACAGGAGCTTCTCTTTCGGCTCCACCGATGGCAAAGGGGATTTCCTTGCAGAGCATCCCATAGATGTGCGAAGGGGAGATGTGGGAGGATCTTCATCATCACTGTAAAAGAACAATACAAGTGGAGAAAAAATTAGCAGTAAAACCACTCAGTAAAGCGGAAAAAGAAGAAAGCGAATACTTACGAAGACACATCCTGCGCAAGGTGGAACAAATTCATCTGGGCAGGAGGAGCAACGATCGGAGAAGCACCAAAAGGCTTGGAAGCAGTCGAGTCATCCGAATCCTCGACCCTCTCCACAACATAAGGGCGTTTCCTCTTTTCGCCAGCATGCTCCACGCAGAAATCTCCGGAGCCAGCTGAAGGAAGAGATTGCGTCTTCAAAGAAGAATCGGATGCAAAAAAATCCCCTTCCCCATCCGCAGCAGTCCCAGTCACAGGGAGATCGTCGGGTGCAGAGGAATGGGCAGGGGGCTCACCACTTCCATGAAGAGGAGGAAGGGAGCTGAGAGGATCAAAATCCTACACAAAGAGAAAGGCATAAAAAGGAGGAAAAATACATCGGCACACAGAAGAAAGGAAATGATGAAGACTAAGGAAAATTACCTCAGGGATCCGGTTTTTCTTGCCAAAAGGCTCGACAAGACAGGTTGAAGGAACCAAACTTTTCTTGGTTAGAATGGTGAAGCTGTGGATCCTTTTCTCATACACCTTGAGGGCAAGGTGTTCTGAGGAAATCCTCATCGGGTCTTTCCTCCCGATGTATGCCCACATGCTAGAAAGCCGGGCCTAAAGCAGCTGGACGCGAATCCACAAAAAGTATGCTAGGACCTAGAGACCCAACAATTCCTTGCCAACCTCATGCCACAACTTTGAAATACGATCGACAAAGGGCTGGATTTCCGCCATTTCTTCGGCAGAAGGACGATGATCGCAGGATTCATGTTTACGTTAGGTTTTCTTAGGATCAAAGGGGGCTAACCCGAAAGATTGGCCTTTGTGTGGTTGATCCTTGACATAAAACCACTTGGACAGAGTCAGTGATTTTGAAGTCTAAGTAATCAACATCGAATCGGACAGAAAAAATGGCGCCACCAACATCATGGACAATGGTGTCAGTGGCATTGCGACGAACATAGAAGAAGTGTTTCCAAAGGCCCCAATGGGGATGAATCCCAAGAAAAAACTCACAAAGAGTGACGAAACAAGCAAAATGGAGAATAGAATTGGGCGTGAGATGATATAGCTACACGCCATAAACAAACAAAAGGCCACGGAGAAATTCGTGGACAGGAAGAGAAAGACCACGAAAGAGGAAAGGGAGGAACATTACCCTCTAGCCAGGCTCAGGGATGGTAGCAGCCTTGTCCCTAGGGAGTTTGAAGGAACCCTCGACAAAAGGGGAATACGAGCACAAGAACCAGAATTTTGCAGGGGAGCAAGAACAGGAGTTCGCAAGGGGGCAAGAGCGCAAGGAAGAAGATGAGGCAAGGGGAGGTGAGGTAAAACAGTAAAACACACCTCCCCTCCCTTATAAAGAGAAAAGACATCAGGTCTGAACTGTTCGATGCAAAATCGAACCGACAGAAGGTCGCACAATGCTGACACGTGTTGCAAAGATCCCGTAAAGGAAAAAAGATAAAGATAGTTATGGCTACGGTAAAAACGGAGAACAACACGTGACGCCTCGATTTTCGCGCAGAGAGGGGGCGTGCAGTCAAAAATCTCCACTGAATACGCTATCACGCGTCATCATTACTACTGCATGAGCCCACGCTCGACACGTCCCATCAAGGCATGGTTTTCTGAGAATCAACAGCTTAAAAATACGTCATCACTGACGTCACATAGGAAGAGTTGCAGAAATCACGGCTTGATGACCCACAAGTATAGGGGGTGTATCGCAGTATTTTCGATAAGTAAGAGTGTCGAACCCAACGAGGAGCAGAAGGTGCTAGCTAGTGGTATGGATCAGGAATTCTCTCCAAATACTTAGCAAACGGTTTTTTAGGGGTTTTTGATAAAGCAAGTAAACAAAGTACGAGTAAATAAAAGACAGTAGAAATAAATGTAGCAAGTGGCCCAATCCTTTATGCAGCAAAGGACAAGCCGGTTGTATTACTTAAGATAACCAAATGTTCTCGAGGACACATGGGAAGACTGTCAAGTGCTTTCGCTTCATATAGTTGATTAATCTTCTTTACCTTGCTAAGTGTTGTGTGGGTGAACCTGTGCTAATGTACCGACCTTCCTAGGACTAATACATACTTGTGATTATACCCCTTGCAAACATCTGTAAGTATAAGAAAGTAATTAAGATAGAAACCTAACCACAGCTTTAAACTCTAAGACTCTTACGTCCCTTATGCAATGGTTTCCTAACGGGGGTTCAGGTTTCTGTCACTCCGGCAACCCCTACGATTAGTAGCCAAATACACAATGCATTCCCCTAGGCCCATATAGGTGAAGTGTCATGTAGTCAACGTTCACATGACACCACTAGAATAAGTACACCACAACTTAAATATCAAACTATTTAATCTTTCTCAACACAACTCCACTACTAACAACATGACTTCTCCCATGTCCTCAAGAACAAAACGAACTACTCACAAGACATCATATGGATCATGATCAGAGATGGAATAATGATGTATAACAATCTGAACATAAACAATAATTCAATGGTTCACTCAATAGCATCAAGTACAAAGAGTAATCAACACCGAGAAAGTTTCCCCTATGAACTAATGCAAGATTCAACGTAATTGTTACAACAATATGGAGATGGTGATGAGGGTGCTGATGGTGATGATGGTGGTGATGATGATGATCTCGATGAAGTCCATCTTGATGGTGGTGTTGATGGCGACGATCTCCCCTCTCTGGGAAGTAATTCCCCCGGCAGAAATCTGTCTGCCGAAGAGATCTTTCTCTCTCGGTGTTTTCCGCCCCGCAGACGCGGCGGAATCTTTCTATGGTTGCTCCTCGAGTCTTAGGGTTTCGGGAGGATGATATACGCCAGAGGGGAGAGCCAGAGGTGGCTGTATGGCCACACCACGTCTTGCTGCCTAGGGTCGTCTCACGCCGAGGTGGTGTGGGCCCCCTGTGGCCCATCTCCACTCTGTCTTCTAGAATCCTTAGTCTTCTTGAAAAATAGGTTTTTCCATATATTTTCCCGGATTTTCTGATCTTCGCGAATTTTGCCTCCAAACATCACCTTTTACATCAGAATCCTGACTGCAGCGGTCCATGCTCCAAAAGTCATCAACCACGTAAAAACAGATGAAATAACATAAGTATCACCTCTCAATACGAAATATATCAATGAATAATAGTGAATTAAGACATAGAATAGTGATGCAAAATGGACGTATCAACTCCCCCCAAGCTTAGACTTCGCTTGTCCCTGCTTAAACTGAGCTCAATAAACATGGCCTCGGGTTTATGGAGTGAAGAGTCGATAAAAGAATACGGACAAGAAGCATCACATTCATCAAATACATAGATCATAATAGAAGACAACTCACTATTATATAACTCAACTTGTAATAAGTAAAGGAAACACAATAAAGATACATAAAGTGAATCATAATTGGTAATGGCAAACTTAGCTCTTGGTCGAAGAATAGTTGATAATTGCTAGAGTTCACAAATAACTGGTTTCAATGATAGCTTTCAAAGTAGTAAACATCAAGATAAGAGCAATGTGCAAAACAAGGAACATAAGAAACATGATTGAATAAATCATCATATGAATGAAACACAACAACTCAAAGTACTTGCTGAGATAGAAGGGAATAGGTTTACTGACTCAACTACAAAGTAAAAGAAAGGCCCTTCGCAGAGGGAAGCAGGGATTGCAAGTCTCATAAAGAGCTCCCAAAAATTATGATACTTACTAGCTTTTAGCTCTCATTGCCCCTATCATAGGAATCTTTAGGTGATTAAGGTTAAAGTGATCAAATATGAGGATATGCATTGACAAGTTGTAAATTGAGAATCTCATGTCCCTTGAATACGAGGGTCGCTCCTCATGCTAGTCAAGTTTAGTCACCGATAAGTTCTTGTCATCGTAAGCATATGTGTATCATAGAGAACCACCAACGGGGTACCCCTTGCCCGATGATACGGAAGAATCCCCATATCAAAATGACAAGGCAAGCACACAACAAGTATCTCAGCAATCTTCTTATTTACCATGGGAATATGGTGCTTTTTTTCTCTCTTTCCTATTTTCATAATATCTTTTTTTTCTTTTCTATTTTTCTCAATCTCTATCTCTTTTTTATAAGAAGAATGCTTCATAGATACTCGTTATGGTTACGCTGCAGGTTTCCACCATGTCAGCATGGATTAGACCAGCCCAAAGCGCTTTCTCTAACACATACGCATAACTCCATGGACTTACAAGCTCCCCTTTCATTTCACACTGACGACATCCATAGACAAAAGAACATGATATCAACTAGGTACAAAGTACCAGTGCAATGTTGAAAGCGTTCCCCATGACAACATGGTTCTGCTAATTCACAACTTACAAAGCGCAAGCATATACGCAACATAGGTGAGCACAATGGTTCAAGTTTATTAAATGCAAGAAAGTAAAGTGTGCCATCAAGTTCGTGAGCGCTTTAATCACTAATTTTTACATAACAAGTTTAATTTGGGAGGTAGATAAAACAAGAATTTACTTGGAATAGCAATAATGTTAATAGGTAGGTATGGTGGACACAAATGGCAAAGGTTTTGGTTTAAAGGAGTGGATGCACAAGAAGAATTCCCTCTCAGTACAGGTTTTTGGCTAGCAAGGTTGGGTAGCAAGTATAAGAGTTGAAGGAAACAACCAAGCATACAAGTGATGAAAACAAACATGCAATCTTCCTTGGAAGCACAAAAGATCTTAACTAGAGAATACTAAACTTATGAGCAAATCAAGAAAGAAAGATGATGAAATTATTTTCCTTTAAAGGTAATTTTATCTTTTCTTTCAACTCTCAAAAATAGTGTCGCTACTGACCGAGCCAGGTTTGCCAAAACCAACTAAATTAACTCAATGACCCCAAAGTGATACCAATACTAACAACAAGATCAATCATGTAACCACGAATTGAAAACTAATATAAGCTATGCAAAAGAGTGAATGATAGAACTTCTCATTAATAATCCATAACGGCAACTCACACCAAGGGATACATATCTAACGAGAGAGGGGACACTTCCATAATGCAAACCATACTACATAATAACTTCTCTATTCATGATATGACTCTACTAATAAGGTAAAAAGATAGAAGATAGTGATGTGATACCGCGGCACTCCCCCAAGCTTGGAACAAGCCAAGGGGATGCCAAACCTGATGACGAATTACTCCTTTGGTGGTGGTGGTATCCTCTCGATGAGCTCTCTGATAAGTTTCCCCAAGTCCTAAACTTTCAAAGATAGTTCCTGGCAGAAACAGATCGAAACAAAAACACGATGAGAACACAATATACGAACCTCGGGGGATCCGGGGGATTATATATTACAAAGTTTCATAACAAAAGGAAGGTACTGGGCGAAAACGAGTCGGAGGCGGAGTCCGGGGTGGACTTACCACTTGGTGGCGCGGCCAGGGGTGGGCCCGTGCCACAGGGTGGTGTGAGCCACCCTGGCTCCGATTCCGTCCCTTTTTTGCTTCGTAGCTTTCCTTATTGACCGAAAACTGCAAAAATATAGTTGGATAGTATTTTCGCGGAGCTTTTCTTACCAGAACTGTTACCTATTTGAAAACGGACTCTGCAGGTCTCTGAATTTGGTATCTAGTAGATTCTTTCGGAGTCATTACTTGAATAACATCAATATCTTCATCTTCATACTATTATTACTTGAGTCATAAAACCCTTCTCTTCCTTATTACACCATTAACTCCACTTCCTGGAAATTTCTTCCACACAAAACTTCACACAGTTCTCATTAGCAACATTAGTATAAGTGAAGTGATAAAACCTTTTGAGTCCAACTTCAACTGAAAACCATCAAAACATAAGTTACTGTAGCAACTCCTTTCGAAGACCCAAAAATAATTCAAAAAGCAAATCAAATAAAGAAGCAAATGCAAGATTGGCAAAATCTGTCAAAACAGACCAGCAGGTAAAGATCAATTTTTTTGAAAATTTCTGTTGCTCAAATAAAAAAGTGCAAAACTAACTAAAGTTAAATAACAACCTGGGGCAGAAGCACAAAAAATTACAGCTCAATCCGACATACAGAGATCTCTCACGAATTTTTACGGTGAAGCACAAAAATCTGTTTTGGGACAGCAATTCCCCAAATATTACTTCTCTCTCATTAGAGGTTGATCTTGACACAAAAACCAAACAAAACGCATAAGGAGCGGTTATTACCGAAGTAATAACTTCCAAGACTCAAAGAAACAAAAATAAACTAAAATCAAAAACAAATTGGGTTGTCTCCCAAAAAGCTCTTTCTGTATAGCCATTAAGATGGGCAAGATAATTTTGAAGATGCTCACATAGGAATATGAATTGAAGTGAAAGGGAGCATTAAGAAGCAAACATACACACGTTTAAGTCTAACCCACTTCCTATGCAAGGGAATTTTGTAAACAAACAAGTTGTTGAAACCAAAGGTTTCTTGCAGAAGAAGGCAAAACAAGTGCAACATAAAAACTTTCAGCATAAAACGAGGAAACTTGATATTAATGAGATGCATGAGAACACTTTTTCCTCTTTCATAGTAACTTTCAGTATCATGCATAAACTTAACGATATAGCTATCACAAGGGCCATCATAGCAATGATCACTTATTCTAACAGAAAACATAGGAATACTAGCTCTCATAAAACTATTTTGTGAAACAATATTAGAGGTATCCTTATAAAGGATAGGATGTCCCTCTTTCTCATATTTAGTAACAAAGTCTTTCACATTTGCTATTATAGGTTCATCAACCATTTGTTTATAAGGTCCAATAGCTTTATTCATACTTTCATCTACCATACTAGCTATCATAGAATGTTCCTTTATCTTACATGGGAAAGGGATTTTCTCAATGTAAGGTTCAGGTAAAACATGATTAGCAGTATAAACTTCAGTATTTCTTGCAGGAACACTCTTTGCAATATCTTTATAAGGTTCATGATACTTATTCCACTTATTTTTAGGCACTTCAATCTAGGAAGCAAAAGACTTAAAATAAGAAGCAATAGCTTGAGAGTCTAGACCATAAGCATTTTTAATATTTTGAAAGTCATCAGTTCCCATAAAAGATTCAATGCATTCATAATCATAATTTATACCTGACTTTCTACCTTTGTCATTCTCCTAGGCTTCAGCATTGTCTTGAATACGGTCCAGAAGATCCCATTTAGCTTCTTCTTCCATGCGAGTGAATGATCCAACACAAGAAGCATCCAATAAATCCTTATCATGTAGAGGGAGCCTTGCATAGAAGTTATTGATAATAATATTGTTGGGGAGCTCATGAATGGGACATTTGAGCATTAGTAACTTCAATCTCCCCCAAGCTTGGGCTGTACTCTCTCCATCAAGAGGCCAAAAGTTGTATATTTGATTCCAATCTTTATGAATCTCACTAGGAGGATAAAACTTTGAATAAAAGAGAGGTACTATTTCCTCCCATTCCAGAGCTTGACCATTCTTCAGCAGCTTATACCATTCTTCAGCTCTTCCTTTCAGCTATAATGAGAATAACTTCTTCTTAACTTGATCTGTAGTAATACCTGCACACTTGAACAACCCGCATAATTCGTGTATAAAGAGTAAATGATCACCGGGATGGACAGTTCCATCCCCAACATAGTAGTTATCCATAACACGATCAATAATTCTTGTAGGTATTTTGAAAACATCACTCTCAGCAGGTGGTGGCTTATCTACTACCTTAGCAGTGGTATTAGCATTCCAAATAAGAAACTCAGCGAATTATCCATAACGAAAATAAAGCAATTAGCAGAAGTAAACAATACTCACAGTAGAAGTTTCCTTTACCATTTCCATTCTCCAATAGCGCTTCACTCCCCGGCAACGATGCCAGAAAATAGTCTTGATGACCCACAAGTATAGGGGGTGTATCGCAGTATTTTCGATAAGTAAGAGTGTCGAACCCAAAGAGGAGCGTATGTGTCGCTAGTGGTATGGATCAGGAATTCTCTGCAAATACTTAGCAAACGGATTTTTAGGGGTTTTTGATAAAGCAAGTAAACAAAGTACGAGTAAATAAAAGACAGTAGAACTAAATGCAGCAAGTGGCCCAATCCTTTATGCAGCAAAGGACAATCTGATTGTATTACTTAAGATGACCAAACGTTCTCGAGGACACATGGGAAGACTGTCAAGTGCTTTCGCTTCATATAGTTGATTAATCTTCTTTAGCTTGCTAAGTGTTGTGTGGGTGAACCTGTGCTAATGTACCGACCTTCCTAGGACTAATACATACTTGTGATTATACCCCTTGCAAACATCCGTAAGTACAAGAAAGTAATTAAGGTAGAAACCTAACCACAACTTTAAACTCTAAGACCCTTACGTCCCTTGTGCAATGGTTTCCTAACGGGGGTTCAGGTTTCTGTCACTCCGGCAACCCCTATGATTAGTAGCCAAATACACAATGCATTCCCCTAGGCCCATATAGGTGAAGTGGCATGTAGTCGACGTTCACATGACACCACTAGAAGAAGTACACCACAACTTAAATATCAAACTATTGAATCTTTCTCAACACAACTCCACTACTAACAACATGACTTCTCCCATGTCCTCAAGAACAAAACGAACTACTCACAAGACATCATATGGATCATGATAAGAGATGGAATAATGATGTATAACAATCTGAACATAAACAATAATTTAATGGTTCACTCAATAGCATCAACTACAAAGAGTAATCAACACCGGGAAAGTTTCCCCTATGAACTAATGCAAGATTCAACGCAATTGTTACAACAATATGGAGATGGTGATGAGGGTGCTGATGGTGGTGATGATGATGATGATCCCGATGAAGTCCAGCTTGATGGTGGTGTTGATGGCGACGATCTCCCCTCCCCGGGAAGGAATTCCCCCGGCAGAAATCTGTCTGCTAGAGAGATCTTTCTCTCTCGGTGTTTCCCGTCCCGTAGAGGCGGCGGAATCTTTCTGTGGTCGCTCCCCGAGTCTTAGGATTTCGGGAGGATGATATACGCCAGAGGGGAGAGCCAGAGGTGGGCCAGGGCGGCCACACCACCTGCTGGCGTGGCCTAGGGCTGCCCGCACCAGGGGTGGTGTGGGCCCCCTGTGGCCTATCTCCACTCCGTCTTCTGGCATCCTTAGTCTTCTGGAAAAATAGGATTTTTCGTATATTTTCCCGGATTTTCTGATCTTCGCGAATTTTGCCTCCAAACAACACCTTTTCCATCAGAATCCTGACTGCAGCGGTCCATGCTCCAAAAGTCATTAACCATGTAAAAACAGATGAAATAACATAAATATCACCTCTCAATACGAAATATATCAATGAATAATAGTGAATTAAGACATAGAATAGTGATGAAAAATGGACGTATCACGACTCACCATTGAAAATATGACCCGAAAAACAAAAATGGAAGCCGAAGTAAATTCCTCCAAGAAGAGATCTGAGACTACAACCGAACATGCAATGTTACGATTATAGTCTCGGGGGCTACTCCTATCGGGAGAACTGGTCGTGCACCCGACAAAAATTACAGAAGCACTGCTGCCATAGACATAAATTTTTCGAGCTTATGTTTTGATATATAAATCTAAACATAGCCTCGGGGGCTACTCCTATCAGGAGCGCTGACGCGCACCTGAAAAGGAAAAACAAAGAAAATAATCTTCAACAAGATACTCCTATCGGGAGTAGTTGCAAAAAGCAAAAAGTTCTTCAGCCACTGCAAAACAAAAATTCTCGGATCGCACCCAACGCGATAAAAATCCTAATGCCATGTTCGGAAGCATGAAGGTAAGATCCCAGGATTCGTCCTGTGTGGCCTGGTAATCGCACAAGAATACGCTCTGCTAGTAAAATATTCGTATCAATGATACGATGAAAAATCCCGACGGACGCGTTGGATACCCGATAAAAATAGAAAATTGTAATTCAGTATTCGATAAGACCTAAGCGGCTCGAACTGAATTACGCCAGTAACAAATTTCGGATTCGAGCCTAGGGACTTGAGTTTGATGTAGGACAACCTTGTTTTTGCCTAGGAGCAATTAACTGATTCCTGATCCGTCGGAAGCATCAGACTCGTTGTACCAAAATCCCTACAAAGATAAAAAGAGAAAGGAAAAAAGAAACTTTGAGACTCAACCTAAAACTGCGGTTCAAGTAGAGTCTCGGGGGCTACTGACATGGGTATGATTACTCAGATGCTCAGGGTTCGCTACCCTATATTGGGTAAAAGACTTACGGTCCATGAAGATTCCAGATGACAGCCCAAGGAAGCATCCGACAAAGGCTTTGACTGTATTAGGAAAGAAACCATGAACCGACATTATATTGATATTGTAATTACGCGTATATAAAACCTATCCGCATACAACTTTGAGACCCGACCTATTATATATAGGACGGGAGAAGCCCAAGCGAGGGTACCGAAATCTGGAAGACAACTTGTAATAGTGCAATTACTCAATATTCATGCGACTTTGATTCTATTGTTTCCCTAACATCCGACGAAAATTACTCTAGAAAGCAAAGAATGTGCAAGGAACATATTGATATTTGTGATATAGAAGATACTACATAAATTACTCTAGAAAGCAAAGAATGTGTAGAGGATAATATTTTATGTGAAGGTTCTAGAGAAGATTACTTAAGGTATTTTTAAAAGAGATTCATTGAATAGACATATTTCTGGTAGGAAGATTTCTTAAGATATTTTAAAAAAATATTTATACAATAATGAACAAGTGTGTGTCCCCCCTTGTAAAAAACCATGTCAGAAGTAGTACGCCAAAGGGGGTGGATCCCCGTCGGCCATCTTGCACGTCTCTTTTCACAAGCTTCGTGGATTTCTTCTAAAAAATGTTTCGTGAATTTTCCCTAATTTTTCCTCGCATAGAAGATTCATAAAATATTAAATAAAAAGGTTTTTTTTTTTTGCTTTCTGTAGATCAATAAAATTTGGTACTCCCATCGATCCATAATAAGTTGTACTAAATCGTCTAAGGGGGTACGTAATTAATAAAATTTGACAAATAATATTATATAAATGAAACATTAAATTTGTGGCATATGAGAGTGATGAGAAGTGCCCTAGTTTTATGAGGAGAATATGGTAGCCACCAAAAGAGCAAAAAAATTAGAGGAGCAAAGGTGTCTTACCACAAGGCGTGGTCACGGAAAGTTTTTTTTTGCAGTATGTAAAACCCAATAAAAGAAGTTAAATGGTAAGCCGAAACATGCCATTAAGTTGCCACAAACATAACAACTATCTCATTAACAAAGAAATCATGAAGATGAAGTTAAGTGACTCAATTACAGGGCTCTCGGAACAAATCTTGACCCATTTTCATCAGAGCAATCAGTCCGAACTAAACTAAAATAAAAACACTTTGCCGACGATGTAATGGACCTATAATTCAGTAATGAGTTTTTATGGAAGTGATTACTTTTTTAAAGGAATCTTCTCGAAGTGAAAGTAAAATAAAGTGTTGTTAGCAAGATAATAAAGCATACATGCTGAAATAGATATATGCATCCTCGATTTAGCTAGACTTGTTTAATCGAAAATGCATTATCTTGTTACATTGTTGAACTAGCAGTTAATATATTATTGTTATCTTTCAATAATTATAAGTTTTAGAGCAGTTGGCATTTTAGCAACTGTCCACCCACCTTGATCCGATGGTGATAAAATTGGCGGTACAAAACTAACGGTACCAGACAGTACAAAAAGTATAGGACCGAAACTAAAATCACGTGCGAGCGGTACTGTAAAACTTGTATTATATTAGTTGATTAGAGGACGATCATTTTAGTGCTCGGTCCGTAGTCACCAAATTATAATCACCAAAACTTGTATTACTCTGATTTGATTGCAGCAAGCAGATGCGCGTAAGCCAAAATCTATTCCCTCATATGTCCAAGATGGCACTAATCCAACCAGTGGCGCACATGTGTATCGATTCAGCAACAGATCGAGAGTAAATAACTCAATCGCAACTCCGGTGAACGTATGACGATGATCCAAACTCGAAACAAACTAGATTGACTACATGACTGCTATATTACACCATCGTGGATCGTCCCTAGTAGCTAGACATCATTGTCAACGAATCATCGCCTTCGAAATTAATCAAGGTATCCTGCAAGCCAAAGTACGTGTGTAGCCATGGGAAACTACATGAGCAACCAACTGTCGTACCGAAGCAACAAGTGTTAGGGAGGAATTAGAGAGAAAGAACAATGGTGAAAATCAACAAAAACCTCCAAGATCTAGATCTAATGAGTTCCCCTCACTTGGACGAGGAATTGATTGGTGAGGACTGTAGATCTAGCTCTCCTATTTCATAACTCTCAAAAGGATACAAGAATCATAGGAGGGATGTGAGAGGAATCAAGCTCAAAGGGTTCAACAATGATGATAAAAATATGCTCAAGAACTCTAACAAAACAATGGAGAAGAAGCCTTTTTTATAGGAAAAGCAAATCTGCTCATTGGGGACAAAAGTGAGCAGTCCAGGTCAAAAGCGAGCAGTCCAAAGGTGTCTTACCACAAGGCATGGTCATGGAAAGTTCTCTTCGCAGTGTGTAAAACCCACTAACGAAAGTTAAATGCTAAGCCAAACCATGCCATTAAGTTGCCATGAACATAACAGCTATCTCATTAACAAAGCAATCATGAGGATGAAGTTAAGTGACTCAATTACGGGGCTCTCGGAACAAATCTCATCCGGAAATTGGACCCATTTTCATCAGAGCAATTAGTCCGAACTAAAATGAAAAAAGAAACATTTTGCTAACGATGTAATGAACCTGTAATTTAGTAATGAGTTTTTATGTAAGTGATTAGTTTTTTCAAAAATTCGCCTCGAAGTGAAAGTAAAAAAAGTGTTGTTAGCAAGATAGTAAAGCATACATGTTGAAATAGATACATGCATCTAGCTAGACTTGTTTGATCGAAAATGCATTATCTTGCTACATTGTTGAAATAGCGTTAATATATTCTTGTTATCTTTTAACAATTATAAGTTTTAGAGTAGTTGGCATTTTAGCAACCGTCCACCCACCTCGCGGTACAAAACCGACGGTACCAGACAATACAAAAAGTATAGGACCGATACTAAAATCACGTGGGAGCAGTATTGTAAAACTTACTTGTATTATATTAGTTGATTAGAGGACAATCGTTTAAGTGATCAATCCATAGTCACCAAATTATAATCACCAAAACTTGTATTACTCTGAATCGATTACAGCAAACAGATGCGTGTGAGCCAAAATCTATTCCCTCGTATGTCCAAGCTGGCACTAATCCAACCAGCGGCGCACGTATGTATCGATTCAATCGCAACTCCGGCGAACGTATGACGTTGATCCCAACTCGAAACAAACTAGATTGACTGCATGACTCCTATATTACACCATCGTGGATCGTTCCCAGTAGCTAGACATCATTGTCAACGAATCATCGCCAATCATCGCCTTCGAAATTAATAAAGGTATCCTGCAAGCCAAAGTACGTGCGTAGCCATGGGAAACTACATGAGCAACCAGCTGTCGTACCGGCACATACACAGCGGGTGCTGGTGAGGGGCGGCCATGGAGGCCGGCGATTGCGACGGCAAGTTCCAGGTTGGTCCAGAACTACTGCACCGGGCCCAAGAACACGAACGCCGATGTGCTGAAGTGCATCGAGTGGATGTCAAGTCTACATCGCACATGGAGGGCACCGACTGCCACTTGAAGCACTACCTCAATCTCATGGACGAGGGGCTCGATCAAGACGAGGGAAAGAAACGTAGAGACAAACACGACGAATCGGAGGAAGACTCTAGAGATGGAGGTGGCGGACCGGCATGATCGGGGAGTGGGTGGAGACAACCTGACAACGTCAAGATGCAGCGGCGACAGATCAACTGCAGTATCGTTTCAAAAAAAAAGATTAACTGCAGTACAAGTCCTTGGAGGCGGGGCTTCGAAGGGGAGGGCCGAGGGGTGGCGGTGGTGGCCGTTACTTAGGGATGGTGGCTTATGATCGTGGATGTAGGACTGGCTAGTATGATCGTGGATGCGGCTGTGGTCTTTTCTTTGCATCGTGTATTGAGAAATCAGAGCTCGAGGTCAATTGCTCATATGTCAAAGCATGATAGAGAGTAATCAATTGTTTTAATCAACAGTGAGAAAAAAAAGAGAATGACCAAGGATTAGGATACATATCCATCCTTCTTATTGGATGTGTCCTGGGCTGTCATATTAGATTCATGATAGTCGACCTCGCCACGATCCACCAAGCGAATTTCTCTCCACCGTCCATCGTCCCCCCTCCTCTTCCTGGTCGTTCATGTTAGTATGTCTCATGCCTTGCACCTATAGGGAGTAAAATGTTACGATCGCCCATGACCAAACATGTTACATAATTACATGATCGCCCATGAACAAACATGTTACATAATTAGCGTACCTTGATATCCATAGAACATGGTCCACATGAGCTACGCCTACACCCAAAACCGCTAGGTCATGAGTCGGTTGTTATGATCCCTTGGGGCATACTCCACATACTCCTTGCTAATAAAACACATACACCGGCAAAAACTTCATCTTAGTACGTAAGGAGAACTCCCATTTGTCCTATATCAGAGTCAGTTCAAACCGATGTAATCTACAAGTTGATGCAGTTAGTTTTGAACACTACTCGACCGACTTCAAGTTCATGAGCAATGTCGATTGCCTTGGAAAGAGCCATTGTTTTAGTTTCGAAAACATCTGCCACATTTACCAACGGACCAGCAAACACATATCAGCTTCACTACCTCGAAAAAAAAGCTTCACTACCCTGGAAAATAGCTCCCCACTTCCCATTGTGTGTGAAGTCTCCATGAACGATGCATCTGTATTAATCTCATGCAAAAGAACATCGCAATATTTCAGCACTAATAGCGCCTTTACAGCATAGTTAGGGAGCCCACGCTAAACTAACCAATGTATAATGCCTCTCTAATAGTACACTATAGCGTGATATAGCACACTAATAGCGTAATTTTAAGGACGACGCTATTTGCTATAGCACGTTATTTTTATTCCTTGGTTAACCTTCACAAAACTTTTGGGCGGACCACCGGCTAGTTCAACTCGAAGAAAGAGTGCACACTGACATGGGTGTTGTCGTTATTGATGACCTCGTCGACCACCAGCCAGTTCGGTTACTTGTTTCTCTCAATAATCACTGTCGAGTTATCATTCTCCCCGTTCGGACAATGTACTTGATTTGGAGAAATATGCAAGTTCCGGTCATATGTTCCAATTCGTAAGTTTACTTTTTGGTTTGAATGTGCGTAATTGGTTTAAGTAAATCCTGATTTTCAAGTTGGTACGTTCATCCAATCGGCACCCACCTTGCATGAACTATTCAAGAAGGTCAAAACCAATCTTCTTGATAGCCGCACCGAGTAATATATGTGTGCTACACTTAGCATAAAGTAACCTTTGCAACATGTTCATATCCGGTACCATATGTACCCGACCATTGTTATCACAGAATAGTCACCTCTTACCTCTTTTGTTTGTTTACTTTGGAAACATAACGAGCTGGTTATAGTGTAGTTCTAGCTAATTTATTTGCTCTCACTATATATACTTTCTAAACTAACGATATTACACTGTTACACATGACATAGTATGAAACAAAATTAACCAGAGACATGGACATCTTGATAGCCAGGTACATGGATTGAGCAACTCACTTGCATGCACATCCTTCATGTGCAGTCCGTAGCCGTACCACGTCATGGCAGACATTGTACGACAGTTGGACGCACCCCTCGTGTACATCAGTCTACATGGTCCGACCAGTCGCCACCTGCCAGTTTATGAAAACATACGATGTCAACTTCGCAATGCAGCACTCGGGCCCCACCATCCGTATCCTGAATCCTCATGGCCGAAGGATCAGCGCCATGGAGCGAATCAATGCATCTAGTCGTTCCACTGCGTCCGAGAAGACTGGTCGGCCGCCTCGTCAGATGGGACACAGCAAGGACACGACATGGCTACCTTCTCCCTCTCTCTTCGACGGAGGAACTCCCTCATCAGCTTTCCGGTGTAGTGCAGCTAGCTCGTTTTGCCATATGCTTTCACACAGGGAACTCCGAAGTACTCCTGCTCCATTAGTTAAACAAGCAAACCAATCTGATTCCTGTCCAGATTCCGTGTGCTACCAACAATGCAGATTTCGTTGGCGAGAGACGATTGCAGCGCCAGAGTCCGGGATGAATGCCCTGACGTAGGTGAGTACTACTGCCGTAGTGACGGCGGCGATGACCTGGAAGTTGGAGTTCTTCCCGCGTGCTCGGCCTGATCAAAACCTTCGAGCCGTCCAATCCTCACGGCGTTCGCGACTCGCAAGGCGAAAAGCTAGACAAACGCGCGGGGACAGCGGTTTGGAACCGATCAAGGCGTCTATTTCTCGTGGCTCGGACGGATAAGCCCTATATAGAGCCAACGGTACCATCCCCATGAACGTAAAAGAGATCTTTAACAATAGCTATTTCTCTGTCCATTTGTATTTACGCCATCATTCTTTAAGCTTTTTCCAGTAGGGTTGCTACATTGTGCTTTCCGCACATTTTGGATCGGGTGTGCTCTACATTAACGTCATTGCACTACGCCATCATTCTTTCTTCGTCTATTTTCCTTGTGATCTTCATTCTTCAGTCTTTTTCTTTGCCTTGTCATCATTCTAATTTCATTATTCCATTAGTCTTCGTCACTTGCTAGTTTATCATATTTCTTCAGTTTTGGGTCTCTCTTTTCAAGCGTTTTCGCATTTCTTCCTTTTCCATGTATTTCTTGTCACTTTCATTCTACTTCTTCTGTTTTGGGTCTCTCTGTTTTCATTCTTTGACTTGCCATCCGTCATTCTTCTCTTGTTATAAATTTATTATGTCTGCCCTGCCAATCTTTATGGTCGAATTCCCATTTGTCATTTCTCCGCCATGATTATAACTCAATTCGCAGTTGAGCAACCTGTCGTTACCAACCGAAAAGGACTAGTATGCCTTTTGTCTGTGTAGACGGCGAACTATGTCGGAACCCCGAAGCCTCCACGTACTGATCGAATACGAATTAGGTCCGGATAATGAGACCGGTCGAAAGTAGCCCAAGATAAATCAAAACGCAGTCCAGATCAAAAACCCGACTCCCCTTCCGTTTGATATTTCTGCATCCTATAGAGGTTCCATTGATTCCCCACTTTTCCCCAAACCGGCTCTGATTCCTGTTATTCATATGCATATGCAGGGAGTGCGCCACATGTCCTTTCCGACATCCACCCCACAACCGAAAAGAATTGGGACGACGTGGATAGTAGTTTGGGCCGAAACATTCTAGGACTATTATATACTCTGATTATGTGCAAAGCCAGATATGACATAATTTATTTCAAAATGTCGATTTAAAGCATATCCAATTAGAGGGTGTCATATGCGTACTATTAATTCACCACAAAAGTACCACTCCCAAAAAGGACAAGCAAACTCTTTAGAATAAGTAGCGTATACAAGAGAACATTCTATAAGATTCATGAGCTCCAAATGAAATATTGATATTTGTTATATGTAAGATACTACATAAATTATTCAAGACGAAGCAAAGAAATTAATATAGTATAATATTTTATGTGAAGGTTCTAGAGAAGATTACTTAAGGTATTTTTAAAGAGATTCATTGAGTAGACATATTTCTAGTAGCAGGGCTTGGATGAAATTGCACCAATCCAAGAGATTTATATACAATAATGAACAAGTGTGTGTCTCTATCCTTGTAAAAAACATGTAAGAAATAGTGCGCCAAAGGAGGAATCCCGCCGCGTGTCTCGTGTGTCTCTTTTCACAAGCTTCGTGAATTTCCCCCAATTTTTTCCTGCATAGAAGATTCCTAAAATATTAAATAAAAATGGTTTTCTTCCTTCTGCAGATTAATAAAATTTAGTACCCCTACAATCCATAATAAGTTGTGCTAGATCATCGGAGGGAGTACAAAATTATAATAAATTTTTACAAATAATATTAGAAATATAATATTAAATTTGGCATATGAAAGTGATGGAAGATTTTCTCCACTATGAAAGTGATGGAAGAGCAAAAAAATTAGAGCAACAAATGTGTCTTACCACAAAGCGTGATCATGGAAGATTTTCTCCACTATGTGTAAAACAAACTAAAAACCGTAAAATTCCAAGCCAAAACATGCCATTAATGTGAAGGAAACGATTCATCTAAGAGAGAAGAGATGCGAGATGCAAAGGATAAAGTTGCAAAACTAATGAGAGATGAGGAGACTAAATGGGCTTAGCGAGCAAAAGTAAAATATGTCCAGGAAGGAGGCAATAATATTAAATATTTTCACCTAGTTGCTAATGGCAAACATAGCAGGAAGAAAATTTATCAACTTGAGCAAGAAGAGGAGACAATAGTAGGCCAAGACAATTTAAATACTTATATTTTAGAATATTATAAAAGTCTTTTTGGAGCACCCTATAATTGCAATGTTTCTATGATAGAATCTGCAAGACATGACATAACTCAGTTAAGTAATGATGAGAATGCCATACTCGTAGCTGAATTCAGTGAAGAAGAAGTGCATGATGCCATTTCACAAATTGAAAAGAACAAAGCACCAGGACCAGATGGGTTTCCGATTGAGTTCTACCAAACTTTTGGGATGTCATTAGAGGGGATCTTATGGACTTGTTCTTTATCTTTTAAAAGGGAGATCTACCTTTATTTCACTTAAACTTTGGGATAATAATCTTGTTGCCTAAGAAAGAAAACGCAATTCAGATTCAGCAGTATCGTCTTATTTGTTTGCTAAATGTTAGTTTCAAGATTTTTACTAAGGTTCGTACCAACCGTATCACCAGGATTGTAGAAATAGTGGTGAGGCCGACTCAGACTACTTTTATGCCAGGTATACACATCCTAGAGGGGGTGGTAATATTACACGAAACTATCCATGAACTTCATAGGAAGAAAATGGATGGTGTTCTCTTTAAGATAGATTTTAAAAAGGCTTATGATAAGATTAAATGGTCTTTCTTGCAGCAAGTTGTTAGGATGAAAGGTTTTGATCCTATTTGGTGTGACTGGATTAAACAATTGTAGAGAAAGGTAGTGTGGGTATTAACAGTGTCGGAGCCAGGAATTGAACTGAGCCGTGTCGAACAAACAAGCTCTAATTTTTTTTCGGCAGAAAATCAAGTGAAATCAACCAAAAATGGTGCAAACATATTAAATTTTCATATTTCATCGAGTAGAACTACAAACTGACTATCAAGGAGAACTAGATACAAAATAGTGCTACATTTTAATAAGGTAGTATCATACCATCAAGTTGAATCCATGTTGAAAAGACCAAAGTGTCGAGGAAGATGACCGTGACGGTCCTTATAGGAATGAAAACTCCGGGATCGACAACCATATTTGCTAGATCAAAGATTTCCGAAACATTTGCCCATTGGAAATGAAAACAAACTATGAGGCAAGAACTACTAATTAAACACTACTAATTACTAGACAAATAGACATCAAAACTCAAGACAGATGGGGGAATCAACCTCTATGCGTGCCCTCTTGCGCGCTTCCTCTTCTTCAAGTTCAACTTGTGTTGCTGCTTCCTAAGCCGCCTCCTCCTCTTCAATCCAGGCTGCCTCCTCGTCGGAATCCATTGAATTCGAAGGGGGCAGGGCCGCAGGGGCGACCGGCCGAGGCCGAGCAGAGCAGACCAGTAGGGGGCAGGGGCGAGTAGCCTCTAGGGACGAGCCGAGAAGGGCTATAGGGGGAGTCGGGGAGGCAAGTGGGAGCAAGGCGGCGGCCGGCCGAAACGGGGCGTGGCGGCGGCCGGAATGGGGCGGCAGAGGTGGGAGAGACGCTCAAC
Organism: Avena insularis; assembly: GCA_023614405.1. NCBI lineage: Eukaryota > Viridiplantae > Streptophyta > Magnoliopsida > Poales > Poaceae > Avena > Avena insularis. The sequence goes on from CM042696.1 coordinate 117,279,667, forward strand.
GCTAGGTCTTGCTCAAGTTAGCCCTGTGGAGGTCGAGTCGTTCGGGTGAGGCAGTCCGTGCGCGCGAGTCGTTCCTTGGTAATTTTCCTAGTTGATTTTCCCCCAAAAGCTGAGCCGGGTCGGTCGCCTACCCTCGACCCGGTGGTGGCTACGCCTGTGGGTATTAAAGTAAATGATGATATAGGTAATTATTTTCAAACAAAAAAGATTGCGACAGGGAGATCCTTTATCTCCAATTATTTTCAACTTAGTCACTGACATGCTAGCAATTATGATTGCTCGTTGATACATCTCAAATGTATCTACTTTTCCAAGTACTTTATTCGATGATTTGCTCTGAAATCTCACCATACTTGGATAAAACTGTTAAATCTGATGTTGTTTTTAGCAAAAGTCTTCTTTCTATCTATTTTTGCAGGAAATAAAATCGAGGAAAAATACCACGCAGGATTTTAGCAAAAACAAGGAGTATGGGCTTTAGAATCACACGAGGGGGGCCACGAGGACCAAAATAGCATAGGTGGCGCGCCCCTCAACTAGGCGAGCCACCCAGGCCCTTTCGGCCCTGGAGCGTTGTCTCGGCCTCTCTTTTGGCATACCACACCTGAAAAACCTAGGTATCTAGAAGGACAGACCCTTTCGCGAAACAGAGCACCGCCATATCCACGATCTTTGTTTCGGGGGTCAGATTGGTCCTGCTCTCCACGCCGGAGAGGGGGATTTTGAGGTCTTCTCCACCACCATCATCACCAATATCATCATCAACAACCATGTGCTCACTCTCCATCATCATGTGTGAGTAGTTCTCTGTAGGTATGTGAGGTGGAAGGGGATTGGATGAGATTGATCATGTATCGAGATTTGAGGTGTTTGTCTTGAGAATATTCTTGTATGAGTGTTGGTATACCTTTGCTATGTTTAATGCTTGTTTCTAGGGCCCTAGTGACATGATTTTAGTACTGAACTTCTATTGCCCCATCATATATATGAGTTTGATATCTATCTGGAAAGTGTATTGCCTATTATTGTGTTGAACCCGCGAACCTTAAAGTGATAGTTAGGGCAAACAATGGGAATATATGATAGTTTGAGGATATTATGTGTTTATGTAGTGTTAATGCTTTGTTCCGAGCTATTCAAAAGGATAAACCTTAATTGCCTGTAGTTCCAAGTTAGCTCTAGTGAAATGGGAAGACAGGACAATAGATGTTATGCAACTTCTCTTGGTTAGTATACATAACTATATTTGGATCACACACCTACACACAACTGAATTAGAGATAAATACTATGTTATTAGGATTACATTATATGATTAATATCATTTATGCACACCCTCGTATCACCTCATGCCTATGCTTTTAGCCATTGAAATTTACACAACACTACTTCCGGCGAAGACTGGAAATTTGCTGCTATTGTTTACTGCTTGTTTTACTGCTTTGAATCAACAGCTATAAATCACCACTTGCTTTGTGAGTTTATTGATATACATGTGTGGTTGAGAGTGACGTTTCTGTTGGACCACGCAGAGATAAACAAAACCTTTTCCCCTACGCGGTACTCCCAAGATCTAGCTCAGGTGATAGACCACGAGATTTACCACTAGACGCGTCTGTACGAATTATTGGTGAAGCGTGTTAGTTGATGTCGTGCCGAACGATCCCACATATAACATGTCCAGATCCCCACAAACTCCTTTGTCTTCAGTGCCGCATGTGCAGCGCCTCTACCGATATCCACACGTATAGGAGAGCTCCAGGCAGAGGACTACTAGATCCTCTATAGCCCCAAATGGGAGTGGATAAAGTGACGGTTAGGTCATGGACTATCCCTTGTCACTCCACTTATATACACTCCTAGATGAGCTCAACACTTGAGGCCCATCTAGGCCGTATCGCAAAACTCCACATGGATCGAATCCATATGGGCTCATTTTCCTTAAGTGTGACCCTGTAGGTTCACGTACACCTAGATACGACATGAGTCACCACGAGTCGATAGCTAGTAGTGTCCTCTAGCAAGACGTGCGCCTAAAGTCATAAGACAAACCTTTTTCAATGTGACTTTCGTCCAAGTCCCTTTGCCCCATAATATACCTTGTCAATCTATAGGCGAGTAGTTGCCATCCCTTTAATATCTCAACTTTCTCTTCTCGTTCATGACATACGATTCACTGGACTAACACTTAGTCCGACTCCTTGGTTAACAATTTAACAAGTCGTGTATGGACATGCTTCCAAATCATATCACACGAGAGGGCTTAGAGAATATCTCTCCATTATGGAGGGGCGAATTCCATCTTGGTAATCTATGTCACGCAGCTTAATTCACAATAAGACCGAACTCTATCTTTATAACCTTTCGTTTGCAGAACAATGTTTGATAGAACCTAAGCTGGCGATCCACAACTCGAATCATGCGATCACCTCAGGTCGAAGAATTCCATTGCTTGAGACTACAAATGATATTATACTTGTTGCATCTTAACTGTGGGCCAGTCCGACTCACTAAACTCTTTAGCCAAGTCCGTATAAGTCGAAATAGCATCACCATGCCCATGACAAATAGAACCGAGTCATCAGCCGACTTTCACATTAGTCTAAGTTGTGTGTTCATCACAACCTCAAAAACCAAGGACATCTAGTATAAACAACATGAATATATAGTTCTATAATTGAATCACATATTCAATGATATATATCTGATGTTAATAATAGGACAATTAAATAAATTTATGAATACATTGAGAATTACATCATATATGATTGCCTCTAGGGCATAATCCCAACAATCTCAATTGCTAAAGTCTTATTGATATTATTGTATTCCCCTTGAGTCGAACTATAAATTTGGGTAATACTTATCATCGAAGATTTCAGCGATCTCCTATACTTGTTGCCATTCTTTGACTTGCCATCCGTCATTCTTCTCTTGTTAATAAATTTATTTATTATTCTGTCCGCCTTGCCAATCTTTTTGACCTAATTCTGATTATAACTCAATTTGTAGTTGAGCACCTGTCATTACCAACCGAAAAGGTATTCGAATCCTGAAAGGATAGTCTGCCTTTTGTCCGTGTCGACGGTGAACTATATCCGAACCCTGAAGCCTCCACGTACTGATCAAACACGAATTAGATCCGGATACTGAACGGATCGAAACAAACCCAAGATAAAAACCCGACTCCCCTTTCGTTGGATATTTCTCATCCTGGTAAAAGGCTCCATCGATTCCCCACTTTTCCCCAAACCGGCGCTAATTTCCGCCATACGTATGCATATGCAGGGAGTTTGAGGATATATAATAGTTTGAGGATATTCTGTGTTCATGAAGTGTTAATAATTTGTTCTGAGCTATTCGAAAGGATAGACCTTAATTTCCTGTAGTTCTATGTTGGCCCCGATGAAATGGGCATGCATGACAATAGATGTTATGCAAATTCTCTTGGTTACTATGCATAACTATATTTGGATCACACACCTACACGCAAATGAATTAGAGATAAATGCCATATTATTAGGATTACATTATATGATCAATATCATTCATGCAATACCCTGCTACCACCTCATACCTACGCTTTTATCCACGAAAATTTACACATCACTATTTCTGGTCAAAACTGAAAATCTTTTGCTATTGTTTACTGCTTTGAATCAACTGCTATAAATCACCACTTGATTTGTGAGTTTATTGATATACACGTGTGGTTCAGAGTGACGTCTCAATTGCTAAAGTCATATTGATATTCTTGTGTTGTCTTTGAGTCAAACTATAAATTTGGGTAATACTTCTCATCGAAGATTTCAACGATCCCCTATACTTGTGGATGGTTAAATGACGCATTCGAGTGGGTGTATGCGCTATACTTTGAGCTATTTGGCATGTCTAGAATGATTTTATATTTAACAAATGAAGTTTTCCTTCGTTCTTGTAGGTTATCCCTCCCGCCTCCCACTGGATCCATACGTGGTCCTATCACCAGCCGGAAGGGTTGTGCTAGGACATGGTTTCTGGGTGCAATCATTTGGAGACGGTCGCACGGGCTTTCTACCGCCAATTCAGGTGGCAGTTTGATAGACATTTGACATGTTGATGCTAAGGCGTAACATACTTTTGTATATCTTCCGTTGGCTGATTCACGTGGCAACTTTGTGTGACCCATGAACTTTTGAGATTTTTGTAATAAACGACTTGAATAAATTAATAAAGGATGTATGTAACTATCGATACAAAGGTCAGGTTCGCCCCTTTTCGAAAACAAATCTTAGTAACAAAGCAACAATCACGAATATGGAGTTAAGTTACTTAATTGTAGTGCTCCGAGAAACAAATCTCATTCGTAAATTGAACCCTTTTCCATTAGAGCAATAAGGTCGAATGAAATAAAAAACACTTTGCCAAGGATGTAATAGACTTCTAATTCAGTAATGAGTTTTTTCAAAAGTAATTACTTTTTTCAAAAAAAAAATCTTAAAGTGAAAGTAGAAAATATTGTTAGCAAGATAGTAAAGCATACATGTTTAGGTAGATATATGCATCCTCGATTTAGCTAGACTTGTTTGATCGGAAGTGCATTAGCTGGTTACATGGTTAAACTAGCGGTTCATTTTACGGAGTATATTCTTGTCATCTTTCAACAATAGCTATTTCTCTGTCCATTTGTATTTTAGGTCCTCATTATTTTCCTCGTCTATTTGCCTTGTGATCTTCATTCTTCAGTCTTTTTCTTTGCCTTGTCATCATTCTAATTTCATTATCCCACTAGTCGTCGTCCTTCGCTAGTTTCATCATATTTCTTCAGTTTTGGGTCTCTCTTTTCAAGCGTTTTTTGTATTTGTTCCTTTTCCATGTATTTCTACTTCTTCGGTTTTGGGTCTCTCATTTTCATTCATTGACTTGCCACCGGTCATTCTTCTCTTGTTAATAAATTTATTTTGTCTGCCTTCCCAATCTTTTCTCCTTAATTCTTATTAATCATTTCTCCGCTATGATTATAACTCAATTTGCTGTTGAGCAACCTGTAATTACCAACTGAAAAGGTATTCGAATCCTGAAAGGACTAGTCTGCCTTTTGTCCGTCTCCACGGCGAACTATGTCCGAACTCCGAAGCCTCCACAGATCGAACACGAATTAGGTCCGGATACTGAACAGATCGAAACAAACCCAAGATAAAAATCCGACTCCCCTTCCGTTCGATATTTCTCATCCTGGTAAAAGGCTCCATCGATTCCCGACTTTTCCCCAAACCGCCGCTAATTTCCGCCATACAATTGGTTGCAAATTTCTTCTTTTCGATTCATATACTACTCGTGTCTAATTTGGCGCGTTGATATGATCGAGCAGACGCCGATACCTGATCAATCCACCCATCCTGATCCCGTCGAGATGGAAAACAACGATGCCGCCGTGTCACCGCCGCGTCACCCCGGCTTGATTCGTGGCCTGGGCAAGTTAACAGCCACAGGAGGAATAAGGCGGCACCTGAGCAAGGAGGAGCTGGAGAAGCGCCGCGAGGACCAGTCGGCCATAGCCGCGGTCGCCATCGCCTACAGGACCGTCGTAGTCTTGGGCTTTACCGTCGCGATGATTTACCTCAACCACGGCGACCCGCCGCTCCTCGTCTGGTCGATCGGGTTCCTACTGTGCCTGCTCTTCTACAGCTGGTCGCACTACATTAACCAGTTCCTGTTGGAGACGTACGACGTGGAGGTATCCATACTTGTGCTCGTGCTGTCGCTCGCTATGTTCTTCATGGCCGTGTTGGCTGCCGTTCTGTTCTCCAGCAAGTGCGCCGGCATGGTTATCGTCTGCCTGGACGTGCTTCTCGTCGCCGGATACCTCGCATCCCGCGTCGCCAACTACATGCGGACACTGGCGGGCACAAATAGATTCATGGGTATTCAGCTGAATACCCATTATTTCTAGCTAAAAAATTACTATATACATAGTATATGTAGGTGACTATATGTATAGTCGATACCTAGCTGACCGGCTCACCTAGAGAAAATCCATTCATGTCCCATAGAACCATCTAGGCCAAGGGCCAAGGCTCAAATTCAGCAGCAGATTTACTACCGTCTGCGGTATCCTGTCCAGTTTGAGACTCCATCGGCAGAGGCGAGACACTGACGCTGCATGTTAATGTTCTAAATTCTCGCTGATATTTTTCCAGTTTCGAAACTAGTAAATCAGCAATTGCCCCGCAAAAAATTATATAATTGGTTACTCATCGATGCGATCGTAGTGCTATAAATTTATCTATTGTTAAATTTCTCTAGTATTTTAAGATGTCGTCGTAATGAAAAATTCTTGAGCCATCTTTTTATTATTACATAATCTTTCATGTAATTTATCTACTATTTTGATATGACGTTGTTATGGAAAATTCGTGAATCTTCTATTTAGTATTGCACAATTTTTCATATAATTTCTCTACAATTTTTTAGACTATAGATTTTGTATTGGATTTAAAAAAAAACTTTGAATACCCATTGCAAATAGCCTGTGCCCGCCCATGCATGCGGAACACGTCTTCTTCCAGTCTAGGATAGAAGGGAGTAATGGCTAATGCCCGGAACAACCAAGCAGATCTCACGGCTGAAATCGGAGACATGGGAGCTTCCTCGTCACCTTTTCTAGTCATCTTTATATGGATGTTAGCTTAGTGTAAATTTTTCTTTACTTTTTTTAATAAAAGTTTCTCCCTCCATTCCAAAATATAAGATGTTTTAGTTTTTTTTTGTTTTTGAGAGGTTTTTTCTATTTTCTGAAACACCTACCTAGAGTAGATCTTTTTTTTTGTCCGAAACTACACAGTAAAATCGTCCAAATACATGTCTTTAAAAAAAAGCTAAAACAACTTATAATTTGAAAAGAGGGAGTAACATATATTAATCTCAAGGAGATAAAAGCACATCCGCTCTAACTAGGCAGTGTTATAGAGTACTCTACATTTAAGGTACTGCACCAAAAAATAATCACCACATCCGAAGTTAAAGCAACTGATCGGACGCTTCTTCTCCCCAGTACCTCCCGCGCCGCCTCCCCGCGCGGGGCGACCGGGTGGCCCGTTCCGCCGCTGCTCCCAGCCCTCCTTCCTCTTCTCCCCTCCCTCCCACCGTCGTCGGCAGAGCCACCGAGCGTTGCCTAGGCTCTGCCGGCGGCAGCGGCGGCCTATCCTCTCCCTGCTACCTTGGATTTCACCTCGGGTGAGTCCCATGGTGGCGGTGCACGGTGACTGGTGGAGCTCCGGCGAGCCCCGGATGGCGGTGCGGTACAGGAGCAGCTCTTTGGCGGTAGTGGAGCCATGTCCATGGTCCTGGCCGGCGGTGCAGGCCTAGATCTGGGCCCGATATGGGTCCGGCCGGGATGGCTAGCCGCCTTGGGCTAGGGCATGGGTACCTCCGGTTGGCCTGAGAGCAGCTCGGGATGGGTGTGGTAGCGACCGAGACACGTCTGGTGCAGTGCGGCAGTGGGAGCTTCACGGGCTTGATCTGGGCCCGGTCGGGCCTATATTGGCCTGGTATGCTCCTGTTACCGCGTCTGGTCTGCTACTGCCCACGGCGGTAGAGGTTGTTCCCTCCCATGTGGCTGCGGTTCTGCCATCCCTTGTACTTAGCACTCTTCTTGGTCCGTCCGGCCTCATAGCGTTTGCCATAGTGAGACGTCGATGATGACCGCAAGCCGTGAGCATATGTTGGTGGGAGGCAAGTTTGGTGGAGCGCGACAGATTGTTCGGGGGCGTGGCTTTTTTGGGGTCCGTAGAAATCCCCATTGGTCTGACCAGCACCGACGCGGTGATGCCTGTGGGCACCATAGTTCCTTCTTCGAGGGCGTCGGGTGTACCCCTTCCCCACTGCCCTCAGTGTACCAGGAGAAATTCTAGGATCATTCTGGCAGCAGCGTCGTTGTCATGGCATTCCTTCTTGAAGGTGTTGCTTGGTACACGATGATTCGAAGGCATCAGAGCATGGTGGGACTTCTCCGGAGGATGCAACGGCGGCGGGTCATGATCACTTTTGTCGATCTAGCGATGTCGGCATTAGTTTCTCTTTCCTTCTCTTGTTTTTTTTGTTTTGGGCTTGATTGTGTTGTTTGCCTCAGCAGTGATATCTCTAGTTGTATTGTATGGTTGCTATATTAATATAGAAGAGCAAAAGCCTGTTTCGAGAAAGTTAAAGCAACTGTAGCTGACGAGGGTTTAACTCATCAATGCCCATTATTATGGACTTAGGTTCGAGGAATTGGGATGCGCTGGAAGTCTCGATCGGCTAGCAAACGAGCACACAGGGACGCAAGGTTTACCCAGGTTCAGGCCTCGTAGAGGACCCTACCCCTGCTTGTCTGCTCTTGATTGATGATGATCCGAAGGATTACAATGTCGCCGATGGCGGTGTCGTGTAGATTGGATCTGGCGTATAAGAGATCGTAGATCTATCTATTTGGGGAGTCGCGATGTCTAGATCTATTGTGGCGTAGCGTGGGAGATCGTAGATCTATCTATTGGGGGAGAGGATATTGCCTTCTCGTTTGACCCTCCTAGCCTTTATATATGGGGAGGCTAGGTCTTAGGTACCAATACGAGTTGGTTACAAGTTAGATTAGAACTCTAGTCTTGAGGTTTTCCTTGTCTTGTACGCTTGGGAGTCCGTGTCCATATGAGCTTCATACCACTCGAACCATCATGAGCGTCATGGGCCTTGACAAGTTTGTCGAGTGGGCCTTCCGTCGAGCCGCACTAGGTAGGCTGTAGTCGAGTACCTATTGGGCATACCCATATCAGTAGCCCCCGAGTGTCCATGTGAATCGTAGATTCGGATGGAGACTCAGAACTCTTGAGTTCTTGCATTAGGATGTCGGAGTCGACAATTGTGTCGAGTGCGTAGCACTTCTCCCGGAAGTTCATCGGGTCAGTCCAATTTGTAGTAGTTCATAGGGATGATGGTAAACGTGCCTGGTGTGCTCGATGGATCAAGACCAGTTAATTGCTCTAGGGCAAAAACAACGTCACCTACTCAAACTCGAGTCCCCGGACTCGAATCCGGAAATTGCTGGTGTAATTCGACTCAGGCCGCGGAGGTCTTACATGAGTCGAATTCCAGTGTGTAAATGTGAGCACTCGACGCGTCTGTCAAGGCTTATTCATCGTACCTGTAGGTACGGATTATTTCTGGTAGAGCGCAGCAGATGCGTTGCCAGGCCTTATTCAGGTCTTATCTTCACGCTGTAAGCGCGATATCCGAATTTTGTCATCGCGGAGATGATTCGGGTGGCCCAGGAGACGTAATCTCTTTGTAGGGGAAATACGTGGCGGAGTTGCCATCACATTCGAGTGTGGATGTTATCGATACACAGTACGATGTACAAGCAAAAATAATCATAGGGTGCGCGTGACGGCCCTCCTATGGAGTAACCTCGAGTGCCTATTCGAGTCGTAGACTCGAGTGGGGACTATAAGTATTTTGCGACTGCTGTCATCTTTTGCTTGTTTCAGTCGAATATGCTTTCAGCGCTCCCTATGGGAGTAACCCGAAGCCCACAATCAAACCGTAGATTCGAGTGAAGGGTTTTCATAATGCTTGAATATCTTCAAAAATTTCTTCGGGTGCGCGACTAGCGCTTCCTATGGGAGTAGCCCCCGAGTCCTTAGTCGAATCGTGGATTCGAGTGAGTATTCAGAGCGTGTCACTCGAGGATCTTGTATATGCGCGACCAGCGCTCCAGTTTAGAGTAGCCCCCGAGTGTCTGGCGGAGTCGTAGACTCGGGCAGAGACTCGAGTATTGTATCTTGTAGACGTAGTCGACAATCACGTGAGGAGAAACCACTGACCCGGAAGTGCATCGAGTCAGCGTCTCACGCATAAGGAGCCAAGAGTCGACGATGTAGTCGGGGTCGTCGTAGCAGAGTCATGCGGCAATTAGCCGGGTCAGTCGATGATGCGGATGGAGTCGACGCAGTCACTTCTGTCGAGTGCGCTGCCAACGTTGCATGTGTGTAGCATCAAGCGATGCAACCATCCGAGGAGGGACTCGACTCGGGTCTTGAGTGTATGTCGTAGCCAGTTGTTTTGTCGACTCCTGTTGGAGGACCCAATAGAATAGCTCAACGCAGTCGACATCCTTGTAAGCTGCATAAAACATTAAGAATTGTGAAGTACTTGTATCTTGTAAATATATTTGCATGTCGGTTTGCAAAGTAAAATTCTGGTGCCAATCAAGTCGACACTTTTGCACTGTATGCTAGGCCTTTTCGTTAGCCTGATTACCCTTAGTCTCAGTACCTTGCCGAGGCACTCGGAGTTCAAGGATTCGACGGTCAGGCAGAATCAGCTACTCGGGCTATCGCGTATGAGGTGCTCGAGTGCGTGGAGTCGATGGCACATTAGGTTACTCGAAGAGGGCGCAACCCCTGAGTGTTTCGAGTGCGATTTAAAGTAAGAAAGAAATTAGCTCTAAGTAGAGAGAAACTTAGCTTTATTGATAGTTGCCGTGATGAACGAGTCGCAAGATCCGATGCGATCGGCGGGTCGCGGGAGTCGAAGATTGTAGCGGCTCATGATCGCAGGAGTCGAGGGAGCCCCAGAGTCACCCGATATGAATACCGCAACCGGTCGTTGAAGCTGAAGACCGCGGCAGGTCGCCGAAGCCGAGGGATCCCCCGAGCCCCCGAGTCGAATATCATAGCGAATCACTAGAGTCGAAGACTAGAGTTGACGTGGCAGCGAGTCATGCGGCGGACGTAGTCAACGCGGCACATCGGAGTTGCGTGGTGATGACGAATTGCCATATATGAAGACTGTAACGGGCCACAGTAGTCGAAGACCGTATCGGGTCGCCTCACCCGAAGACCGCAGCTGAAGATCGTAGTGAGTCGCGTGATGGAGTCGAAGACTCAGTAGATGGGCGGAGTTGGAGACCGCAGTGAGTCACCGTAGCCGAAGGCGGTAACGGGCCTTGCGGTGGAGTTGACGGAGCCCCCGAGTGTAGATCCGATGTTGTCGATGTAGTCGAGGCGGTGTTCGAGAGCCGATGCGGCAGACCGGAGTCGACACGGCAGTGGGTCGCCGATGCTGATGGCGGTAGCGAGTTGCCCCAACTGAAGATTGTAGTGGGTGGTCGATTGCGAGGGAGCCCCCGAGTCACTGGAGCCAAGGCAGCAGCGGGTTGTCGATGGAGTCGAAGACTTAGTAGGTCGGCGGAGTCAAGGACCACAGCGAGTCGCTGGATCACCAATGCTGATGGAGCCCCCGAGTCGCTGAAGTCGAGGACCACACCTGGTCACCGGAGTCGAAGAAGTCCTCGAATTGCCGGAGTCGAAGGCCACAGCGGGTCGCTGGAGCCGAAAGAGCCCCCGAGTCGCCGGAGCCGAGAACCGCAGCGTGTCATCGCAGTCGAAGACCATGGCGGGTTGCCGTATTTGGAGATCGTGGAGGGTCGCTCGCGGGTCGTCGCAGTTGAAGATTGTCGTGGGTCGGCGGAGGCAAAAGGAGCCCTCAAGTCGCTAGATCCGAAGATCACGGTGGGTCGCGTGGCGCAGGCCCTAGATGTAGAGTTGATGTGGTCGGACAGAGTTGACACTGCGAAGACGTACTCAATACGATGGGCATGTAGCCGAGACGATGGTCCAAGTCGACGCGGCCGATGTAGCAGTGATGAAGTAGACGATAACTGCGCAAATCCGGTAATATCGATGCTGATCTAGTGAACCTTTGAAATTTTCGATTGATCGGAGCATGCAGTGTCCCTTGTCATCACGTGGAGCCTCAAAAAATGCTAGTTGAATCCTTCCTAAATCGCTCGAACGGATTAAATATTTTTTATCCGAATGATCTGATTCACGAGAAGTTGCAAATTTGCCTCGCCTTGACCTGGATCGATACGTGCGTGTCCCAATTTGAATACGGGTGCCTCCTTCTAACACGTGTGTATCATATTTCTCTTCTTTTTTGTGACCCAACGCAAAATAGGCCTACCTTGGAACTTGATTTGGTGACAAAAACAGATGCCTTGGTTTTTTCTACCGTGAAGTAGCACGCACTCCTTGTCCGATAGATGGTGTGAACGAATCACCTGTACATCCTTGTCCGGGCTTGACTGAAACACCATTCAAAATACGTTTGAATCACATGACATAGGATGGAACGCCAGTACGTATCTCGCATGTTGCAGCTGCGTGGGCGAGTCAGCCTTGGTTCGGCTACTTGCTGTTCCCACAGTTGACGCCGATCTGGCCGGTTGCCGACGATAATGATCCAAGCAGACGAGGTTGCTAGATACGATTAGACTGTTGACGATGATGAAGGATCCTGCCCGGTTGGTGACTCAAAGCGTTGCTTTTTCCATGGACGAGTTGTAGATTGTTGAGGATGGAGCCGTCGAGATCACAACATCAGCGCTCCCAGTTTCCACAGACGGCGCGAATTGACGAGGGTTTAACTCATCAATGCCCATTGTTATGGACTTATTTTCGAGGAATTGGGATGCGCTGGAAGTCTCGATCGGCTAGCAAACAAGCACACAGGGACGCAAGGTTTACCCAGGTTCAGGCCTCGTAGAGGATCCTACTCCTGCTTGTCTGTTCTTGATTGATGATGATCCAAAGGATTACAATGTCTCCGATGGCGGTGTCGCGCAGATTGGATTTGGCGTATAAGAGATCGTAGATCTATCTATTTGGGGAGTCGCGATGTCTAGATCTATTGTGGTGTAGTGTGGGAGATCGTAGATCTATCTATTGGGGGAGAGGATATTGCCTTCTCGTTGGACCCTCCTAGCCTTTATATATGGGGAGGCTAGGTCTCAGGTACCAATACGAGTTGGTTACAAGTTAGATTAGAACTCTAGTCTTGAGGTTTCCCTTGTCTTGTACACTTGGGAGTCCGTGTCCATATAGGCTTCATACCACTCGAACCATCATGAGCGTCATGGGCCTTGGCAAGTTTGTCGACTGGGCCTTTCGTCGAGCCGCACCAGGTAGGCTGTAGTCGAGTGCCTATTGGGCATACCCATGTCAGTAGCAATACCAAAACCCATGAGGCTAAAATGAACTTTTGTGGATGTTTAGAGAAAGCTGCTAGTGTCGTCGAATTGAAGACAAGTACGCCATGAGGGGGTCCTCAGGGCATTGAAAGATGTGGAGTGTGAAACATACGGTCGTATGGGACGGTGAGCACACAAGTTTACCCATGTTCGAATCCTCCTGCGGTGGACGGATCCTACTCCTACTAGCAACCAGTAATACAACAGAGCTAGAAGTACAAATTACAAAAGAGGTTTTGTCTATGCGAGTTGAGGTTGATTGTCGAGTTGCCTAGTTATCCAGTCCTAGTGTTACAGGAGAGTCCTATCCAACTCCGATACAAAATCAATTACATAGTATATCTTGGACTAAAGGTATTCCTACAGGTCTAAGTCGGTAAGTCTTTTGGGTCTTCCCGTAGCCGGATGGGCTTCTAACTTCTCTCCCTGACTAGGACACCCGTGAAGCATAACTGATGACTGGATTCCTGCACCGACAACAGGGTTATTGCAGTACTTGTAGCAGCAAATATTTAAGAGTTTGTCCCGATGGGAGATCGACAAACGGAAACAACACGACTCCGCAGCCACGTTGTCAATGCGGCCATGTTTCGCACCCAAACCATGGTTTGGAAATAGCCTATTCTATAAGTTACTAGAACAACGATAACTGAGAGAGGTTTAAAATATCTAATAACAAAGAACTTTTAATAAGAACAAAATAAACTAAGACGAAAAGTAAACAGGAATATGAACTGAATTAAAGAGATTGTAGTTGTAGGATTGAATGGAATGAGAGAGGGCTTCTAGTCTTCGGTCTCACTAGTACTAGATGGGAAAATATATGTGTGATCTATAAGAGATTTCTTAGACAAATAAACGTTCCCCAATTGATTACCAGGTTGTCACACTGTGTGCACTATGCATGGTTCTCGCGCATCACCGTAAGGCAAAAGGCACTTTCGGACCAAAGGATCACATAAACTCATCTTAGATCACAATAAATTCTAACTTAGCGCACTAGATCATACCTCAACCCAGAATTGAATCAATCACTCATACATGGATGAACAACAAAGCATATATATGTATAATGATGTCACAACCGTGTTCAATCTTACAATTACGAAACACAAGAGAGAGAGAGATGGAGATCGATGCGTGGTGGTGGTGATGTCTTCCTTCTCCTCCTCTTCTTCTTGCTTGGATGCCTTGATGGTGATGGTGTTGAGGGAGATCTAGATCTCAGAGGTGTGGTTGAGGCAGAGCTCTGCCACAATGGAGATCGGATGGGTGGCGGCGACGACAGGGCTCCGTCCCTGAAGGGCTATGGCTTCGTATCTCTCTTGGGTCCTCCCTCCTTTATATATGCCTTGGGGGTTCCCTAGGATTCTCCCAATAACGTCATATGACTTATGGAAGGTTCTGGAGCTCTTCTAGAGCGAAATCCCGTCGTTTACGACCTTTTTGGCAACTATACAGGCGGAGCTATACGACCAGAAAATAGCTCTGGACGTATAGTTGCTCGTCAAACCGTATGTCCCCTTATTATATGGCTGCCATTTCTTCATACGAACTCTGTTTTGGGTTTTCTTGGGCTCATTGAGTTTGTATCGTCGAGGGCTACAACCCCATGGTCTTGGATATTTATTTTGAGAAGTTGAAAAAAAATCATTTTTTCAACCTCTCAAATGGCTAAATCTGGTCCCTGTAGCTCCTCCATACTATGCTCTCTTTGTTCCTTTTGCCTTTATTTTATCCATAATCATCATCAACACCTACAAACATGTCATAGACAAGGAAAAGTGATAAAATTCTACCTAAACTACTAAATGTGCAAAGCTCATATGAAAGTAAATGAGAACTAGAAGTCATGCATATAAGGCATAACTATAGCTGAAAGAAACATAGTATGAGAGATAAATGACTCATTTTATATGACTAAAAGAGGGGCTTGTTCGTCTGCGGTACCAAAGTTCACAGGCCAGCGCATGGCGGTACCTAAGTTGCCTGAAAGTACCGCGTTTCGAAAAGTTGGGCCGCCAACTACTAAGAGGGGCCATTTCGAGGCAAACTCATCTCACCCCTGCCAAATACAAACATTCCGTTAAACCGCCCCGTGAAGTAGACGGTCGGAACCCACATGTCGGTCATCTGTCCGTGACGCGGGCGCCAACGCGCCAACCTTTTAGGCAAATCGATCAGCTAAGTGGATTGGACACGTTGACCAATTTCACAAATCCACTCCCAGCTTTCCCCTAGCACCGGCGGCATCGGAATCCACCCTCCAGGCAGGACGATCCCTTCGGACATTTGACTTCCGGGGCCAAGTTGCTGCGCCCAGTCGCTGATACCGAGCTCCAATGGCACATGTCGTAGCCGCTGTTGCGAGGCTCTAGCACGCCTCTGCCGCCGACGAGCCGAGCAGTTCGTAGGATGGTAGATCCTACTATCAAGGAAGAAGAAGTTCTGGCTACAAGCAGGTGAGCTACCCTTCTCTTTGCTATTCGCACTAATTATAACTGCTAGCTGGCTACTGAACCTCAAATTGTTCGTTAGCCCAACGCTGACAAACATATTTTGTCTATAGTTTTCTGTCAAGTAGGATCTACGCGGACCCTCCTTACCTGGTTACGGTAGTCCTCTACAGGTATGACTCTAAGGGCAAGTGGTATGGAAGCCATTATTTCACGATGGAAGAAGCGCCTGCGCAGATCTGCACTATATCTGGTATGGTTGCTGCTCTGCGTAATCATGTTGAAGTATGGCAAGGCATCGCAAAGTTCAGCTTCATGGATGAACGTGGCATCATGGTTCCTATAACGTGTGACAGTCAGCTAATTGGGTTGATGAAAAGGTATGCTTCGGATTGCATGTTTGAGCTGAATTGTGATGTACTGGATGTGGAAGCTGCTGCAACTAGGAGTCGCCCTTCTATTCTTGGACAGGGTGGTTGCTCGAACCCAATTAGCTCCTGGTAAGCAAAGGTCGCTTGGGGTTCGCATGTTTGTGCTGAATTGTAATTTTTGTTTTATTTACTCTGTAGATATTGGGAAGTTATGCAACAGTCTTGTTTCTTTGACAGGAAGCGCCGCAAGGTTAGAAACATGACTACCGGGCAGTCATTTTGCTGCCCAAAGAAATTAAAAACGAGTGGAAAGATGATGCTGGACACGATTCTGGTGCCCATTGTCCTGGCGATGCAGAGTACGTGAAGCTAAGAAAATTGGCACCAAGGAAGAGGAAGAAGGCAGGAAACAAAGAAGCCAGTGGACGTGAAGGCTTGGCACCCAGGCTGCGGAAGAAGGCTGCTGGCAATGAAGATGCATAGTAATGTGTTGAACTTGAACCTATATATGTAATTCTGTTAAATTATGGAGCTCTGTGTGTGGCACGTTGCTGGGTGAAACAATCTACCCACGTTCTCTGAGTAAAATGTACCGCGACTTAGGGTTTGGAAACGCCCGAGTCAGTAGTTGAATCCGAAATTGTGATTGTGCGACTGCTATCTGAAAACAAGGATCCACCGGTTCCACGATTGCTGAGGGGCAGGAGGTCTCCAAATACGACGGAATGTAAGTGGCACAGAAATAAATTATTTAAGCTGCCACACTCCACGAAGCAGCAACTTATTTCAGATGCTGCACAACAATGTGGCAACATAAACAGCAATGTTCTCACCGATAATGCCCAGATGAGGAGGAAATTGGTACCACTTTCTAGCCTAATCTTGAGCCCGTCTATCTCACCGCCTCTCTGCTCCTACATCCCCTGCATCTGGCAAAGCTCCCGGATCTCCAGTAACCGGCTGTACGTGCTTCCACTTTATAAATTGTGGTTGTGCCATTTGCATGCGGCCAAATCCACGTAGATTACGTTTAAACAAACCACCAATGTCAGAATACACTAGTAGAAAAGGGGTCTTTGGTCCACGGTCACGTTCCCAATCCGGGACAGAGATCTAAATCGAGGCAGAAATTGATCTAAATCACAAATTCTTCCACAAATTAATCGAGACAGAGATCTAAATTGAGGCATTTCATTAATTCAACCACAAATTCTTCTAAACAAAGGTGTGATTTGACATCCTACATTAATTCAGCCACTAGTTAACAATTTCACTTCTGCTGCCGCTGTCCTCCGAGCCACCGGCTTCCTCGTCTTCGTCGGACGGAACCTCCATGATTTCCGCATTGTACGCGAGACGGAGCACCTCTTCGTGGCGAGCGGCGGCGATGACGGTGAACTTGGTCCTTCTAGGGATGGACCAGAACCTCTCCCGTCCTTCTCGGTTGCGGAGATCCCGGTGCACCACGCGCCCGTAAACGATGCGATCGCCAATCTTGGCCTTCCGTTCCTTCTTGAACAGCGCCGGCCAGTACGGGCTGGCCGCCGCATACCGGGGCAGCGCCCTCTTCCACGCGGGCATCTGGCGGCGGCGCGCCATGATTTTGCTCTCCATCACGGCTCCGCCAGGGACGAGGAGCGGAGCCACGGCACCCCCGCATAGCTGATGCGCCATCCGTGGGGCACTGTCGCGGCCGGCGGCGCAAGAATGTCGAAGTGCACGAACATCACCGCCTCGTAGAAGTTCAGCGAGGGCATCTCCATGGCGGCGCGGTGGAGATTAGGGAGGGAGCGAGGGGGTGGACGACGAAGTGACGGCGTGGTGGAGATTGGAGAGGGCGAGGGGATGGGCGACGAAGCGATGAGCTGTGGCGCCTCCTATTTGTAAACGAGGACGACGAAGCGACGGGCGGAATATCCAAGGGGCATTGGTTAGACAAAAGGAAGTAATGCAGGGTTAAGACAGATTAACAGGCGACCAATTTTTTACTCCGAGGACTCCGGGGCCAATAGTTCAGACCGCTAGGTCAACAAGTACAACTATTACAACTTAAAAAAGGCACGGAGCTTAAGCTAAATAGAACTAGTTATCACACATCTCCTTGATCTTCCTAATCTTATCCCTATGCGCATCTTCCTGCGAGAGCAAGGATCGAATTGTCTACTCCTTCCTTTTAGCATCTTCCTTGCACAGCTTTAATTGTTTCTCTGCATCTCTCCTCATGCACTTGTCAATATTCGTAGTTGTGAACTGCAGGACTTTGGCCTGGTGAAGATCCTTCCTTGCTTGAGTCAGTTCTTGCTCTGCTTTAGCCTTCAGGGCCAACGTCGCGTCCCTCTCCTTCTCGACTTTGCTAACCTTGTCTTCCACCCCCATGAGATCTTGCTTATGCTTGGTCGTGTCAACTGGTTCCCATAGCTTCATCTCAACACTGTCAAGAAGTGAGCTGAATGCGGATTCTTTCAACTCAACGTCATTTCCCATAGTTTGTCCATCGTTTTCTGCATCGATTTGGGCCACTCTGGATCTACCCATTTGACAACACCGCAACTTCTGCCTCGCATCATTGCATGATGTCCTTGACACCATAGAAACCTCCTGCCTGCATTTCGTCCTTCGAATGCTACAAATTTAGCAGGCACATATCCATGTTTACATAGCAGAGGACTGTCTTCATCCGCTAAACCGTGATAGTCGGTGTCATACATTGTCTGGTTGGCCTAACACATCATACGCGCATGAGTAAACGGAGTAGATCTGGCTCAAAACATAGATAACTGGCCACGGATGATAGAGATAGAGATGAGACGACTCACATCGAAATCACCGTCCCTATCATCACGACGCGTTTCCTCGCCGTCTCCCCTTGAACCCATGGCGAGAGGGGAGGGGGTGGCTGCCAGAGAGGGGATTCAGATGGAGGCGCCGTCGGCTTGTGGCTACGGCAGGATGGGAGTGAAGTGGGGAATGTGGCTTCGAGGGGAAGGAAGAGAAGTACGGGGAGGAAGAGAAGTAATGGGGACGTGACACTGGGATATGGCCCACTCAACTCGTGAGTCGTGACACTCACAACAGGGGAGCCCCTGGTGTTTCCAGTTTGTCTAGAGCAAGCGTGGCCAATCATGCCGCAAAACAGACTACTCGCGGATCGATCTCACGAAAACCATCCCAATAGTCCAAGTGCCCCGATCAAACGGTATGTAACAATCGTCAAGCAGAACAACTATGTTAGGGCCTGCCTTCTAGAAGACTCGGTCTAACGCTAAGGTTAGGGCTCTCCTAAGGTTAATTAGTATCCATATGCGGTTTATGAAAAGAACATGCATCCAATGACACTGGTGGATCTAGCTATGGTTAATGAGAAGAACAGACATGCAATGACACTGGTGGATCCATGTGTGGTTAATGAGAACAACACACATGCAATGACACTGGGTGTGGATCATGATATGGTTTGTGAGAAGAACACACTTGCAATGACTCTCGTTGTGGTTCATGAAAAGAGCAGACATGTGATGACTCTAACTGTGGTTCATGAAAAGAGCAGACATGCGATGCCACCGGTGGATCCATGTGTGGTCTATGAGAGGAACACACATGCAATGACACCGGTGGATCATTACGTGGTTTGTGAGAATAACACACATGCAATGGCACTGGTGCATCCATATGTGGTCTGTCAAAAGAACACACATGCAATGACACTGGTGGATCCATGTGTGGTTCATGGGAAGAACACACATGCAATGACACTAGTGGATCCATGTGTGGTCTGTGGGAAGAACACACATGCAATGACACTGGTGATATGTGGTTTGTGAGAAGAACACACATGCAATGACTCTAACTATGGTTATTGAAAAGAGCAGACATGCAATGACACCGGTGGATCCATGTGTGGTTAATGAGAAGAACACACATGCAATGACACTGGGTGTGATTCATGATATGGTTTGTGAGAAGAACACGCATGCAATGACTCTAGCTGTGGTTAATGAAAAGAGCAGACATGCGATGACTCTAATTGTGGTTCATGAAAAGAGCAGACATGTGATGCCACCGGTGGATCCATATGTTTCTATGAGAGGAACACACATGCAATGCCACCGGTGGATCCTTACGTGGTTTGTGAGAATAACACACAAGCAATAACACTGGTGGATCCATGTGTGGTTCATGGGAAGAACACACATGCAATGACACTGGTGGATCCATGTGTGGTCTATGGGAAGAACACACATGCAATGACACTGGTGGATCCATGTGTGGTCTATGGGAAGAACACACATGCAATGACACTGGTGATGTGTGGTTTGTGAGAAGAACACACATGCAATGACTCTAGCCATGGTTCATGAAAAGAGCAGACATGCAATGACACTTGTGGATCCATGTGTGGTTCATGGGAAGAACACACATGCAATGACACTGGTGGATCCATGTGTGGTCTGTGGGAAGAACACACATGCAATGACACTGGTGATATGTGGTTTGTGAGAAGAACACACATGCAATGACTCTAGCTGTGGTTCATGAAAAGAGCAGACATGCAATGACACCGGTGGATCCATGTGTGGTTAATGAGAAGAACACACATGCAATGACACTGAGTGTGGTTCATGATATGGTTTGTGAGAAGAACACACATGCAATGACTCTAGCTGTGGTTCATGAAAAGAGCAGACATGCGATGACTCTAACTGTGGTAAATGAAAAGAGCAGACATGTGATGCCACCGGTGGATCCATGTGTGGTCTATGAGAGGAACACACATGCAATGACATCGGTGGATCCTTACGTGGTTTGTGAGAATAACACACATGCAATGGCACTGGTGGATCCATGTGTGGTTCATGGGAAGAACACACATGGAATGACACTGGTGGATCCATGTGTGGTTCATGGGAAGAACACACATGCAATGACACTGGTGATATGTGGTTTGTGAAAAGAACAGACATGCAATGACTCTAGGTTTGGTTAATGAAAAGAGCAGACATGCAATGACACCGGTGGATCTATGTGTGGTTAATGAGAAGAACAAACATGCAATGACACTAGGTGTGGTTCATGATATGGTTTGTGAGAAGAACACACATGCAATCATTCTAGCTGTGGTTCATGAAAAGAGCAGACATGCGATGACTCTAACAGTGGTTCATGAAAACAGCAGACATGCGATGACATCGGTGGATCCATGTGTGGTCTATGAGAGGAACACACATGCAATGACACCGGTAGATCCTTACGTGGTTTGTGAGAATAACACACATGCAATGACACTGGTGGATCCATATGTGGTTCATGAAAAGAACACACATGCAATGACACTGGTGGATCCATGTGTGGTTCATGGGAACAACACACATGCAATGACACTGGTTGATCTATGTGTGGTCTGTGGGAAGAACACACATGCAATGACACTGGTGATATATGGTTTGTGAGAAGAACACACATGCAATGACTCTAGCTATGGTTCATGAAAAGAGCAGACATGCGATGACTCTAACTGTAGTTCATGAAAAGAGCAGACATGTGATGCCACCGGTGGATCCATGTGTGGTCTATGAGAGGAACACACATGCAATGACACCGGTAGATCCTTACGTGGTTTGTGAGAATAACACACATGCAATGACACTGGTGGATCCATATGTGGTTCATGAAAAGAACACACATGCAATGACACTAGTGGATCCATGTGTGGTTCATGGGAAGAACACACATGGAATGACACTGGTGGATCTATGTGTGGTCTGTGGGAAGAACACACATGCAATGACACTGGTGATATATGGTTTGTGAGAAGAACACACATGCAATGACTCTAGTTGTGGTTCATGAAAAGAGCAGACATGCGATGACTCTAACTGTAGTTCATGAAAAGAGCAAACATGTGATGCCACCGGTGGATCCATGTGTGGTCTATGAGAGGAACACACATGCAATGACACCGGTGGATCATTACGTGGTTTGTGAGAATAACACACATGCAATGACACTGGTGGATCCATGTGTGGTTCATGGGAAGAACACACATGCAATGACACTGGTGATATGTGGTTTGTGAGAAGAACACACATGCAATGACTCTAGGTGTGGTTCATGAAAAGAGCAGACATGCAATGACACTGGTGGATCCATGTGTGGTTCATGGGAAGAACACACATGCAATGACACTGGTGGATCCATGTGTGGTCTGTGGGAAGAACATACATGCAATGACACTGGTGTTATGTGGTTTGTGAGAAGAACACACATGCAATGACTCTAACTGTGGTTAATGAGAAGAGCAGACATGCAATGACACCGGTGGATCCATGTGTGGTTAATGAGAAGAACACACATGCAATGACACTTGGTGTGGTTCATGATATGGTTTGTGAGAAAACACACATGCAATGACTCTAGCTGTGGTTCATGAAAAGAGCAGACATGCCATGACTCTAACTGTGGTTCATGAAAAGAGCAGACATGTGATGCCACCGGTGGATCCATGTGTGTTCTATGAGAGGAACACACATGCAATGACACCGGTGGATCCTTACGTGGTTTGTGAGAATAACACACATGCGATAACACTGGTGGATCCATGTGTGGTTCATGGGAAGAACACACATGCAATGACACTGGTGGATCCATGTGTGGTCTATGGGAAGAACACACATGCAATGACACTGGTGGATCCATGTGTGGTCTGTGGGAAGAACACACATGCAATGACACTGGTGATATCGTGGTTTGTGAGAAGAACACACATGCAATGACTCTAGCCGAGGTTCATGAAAAGAGCAGACATGCAATGACACCGGTGGATCTATGTGTGGTTCATGGGAAGAACACACATGCAATGGCACTGGTGGACCCATGTGTGGTCTGTGGGAAGAACACACATGCAATGACACTGGTGATATGTGGTTTGTGAGAAGAACACACATGCAATGACTCTAGTTGTGGTTCATGAAAAGAGCAGACATGCAATGACACCGGTGGATCCATGTGTGATTAATGAGAAGAACACACATGCAATGACACTGAGTGTGGTTCATGATATGGTTTGTGAGAAGAACACACATGCAATGACTCTAGCTGTGGTTCATGAAAAGAGCAGACATGCGATGACATCGGTGGATCCATGTCTGGTCTATGAGAGGAACACACATGCAATGACACCGGTGGATCCTTACGTGGTTTGTGAGAATAACACACATGCAATGAGACTGGTGGATCCATATGTGGTTCATGAAAAGAACACACATGCAATGACACTGGTGGATCCATGTGGGGTCTGTGGGAAGAACACACATGCAATGACATTGGTGATATGTGGTTGGTGAGAAGAACACACATGCAATGACTCTAACTGTGGTTAATTAAAAGAGCAGACATGCAATGACACCGGTGGATCCATGTGTGGTTAATGAGAAGAACACACATGCAATGACACTGGGTGTGGTTCATGATATGGTTTGTGGGAAGAACACACAAGCAATAACTCTAGCTGTGGTTCATGAAAAGAGCAGACATGCAATGACTCTAACTGTGGTTCATGAAAAGAGCAAACATGTGATGCCACCGGTGGATCCATGTGTGGTCTATGAGAGGAACACACATGCAATGACACCGGTGGATCCTGACGTGGTTTGTGAGAATAACACACATGCAATGACACTGGTGGATCCATGTGTGGTTCATGGGAAAAACACACATGCAATGACACTGGTGATATGTGGTTTGTGAGAAGAACACACATGCAATGACTCTAGCTATGGTTTATGAAAAGAGTAGACATGCAATGACACTGGTGGATCCATGTGTGGTTCATGGGAAGAACACATATGCAATGACACTGGTGGATCCATGTGTGGTTTGTGGGAAGAACACACATGCAATGACACTGGTGATATGTGGTTTATGAGAAGACCACACATGCAATGACTCTAACTGTGGTTAATGAGAAGAGCAGACATGCAATGACACCGGTGGATCCATGTGTGGTTAATGAGAAGAACACACATGCAATGACACTGGGTGTGGTTCATGATATGGTTTGTGAGAAGAACACACATGCGATGACTCTAGCTGTGGTTCATGAAAAGAGCAGACATGCGATGACTCTAACTGTAGTTCATGAAAAGAGCAGACATGTGATGCCACCGGTGGATCCATGTGTGGTCTATGAGAGGAACACACATGCAATGACACCGGTGGATCATTACGTGGTTTGTGAGAAGAGCAGACATGAAATGACACTGGTGGATCCATGTGTGGTTCATGGGAAGAACACACATGCAATGACACTGGTGGATCCATGTGTGGTCGTCGGGAAGAACACACATGCAATGACATTGGTGATATGTGGTTTGTGAGAAGAACACACATGCAATGACACTGGGTGTGGTCCATGATATGGTTTGTGGGAAGAACACACATGCAATGACTCTAGATGTGGTTTATGAAAAGAGCAGACATGCAATGACACTAACTGTGGTTCATGAAAACAGAAGACATGTGATGCCACCGGTGGATCCATGTGTGGTCTATGAGAGGAACACACATGCAATGACACCGGTGGATCCTGACGTGGTTTGTGAGAATAACACACATGCAATGACACTGGTGGATCCATGTGTGGTTCATGGGAAGAACACACATGCAATGACACTGGTGATATGTGGTTTGTGAGAAGAACACACATGCAATGACTCTAGGTGTGGTTCATGAAAAGAGCAGACATGCAATGACACTGGTGGATCCATGTGTGGTTCATGGGAAGAACACACATGCAATGACATTGGTGGATCCATGTGTGGTCTGTGGGAAGAACATACATGCAATGACACTGGTGATATGTGGTTTGTGAGAAGAACACACATGCAATGACTCTAACTGTGGTTAATGAGAAGAGCAGACATGCAATGACACCGCTGGATCCATGTGTGGTTAATGAGAAGAACACACATGCAATGACACTGGGTGTGGTTCATGATATGGTTTGTGAGAAGAACACACATGCAATGACTCTAGCTGTGGTTCATGAAAAGAGCAGACATGCGATGACTCTAACTGTGGTTCATGAAAAGAGCAGACATGTGATGCCACCGGTGGATCCATGTGTGTTCTATGAGAGGAACACACATGCAATGACACCGGTGGATCCTTACGTGGTTTGTGAGAATAACACACATGCAATAACACTGGTGGATCCATGTGTGGTTCATGGGAAGAACACACATGCAATGACACTGGTGGATCCATGTGTGGTCTATGGGAAGAACACACATGCAATGACACTGGTGGATCCATGTGTGGTGTGTGGGAAGAACACACATGCAATGACACTGGTGATATGTGGTCTGTGAGAAGAATACACATGCAATGACTCTAGCCGAGGTTCATGAAAAGAGCAGACATGCAATGACAACGGTGGTTCATGATATGGTTTGTGAGAAGAACACACATGCAATGACTCTAGCTGTGGTTCATGAAAAGAGCAGACATGCGATAACTCTAACTGTGGTTCATGAAAAGAGCAGACATGCGATGAAAAGAGCAGACATGCAATGACACTGGTGGATCCATGTGTGGTTCATGGGAAGAACACACATGCAATGACACTGGTGGATCCATGTGTGGTCTGTGGGAAGAACATACATGCAATGACACTGGTGATATGTGGTTTGTGAGAAGAACACACATGCAATGACTCTAACTGTGGTTAATGAGAAGAGCAGACATGCAATGACACCGCTGGATCCATGTGTGGTTAATGAGAAGAACACACATGCAATGACACTGGGTGTGGTTCATGATATGGTTTGTGAGAAGAACACACATGCAATGACTCTAGCTGTGGTTCCTGAAAAGAGCAGACATGCGATGACTCTAACTGTGGTTCATGAAAAGAGCAGACATGTGATGCCACCGGTGGATCCATGTGTGTTCTATGAGAGGAACACACATGCAATGACACAGGTGGATCCTTACGTGGTTTGTGAGAATAACACACATGCAATAACACTGGTGGATCCATGTGTGGTTCATGGGAAGAACACACATGCAATGACACTGGTGGATCCATGTGTGGTCTATGGGAAGAACACACATGCAATGACACTGGTGGATCCATGTGTGGTCTGTGGGAAGAACACACATGCAATGACACTGGTGATATGTGGTTTGTGAGAAGAATACACATGCAATGACTCTAGCCGAGGTTCATGAAAAGAGCAGACATGCAATGACAATGGTGGATCCATGTGTGGTTCATGGGAAGAACACACATGCAATGGCACTGGTGGATCCATGTTTGGTCTGTGGGAAGAACATACATGCAATGACACTGGTGATATGTGGTTTGTGAGAAGTACACACATGCAATGACTCTAGCTGTGGTTCATGAAAAGAGCAGACATGCAATGGCACCGATGGATCCATGTGTGGTTAATGAGAAGAACACACATGCAATGACACTGAGTGTGGTTCGTGATATGGTTTGTGAGAAGAACACACATGCAATGACTCTAGCTGTGGTTCATGAAAATAGCAGACATGCGATGACTCTAACTGTGGTTCATGAAAAGAGCAGACATGTGATGCCACCGGTGGATCCATGTGTGGTCTATGAGAGGATCACACATGCAATGACATCGGTGGATCCTTACGTGGTTTGTGAGAATAACACACATCCAATGGCACTGGTGGATCCACGTGTGGTTCATGGGAAGAACACACATGCAATGACACTGGTGGATCCATGTGTGGTTCATGGGAAGAACACACATGCAATGACACTGGTGATATGTGGTTTGTGAAAAGAACAGACATGCAATGACTCTAGCTGTGGTTAATGAAAAGAGCAGACATGCAATGACACCGGTGGATCCATGTGTGGTTAATGAGAAGAACAAACATGCAATGACACTAGGTGTGGTTCATGATATGGTTTGTGAGAAGAACACATATGCAATGACTCTAGCTTTGGTTCATGAAAAGAGCAGACATGCGATGACTCTAACTGTGGTTCATGAAAAGAGCAGACATGCGATGACATCGGTGGATCCATGTGTGGTCTATGAGAGGAACACACATGCAATGACACCGGTAGATCCTTACGTGGTTTGTGAGAATAACACACATGCAATGACACTGGTGGATCCATATGTGGTTCATGAAAAGAACACACATGCAATGACACTAGTGGATCCATGTGTGGTTCATGGGAAGAACACACATGCAATGACACTGGTGGATCTATGTGTGGTCAGTGGGAAGAACACACATGCAATGACACTGGTGATATATGGTTTGTGAGAAGAACACACATGCAATGACTCTAGCTGTGGTTCATGAAAAGAGCAGACATGCGATGACTCTAACTGTAGTTCATGAAAAGAGCAAACATGTGATGCCACCGGTGGATCCATGTGTGGTCTATGAGAGGAACACACATGCAATGACACCGGTGGATCATTACGTGGTTTGTGAGAATAACACACATGCAATGACACTGGTGGATCCATGTGTGGTTCATGGGAAGAACACACATGCAATGACACTGGTGATATGTGGTTTCTGAGAAGAACACACATGCAATGACTCTAGGTGTGGTTCATGAAAAGAGCAGACATGCAATGACACTGGTGGATCCATGTGTGGTTCATGGGAAGAACGCACATGCAATGACACTGGTGGATCCATGTGTGGTCTGTGGGAAGAACATACATGCAATGACACTGGTGTTATGTGGTTTGTGAGAAGAACACACATGCAATGACTCTAATTGTGGTTAATGAGAAGAGCAGACATGCAATGACACCGGTGGATCCATGTGTGGTTAATGAGAAGAACACACATGCAATGACACTTGGTGTTGTTCATGATATGGTTTGTGAGAAAACACACATGCAATGACTCTAGCTGTGGTTCATGAAAAGAGCAGACATGCCATGACTCTAACTGTGGTTCATGAAAAGAGCAGACATGTGATGCCACCGGTGGATCCATGTGTGTTCTATGAGAGGAACACACATGCAATGACACCAGTGGATCCTTACGTGGTTTGTGAGAATAACACACATGCGATAACACTGGTGGATCCATGTGTGGTTCATGGAAAGAACACACATGCAATGACACTGGTGGATCCATGTGTGGTCTATGGGAAGAACACACATGCAATGACACTGGTGGATCCATGTGTGGTCTGTGGGAAGAACACACATGCAACGACACTGGTGATATCCTGGTTTGTGAGAAGAACACACATGCAATGACTCTAGCCGAGGTTCATGAAAAGAGCAAACATGCAATGACACCGGTGGATCTATGTGTGGTTCATGGGAAGAACACACATGCAATGGCACTGGTGGACCCATGTGTGGTCTGTGGGAAGAACACACATGCAATGACACTGGTGATATGTGGTTTGTCAGAAGAACACACATGCAATGACTCTAGTTGTGGTTCATGAAAAGTGCAGACATGCAATGACACCGGTGGATCCATGTGTGGTTAATGAGAAGAACACACATGCAATGACACTGAGTGTGGTTCATGATATGGTTTGTGAGAAGAACACACATGCAATGACTCTAGCAGTGGTTCATGAAAAGAGCAGACATGCGATGACTCTAACTGTGGTTCATGAAAAGAGCAGACATGTGATGCCACCGGTGGATCCATGTGTGGTCTATGAGAGGAACACACATGCAATGACACCGGTGGATCCTTACATGGTTTGTGAGAATAACACACATCCAATGGCACTGGTGGATCCATGTGTGGTTCATGGGAAGAACACACATGCAATGACACTGGTGGATCCATGTGTGGTTCATGGGAAGAACACACATGCAATGACACTGGTGATATGTGGTTTGTGAAAAGAACAGACATGCAATGACTCTAGTTGTGGTTAATGAAAAGAGCAGACATGCAATGACACCGGTGGATCCATGTGTGGTTAATGAGAAGAACAAACATGCAATGACACTAGGTGTGGTTCATGATATGGTTTGTGAGAAGAACATACATGCATTGACTCTAGCTGTGGTTCATGAAAAGAGCAGACATGCAATGACACCGGTGGATCCATGTGTGGTTAATGAGAAGAACACACATGCAATGACACTGAGTGTGGTTCATGATATGGTTTGTGAGAAGAACACACATGCAATGACTCTAGCAGTGGTTCATGAAAAGAGCAGACATGCGATGACTCTAACTGTGGTTCATGAAAAGAGCAGACATGTGATGCCACCGGTGGATCCATGTGTGGTCTATGAGAGGAACACACATGCAATGACACCGGTGGATCCTTACATGGTTTGTGAGAATAACACACATCCAATGGCACTGGTGGATCCATGTGTGGTTCATGGGAAGAACACACATGCAATGACACTGGTGGATCCATGTGTGGTTCATGGGAAGAACACACATGCAATGACACTGGTGATATGTGGTTTGTGAAAAGAACAGACATGCAATTACTCTAGTTGTGGTTAATGAAAAGAGCAGACATGCAATGACACCGGTGGATCCATGTGTGGTTAATGAGAAGAACAAACATGCAATGACACTAGGTGTGGTTCATGATATGGTTTGTGAGAAGAACATACATGCATTGACTCTAACTGTGGTTCATGAAAAGAGCAGACATGTGATGCCACCGGTGGATCCATGTGTGGTCTATGAGAGGAACACACATGCAATGACACCGGTGGATCCTTACATGGTTTGTGAGAATAACACACATCCAATGGCACTGGTG
This sequence comes from Avena insularis, assembly GCA_023614405.1. NCBI lineage: Eukaryota > Viridiplantae > Streptophyta > Magnoliopsida > Poales > Poaceae > Avena > Avena insularis. The sequence goes on from CM042696.1 coordinate 117,309,315, forward strand.
GATCCACGTGTGGTTCATGGGAAGAACACACATGCAATGACACTGGTGGATCCATGTGTGGTTCATGGGAAGAACACACATGCAATGACACTGGTGATATGTGGTTTGTGAAAAGAACAGACATGCAATGACTCTAGCTGTGGTTAATGAAAAGAGCAGACATGCAATGACACCGGTGGATCCATGTGTGGTTAATGAGAAGAACAAACATGCAATGACACTAGGTGTGGTTCATGATATGGTTTGTGAGAAGAACACATATGCAATGACTCTAGCTTTGGTTCATGAAAAGAGCAGACATGCGATGACTCTAACTGTGGTTCATGAAAAGAGCAGACATGCGATGACATCGGTGGATCCATGTCTGGTCTATGAGAGGAACACACATGCAATGACACCGGTGGATCCTTACGTGGTTTGTGAGAATAACACACATGCAATGAGACTGGTGGATCCGTATGTGGTTCATGAAAATAACACACATGCAATGACACTTGTGGATCCATGTGGGGTCTGTGGGAAGAACACACATGCAATTACATTGGTGATATGTGGTTGGTGAGAAGAACAAACATGCAATGACTCTAACTGTGGTTAATTAAAAGAGCAGACATGCAATGCCACCGGTGGATCCATGTGTGGTTAATGAGAAGAACACACATGCAATGACATTGGGTGTGGTTCATGATATGGTTTGTGGGAAGAACACACAAGCAATAACTCTAGCTGTGGTTCATGAAAAGAGCAGACATGCAATGACTCTAACTGTGGTTCATGAAAAGAGCAAACATGTGATGCCACCGGTGGATCCATGTGTGGTCTATGAGAGGAACACACATGCAATGACACCGGTGGATCCTGACGTGGTTTGTGAGAATAACACACATGCAATGACACTGGTGGATCCATGTGTGGTTCATGGGAAAAACACACATGCAATGACACTGGTGATATGTGGTTTGTGAGAAGAACACACATGCAATGACTCTAGCTATGGTTTATGAAAAGAGTAGACATGCAATGACGCTGGTGGATCCATGTGTGGTTCATGGGAAGAACACACATGCAATGACACTGGTGGATCCATGTGTGGTTTGTGGGAAGAACACACATGCAATGACACTGGTGATATGTGGTTTGTGAGAAGACCACACATGCAATGACTCTAACTGTGGTTAATGTGAAGAGCAGACATGCAATGACACCGGTGGATCCATGTGTGGTTAATGAGAAGAACACACATGCAATGACACTGGGTGTGGTTCATGATATGGTTTGTGAGAAGAACACACATGCGATGACTCTAGCTGTGGTTCATGAAAAGAGCAGACATGCGATGACTCTAACTGTTGTTCATGAAAAGAGCAGACATGCGATGCCACCGGTGGATCCATGTGTGGTCTATGAGAGGAACACACATGCAATGACACCGTGGATCTTACGTGGTTTGTGAGAATAACACACATGCAATGACACTGGTGGATCCATATGTGGTCTGTGAAAAGAACACACATGCAATGACACTGGTGGATCCATGTGTGGTTCATGGGAAGAACACACATGCAATGACACTGGTGGATCCATGTGTGGTCTGTGGGAAGAACACACATGCAATTACACTAGCTGTGGATAATGAGAAGAGTAGACATGCAATGACACCGGTGGATCCATGTGTGGTTAATGAGAAGAACACACATGCAATGACACTGGGTGTGGTTCATGATATGGTTTGTGAGAAGAACACGCATGCAATGACTCTAGCTGTGGTTCAAGAAAAGGGCAAACATGCGATGACTCTAACTGTGGTTCATGAAAAGAGCAGACATGCGATGACATCGGTGGATCCATGTGTGGTCTATGAGAGGAACACACATGCAATGACACTGGTGGATCCTTACGTGGTTTGTGAGAATAACACACATGCAATGACACTGGTGGATCCATATGTGGTTCATGAAAAGAACACACATGCAATGACACTGGTGGATCCATGTGTGGTTCATGGGAATAACACACATGCAATGACACTGGTGGATCCATGTGTGGTCTGTGGGAAGAACACACATGCAATGACACCAGTTGTGGTTAATGAAAAGAGCAGAAATACAATGACACCGTTGGATCCATGTGTGGTTAATGAGAAGAACACACATGCAATGACACTAGGTGTGGTTCATGATATGGTTTGTGAGAAGAACACGCATGCAATGACTCTAGCTGTGGTTCATGAAAAGATCAGACATGCGATGACTCTAACTGTGGTTCATGAAAAGAGCAGACATGCGATGACTCTAACCGTGGTTCATGAAAAGAGCAGACATGCGATGACATCGGTGGATCCATGTGTGGTCTATGAGAGGAACACACATGCAATGAGACCGGTGGATCCTTACGTGGTTTGTGAGAATAACACACATCCAATGGCACTGGTGGATCCATGTGTGGTTCATGGGAAGAACACACATGCAATGACACTGGTGGATGCATGTGTGGTTCATGGGAAGAACACACATGCAATGACTCCAGCTGTGGTTCATGAAAAGAGCAGACATGCGATGACTCTAACTGTGGTTCATGAAAAGAGCAGACGTGCGATGGCACCGGTGGATCCATGTGTGGTCTATGAGAGGAACACACATGCAATGATACCGGTGGATCCTTACGTGGTTTGTGAGAATAACACACATGCAATGACACTTGTGGATCCATGCGTGGTCTGTGGGAAGAACACACATGCAATGACACTGGTGGATCCATGTGTGGTCTGTGGGAAGAACACACATGCAATGACACTGGTGATATGTGGTTTGTGAGAAGAACACACGTGCAATGACTCTAGCTGTGGTTCATGAAAAGAGCAGACATGCAATGACACTGGTGGATCCATGTGTGGTTCATGGGAAGAACACACATGCAATGACACTGGTGGATCCATGTGTGGTCTGTGGGAAAAACACACATGGAAAGACACTGGTGATATGTGGTTTGTGAGAAGAACAGACATGCAATGACTCTAGCTGTGGTCACTGAGACGAGCAGACAAGCAATGACACCGGTGGATCCATGTGTGGTTAATGAGAAGAACACACATACAATGACACTGTGTGGTTCATGATATGGTTTGTGAGAAGAACACACATGCAATGACTCTAGCTGTCGTTCCTGAAAAGAGCAGACATGCGATGACTCTAACTGTGGTTCATGAAAAGAGCAGACGTGCGATGCCACCGGTGGATCCATGTTTGGTCTATGAGCACATGCAATGACACCGGTGGATCCTTACGTGGTTTGTGAGAATAACACACATGCAATGGCACTGGTGGATCCATATGTGGTCTGTGAAAAGAACACACATGCAATGACACTGGTGGATCCATGTGTGGTTCATGGGAAGAGCACACATGCAATGACACTGGTGGATCCATGTGTGGTTTGTGAGAAGAACACACATGCAATGACTCTAGCTGTGGTTAATGAGAAGAGGAGACATGCAATGACACCGGTGGATCCATGTGTGGTTAATGAGAAGAACACACATGCAATGACACTAGGTGTGGTTCATTTTATGTTTTGTGAGAAGAACACTCATGCAATGACTCTAGCTGTGGTTCATGAAAAGAGCAGACATGCGATGACTCTAACAGTGGTTCATGAAAAGAGAAGACATGCGATGACACCGGTGGATCCATGTGTGGTCTATGAGAGGAACACACATGCAATGACACCGGTGGATCCTTACGTGGTTTGTGAGAATAACACACATGCAATGACACTAGTGGATCCATATGTGGTTCATGAAAAGAACACACGTGCAATGACACTGGTGGATCCATGTGTGGTTCATGGGAAGAACACACATGCAATGACTCTAGCTGTGGTTCATGAAAAGAGCAGACATGCGATGACTCTAACTGTGGTTCATGAAAAGAGCAGACATGTGATGCCACCGGTGGATCCATGTGTCGTCTAAGAGAGGAACACACATGCAATGATACCGGTGGATCCTTACGTGGTTTGTGAGAATAACACACATGCAATGACACTTGTGGATCCATGTGTGGTCTGTGGGAAGAACACACATGCAATGACACTGGTGGATCCATGTGTGGTCTGTGGGAAGAACACACATGCAATGACACTGGTGATATGTGGTTTGTGAGAAGAACACACATGCAATGACTCTAGCTATGGTTCATGAAAAGAGCAGACATGCAATGACACTGGTGGATCCATGTGTGGTTCATGGGAAGAACACACATGCAATGACACCGGTGGATCCATGTGTGGTCTATGGGAAGAACACACATGGAAAGACACTAGTGATATGTGGTTTGTGAGAAGAACAGACATGCAATGACTCTAGCTGTGGTTAATGAGAAGAGCAGACATGCAATGACACCGGTGGATCCATGTGTGGTTAATGAGAAGAACACACATACAATGACACTTGTGGTTCATGATATGGTTTGTGAGAAGAACACACATGCAATGACTCTAGCTGTCGTTCCTGAAAAGAGCAGACATGCGATGACTCTAACTGTGGTTCATGAAAAGAGCAGACGTGCGATGCCACCGGTGGATCCATGTGTGGTCTATGAGAGGAACACACATGCAATGACACCGGTGGATCCTTACGTGGTTTGTGAGAATAACACACATGCAATGACACTGGTGGATCCATATGTGGTCTGTGAAAAGAACACACATGCAATGACACTGGTGGATCCATGTGTGGTTCATGGGAAGAACACACATGCAATGACACTGGTGGATCCATGTGTGGTCTGTGGGAAGAACACACATGCAATGACACTAGCTGTGGATAATGAGAAGAGTAGACATGCAATGACACCGGTGGATCCTTGTGTGGTTAATGAGAAGAACACACATGCAATGACACTGGGTGTGGTTCATGATATGGTTTGTGAGAAGAACACGCATGCATAGACTCTAGCTGTGGTTCAAGAAAAGGGCAAACATGCGATGACTCTAACTGTGGTTCATGAAAAGAGCAGACATGCGATGACACCGGTGGATCCATGTGTGGTCTATGAGAGGAACACACATGCAATGACACTGGTGGATCCATATGTGGTTCATGAAAAGAACACACATGCAATGACACTGGTGGATCCATGTGTGGTTCATGGGAATAACACACATGCAATGACACTAGTGGATCCATGTGTGGTCTGTGGGAAGAACACACATGCAATGACACCAGTTGTGGTTAATGAAAAGAGCAGAAATACAATGACACCGTTGGATCCATGTGTGGTTAATGAGAAGAACACACATGCAATGACACTGGGTGTGGTTCATGATATGATTTGTGAGAAGAACACGCATGCAATGACTCTAGCTGTGGTTCATGAAAAGATCAGACATGCGATGACTCTAACTGTGGTTCATGAAAAGAGCAGACATGCGATGACTCTAACCGTGGTTCATGAAAAGAGCAGACATGCAATGACATCGGTGGATCCATGTGTGGTCTATGAGAGGAACACACATGCCATGACACCGGTGGATCCTTACGTGGTTTGTGAGAATAACACACATCCAATGGCACTGGTGGATCCATGTGTGGTTCATGGGAAGAACACACATGCAATGACACTGGTGGATCCATGTGTGGTTCATAGAAAGAACACACATGCAATGACTCTAGCTGTAGTTCATGAAAAGGGCAGACATGCGATGACTCTAGCTGTGGTTCATGAAAAGAGCAGACGTGTGATGGCACCGGTGGATCCATGTGTGGTCTATGAGAGGAACACACATGCAATGATACCGGTGGATCCTTACGTGGTTTGTTAGAATAACACACATGCAATGACACTGGTGGATCCATATGTGGTTCATGGGAAAAACACACATGCAATGACACTGGTGATATGTGGTTTGTGAGAAGAACACACATGCAATGACTCTAGCTATGGTTTATGAAAAGAGTAGACATGCAATGACACCGGTGGATCCATGTGTGGTTCATGGGAAGAACACATATGCAATGACACTGGTGGATCCATGTGTGGTTTGTGGGAAGAACACACATGCAATGACACTGGTGATATGTGGTTTATGAGAAGACCACACATGCAATGACTCTAACTGTGGTTAATGAGAAGAGCAGACATGCAATGACACCGGTGGATCCATGTGTGGTTAATGAGAAGAACACACATGCAATGACACTGGGTGTGCTTCATGATATGGTTTGTGAGAAGAACACACATGCGATGACTCTAGCTGTGGTTCATGAAAAGAGCAGACATGCGATGACTCTAACTGTAGTTCATGAAAAGAGCAGACATGTGATGCCACCGGTGGATCCATGTGTGGTCTATGAGAGGAACACACATGCAATGACACCGGTGGATCATTACGTGGTTTGTGAGAAGAGCAGACATGCAATGACACTGGTGGATCCATGTGTGGTTCATGGGAAGAACACACATGCAATGACACTGGTGGATCCATGTGTGGTCGTCGGGAAGAACACACATGCAATGACATTGGTGATATGTGGTTTGTGAGAAGAACACACATGCAATGACACTGGGTGTGGTCCATGATATGGTTTGTGGGAAGAACACACATTCAATGACTCTAGATGTGATTTATGAAAAGAGCAGACATGCAATGACACTAACTGTGGTTCATGAAAACAGAAGACATGTGATGCCACCGGTGGATCCATGTGTGGTCTATGAGAGGAACACACATGCAATGACACCGGTGGATCCTGACGTGGTTTGTGAGAATAACACACATGCAATGACACTGGTGGATCCATGTGTGGTTCATGGGAAGAACACACATGCAATGACACTGGTGGATCCATGTGTGGTTCATGGGAAGAACACACATGCAATGACATTGGTGGATCCATGTGTGGTCTGTGGGAAGAACATACATGCAATGACACTGGTGATATGTGGTTTGTGAGAAGAACACACATGCAATGACTCTAACTGTGGTTAATGAGAAGAGCAGACATGCAATGACACCGCTGGATCCATGTGTGGTTAATGAGAAGAACACACATGCAATGACACTGGGTGTGGTTCATGATATGGTTTGTGAGAAGAACACACATGCAATGACTCTAGCTGTGGTTCATGAAAAGAGCAGACATGCGATGACTCTAATGGTTCATGAAAAGAGCACATGTGATGCCATCGGTGGATCCATGTGTGTTCTATGAGAGAACACACATGCAATGACACCGGTGGATCCTTACGTGGTTTGTGAGAATAACACACATGCAATAAGATTGGTGGATCCATGTGTGGTTCATGGGAAGAACACACATGCAATGACACTGTGGATCCATGTGTGGTCTATGGGAAGAACACACATGCAATGACAGTGGTGGATCCATGTGTGGTTGGTGGGAAGAACACACATGCAATGACACTGTGATATGTGAGAAGAATACACATGCAATGACTCTAGATCCATGTGGTTCATGAAAAGAGCACACATGCAATGACAACGTGTGGTTCATGATATGGTTTGTGAGAAGAACACACATGCAATGACTCTAGCCGTGGTTCATGAAAAGAGCACATGCAATGACTCTAACTGTGGTTCATGAAAAGAGCACACATGCAATGACACCGTGGATCCATGTGTGGTTCATGAGAAGAACACACATGCAATGACACCGGTGGATCCATGTGTGGTCTATGGGAAGAACATACATGCCATGACTCCGGTGATATGTGGTTTGTGAGAAGAACACACATGCAATGACTCTAGCTAGGGTTTATGAAAAGAGCAGACATGCAATGACACTGGTGGATCCATGTGTGGTTCATGGGAAGAACACACATGCAATGACACTGGTGGATCCATGTGTGGTTTGTGGGAAGAACACACATGCAATGACACTGGTGATATGTGGTTTGCGAGAAGACCACACATGCAATGACTCTAACTGTGGTTAATTAAAAGAGCAGACATGCAATGCCACCGGTGGATCCATGTGTGGTTAATGAGAAGAACACACATGCAATGACACAGTGTGGTTCATGATATGGTTTGTGGGAAGAACACACATGCAATAACTCTAGCTGTGGTTCATGAAAAGAGCAGCCATGCAATGACTCTAACTGTGGTTCATGAAAAGAGCAAACATGTGATGCCACCGGTGGATCCATGTGTGGTCTATGAGAGGAACACACATGCAATGACACCGGTGATATGTGGTTTGTGAGAAGAACACACATGCAATGACTCGTTCATGGTGGATCCATGTGTGGTTCATGGAAGAACACACATGCAATGACACTGGTGGATCCATGTTTGGTCTGGGAAGAACAGACATGCAATGACACCTGTGATATGTAGTTTGTGAGAAGAACACATGCAATGACTCTAGCTATGGTTTATGAAAAGAGTAGACATGCAATGCCACATGCAATGACATCGGGTGGGATCTCCGTGGTGTTTGTGAGAATAACACATCCAATGGCATGGTGGATCCATGTGTGGTTCATGGGAAGAACACACATGCAATGACACTGGTGGATCCATGTGTGGTTTGTGGGAAGAACACACATGCAATGACACTGGTGATATGTGGTTTGTGAGAAGACCACACATGCAATGACTCTAACTGTGGTTAATGTGAAGAGCAGACATGCAATGACACCGGTGGATCCATGTGTGGTTAATGAGAAGAACACACATGCAATGACACTGGGTGTGGTTCATGATATGGTTTGTGAGAAGAACACGCATGCAATGACTCTAGCTGGTTCATGAAAAGGGCAAACATGCGATGACTCTAACTGTGGTTCATGAAAAGAGCAGACATGCGATGACATCGGTGGATCCATATGTGGTCTATGAGAGGAACACACATGCAATGACACTGGTGGATCCTTACGTGGTTTGTGAGAATAACACACATGCAATGACACTGGTGGATCCATATGTGGTTCATGAAAAGAACACACATGCAATGACACTGGTGGATCCATGTGTGGTTCATGGGAATAACACACATGCAATGACACTGGTGGATCCATGTGTGGTCATGGGAAGAACACACATGCAATGACACCGTGGTTCATGATATGGTTTGTGAGAAGAACACGCATGCAATGACTCTAGCTGTGGTTCATGAAAAGAGCGGCATATGCGATGACATCGGTGGATCCATATGTGGTTCATGAAAAGAACACACATGCAATGACACTGGTGGATCCATGTGTGGTTTGTGAGAATAACACACATGCAATGACACTGGTGGATCCATATGTGGTTCATGAAAAGAACACACATGCAATGACACTGGTGGATCCATGTGTGGTTCATGGGAATAACACACATGCAATGACACTGGTGGATCCATGTGTGGTCTATGGGAAGAACACACATGGAAAGACACTAGCTATGGTTCATGAAAAGAGCAGACATGCAATGACACTGGTGGATCCATGTGTGGTTCATGGGAAGAACACACATGCAATGACACCGGTGGATCCATGTGTGGTCTATGGGAAGAACACACATGGAAAGACACTAGTGATATGTGGTTTGTGAGAAGAAAAGACATGCAATGACTCTAGCTGTGGTTAATGAGAAGAGCAGACATGCAATGACACCGGTGGATCCATGTGTGGTTAATGAGAAGAACACACATACAATGACACTTGTGGTTCATGATATGGTTTGTGAGAAGAACACACATGCAATGACTCTAGCTGTCGTTCCTGAAAAGAGCAGACATGCGATGACTCTAACTGTGGTTCATGAAAAGAGCAGACGTGCGATGCCACCGGTGGATCCATGTGTGGTCTATGAGAGGAACACACATGCAATGACACCGGTGGATCCTTACGTGGTTTGTGAGAATAACACACATGCAATGACACTGGTGGATCCATATGTGGTTCATGAAAAGAACACACATGCAATGACACTGGTGGATCCATGTGTGGTTCATGGGAAGAACACACATGCAATGACACTGGTGGATCCATGTGTGGTCTGTGGGAAGAACACACATGCAATGACACTAGCTGTGGATAATGAGAAGAATTGACATGCAATGACACCGGTGGATCCTTGTGTGGTTAATGAGAAGAACACACATGCAATGACACTGGGTGTGGTTCATGATATGGTTTGTGAGAAGAACACGCATGCATAGACTCTAGCTGTGGTTCAAGAAAAGGGCAAACATGCGATGACTCTAACTGTGGTTCATGAAAAGAGCAGACATGCGATGACACCGGTGGATCCATGTGTGGTCTATGAGTGGAACACACATGCAATGACACTGGTGGATCCATATGTGGTTCATGAAAAGAACACACATGCAATGACACTGGTGGATCCATGTGTGGTTCATGGGAATAACACACATGCAATGACACTGGTGGATCCATGTGTGGTCTGTGGGAAGAACACACATGCAATGACACTGGTGATATGTGGTTTGTGAGAAGAACACACATGCAATGACTCTAGCTATGGTTCATGAAAAGAGCAGACATGCAATGACACTGGTGGATCCATGTGTGGTTCATGGGAAGAACACACATGCAATGACACTGGTGGATCCATGTGTGGTTTGTGGGAAGAACACACATGCAATGACACTGGTGATATGTGGTTTGTGAGAAGACCACACATGCAATGACTCTAACTGTGGTTAATGTGAAGAGCAGACATGCAATGACACCGGTGGATCCATGTGTGGTTAATGAGAAGAACACACATGCAATGACACTGGGTGTGGTTCATGATATGGTTTGTGAGAAGAACACACATGCGATGACTCTAGCTGTGGTTCATGAAAAGAGCAGACATGCGATGACTCTAACTGTTGTTCATGAAAAGAGCAGACATGCGATGCCACCGGTGGATCCATGTGTGGTCTATGAGAGGAACACACATGCAATGACACCGGTGGATCCTTACGTGGTTTGTGAGAATAACACACATGCAATGACACTGGTGGATCCATATGTGGTCTGTGAAAAGAACACACATGCAATGACACTGGTGGATCCATGTGTGGTTCATGGGAAGAACACACATGCAATGACACTGGTGGATCCATGTGTGGTCTGTGGGAAGAACACACATGCAATTACACTAGCTGTGGATAATGAGAAGAGTAGACATGCAATGACACCGGTGGATCCATGTGTGGTTAATGAGAAGAACACACATGCAATGACACTGGGTGTGGTTCATGATATGGTTTGTGAGAAGAACACGCATGCAATGACTCTAGCTGTGGTTCAAGAAAAGGGCAAACATGCGATGACTCTAACTGTGGTTCATGAAAAGAGCAGACATGCGATGACATCGGTGGATCCATATGTGGTCTATGAGAGGAACACACATGCAATGACACTGTGGATCTCGTGGTTTGTGAGAATAACACACATGCAATGACACTGGTGGATCCATGTGTGGTTCATGGGAAGAACACACATGCAATGACACCGGTGGATCCATGTGTGGTCTATGGGAAGAACACACATGGAAAGACACTAGTGATATGTGGTTTGTGAGAAGAAAAGACATGCAATGACTCTAGCTGTGGTTAATGAGAAGAGCAGACATGCAATGACACCGGTGGATCCATGTGTGGTTAATGAGAAGAACACACATACAATGACACTTGTGGTTCATGATATGGTTTGTGAGAAGAACACACATGCAATGACTCTAGCTGTGGTTCTCTGAAAGAGCGTATACGATGACTCTAAGCGTGGTTCATGAAAAGAGCGGGCGATGCGATGCCACGGTGGATCCATGTGGTCTATGAGAGGATCACACATGCAATGACACCGGTGGATCCTTACGTGGTTTGTGAGAATAACACACATGCAATGACACTGGTGGATCCATATGTGGTCTATGAAAAGAACACACATGCAATGACACTGGTGGATCCATGTGTGGTTCATGGGAAGAACACACATGCAATGACACTGGTGGATCCATGTGTGGTCTGTGGGAAGAACACACATGCAATGACACTAGCTGTGGATAATGAGAAGAGTAGACATGCAATGACACCGGTGGATCCTCGTGTGGTTAATGAGAAGAACACACATGCAATGACACTGGGTGTGGTTCATGATATGGTTTGTGAGAAGAACACGCATGCATAGACTCTAGCTGTGGTTCAAGAAAAGGGCAAACATGCGATGACTCTAACTGTGGTTCATGAAAAGAGCAGACATGCGATGACACCGGTGGATCCATGTGTGGTCTATGAGTGGAACACACATGCAATGACACTGGTGGATCCATATGTGGTTCATGAAAAGAACACACATGCAATGACACTGGTGGATCCATGTGTGGTTCATGGGAATAACACACATGCAATGACACTGGTGGATCCATGTGTGGTCTGTGGGAAGAACACACATGCAATGACACTGGTGATATGTGGTTTGTGAGAAGAACACACATGCAATGACTCTAGCTATGGTTCATGAAAAGAGCAGACATGCAATGACACTGGTGGATCCATGTGTGGTTCATGGGAAGAACACACATGCAATGACACCGGTGGATCCATGTGTGGTCTATGGGAAGAACACACATGGAAAGACACTAGTGATATGTGGTTTGTGAGAAGAACAGACATGCAATGACTCTAGCTGTGGTTAATGAGAAGAGCAGACATACAATGACACCGGTGGATCCATGTGTGGTTAATGAGAAGAACACACATACAATGACACTTGTGGTTCATGATATGGTTTGTGAGAAGAACACACATGCAATGACTCTAGCTGTCGTTCCTGAAAAGAGCAGACATGCGATGACTCTAACTGTGGTTCATGAAAAGAGCAGACGTGCGATGCCACCGGTGGATCTATGTGTGGTCTATGAGAGGAACACACATGCAATGACACCGGTGGATCCTTACGTGGTTTGTGAGAATAACACACATGCCATGACACTTTGGTGGATCCATGTGTGGTTCATGGGAAGAACACACATGCAATGACACTGGTGGATCCATGTGTGGTCTGTGGGAAGAACACACATGCAATGACACTAGCTGTGGATAATGAGAAGAGTAGACATGCAATGACACCGGTGGATCCTTGTGTGGTTAATGAGAAGAACACACATGCAATGACACTGGGTGTGGTTCATGATATGGTTTGTGAGAAGAACACGCATGCATAGACTCTAGCTGTGGTTCAAGAAAAGTGCAAACATGCGATGACTCTAACTGTGGTTCATGAAAAGAGCAGACATGCGATGACACCGGTGGATCCATGTGTGGTCTATGAGAGGAACACACATGCAATGACACTGGTGGATCCATGTGTGGTTCATGGGAATAACACACATGCAATGACACTGGTGGATCCATGTGTGGTCTGTGGGAAGAACACACATGCAATGACACCAGTTGTGGTTAATGAAAAGAGCAGAAATACAATGACACCGTTGGATCCATGTGTGGTTAATGAGAAGAACACACATGCAATGACACTGGGTGTGGTTCATGATATGATTTGTGAGAAGAACACGCATGCAATGACTCTAGCTGTGGTTCATGAAAAGATCAGACATGCGATGACTCTAACTGTGGTTCATGAAAAGAGCAGACATGCGATGACTCTAACCGTGGTTCATGAAAAGAGCAGACATGCAATGACATCGGTGGATCCATGTGTGGTCTATGAGAGGAACACACATGCCATGACACCGGTGGATCCTTACGTGGTTTGTGAGAATAACACACATCCAATGGCACTGGTGGATCCATGTGTGGTTCATGGGAAGAACACACATGCAATGACACTGGTGGATCCATGTGTGGTTCATAGAAAGAACACACATGCAATGACTCTAGCTGTAGTTCATGAAAAGGGCAGACATGCGATGACTCTAGCTGTGGTTCATGAAAAGAGCAGACGTGTGATGGCACCGGTGGATCCATGTGTGGTCTATGAGAGGAACACACATGCAATGATACCGGTGGATCCTTACGTGGTTTGTTAGAATAACACACATGCAATGACACTTGTGGATCCATGCGTGGTCTGTGGGAAGAACACACATGCAATGACACTGGTGGATCCATGTGTGGTCTGTGGGAAGAACACACATGCAATGACACTGGTGATATGTGGTTTGTGAGAAGAACACACGTGCAATGACTCTAGCTGTGGTTCATGAAAAGAGCAGACATGCAATGACACTGGTGGATCCATGTGTGGTTCATGGGAAGAACACACATGCAATGACACTGGTGGATCCATGTGTGGTCTGTGGGAAGAACACACATGGAAAGACACTGGTGATATGTGGTTTGTGAGAAGAACAGACATGCAATGACTCTAGCTGTGGTTAATGAGAAGAGCAGACATGCAATGACACCGGTGGATCCATGTGTGGTTAATGAGAAGAACACACATACAATGACACTGTGTGGTTCATGATATGGTTTGTGAGAAGAACACACATGCAATGACTCTAGCTGTCGTTCCTGAAAAGAGCAGACATGCGATGACTCTAACTGTGGTTCATGAAAAGAGCAGACGTGCGATGCCACCGGTGGATCCATGTTTGGTCTATGAGAGGAACACACATGCAATGACACCGGTGGATCCTTACGTGGTTTGTGAGAATAACACACATGCAATGACACTGGTGGATCCATATGTAGTCTGTGAAAAGAACACACATGCAATGACAATGGTGGATCCATGTGTGGTTCATGGGAAGAACACACATGCAATGACACTGGTGGATCCATGTGTGGTTTGTGAGAAGAACACACATGCAATGACTCTAGCTGTGGTTAATGAGAAGAGGAGACATGCAATGACACCGGTGGATCCATGTGTGGTTAATGAGAAGGACACACATGCAATGACACTAGGTGTGGTTCATTTTATGTTTTGTGAGAAGAACACGCATGCAATGACTCTAGCTGTGGTTCATGAAAAGAGCAGACATGCGACGACTCTAACAGTGGTTCATGAAAAGAGAAGACATGCGATGACACCGGTGGATCCATGTGTGGTCTTTGAGAGGAACACACATGCAATGACACCGGTGGATCCTTACGTGGTTTGTGAGAATAACACACATGCAATGACACTAGTGGATCCATATGTGGTTCATGAAAAGAACACACGTGGAATGACACTGGTGGATCCATGTGTGGTTCATGGGAAGAACACACATGCAATGACTCTAGCTGTTGTTCATGAAAAGAGCAGACATGCGATGACTCTAACTGTGGTTCATGAAAAGAGCAGACATGTGATGCCACCGGTGGATCCATGTGTCGTCTATGAGAGGAACACACATGCAATGATACCGGTGGATCCTTACGTGGTTTGTGAGAATAACACACATGCAATGACACTTGTGGATCCATGTGTGGTCTGTGGGAAGAACACACATGCAATGACACTGGTGGATCCATGTGTGGTCTGTGGGAAGAACACACATGCAATGACACTGGTGATATGTGGTTTGTGAGAAGAACACACATGCAATGACTCTAGCTGTGGTTCATGAAAAGAGCAGACATGCAATGACACTGGTGGATCCATGTGTGGTTCATGGGAAGAACACACATGCAATGACACCGGTGGATCCATGTGTGGTCTGTGGGAAGAACACACATGGAAAGACACTGGTGATATGTGGTTTGTGAGAAGAACAGACATGCAATGACTCTAGCTGTGGTTAATGAGAAGAGCAGACATGCAATGACACCGGTGGATCCATGTGTGGTTAATGAGAAGAACACACATACAATGACACTTGTGGTTCATGATATGGTTTGTGAGAAGAACACACATGCAATGACTCTAGCTGTCGTTCCTGAAAAGAGCAGACATGCGATGACTCTAACTGTGGTTCATGAAAAGAAGGGCGTGCGATGCCACGGTGGATCCATGTGTGGTCTATGAGAGGAACACATGCAATGACACCGGTGGATCCTTACGTGGTTTGTGAGAATAACACACATGCAATGACACTGGTGGATCCATATGTGGTCTGTGAAAAGAACACACATGCAATGACACCGGTGGATCCATGTGTGGTTCATGGGAAGAACACACATGCAATGACACTGGTGGATCCATGTGTGGTTTGTGAGAAGAACACACATGCAATGACTCTAGTTGTGGTTAATGAGAAGAGGAGACATGCAATGACACCGGTGGATCCATGTGTGGTTAATGAGAAGAACACACATGCAATGACACTGGGTGTGGTTCATTTTATGTTTTGTGAGAAGAACACGCATGCAATGACTCTAGGTGTGGTTCATGAAAAGAGAAGACATGCGACGACTCTAACAGTGGTTCATGAAAAGAGAAGACATGCGATGACACCGGTGGATCCATGTGTGGTCTATGAGAGGAACACACATGCAATGACACCGGTGGATCCTTACGTGGTTTGTGAGAATAACACACATGCAATGACACTAGTGGATCCATATGTGGTTCATGAAAAGAACACACGTGCAATGACACTGGTGGATCCATGTGTGGTTCATGGGAAGAACACACATGCAATGACTCTAGCTGTGGTTCATGAAAAGAGCAGACATGCGATGACTCTAACTGTGGTTCATGAAAAGAGCAGACATGTGATGCCACCGGTGGATCCATGTGTGGTCTATGAGAGGAACACACATGCAATGATACCGGTGGATCCTTACGTGGTTTGTGAGAATAACACACATGCAATGACACTTGTGGATCCATGTGTGGTCTGTGGGAAGAACACACATGCAATGACACTGGTGGATCCATGTGTGGTCTGTGGGAAGAACACACATGCAATGACACTGGTGATATGTGGTTCGTGAGAAGAACACACATGCAATGACTCTAGCTGTGGTTCATGAAAAGAGCAGACATGCAATGACACTGGTGGCTCCATGTGTGGTTCATGGGAAGAACACACATGCAATGACACCGGTGGATCCATGTGTGGTCTGTGGGAAGAACACACATGGAAAGACACTGGTGATATGTGGTTTGTGAGAAGAACAGACATGCAATGACTCTAGTTGTGGTTAATGAGAAGAGCAGACATGCAATGACACCGGTGGATCCATGTGTGGTTAATGAGAAAAACACACATACAATGACGCTGTGTGGTTCATGATATGGTTTGTGAGAAGAACACACATGCAATGACTCTAGCTGTCGTTTCTGAAAAGAGCAGACATGCGATGACTCTAACTGTTGTTCATGAAAAGAGCAGACATGCGATGCCACCGGTGGATCCATGTGTGGTCTATGAGAGGAACACACATGCAATGACACCGATGGATCCTTACGTGGTTTGTGAGAATAACACACATGCAATGACACTGGTGGATCCATATGGGGTCTCACTACTGCAGAATAGGCCACCAGTGACAGGCTCAAAAAGCCCATTAGTGACAGACAAAGCGTCTGTCACTGATAACTAGTCACTGGTACAAGGTTACTAGTGACTGGCAAGTGCCTGTCACTAGTATGAGTACTAGTGACAGACGTTTACAGGTGCCCGTCACCAATATGTGTGCACTGGTGACAGGCACAAAGTATGCATGTCACTAGTCACATTCAAACCCCGCAGCAATCTAGGATTTTAGAATGACAAAGCCCGTTATTCTGCCTGTCACTGGTTCAAATTTCAGTAATAAAAAAATAAATTCATTTTCCATAAATATTCCGTATAGCATAATAAGATGTTATAAAAAATTTAATGCATTTCCACTAATATTAGAGATAGCACAGAGTAACCAAATATGACATAATTTTTACACTGACCAAACATATGCGTGCGGTCTCCACCACAAAAAACTAGGGTTACCAACACATGAAAACCCGAACTCCCACATCGTGTAATAACCAAACGACCAAAACACTTTGTCTATATTAAACACGACTAGCCAATCGTTGTGCAGAAGACAAACAACAAGTAGCTAGAAGGACATTGCGATTCATGGATCAAGCATCACGTTCCCCACAAATTACACGCTCCATCTCCTCATTGTTGAACATTCTACGGGCCTTGAGAGCAAAAACCTCAAGTTGTTGAAATTTATTAGGAAGAATAAAAACAAGGCACAACACATAAGCACATGCACATGATACTTAGGTTCCTAACTGAGTAAACAGACCTCCAAGGCTAATCAATATGTAAGGCCACTATGCTACGATACCAACCAGCAAAGATCACTATACCGCAAACAGGGATCCCGAGTCACGCTCAACAATAATATTATTGTTGTGAAGTCCCTTTATTTTGTTTGGAACTCATGGCCTGCAAAAAATTAGGCAAAAGGAGAACATGATTTTGCATCAGCCCATTAGACCAACTAATCTCACCACTTTGTCCACTGGTTAAAACAAGAAATCAGTAAACTGTATAAGTATTTCCATAACAGCAGCAAATAGAGCACCTGAATAACTTCCATCTGTCTTTGCTGATTAGTAGGTATCTGTAGCAATTTACCTTCACTAATTCAATACCAAACTAGTTGCTCAGAGAACAACTGTTTGATTTAAATTATATGCCTAAGATATGTTTTTAGTTCAGGAGCAATTGAACAACAAAACCAATTAAATAAGGTCATGCGCCTCTCCCAAAAATAAAATAGAACACTTTGATATCTTGCATATCTACTTTGATAACAGAGAGAATTGGGAAAATGCAGTCCCGGAGGAACCACTTTTAGAATCATTAAAGCAACAATAAATAAACAAAAACAGAAGATAACTCGGAAATACTAAAGTGACAGATATTAGATGAACCTAAATGCTTAATCATCTTGCTAGATAAGTCCTTGGTCACCAATAGCAGCATCTTTTCTGTTCATAATTGCAGAACAACAAATTAGCTCGTTAACCAAAATAAAGATAGCAACATATTTTTAGTTCATAATTCGGATAGCAAGATTTAGCATTTTATTAGAACAGATTTAGCCTATTTAAAGTGAACCAAGTGTCTAAAAAAGCATATCTAAAAAAATAGCAACAAGCAATAAGTTAAAATGAACTTAAAACTGAATAAAACGATTAGTCTCTTGCTGTACATTTTCTTAACTACAACGACCAAAATTTTGTACTTGAAAAATAGATATTGAAGTACATCACCATGGATAACAACGGGAGAAAGTTATGTTTTGACACCTAGAATTGAGATTTAGCTATAATAGCGACACGTGTAAGCAACATAAGATTTCTACCTAGAGAAATCAGTGTCCAGATATGAAAATTCTATATTATGTCATGATCCGACATGAATGAAGATAAAAAATAAGCCCAGGTTGTAGCTATTTTTAAAACTACTTGAAGAAATTGTCAACGAGCTAAGTGCACTATAAGCTTTAAAGTGTAGATATTCTTTTGAAAACAAAATCGTCATTGTAGTATATGGACTGTTTGTACTGCTTTACAATACAATTATTGGAGCCAATGAAAGTGCCATCTTTTGTAAATTCATGACTGATCTTGTTTCCTTATTATGGATAGGTTGAATGTGAGGAGCTTGCTCGAAGGATAATCCAAGTATATGTATTTCAACTGACATTGCCATGGAAGGTTAGCTATGCATAGTGAAAGTATTTATCAACCATATCAACGATTACTTCTGAAACATGATCATCTTAAACTTTTATTGAATTATTTTTTGTACAATGATAAATCTGGAATACGAACCTGGGACACGTCGCCTGGCCGTGTAGGGGAGGAAGCAGCGCAGTGTTGGCGGGGGAGCAGTGGACGACGCCGTACAGAAGTTGAAGGGCGACGACATCCTCGCTTCCGAACGCGGCGTCCTGGGTAGCGTGTGGCAGCTTCCCTCGCGTCGGGGAGGCGGCGACGGCATTTGCAGCGCCCCAGGCGTCGGCGTTGGGGATGCAGGGCCGCGCGCTGGAAGTCGGGCGGCGTTGGAGGGACGCAGCTTCCTATCGTCAGGGGGACGGGCGGCGCGGCTTTGGGATGCAGGGTGGCGTCCCCGGGCGGCGAAGTTGGGGATGCAGGGCCGTGCGTTGGAGGGGCGGCGGCTTCTTCACGTCGGGGGGACGGGCGGCGCGGCGTTGGAATGTAGGGCGGCATCCTCGGATGTCGGTGTTGGGGATGCAGGTTGGAGGATCTGGCGGTGTTGGAGGGCGGCGGCGGTTGTCACTTGGGAACCTAGGACAGGATCGACGACGGGACGGGGAGCAGGGCTACTCATATCACGGTGGCATATAGGCTAGGCCCATTTTTGTTGCTGCGCTGTTTTATTTTGTCGTGCTTCGGTATGGTATAAGCGTTGGCTGTTTCTTTCTCCAAAACGCTTTGGAATGAAACCGGTACTTTGCACCGTCATTTTTGCTACCAAAAATAATGCGTGCACGGCTAGATCGATCAGACTGAGACCTTCCTAGCTTGTTTTTTTTTCAACATACATAGCTTGTTCGTTGGGACCCTTCCCACTTTCAAAAAAAAAGTACATATATCAATCAAGCAATCAAAACACGACAAGAAACAACCATGGAGTCCAAATATGGACCGGCTCATGTTGACATCGCTGTAGGAGACGCAAGTCGGACACGTTGCACAAAGCGCCCTATAGCATCTCCCCTCTGTGTCGACATCGCACAAAAAAGCTAGAGTGAGAGCGATCGAGCAGGTGAGCTGGCGCATCGGAGGAGGTGAGGGACTGGATGGTTCACCAAACAGAGGAGGCGCGTGGGTGGGCACCTATCTGGTTGGTTGGCACGGGCTAGGAAAAAAAGTTATCACTGTTTCCGATAATAGGTCTTTAGAGATGCCCTTTCACTCGGCCTCCATGAAAGATACTAGTGACGAGTATATTCTAAGGTTGTCACTAATAATAGTGCTATCAGTGACAGACATTTATATATGTCTGTCGCTAAGTAATTTTTTCATTTATCCGGTTTTCACAAATAATACTAGTGACAGTCGCCTCTATAAGTCTGTCACTAGTGTTTCGTACTAGTGACAGGCTTATCATTGCACGTCGCTAATATACTAACTAGTGACAGGCATAATTTTGCCTGTCACTAACCACCTAGAGGCTATAAGCCTTTCGGCAGTAGTGTCTGTGAAAAGAACACACATGCAATGACACTGGTGGATCCATGTGTGGTTCATGGGAAGAACACACATGCAATGACATTGGTGGATCCATGTGTGGTTTGTGAGAAGAACACACATGCAATGACTCTAGCTGTGGTTAATGAGAAGAGGAGACATGCAATGACACCGGTGGATCCATGTGTGGTTAATGAGAAGAACACACATGCAATGACACTGGGTGTGGTTCATTTTATGGTTTGTGAGAAGAACACGCATGCAGTGACTCTAGCTGTGGTTCATGAAAAGAGCAGACCTGCGACGACTCTAATAGTGGTTCATGAAAAGAGAAGACATGCGATGACACCGGTGGATCCATGTGTGGTCTATGAGAGGAACACACATGAATGACACCGGTGGATCCTTACGTGGTTTGTGAGAATAACACACATGCAATGACACTCGTGGATCCATATGTGGTTCATGAAAAGAACACACGTGCAATGACACTGGTGGATCCATGTGTGGTTCATGGGAAGAACACACATGCAATGACACTAGTGGATCCATGTGTGGTCTGTGGGAAGAACACACATGCAATGACACTAGTGATATGTGGTTTGTGGGAAGAACACACATGCAATGACTCTAGATGTGGTTCATGAAAAGACCAGACATGCGATGACTCTAACTGTGGTTCATGAAAAGAGCAGACATGTGATGCCACCGGTGGATCCATGTGTGGTCTATGAGAGGAACACACATGTAATGACACCGGTGGATCCTTACGTGGTTTGTGAAAAGAGCAGACATGCAATGACACTTGTGGATCCATGTGTGCTTCATGGGAAGAACACACATGCAATGACACTTGTGGATCCATGTGTGGTCTGTGGGAAGAACACACATGCAATGACACTAGTGATATGTGGTTTGTGAGAAGAATACACATGCAATGACTCTAACTGTGGTTAATGAAAAGAAGAGACATGCAATGACACCGGTGGATCCATGTGTGGTTAATGAGAAGAACACACATGCAATGACACTTGGTGTGGTTCATGATATGGTTTGTGGGAAGAACACACATGCAATGACACTGGTGGATCCTTACATGGTTTGTGAGAATAACACACATGCAATGACACTGGTGGATCCATGTGTGGTCTGTGGGAAGAACACACATGCAATGACACTGGTTGATCCATGTATGGTCTGTGGGAAGAACACACATGCAATGACAATGGTGATATGTGGTTTGTGAGAAGAACACACATGCAATGACTCTAGCTGTGGTTCATGAAAAGAGCAGACATACGATGACTCTAACTGTGGTTCATGAAAAGAGCAGACATGCGATGGCACCGGTGGATCCTTACGTGGTTTATGAGAATAACACACATGCAATGACACTAGTGGATCCATGTGTGGTCTGTGGGAAGAACACACATGCAATGACACTGGTGGATCCATGTGTGGTCTGTGGGAAGAACACACATGCAATGACAATGGTGGATCCATGTGTGGTCTGTGGGAAGAACACACATGCAATGACACTGGTGATATGTGGTTTGTGAGAAGAACACACATGCAATGACTCTAGCTGTGGTTCATGCAAAGAGCAAACATGCAATGACACTGGTGGATCCATGTGTGGTTCATGGGAAGAACACACATGCAATGACACTGGTGGATCCATGTGTGGTCTGTGGGAAGAACACACATGCAATGACACTGGTGATATGTGGTTTGTGATAAGAACATACATGCAATGACTCTAGCTATGGTTCATGAAAAGAGAAGACATGCAATGGCACCGGTGGATCCATGTGTGGTTAATGAGAATAACACACATGCAATGACACTGGGTGTGGTTCATGATATGGTTTGTGAGAAGAACACACATGCAATGACTCTAGCTGTGGTTCATGAAAAGAGCAGACATGCGATGACTCTCACTGTGGTTCATGAAAAGAGCAGACATGTGATGCCACCGGTGGATCCATGTGTGGTCTACGAGAGGAACACACATGCAATGACACCGGTGGATCCTTACGTGGTTTGTGAAAATAACACACATGCAATGGCACTGGTGGATCCATGTGTGGTTCATGGGAAGAACACACATGCAATGACACTGGTGGATCCATGTGTGGTTCATGGGAAGAACACACATGCAATGACACTGGTGATATGTGGTTTGTGAAAAGAACAGACATGCAATGACTCTAGCTGTGGTTAATGAAAAGAGCGGACATGCAATGACACCGGTGGATCCATGTGTGGGTAATGAGAAGAACACACATGCAATGACACTGGTGGATCCATGTGTGGTTCATGGGAAGAACACACATGCAATGACACTGGTGGATCCATGTGTGGTTTGTGAGAAGAACACACATGCAATGACTCTAGCTGTGGTTAATGAGAAGAGGAGACATGCAATGACACCGGTGGATCCATGTGTGGTTAATGAGAAGAGGAGACATGCAATGACACCGGTGGATCCATGTGTGGTTAATGAGAAGAACACACATGCAATGACACTGGGTGTGGTTCATTTTATGGTTTGTGAGAAGAACACGCATGCAGTGACTCTAGCTGTGGTTCATGAAAAGAGCAGACATGCGACGACTCTAACAGTGGTTCATGAAAAGAGAAGACATGCGATGACACCGGTGGATCCATGTGTGGTCTATGAGAGAACACACATGCAATGACACCGTGGATCCTTCGTGGTTTGTGAGAATAACACACATGCAATGACACTGTGGATCCATATGTGGTTCATGAAAAGAACACACGTGCAATGACACTGGTGGATCCATGTGTGGTTCATGGCAAGAACACACATGCAATGACACTAGTGGATCCATGTGTGGTCTGTGGGAAGAACACACATGCAATGACACTAGTGATATGTGGTTTGTGGGAAGAACACACATGCAATGACTCTAGATGTGGTTCATGAAAAGACCAGACATGCGATGACTCTAACTGTGGTTCATGAAAAGAGCAGACATGTGATGCCACCGGTGGATCCATGTGTGGTCTATGAGAGGAACACACATGTAATGACACCGGTGGATCCTTACGTGGTTTGTGAAAAGAGCAGACATGCAATGACACTTGTAGATCCATATGTGCTTCATGGGAAGAACACACATGCAATGACACTGGTGGATCCATGTGTGGTCTGTGGTTAGAAACACATGCAATGACACTAGTGATATGTGGTTTGTGAGAAGAATACACATGCAATGACTCTAACTGTGGTTAATGAAAAGAAGAGACATGCAATGACACCGGTGGATCCATGTGTGGTTAATGAGAAGAACACACATGCAATGACACTTGGTGTGGTTCATGATATGGTTTGTGGGAAGAACACACATGCAATGACACTGGTGGATCCTTACGTGGTTTGTGAGAATAACACACATGCAATGATACTGGTGGATCCATGTGTGGTCTGTGGGAAGAACACTCATGCAATGACACTGGTTGATCCATGTGTGGTCTGTGGGAAGAACACACATGCAATGACAATGGTGATATGTGGTTTGTGAGAAGAACACACATGCAATGACTCTAGCTGTGGTTCATGAAAAGAGCAGACATACGATGACTCTAACTTTGGTTCATGAAAAGAGCAGACATGCAATGACACTGGTGGATCCATGTGTGGTCTATGAGATGAACACACATGCAATTACACAGGTGGATCCTTAAGGGGTTTGTGAGAATAACACACATGCAATGACACTAGTGGATCCATGTGAGGTCTGTGGGAAGAACACACATGCAATGACACTGGTGGATCCATGTGTGGTCTGTGGGAAGAACACACATGTAATGACAATGGTGGATCCATGTGTGGTCTGTGGGAAGAACACACATGCAATGACACTGGTGATATGTGGTTTGTGAGAAGAACACACATGCAACGACTCTAGGTGTGGTTCATGCAAAGAGCAAACATGCATGCAATGACCTTTGGTGGATCCATGTGTGGTTCATGGGAAGAACACACATGCAATGACACTGGTGGATCCATGTGTGGTCTGTGGGAAGAACACACATGCAATGACACTGGTGATATGTGGTTTGTGAGAAGAACATACATGCAATGACTCTAGCTATGGTTCATGAAAAGAGAAGACATGCAATGGCACCGGTGGATCCATGTGTGGTTAATGAGAATAACACACATGCAATGACACTGGGTGTGGTTCATGATATGGTTTGTGAGAAGAACACACATGCAATGACTCTAGCTGTGGTTCATGAAAAGAGCAGACATGCGATGACTCTCCATGTTTCATGAAAGAAGCGGACCACGTGATGCAACGGTGGATCCATGTGTGGTCTAAGAGAGGAACACACATGCAATGACACCGGTGGATCCTTACGTGGTTTGTGAAAATAACACACATGCAATGGCACTGGTGGATCCATGTGTGGTTCATGGGAAGAACACACATGCAATGACACTGGTGGATCCATGTGGTTCATGGAAGAACACACATGCAATGACACTGGTGATATGTGGTTTGTGAAAGAACGGACATGCAATGACTCTAGTGTGGTTAATGAAAAGAGCAGACATGCAATGACACCGGTGGATCCATGTGTGGTTAATGAGAAGAACACACATGCAATGACACCGGGTGTGCTTCATGATATGCTTTCTGAGACGAACACGCATGTAATGACTCTAGGTGTGGTTCATGAAAAGAGCAGACATGCGATGACTCTAACCGTGGTTCATGAAAAGAGAAGACATGCGATGACACCGGTGGATCCATGTGTGGTTCATGGGAAGAACACACATGCAATGACACTGGTGGATCCATGTGTGGTTCATGGGAAGAACACACATGCAATGACACTGGTGATATGTGGTTTGTGAAAAGAACAGACATGCAATGACTCTAGCTGTGGTTAATGAAAAGAGCGGACATGCAATGACACCGGTGGATCCATGTGTGGGTAATGAGAAGAACACACATGCAATGACACTGGTGGATCCATGTGTGGTTCATGGGAAGAACACACATGCAATGACACTGGTGGATCCATGTGTGGTTTGTGAGAAGAACACACATGCAATGACTCTAGCTGTGGTTAATGAGAAGAGGAGACATGCAATGACACCGGTGGATCCATGTGTGGTTAATGAGAAGAGGAGACATGCAATGACACCGGTGGATCCATGTGTGGTTAATGAGAAGAACACACATGCAATGACACTGGGTGTGGTTCATTTTATGGTTTGTGAGAAGAACACGCATGCAGTGACTCTAGCTGTGGTTCATGAAAAGAGCAGACATGCGACGACTCTAACAGTGGTTCATGAAAAGAGAAGACATGCGATGACACCGGTGGATCCATGTGTGGTCTATGAGAGGAACACACATGCAATGACACCGGTGGATCCTTACGTGGTTTGTGAGAATAACACACATGCAATGACACTCGTGGATCCATATGTGGTTCATGAAAAGAACACACGTGCAATGACACTGGTGGATCCATGTGTGGTTCATGGCAAGAACACACATGCAATGACACTAGTGGATCCATGTGTGGTCTGTGGGAAGAACACACATGCAATGACACTAGTGATATGTGGTTTGTGGGAAGAACACACATGCAATGACTCTAGATGTGGTTCATGAAAAGACCAGACATGCGATGACTCTAACTGTGGTTCATGAAAAGAGCAGACATGTGATGCCACCGGTGGATCCATGTGTGGTCTATGAGAGGAACACACATGTAATGACACCGGTGGATCCTTACGTGGTTTGTGAAAAGAGCAGACATGCAATGACACTTGTAGATCCATATGTGCTTCATGGGAAGAACACACATGCAATGACACTGGTGGATCCATGTGTGGTCTGTGGTTAGAAACACATGCAATGACACTAGTGATATGTGGTTTGTGAGAAGAATACACATGCAATGACTCTAACTGTGGTTAATGAAAAGAAGAGACATGCAATGACACCGGTGGATCCATGTGTGGTTAATGAGAAGAACACACATGCAATGACACTTGGTGTGGTTCATGATATGGTTTGTGGGAAGAACACACATGTAATGACACTGGTGGATCCTTACGTGGTTTGTGAGAATAACACACATGCAATGATACTGGTGGATCCATGTGTGGTCTGTGGGAAGAACACTCATGCAATGACACTGGTTGATCCATGTGTGGTCTGTGGGAAGAACACACATGCAATGACAATGGTGATATGTGGTTTGTGAGAAGAACACACATGCAATGACTCTAGCTGTGGTTCATGAAAAGAGCAGACATACGATGACTCTAACTGTGGTTCATGAAAAGAGCAGACATGCGATGGCACCGGTGGATCCATGTGTGGTCTATGAGAGGAACACACATGCAATTACACCGGTGGATCCTTACGTGGTTTGTGAGAATAACACACATGCAATGACACTAGTGGATCCATGTGAGGTCTGTGGGAAGAACACACATGCAATGACACTGGTGGATCCATGTGTGGTCTGTGGGAAGAACACACATGTAATGACAATGGTGGATCCATGTGTGGTCTGTGGGAAGAACACACATGCAATGACACTGGTGATATGTGGTTTGTGAGAAGAACACACATGCAACGACTCTAGGTGTGGTTCATGCAAAGAGCAAACATGCAATGACACTGGTGGATCCATGTGTGGTTCATGGGAAGAACACACATGCAATGACACTGGTGGATCCATGTGTGGTCTGTGGGAAGAACACACATGCAATGACACTGGTGATATGTGGTTTGTGAGAAGAACATACATGCAATGACTCTAGCTATGGTTCATGAAAAGAGAAGACATGCAATGGCACCGGTGGATCCATGTGTGGTTAATGAGAATAACACACATGCAATGACACTGGGTGTGGTTCATGATATGGTTTGTGAGAAGAACACACATGCAATGACTCTAGCTGTGGTTCATGAAAAGAGCAGACATGCGATGACTCTCACTGTGTTTCATGAAAAGAGCAGACACGTGATGCAACGGTGGATCCATGTGTGGTCTAAGAGAGGAACACACATGCAATGACACCGGTGGATCCTTACGTGGTTTGTGAAAATAACACACATGCAATGGCACTGGTGGATCCATGTGTGGTTCATGGGAAGAACACACATGCAATGACACTGGTGGATCCATGTGTGGTTCATGGGAAGAACACACATGCAATGACACTGGTGATATGTGGTTTGTGAAAAGAACAGACATGCAATGACTCTAGCTGTGGTTAATGAAAAGAGCAGACATGCAATGACACCGGTGGATCCATGTGTGGTTAATGAGAAGAACACACATGCAATGACACCGGGTGTGCTTCATGATATGCTTTCTGAGACGAACACGCATGTAATGACTCTAGGTGTGGTTCATGAAAAGAGCAGACATGCGATGACTCTAACCGTGGTTCATGAAAAGAGAAGACATGCGATGACACCGGTGGATCCATGTGTGGTCTATGAGAGGAACACACATGCAATGACACCGGTGGATCCTTACGTGGTTTGTGAGAATAACACACATGCAATGACACTGGTGGATCCATATCTGGTCTGTGAAAAGAACACACATGCAATGACACTGGTGGATCTATGTGTGGTTCATGGGAAGAATACACATGCAATGACACTGGTGGATCCATGTGTGGTCTGTGGGAAGAACACACATGCAATGACACTGGTTATATGTGGTTTGTGAGAAGAACACACATGCAATGACTCTAGCTGTGGTTCATGAAAAGAGCAGACATGCGATGACTCTAACTGTGGTTCATGAAAAGAGCAGACATGCGATGCCACCGGTGGATCCATGTGTGGTCTATGAGAGGAGCACACATGCAATTACACCGGTGGATCCTTAAGTGGTTTGTCAGAATAACACACATGCAATGACACTGGTGGATCCATATGTGGTCTGTGAAAAGAACACACATGCAATGACACTGGTGGATCCATGTGTGGTTCATGGGAAGAACACACATGCAATGACACTGGTGGATCTATGTGTGGTCTGTGGGAAGAACACACATGCAATGACACTGGTGATATGTGGTTTTTGAGAAGAACACACATGCAATGACTCTAGCTGTGGTTCATGAAAAGAGCAGACATGCAATGACACGGGTGGATCCATGTGTGGTTCATGGGAAGAACACACATGCAATGACACCGGTGGATCCCTGTGTGGTCTGTGGGAAGAACACACATGCAATGACACTGGTGATATGTGGTTTGTGAGAAGAACACACATGCAATGACTCTAGCTGTGGTTAATGAAAAGAGCAGACATGCAATGACACCGGTGGATCCATGTGTGGTTAATGAGAAGAACACACATGCAATGACACGGGGTGTGGTTCATGATATGGTTTGTGAGAAGAACACGCATGTAATGACTCTAGCCGTGGTTCATGAAAAGAGCAGACATGTGATGACTCTAACTGTGGTTCATGAAAAGAACATACATGCGATGACACCGGTGGATCCATGTGTGGTATATGAGAGGAACACACATGCAATGACACCGGTGGATCCTTACGTGGTTTGTGAGAATAACACACATGCAATGACAGTAGTGGATCCATATGTGGTCTGTGAAAAGAACACACATGCAATGACACTGGTGGATCCATGTGTGGTCTATGGGAAGAACACACATGCAATGACACTGGTGATATGTGGTTTGTGAGAAGAACACACATCCAATGAACTCTAGTGGATCCTTACGTGGTTTGTAAGAAGAACACACATCCAATGAACTCTAGTGGATCTATCTTGGCATAATTTTATGTATGCCACGATGTATTTCATTGTACAAGACACTCACTTTCCATTTTTATACTACTCAGTATCGCCCTTGGTTTTATGTGGTACTACTCAATTTTGCCCCCCCTCTCTCTATCTTTCATAGAAGCACAAACCTGTGCTCACCCTGTCTGCTACTCCCTGATTGGTTATCACAGTTGTCACGCGGATTGTGTGCACCAACCGTTGATTCTGTGCGATCCAACAATGATCGTTGCACACGTCGTGCCCTTCACAATACAACGTGAGACAGCACGGACGTCTCCCTCAGCGAGACTTCTACAAGAAGGAACACGATGCTGTCCATGGAAAAAGTCGTCGAGCGGTCATGTCATGTTTAATCAAGTATGAAAAGCCTACTACTACTACTACTACTACGCCACAATGCATGCGTCATCGAGTGCACAGTCGTTGATGGACAGCTGCAATTTATTGCCACTTGATTTTAATAAGACATATCCCATTTTTTACGCAGCGTCTCTCAATCGCCAATTTTAGGGCCGTGTCAAACTTCGTACATAGAAATTGTGTGTGCATCCTTTGCATGCGGCTCAATACAGAACTGCCATGCATGGCCCGGGAAAAAAACGTGGCGTCTTGCGTGCGCGTGTCAGTGCGACTGCAGCGCGTACGCGGTGGTGCACGGTGGTGCAACGAAACATGCCTTACTTCTATCCACCTTAACTATAGAGCCTCTCTCCACACACCCACTCCCACTCTCGCTCACTGTCCCCACGCAACCCTCTCCACTATCCCACCAGCATTCGCAAACTCCCGAGAATACCCCGTCCGCACTGGTGATGGCCAAGGAGGATAAGGTGGCCATCGTCGCCTCCGTGGCCGCTGGCAAGGAGGCCCCCGTATCCTCACTGGTCGCCCTCGACGCGTTGAAAGCAGCCGCTGTCCCTGTCCAGGCCCTAGTCGAGGCATCGATGGCAGCCGCCGTTCCCGTCCAGGCCCCCGTCCCCGCTACCGACGGAGCCGCCGAAGAGGAGCCCCCCACCGGTGAGGACGCCCCCGCCGGTCACAAGCAGATCACGCACTTCTTGGGCACCTACGATCCAGATAAGTACATCGCTCCACTAAACCCCTACAGCACTGGCATCGACGACCTATGGTTGGAGGTAACTAGGGTTTGCTCCTCTCCCCTGGTTCTTCTACCGTTTGTTAGAAATAATGGGCTAATCTATTTAAAATTTAGCTGGTATTGTCATGTTTAATATTATGGAATTAATCATGGAAATTGTGCCTAATTATCCAACACCATTCCCATCGTTGGATGCTAGATCTTGGTTTATTAGGATTCGCTTGTTCGGATTTCGATTGCTCGATCTTCTTACACCATCTACTCCCCCATTTTCCCTTTCTTCCAATAGGTTTCCGACAGCGACGTCTGCAGCGATGACGAGTCCATTCACACCAAGGCTCGTCAGGTGCTGAGGAGGCTGCAGTCGACAATCTGACGGCTTCCTCAGGGCCCCTACAGCTGCCCCTTCCAAGGGGCGCCTCTTGTAATGAGTCGCTTGGCGCACCGACTTGAACACCTTCTTGAAGCATGCAGAGGCTCCGGCATCCTACAAAGCGCAAGCGAGACCATGAACATCAACGCCTACATCGCTGAACACTGGGCTCTCTGCATTCACCTCCGAAACCTCCAGCGGGTGGCCATCAAAGAGGGTCGCATGCCTCCAATTAGGCCCAAGGCCCCTAAGTCCAAGAAACTGGGCAGCAAGAAGTGGAGGAAGCGCCGGAGGGAGGAGGGGGGGGCGTGGGCGCTTGCAGGATGTGCCTGCAGCTGTGGCGGCTGCTGCTGCTGCTAAGCAGCTTCTTTCTAGATATATCCTATTTCTGGCTGAATGCATCGAACCTCGTTAAGCAACCTACTTTCTATCGCTATATCCTATTTAGCTGCGCACAGCTATATCTACATTTGTTTTGTTTTCTGAATGAATGTATTATGCCTGGTGTGATTTGCTGCTCTAGATTTGCTACCTGATCGGAGGCAAAAAAGAGGTCCAAAAGGGAACAAAATACCAAAGTGAGAATCTTCTCTATATTTGCTACCAATTTGGGCAAAATGAAACATATATGTTTAGCGAGAGAGGAAAAGGGCACTCTTTCAAACTGCCAGTTAAAAAGCTACCATCTTGACAAGCTACAAGACACATACATAAACATAACACAACAAGGGTTAAATTTATTTTACTAGTATCACTTGAGGCGCTAGACATCTTGGCAAGCTAATTGAGTTCCACAAAACAAAAACATAACACTGACAAGTAAAATTTAATTCACTCCTCATCAGACCACTTGAGGCGCTTGCCATCGTTCCTAGGCGACGAACTGCGACCATTCCAGGTACTCCACATCTCACGAACTGCTTTGTCCCACCATCGACTTGGCTTCCCTATCTTGAGTCCTGCGGCACAATTAGCGGTGCATCACAGCCTGATTGTTGCCGCTAGAAGATCTTGCCTCTCTGTTTGCCGCTTCAATTTGCAGCCTCTCTGTCACTGCTTCTTGACCATAAGCTCTCTTTCGGTATATGACCTCTCTCATCATTGCTTCAGATGCAGCCAATTTCTTTGCATATGTAGCTTCAAACTCAGCTATTCCGCATTTTATACAAAGGGCTCCCCTAAGCTTGTCTTTCCTCTTGCAAATAGGGAAAAACATGAGGTAACATAGAAAAAAATGGATCTTCTTGTACAGCTGGTAGGTCACGTAAGCATCTATGGCTACATACTTCAGGTTTATATCAGACAATGGCCACTCGTCCCAGAAATCGTGCCTATCCGTAGGGAAATCTTCCTTCATTTTGTCGTACGACTCATCGAGGATTCTAGTTGCGAGTGATGCCATTCCATCCTTCCTTGAGCCCCCTAGGATCTTGACAAGACTCTGAATATCGATCCACTTGTGTGCAGGAATTATAATTTCCTCTTGATACAATTTCGAAAAATCAGTTCTTTTATCGACAGTGTAGAAAACAATTCCCTTTTCTACAAGGAATTGGCGCAGCGCCGGACATTTCCTGTCAGTCCTGAAAGTATGTAGTTTGTCATCACCAAAATTTGTAACTACAAATATTTTGTCAATGCAAGATCATCATCTCAATATAATTTTGAAAAGTTTAGTAAATGCAAGATCAAGACTCCCAACATTGTATTGTCATAATTTATTCGGTTTTGCTATTTCTCAGTCGACTGAACGAGTTGCACATTTCTTTTAACTACGGTTGCACTTTTCTTAGGTGATTGAGACTAAAGAAAATCTCAGTCGATTGAGACATAGGCAAACCCTAATTTATTTGGTCCTAAATAAAATCCAGTAGTTGCAAGATGAGAAAGTGGATAAAGAACAAGAGGAGAAAACCCTCAAAGCAGTTAGCTACAGAGAGCAGATCTACAAACCGGGAGAGGTGGTAGACGAGGACGTGTTTCCGCATGGCCAGTTGAACGACAGCGACTTCACTCCCTTCATATGGGTGCTCCGGGGTGTACTCGAGGTCCAATCCCACAAACTATTGTCCTCATCTATCCCAAGCCAACCCTCGTACATCCTCAGGACACGCACCACTGTCTCCTCCTCGTTGGTGTAGACAACGTCTATCTTCTTATTGTCATGGGTAGTGAAGCTTGTCTCTAGAGTGCGTAGATCTTCCATGGCGGCAAGGAGAATACGGGAAGAAGATAGTAGATGACAGGAAGAAGAAGAGTGGTTTCTACGAGGCAGGGGAATGGTGGAATCGTCAATGCGTTTTTAAGGTAGTGGTTAACGATTGGGACGGAAGTCCAAGGAGAGACGTGTGGCGGTGGCTGTTCCAGCTTCTGAGTAAACAAAAAATAATTATAATACCGATACATGTGCCCTGTTTTGTCATATCAATACACTGGGTAGGGGGTGTTGTCCTATCCACTGTGCCAACGCTGCAAGCCTACGTGACAGCCACCCCGCCTAAGCGACGGGAGCGACATAACGGCAAGAACTGACAGGGGGGCCAACTTACCGGCCGTTAGCCTGATTTTTGTATTGAAACGTAAAGTTGAATTCATGCCAAAAAAGACCCTCTGAGTATTTGGCACACCAACTGTAGTCACTCCGACTGATTTCAGGGAACTTGGGTACCGCGTTGCCTGTACACCCCAACTTTTGGGCCGCAAAATGATATTCTCCTAAAAGAGGTGGTATTTCATAGCCATCAACTTCCCCAAGCCAGACCTTGCTCGTCCTCGAGCAGGAAGGGTCGATAATAAATTAATGGTTGTGAAATAGCTTATCATTGGAAATCAATGCCTTGCATCCTTATTTCTTCTACAAGCTTGAAGAGAGAAAACATGTATTCATACAAGTAAACACAAGCTCAGTTATAAAGACCACTAAAGATTCATCAAACTTAGATGCTCCATGTCAAAAGTGAATCTACTTGCAGACAAACTTGTGATCCTCTTATTGCACCTTTTGTATAACTTTTCATATCATTATTTTTTATGAGGAAAAACTTAGTCACAAATAGATGTCAAGCATAAATAGGAATAAAATCTACCCGATCATGTCATCTAGTTAAGACTCTCAAGTGCAAACATCAGTTATTGAGTTTCAGAAAGTTTATCTCTTAGTAATGAGATTTGTGCCAAAAGGAAATGCGAGAACATGTCAAAAGAAGCATAGAATAGAGTGTCTCGTTTGGTCATCCACATCAATGAATCATGGCTATCAAACACTCATTTTCTATTCTTTGTATTTCTAAAACTTTAGTTCATCAGTAATGAGATCATGCCAAAACTTAGTGTGTTTAATCAGACTATGCATGCTAAAAATGGATACTCGTGACCATTACCAAGGTTTCCCTTTTCGGTATAATGATTTCTCATAACGGTCAGAGGAGTATTTCCTCTTTCGCTTTGAACGCGGGCCCATGAGAATACCAATGCATACCCAAATATAGCATTTCTGCTACATATGTTGGGCAACTCATAGCCAAACTCCAAGAGTTTCCTCTTTTTGGACTGTTTAAAGGACAGCGGAGTTGTTAGCATCCCATGTTATGCGACAGTGGTGTAGACACGCATAAAGCAATATCATACTTTAATCAACGGGTCAAGATTTGGCATGCATATCAATTACCGCTAAATATTAGTTTCTTCAAACAAATCCTTTTAAAGAGTACTATCAAGTTGATCATCACATCTATGGTGTTGAGTATCTTTAAGGTTAAACTCTTAAGACAATTAAACAACGCCTTATTTAGCATAGAACTCAAAACTTTGAAATATCATTTCCAACTGACAATTCCTTCCATAAGCAAACTATCAAGTCTATTGTTTTAACTTTATGGGTCGAGTATAACCTATTCATTTAAGACAAAGCTATTCAGTGACAACCATCAAATTTCAAAAGATCTTGATCAAATATTCATTCTTTCTAAGTGTAGAGATTGTGGCAATGTTTTCTACAGGATCAAAAATAGTGTCACAAGCTTGATAAACAATTTGGCAAGATGCATATAATCTCTAAGTCAACTCCTATGGTGCCTATCATGAGCAAGTGTATCCCCATATGAATACATGACTAGACTCACTTAAACAAGCATTCAAAAACAGTAGGATACATGATTGTATTAAACCTTCATCGCATATGAACATTGCACAAGACTCTACACATGCAGAAATAACCTCCCCAAGCTTAGAACTTTGCAAGAATCAAACTTGAGTATATTACCAAAAGAAAAGAGAAAATACAGTTTCCAATAGAGAGTGTGATAAGTGGTTACCTCCCCAAGCTTAGTTGAAAACAAGGGTGACACACTTTACCGTTGAGGTACAAGTACCCTCTCTTGATGGACAAAGAACCGTTGCTTCAACATGTATTTCTTGATATGGCCTGGTGTGCCTTCCTTGAGGACTTGCTTAAAAACTAAAAAGAAAACGAAATATTTTTGTATTTCTGAAGACACGGGTTTAGCTCACAAGTGATAAAAATACCAGTCCCACTGAGTCAGTTGATCAACCTAGGCACCACGCTTAAGTCAACAAACTATTTCTAGAAGATGCCTCTCCTAGATTGTGATGAGGTGCAAGTGAAAAAGGATACTAGACATGAGTGTGCACCCCCCTATGCGCTTATTAAAAGAGGTTCGAGTTGGAAGGTTTTACCAGGCACTGATTGTCAAAGCATTGAATTGAAGCAACCAAGTGTCTCATGTGAGTGTTTGACGGTTGGCACCACCGTACACGTCGTCACACAAGGTTCAAGTCCCTACGAAAATAACACAAAAAATAAAATGCACCGGTTTGATGTACGAACATAGTTCATTTACCCCACCCACAAAAGGAAAGTAAAAAAGAAAACATGAACTTCTATAGAGAATTATAGTCTAGGAGGTTTATGAGGTAGAAATTTATTGCTTACATATGCTCGGTCTCTCTAGATCATGGGAGAAGCTCCTAGGTGGTGTTTCGAGGTTTTTAGAAGAAGAAAGAAGAAGAAAGAATAAGATTTTGAGCAATGGTTACCTTCTAGTTGGTGTTTGAGGGGTTTTCTCAACTATACGGGCGCAACTATACGGTCGGAACAATGCGTTCCCGCCGTATAGTTGGCCTTCTATCAAAATTTTAGGGTTTCCCCTGGCGGCGTAGCTATACAGCCGAAACAATATGTTCCCGCCGTATAGTTGGTCGTCAAACTGTCTGTCCCTGGGAAAGAAAATATACAAAGGCATCGATATCTATACGACTGGAGCTATACGACCGGAATTTTTATTCCCGCCGCATAGTTGGTCGTTAAACTGTCAGTACATTGGAATAGAATTTGTACGGAGGCACCGATATCTATACGACCGGAATTTTTATTCCCGCCGTATAGTTGGTCGTTAAACTCTCAGTACATATAAAAGAAAAATTGTCGATGGTAAAGATATCTATACAACCGGAGCTATACGGCCTGAATTTTTATTTCCACCGTATAGTTGGTCGTTAAACTCTCTGTATGCATAAAAAAATTATGTTTCTTTGCAAATTATTTCGTATCTTGTAACTTAGTGATATACCTTGTTTTGATAGTAAAATAACAACTTAAATTTTCGACCTACATTAACATGTATATGATGAGATTTAGGTACAACTAAATTGTGCAACACATAGTAACAATAAATTCTACCTTTTGAAAACTACAACAAGATAACTCTATTAGCAAGACATGCGAAGAATAAAAGTGCCAATGCAACATGAATGCAACTAGACTCAAGACAGAAAACTAAGAAAGATGCCTAATGACTTCTGGGTTGCCTATTAGGAAGCGCTCTCTTTAAAGCCATAAAGCCAGGCTAGGATGCTCCATACATTACCCACCTGGATCCCAAGGGATATTGACTCGAGGTGAGGTTGTACATACCAGCTTGGACATCTTGAAGTAGAGTTCGGTCGGAGTCGTATCCGCTTACGGTGCATCGGCATAATGTAGATGAACAAGTTCTCGCTTTCAAGCGAGTGTTGATCCACCAAGCTTAGTGAACATGCCTCCGTGTATAGCTGCAATGAGAGGATTTGAGATTCATATAAATTTCTTAAATCTTTACCTTGGTTACCTGTGTAGGGGAACACTTCATAGTATTCTTCCTTCATAGAAGGGAGTTCAGGACCCTGCATGTTAGTATAGCAAGGTTCTAACTCTAGTTCATTATTATTAATCCTCTCCATATGAGTCTCTAGGCATAAGGCCTCCACAGAATAATTATCAACAGTTTTAGCATCATAAAAATCACTACTAGAGTGAGAGGCATCACAAACAAAAGTTGTAGTGTGACTCTCTTTGTCAACTTCACCTTTTTGTTCCTACTTTTCATCGACTAGTGTTTTAATAACAATGATAGAATCACAAGTAGGAGTTGAAGGTGTGAGCGGGTGATCAATCCGTTCTTCCTCCTCTTCCTTATGCTCCTTTTCCTCTCCCCTTAAATTATTTTCGCAAAAGAGGAATATGAGGTATACTAAATTAAAAACCCCATCAAGTGCTTCACTTTTAACATCAATACTTCCTAGTCTAAATACCATTTCAGATGCACCTTTGAAAACAAAGTATTCTAGTACTGCCAAACTAGCATAGGATTTATCTCTATTATAATTTTCTAGAGTAGGATTGTTGGAATACTTACATTGAAAATTAAGGTGGTCATTTGTAATACAAATTGTGCAATAAGATCCATCAATAGCACACAACCATAATGAATGTGTTTCCAATTGGTCCACCAATTTCTTTATCAGCTCATATCTAGCACCTAGGCTTGATGAACTTGAATCATTTATCTCCTCCAATGCTTGTATTATCTCTTGAACAAAATTTATCTCGGAAGACATGATTAGTAGCAATAGTTTTTATAAATTTTTGGTTTTGTAATTTTTTTATTGCTTTCAATATAAAATAAAGCAGTAAGATAATAGCAACAAATGGAAATAAACTATGTGCAAGTAGGAAGGTAATAACCGGACGCTTAACTCCCCAGCAACGGTGCAATTTGATGATTGGATTCTTGCACCAACAACAGGGTTATTGCAGTACTTGTAGCAGCAAATATTTAAGAGTTTCTCCCGATGGGAGATCAACAAACGGAAACAACACGCCCCCGCAGCCACATTGTCAATGCGGCCATGTTTCGCACCCAAACCAGTTTTTGGAAATAGCCTATTCTATAAGTTACTAGAACGGCGATAATTGAGAGAGGTTTAAAATATCTAATAACAAAGAACTTTTAACAAGAACAAAATAAACTAAGACGAAAAGAAAACAGGAATATGAACTAAATTAAAGAGATTGTAGTTGTAGGATTGAATGGAATGAGAGAGGGCTTCTAGGCTTCGGTCTCACTAGTACTAGATGGGCAAATATATGTATGATCTATAAGAGATTTCTCAGACAAATAAACGTTCCCCAATTGATTATCAGGCTATCACACTGTGTGCACTATGCATGGTTCTCGCGCATCACTGCAAGGCAAAAGGCACTTCCAGACCAAAGGATCACATAAACTCATCTTAGATCACAATAAATTCTAACTTAGCGCACTAGATCATACCTCAACCCAGAATTGAATCAATCACTCACACATGGATGAAAAACAAAACATATATATGTATAATGATGTCACAACCGTGTCCAATCTTACAATTACGAAACACAAGAGAGAGAGATGGAGATGATGATGGAGATGGAGATCCATGCGTGGTGGTGGTGATGCCTTCCTTCTCCTCCTCTTCTTCTTGCTTGGATGCCTTGATGATGATGGTGTTGAGGGAGATCTAGATCTCAGAGGTGTGGTTGAGGCAGAGCTCTGCCGCAATGGAGATCCGATGGGTGGCAGTGGTGGCAGGGCTCTGCCCCTGAAGGGCTATGGCTTTGTGGCTCTCTCTTGGGTCCTCCCTCCTTTATATAGGCCTTGGGGTGCCCTAGGGTTCCCCCAATACCATCATATGACTTAGGCAAGGTTCTGGAGTGTTTCTAGGGAGAAATCCCATCGTTTGCGGCCTTTTTGGCAACTATACGGGCAGAGCTATATGACCAGAAAAATAGCTCCGGATGTATAGTTGCTCGTCAAACCGTATGTCCCCTTTAGTATTGTGGCCGCCATTTCTTCATACGAACTCTGTTTTGGGTGTTCTTGGGCTCGTTGAGTTTGTATCATCGAGGGCCACAACCCCATGGTATTGGATATTTATTTGAGAAGTTAAAAATTCAATTTTTCAACCTATCAAATGGCTAAGTCTGGTCTCTGTAGCTCCTCCATACTATGCTCTCTTTGTTCCTTTTGCCTTTGTTTTATCCATAATAATCATCAATGATGGCTCTAAAATATAGCCATCTACGTTCACATTTAAACTAGATATTAATCATATTTTTGATGAATATCTCTCTAAACCCTGCCACTAATGCTAATATTCAGAGGGGTATGCAATCCTTTCTTTTTGTATTTTTCCTGCGCAGATAATGTCGTTTAAAGGAGGGAATCACTACATTAAAGTCAAAGATACGAGATTTCCAACAACCAGAAGAAACCAGGAGCCGAACAACGAAGGCAGATGCCTTTATGACCAACTATACGGCCGGAGCAAAAATTCCGACCATATAGCTCCGGTCGTATAGTTGGCGCTGCCACCGTTAGGTCAAACAGAACAACTTTCATGAAGGGACCCCTATATAAAGAAGCCTCGGGCAACGAGAAAACAAGCCAGACCTTGCCAAAAAGTCTCTGCCACACATCTCCAGCCGCCTCCAGATCTCCAAACCCTTCTCCATCTCTATAGCCATATTCCACCACTTTTAATAGTAGATCTCTTCTCTAATCGGAAACATTGTAAGATTATTGCTATCAATCTTATGATTTTCATTACAATGTTTGTGATTGTTGATCTCATCTATGTGTGTGAGTAATTCTCCTTGGGCTAAGGGCTTTGTCCTAGCCATGTAGCAATTGTGCATGTGATTTATCATAGATGGGATCGTGTATTAGTTTGTATGACATGATGATTATTTTATCCTCTCTTGCCTCAATCCAAGGACTTGTCAAGTACTCAAGACCCCAAGGGTTGAGCCAGGTATAGCGAGTATGAGTGATGACTGATCTGCAGGTTGGGAACCCTAGTGATAGAAGGGGTAGTACGACTGTATGTGAGGGATTTGCTTGGGATTAACGGTGACATCACTATGCATATCATTAGTTCTCTTTCTTCTATGGATGAGACTAGTAGGTTATTGCTATAAGCGGTTGCGGAGGCAATAGCAATTATGGATGCAAGCTATTGGTCCGGTAAAAACCGAACGCCCTAGGCCCTCTCTCTCCATCATGGACAACAACAAAAAGACACAAGCTATTGGTCCGGTAAAAACACAAAAGGAATTCTAAAACTCTCGAAGGTCCGTTAAAGTAACTTCACTATGCATTCGCTTCCCGTGGATTCGATAACCTAGGTCTACTAGGGAAAAAGAGCTATACTACATCCGTAATCTGGATCGAAGGTATCAACCCTTTTTCTGGTGCCGTTGCTGGGGAAGCAATAACTACCCTAGTGAGGTTATTAGGAACCTTGCTAGTTTTAATTCTTGTTTTTAATTTTGCTAGTTTGTTTTCAGTCTTTATTTAATAAACCAAAAAAAATTGGTTAGTCTTTAAATTCTTGCTTTTGCTGTTATAATTTTTAATCTAAGAAAATCCAAAAACATAGGAAGTATGGCTGAAAAGAAGCTTGGGAAGTTTGCTACTCCCAATAATGATTATTTGTGTAGTCCTATTACTCAGCCAGCAATCACTACTGATGATTATGACATTAAGCCCCATTACTTAAGTTTTGGTTCAACATAATTAATTTGGAGGCTCTGCTGTTGAAGACATAGGTATGCACTTAAATACTTTCACTGAAATATGTGATATGATGCGTATAAAAGACAATGACCCTGATGCGGTCAAATTACGTCTATTTCCTTTCTCTCTAAGAGGGAGAGCTAAAGAATGGTTGCTATCTTTGCATAAAAATACTACTACATCATAGGTGGGATGTACTTCTTTATTTATAACTAATATTTCCCGACCTGCAAAGACTATGCAACTTTGATCTAATATTATTGGCTTTAGACAGGAAGAGCGTGATCCACTAGCGCTTGCATGGGAGAGGATGAAAGAATGCCTAAGAAACTGTCCTAGTCATGGGATGGAAGATTGGTTAATCCTCCATTTATTTTACAATGCTCTTAATCATGTGTCTAAGTCTATGCTTGATACTGCAGCTAGAGGAACATTTATGGGTAAACACATTACTGAAGAAAAGCAGTTGTTAGACAATATGCAAGACAACCATGCCCCATGTGGAAAGATCAAACACGAAGAAGGTGAACTTTGTCTCACCACAAGAGAACGAAGATCTCAATGCTAAGTTGGATGAGCTCATACTAGTCGTAAAATTTAAGGAAACTCAGGTAAGAGCCACCCCCGAAACAAACATAAAAGAAATAGACTTCGTAGCTCGTAATGATTACAACCCTGCTTAGAAGAAGAGTTACAATCCTAACTTCTAGAAACATTATGCTAGTCCTGCAGGTAACTCTAATAATAATATGGGAACTAGTAATGGTAGTCTCCAAGAAACACTTATGTCTTTCATAGACTCACAAAATGAACAAAATAATATTCTAGTCAAAATTATGGAGAACCATGATGCTATGCTTGGTAAATTATCTAACCAAGCTGTTAGTTTGAGAAATGATTTGCAGGCCCTTCAAGAAAGAACAAGGATCGTTGAGGCACAACTAGGTAAGATACCGAGAGTCAAACTCTCATTCTAGCTAAATTTGCAGGTAAAGCTGAGCCCAATCCTGTTGAAGAACTCAAAATGATGAGGATCCAAAGGGAGGAGCCTAAAGAACTAGATTATAGTAATGCCCCTTCACCAAGCTACACAATCGAAGATCTTGTAAAAAGGATCAACATCAAAATTCCGGTAAGTGAAGGTAATGATGATGCCATGTATCAACACTTTGTTGATCAAGTAGCAATTAAGGTATGCGAGCTTGAATAAGAATACAAGAAAATCATTGAAAAGTTACCTATTAAACTAGATGACATATTTGAGCCTACTATTAAGATAAAGATTGAACCAATGAGATAGCTGCACTTTGTGATCTAGGTGCAAGCGTCTCAACAATTCCAAAGAGTCTTTTTAACAAGTTAAATCTTGGCTCCTTTGAAATTACTGAGTTAAAATTGCATCTAGCAGATTCCACCTAAAAAAGGTTGTAGGGATTAAGGAGAACACTTTAGTTTATTGCTGTCTTGCTCTAATTGACTTCGTTATTGTTGACATGCCTGAAGACACTATTGCTCCTATAATACTAGGTTGTCCTTTCTTGAGAACTATAAAGGCTTTAATTAACCTTCATGAAGGGAACGTGAAGTTGCAATTGCCTTCGCGGGATCCTTTTGTTATTCATTTCCCTAGGAAGAAGAAATCCAAACATGACGAGAAGGAGGCCATCACTTTGAAGGCTAACTACTTTGGAGTGGGTGTTCCACTCATCTGGCCCAAGTGAGTATCATCAAGGTCAAGCTATTGTTTGACCATAAAAGAGCACTCCATGGGAGGCAACCCATGTTAAATAAAGGTTTGAGTTAAGTTTTTAGTTTTAGTTTAAGTTCATGTTTAATAAAGAGTGCTAGAAAACTCCATTCAAGGAGAAGAAGTTCGGTAGTACTTGAAATTCTGATTTATTCATGCTATTGTTGGTTGACAACATTTAGTGTCAATTTTCTATCAAAAACAAGGTATATCACTAAGTTACAGGTAAAGACATAGTTTACGAAGAAACATAAATTTTTTGATGCACACAGAGAGTTTAACGACCAACTATACGGCAGGAATAAAAATTCCGGCCATATAGTTCCGGTCGTATAGATATCTTTGCCATCGAATTTTTTTTACAATATGTACTGAGAGTTTAACGACCAACCATATGGCGGGAATAGAAATTTTGGCTGTATAGTTCCGGTCGTATAGATATCAATGCCTCTGTACAATTTCTTTTCATATGTACTGAGAGTTTAACGACCAACTATACGGCGGGAATAAAAATTCCGGCTATATAGTTCCGGTCATATAGATATCGATGCCTTTGCAAATTTTCTTTCGCAGGGACAGACAGTTTAACGACCAACTATACGGCCGGAATATTTTGTTCCGCCCGTATAGTTGCGTCCGTATAGCTACGCTGCCAGGAGGAAACCCTAATATTTTGACAGAACGCTAACTATACGGCCAGAACACATGTTCCGCCCGTATAGTTGTGCCCGTATAGTTGCGTCCGACCACAAAATCGCACGGGAAGGTACTCCCAACTCCAAAGCTTCAATCCTTTTTCTTTCTTCTACCTCCAAACTCTCTCAAAACCTCAAGGGATCTCCATCTCTACTCAATTTCGTTCGATTTCCTCGCACACAAGTGATCTATGGTATGTTTCTCCTCTGATCTCCAATTACTTTTTGCAAATTCATCTTTGATCTATTGTCATTGTCAATATAGGGTGAGACCTACTATGAACCAATTGCCATGATTTTCTTGCCTAGATTATTACCTTGAGGAGATTCTTTAGTGTGCTTAGATGAGGAATATATTATACTTACTATTGTTGGATCAAAAAGTTTTATTTTTACCTTTCTTCATTGTTTTAGATGATGAACACAAGGAGCCAAACTCGTGTGCTTATACCACT
The DNA here is from genome assembly GCA_023614405.1 of Avena insularis. NCBI lineage: Eukaryota > Viridiplantae > Streptophyta > Magnoliopsida > Poales > Poaceae > Avena > Avena insularis. The sequence goes on from CM042696.1 coordinate 117,353,497, forward strand.
AGCGCTTCTCAGCTTGCAGCGAGCATGGGGATACGGTTCAGGGATGAGGCCCATCGTGATCGCTTCAACATGATTAAGAACCACGAAGTGAAGGCCACCAAGTGGGCTTGCCCCATTATATTGAACCAACTCGGTATTTCTGATGAATTTAATTTACTTTGCAATAGAGTTGGCCTACAAAACTTTGTGTACAATGATGTACCTACTTATCGCCGCTTAACCATTGAATTCTTAAGTTCGTTGCAAAGCACCGTTAAACTATGTCAAGGAGAAGATACTATTTCTTTCCGTCTGATGAACAAGAACTACACTTTAACATTAGATGAATGGTGTGCATGTTTTAATTTTCCAAACAATGATATTCATGCTTTACGCGCATCTTTTACTGGCTTAAATCCTTCCCCCGATCAATATTATAATGGAATGAGCTTCACTAGTGGAGTAAACAAGGGGAAGAATATTCAACATCCTGCAATTCACTATTTGTTCTATGTTATTGCTAACACCTTGCAGGCACCTAATGAGTTCACGAGACTCAATGAGGAGGACATCCTAGTCCTTGCAAAGGCTGCTTACATCAACTGCAACCTGTCACTCAACTTGGGCGCCATCCTTGTGCGCTACTTGGAGAACCAAGCCTCCCAAAGCCAAGGGCCAATCACAGGAGGAGGCATCATCACCGTGCTTGCCGCTGCCCTAGACATTGATCTAGGTGAGTTGCAACCCGTACTAGGTGAGACACATGTTGGTTTCTCCACCTTGAGGGCCTGTGGAATGCTCACTAGGAGAGGTGGTGTTTATTACCTGCATATTGTTGGAGCTGGGCGTATCTACCCTGCTCCTATTCCTAATGGTCTTTTCTCTATCGAGGAAGGACGTTTGCTATATGATTTGCAGGTTGAGCAACACCAACCCGAGGAAGAGATTCCTGAAAAGGATGAGGACCAAGAGGAGGAGCAAGAAGTTCCTTATCAAGAGGAGCAGCCACAAACCCGGTTCGCCACATACCAAGATTTCCAAGGACTTGGAGGGACTGTGGAGAGGATGCACAACCTCTCTTTGAACCTCCAAGAATAAACAAGTAACCTCTCAACTCAATTTCCAAACTAGAGTAACGACTTTTTCCCTCCACCACAATGATTTGAAGGGCTTGCAAAAGCCTAAGCTTGGGGAAGTTTCCTCATGTATCTTTATTTGGTGTTTATTTGCTTTTATCTATTTGGAGGTTGCGTTTTTATTTGAGTTTATAAGAACTCGTGTTGGTTTCCCCAACACTTTATCTTTAGTTCTTTCTTTTTTTGCTTTCAAAATTTTTTAGCCAAGCTTTGCCGCCAATTTACTATTCTTTAAATTCCCTCTCTTAAAACTCACAAAAAGATTTCTCCATTTTTCCTTATTTTCCCTCTTTCTTTTCTTTCCGCCTCGAGGTCTTCATATATTTGCAGGAAGTGATCGACTTTGAGTTTCCAAGAAACAAATAAAAAAGGAAGAGAGAAGTGGAACCAAACATGAGAGGTATGCCCTATGACTCCCCACTTTTGAAGTTTGAGAAACCCATGCTAGTTAGTAGTAAATGTTGAGATATTATATTGGTGGAGTGAGTCTTTATATCATAGTAAGATTGTCGTTTCCATGGGTATTTAATTGGGCTCATTTTGTTCTAGCTCTCGTAATTAACCATGTCTTGCCTAAAAATTGCTAAACAATTGTAATAAGAAAACGTCTCACAATTGAGGACTTGGGTGTTGTAGTTCTTAGTCTTGAAGGTTTATTACTAGAGACACTCAACATCATTGAAAATGTTAATTGACTTGATAGCTCTCTTTAAAAGGATTTGTTTGATTGAATTAATGTTTAGTGGTTTTTGTGAGCATGCCAAAGTTTGACTTGTTAATCATAAGAATGATGTAGCTTTACGCGTGTCAAACTTCATGGGATGCCAACAACTCCGCTGGCCTACGAACGATCTTCATGGACAAAACTCCTAGATTTCGGCTATGAGTTGATTAAACACTTGTAGTAGTAATGCTATAGTGGGTAAGATTCTTGGCACTCCCGGGTAGCTGTAATCATGATGGAATCACTCCTCTGGCTGTTATGAGAAATCATTATACAAAAGGAACAAAACCTTAGTGATGCCACGGGTGTCCATCACAGCCCGATAAACTAATATTTTTTGGCATGCTCTCAATTACTTAAAAACTAAAATTCTTGAAGGACAATGAATAGAAAAGTAGTGCTTGCAAAGTCTTGATTCGTTGATGTTGGAGAATTGAGATACTCTAGTATATATGCTTTTCATGAAAACTCTCACACTCTTAATATACATGATTATACTTTACTGTTCAAAGGAAAGCCTATGAGTTGATTACTTGACACGGAATAAAGTTTACTCATTTGAATCATCCATGTTTACAATAATTTTGCTGCTCTATAAGGATGCATGAAACCCGTATGATATGCTTTCCATTACTCTATCTATGCTGAAGTTTTTTAGATTTATAAAGTGGAGGAAACATGAGACTACTAATCATGAGTAAGATCACCATCTCGTTATTTCAGTTTAAATGCTGAGATCCTTTTTGATCTTGGTTTTCTTGCTCGAGACGATCAAGTTTAAGCTTGGGGAGGTTGATGGCTCTGAAATATAGCCATCTATGTACACATTTAAACTAGATACTAATCATAGTTTTGATGAAATATCTCTCTAAACCTTGCCACTAATGCTAATATTCAGAGGGGTATGCAATCCTTTCTTTTTGTATTTTTCCTGCGCAGATAATGTCGTTTAAAGGAGGGAATCCCTACATTAAAGTCAAAGATACGAGATTTTCAACAACCAGAAGAAACCAGGAGCCGAACAACGGAGGCAGACGACTTAACGACCAACTATACGGCCGGAGCAAAAATTCTGACCATATATCTCCGGTCATATAGTTGGCACCGCCACCGTTAGGTCAAATAGAACAACTTTCGTGAAGGGACCCCTATGTAAAGAAGCCTCGGGCAATGAGAAAACAAGCCAGACCTCGCCAAAAAGTCTCTGCCATAGATCTCCAGCTGCCTCCAGATCTCCAAACCCTTTTCCATCTCCATAGACATATTCCACCACTTGTAATAGTAGATCTCTTCTATGATTGGTGACATTGTATTGCTATCAATCTTATGATTTTCATTACAATGTTTGTGATTGTTGATCTCATGTCTATGTGTGAGTAATTCTCCTTGGGCTAAGGGCTTTGTCCTAGCCATGTAGTAATTGTGCATGTGATTTATCATAGATGGGATCATGTATTAATTTGTATGACATAATGATTATTGTATCTTCTCTTGCCTCAATCCAAGGACTTGTCAGGTATCCAAGACCCCGAGGGTTGAGCCAGGTATAGCGAGTATGAGTGATGACTGATCTGCAGGTTGGCAACTCTAGTGACAGAAGGGGTAGTACGGCTATATGTGAGGGATTTGCTTGGGATTATCGGTGACATCACTATGCATATCATTAGTTCTCTTTCTTCTATGGATGAGACTAGTAGGTTATTGCTATAAGCAGTTGCAGAGGCAATAGAAATTATGGATGCACTGCCCACATATAATTTATCTTACTCTAACAAGTACACACATACTTTATTTCTATCTTTTATTTCCATCAGATGTTTTTGCATAGCTAAGGTGAAACCGAATGCACTAGGACCTCTCTCCATCATCGACAACAACAAAAAGACGTAAGCTATTGGTCTAGTAAAAACACGAAAGGAATTCTAAAACTCCCGAAGGTCTGTTAAGGTAACTTCACTACGCATTCGCTTCTCGTGGATTCGATAACCTAGGTCTACTAGGGAAAAGAGCTATACTACATCCGTAATCCGGATCGAAGGTACCAATCAACACCTACACACATGTCATAGACAAGGAAAAGTGATAAAATTCTACCTAAACTACTAAATGTGCAAAGCTCATATGAAAGTAAATGAGAACTAGAAGTCATGCATATAAGGCATAACTATAGCTGAAAGAAACATAGTATGAGAGATAAATGGCTCATTTTATATGACTAAAAGAGGTGGTATTTCACATCCATCAATAGCTCTAACCCGAAGTGGACCACCCTGGTTAGCGAGTCAAAGTGGGTATATCCGGAAAATATATCCCAACAGTTAGAACATATTCTGAACACCACATACCAAGTTATTTTTCTTTTATGTGAAACCTACTAATCAACGGGTTAACATTTATTCTCCCTGTTTCATCCTATCTACAAGTCCTTTCCCCATCATGTTACGAACAGTTGGAAGCTGGCTTTGGAAAGTCCGTATGACCAAGCTTATAAGGATTGAGTATATTTATGAGAGGTTCTATACCATATATTAACCTTTTTTCTTGGTTATGGTGAGTGTTTTAGGGAGTCTACTAGAGATGGCCTTACCCTCGTCTATTTTCCCTTCTTATCTTGAGGTTGATGACTCCCCATAACTTCTCTCTCCCTCTGTCGCACAAAGTTAGACAATGCGATACAGAAAGGGTTTGAGGGAACAATGTGCAACGCTACAGAGAGCGTGGCATCGTGTCAATATATATCAAAAAGATTACAAGAGTTACAATACGTACAAACATGTATACTTGTACATTTAGGAAACCAATCTAATATAGCCTACCGAATATAACAAATATTGTTATGAATATAACACATATTATATCATCCTCCCTCAATCTCAATTGTAGGAAACATACTGAGATTGTGCTTTCACTCTTGATACAATAGCAATAGTAGAGGATTTGTAAATATTTCACCTAACTGATCTTTCGAGGATGGAAACCGAACTTGCAACAATTTTTGAGCAACTCATTCACGAAAAAGCAAAATCAACTTCAATATGCTTCGTTCATGCATGGAAAATTGGGTTGCAAGAAAGGTATGTTAAAAGATAGAGATGTTTCCCAGAGAGGGAGTGAATATGAAATTTTAAAACTAATACGGTTTTGACTTAAAATAATATGGAATTAAACTAACATTTATTTTACAAGCACAAAACCTAAATAAGCTAGGCTCAACCAAGTACACCAACAACAAGTTAAGCTAAACAAGATAGCACAATATATAAATATATATAACACAAGTGATAAGCAAGATATAAGTATTTCAACATAGATGACTATCATGAGGAAAGTAAACTCGGGTATAGAGATAACCGAGACACGCGGAGACGAAGATGTATTCATGTGTTCCCTTACAAGTAAGGTATGTCACTTTGGAGAGGTGTGGGATCCCATGAAAGATTTTCCAATACCACGAAGCTCACATTATTCTCCAATCCTATCCCGCAAAGGACATGGGCCCTTTCCTTATGGCTTGCTTTTTCTTCACTTAGGAGATGGAAAGCTCCACAACCACTTCATAAATCTTCCACAAAGAGGTCATGGAGGCATCAACCGCCAAGACAACTAGGAGGACACCCTCCAAGAATTACACGCTCACAGTCTCTCACTCGAAAAAAAACATAATGGAGAGCTCATCACTTATGCAAGAACACCAAGGGTGCTCAAATCCTTCACTCTCAAATCCTACCAAAGCAACAAGTGCTAGGGAGGAATTAGAGAGAAAGAACAATGGTGAAATCAACTAAAGACTCCAAGATCTAGATCTAATGGGTTCCCCTCACTTGGACGAGGAATTGGTTGGTGGGGACTATAGATCTAGCTCTCATATTTCAAAGTCCTCAAAAAGATGCAAAAATCCGCCTGCGGTGGACGGATCCTACTCCTTCTAGCAATCCAATAATACGATAGAGCTAAAAGTGCAGATTACAAGAGATGTTTCACCTGTGCGAGTTGAGGTTGTGACTATCGATGCCCTAAAGGCCTAGGACGGCTTATATAGTTATCCAGTCCTAGGGTTATAGGAGGGTCCTATCCGGCTATGATACAGATTCGGTTACATAGTACATCTTGGACTACAAGTATTACTATAGGCCTGAGTCGATAAGTCTTCTAGGCCTTCCCGTAGCCGGATGGGCTTCCAACTTCTCTCCCTGACTGGGTCGTTCGTGAAGCATAGCTCTAACCCAAAATGGGCCACCCTGGTCAGCGAGTCACAATGGGTATACCCGGAATGTATATCCCCAACGGTGGCCCTCGGAAGCCTCCAAGATCCAAAGTCGTATTTCATTGTCTAGCTTGATTCTTCTTCGACTGTAGAATCTTGAAGGGTTCCTAAAACTCCAAAACAAAAATTAGGATCCGAGTCTCAAAAATGAGTTGGACCTATTAATATCTCATCATTGTTTCCCTGCTCAATTTCAAACTGAGCTAGAATATGGTCTGTGACACAACCTGGCGTCATTAAAGGTCTAGTCTTCTCACTAAAAAATATTCTATCAGTGTGACCGTTAGTGGGTCCACAATGCACGGAACCGAGGCACTGTTTCAATGCGTGCATGGAAATTGAGGCGTCGTATCCTTTGGGGAAGTTGCTCTTCTTGTTCCGTGATGCGTGGCATAATATTCGCATGTTTACACTAATCTTGGCACAAATGGGGTTATAAGGGGTAAAATCTCCTCGATTCTCTCCACAAGTGCCCTCATTCTCCTTCTCCCCGAGAAAATCCTGCGCTCCTCATCTTCCTCTCTCTCTCTCTGCCGCCTACCCAAGGTCATTCCTATGGCGAGATGGCTGAAGCATCAAGCTATGGTGGTGCGGCATCGTCGGCGACAGCGGAGGATAACCGGTACCGCGGAGTCTGGATCCCATGCATACTGGACGATGAGAATCTCTGAGGCATCGAGGAGGAGGGTCTTCCCATCACCGGCGAGTGGCAAAGAGGCTACGAAGAGCCTCTTCCCGTTCCCCACGATGACGAGTGGGTTCACTTTGGGACCCATCTGGATCGAGGTTTGAGCTTTCCGCCCTCGGAGTTCTTCTCCGAGGTAATTTCCTACTACGACATGCAGCTCCATAATCTACCTCCAAATTCTATTCTTGAGCTAAGAGCCCATGTCTCTCTTTGTGAGGGTTACCTCGTAATTAAGTCGAGTCTTACTTTGTTCCGGTACTATTTTAGTACTAGGAAAAATTCTATCAATGCCGGCATTCCATAAAATACCAGAACCCTTAGCTTAGTCCTTAGGAGAGACTGGGTCTATCCCAAGGTCATAGATAGTGAATCAGTAAAGAGGTGGCCAACCACCTTTTTCTATCATAAGGATAAGCCGGCTTCCGGCAAGACAAAATGCTTGCTGGTTTTTGTTGACGGTGCTGCCACCCACCAAGAGTCTTGGGATGCGGAGGTGTCGACTCTTACTGAAGACTTGATCCGCGCCAAGAGGCGGATTGAGTTTTTGATGAAGCATAAGGGTCTGAGGGGATACAACTTAGTCCATTGCTGGCTAGCTCATCGGATTCAGCCTCTTCAACATCATGGGGACCGGCAGATGCATTCGATCACCAATAGCAAGAAAGACAGCCTGAGAGTTCTTGCTTATCTGCATATGTTTTATTTGCAATGCTGAGATCCTGACTTTTAGCTCGCTGACCTCCCCCGGATCTAGCTCCTCTCGAAGGATATCCACCAAAGGATCCAAATACTCAGGAGGATGAAGAACTTGAAGTGTTGCCAGACACGCTCATCCGGAAGTGTAAGGCTCTGGTTGTCTCAGCTGGCATGCAAGTAATGCCAGTCGTCAAGAAGTAAATTCTTCCATCGGACTTTGTACTTTCTATATTCTTTCTGGGTCATAACGATCATAACATGTTACTATCCAGAGCTAAACTTTGGGGAAAGGAAAGGCAAAGCCGGGGAAGACTCTACGCTAGTAGAAGTTACCCTTGGTTTCATCTGCTGTTGCGCCTCCAACTCCTAACCCAACCTCATCGTCAGTGCCGGAGGATGATCCGTCTCCGTGCACTGAGGATGTTGTGGCTCAACCTAAAGAGCAAGAGAACATTAGTTCACAACTCGACATCACCATGAGTGAATCGGGAACTGATAAGGGTGAACCCTCTAAGGGTAATGATCCCTCAGCCGAAACCTTCACCGAAAACCTTCTACAGAATCCGGGTGTTACCAAACTTGGCCTCACTAAGAAGAGTGTAGAAGAGATCCGAAAATTGGCCCTCCACTGCTTAGAGACCAAAAATATTATGGCTGAAGAGGAGGCTCAAGAAGCTGAAGACGTGGAGCTTGTCGATCTGCTGGAGCAAGGTCGTCTTCATGACGAGAAGTTAAAGGCCGGTGCAGTTCTGCCTCCGTCTATCATTCCTTGAACTCTTATAGAGAAGGTTTCTACTGAAATCAATAGCATCCTCAACAAATTGCAACACGAGAATTTTGTAAGTCGTTTTTTGACTCTTTATTGCCTTTTATATATCATATCCTCTAGCCCCCAAGCATGACGTTGGATAGAGACTAGAAATCCGAGTTTATGCTTTTATAGGATGCCAAAGAACGAAGTAGTGTAGCCCCCAAGGCTCGTGCTGAAATTTAACTTAATTAAAATAGCAGCTCAAGTCTTAGTAGATTTTCTAACTCTGGTTACCATTCTGACTTGTTTAAAGCTCTCCGGCTTGAAAATGCTCATCTTAAGGTTGATAAGGATGAGGCCGAAAGTAAGTTTTCTAGCTACCTCTTTTATGTTTTTAGCCGAATTGTGAATTTGACTAACCTTGTCCTTCTTACTCCAGGCTTGCTGACTCAATCCTACAAACTTGTGGATGACGCTGAAAACTTCAAAGCCTTAGAGTTCGAGAATGCCGGCTTGCGCGAGCAACTTAAAAAATTGCAAGAGGACCATGAACGCAGTGTCAACAATATCCTTAAATCCAGCAACATGGCCACCGAAGAACGCGACCGAACTATTGCTCGCCAAGACAAGGTGATATCTGATTTGAAAGCAGATATGGATAGGTAGAATGATACCACTTAGGCCCTACAGGATGAATTCTAGAGTCTGCAAGAGGAGAAGACCAAAGTAGACGAAACTATCTTTGGTATGTTTGTTGCCATTTCGTCACCTGTTTAATTTTTTCGACTGTATTAGTTAGATATTATTAAAACTGCTCCCTTTTATAGGGCCTCTCAACCTCTAGGATTCGTCTTTGTTTGAATCACGCATCGGCTGACTTGTCGCAGTTGGAGATTTAATTCATGATTTCCACCAAACTCTTGAAGAGATTGGTGAGACCGTTAATCTCTCCAACTTAGACAAGTTATCCGCCTTTGAACTGCGTGATAAAGTGAAGGTTATCCCTCAGCTGGTCAAGGATTGCAAGATGTCCTACGCCCACACAGCAGCGCAGAATGCCCTTACCATGGTAATGAGCCACCACGGAAGCATGGAAATTTGGCAAATTACCAAGGGTCATTTGACTATTGATGAAGACATCAATACTCAAAATGTTGGAGAAATTTGGAAGTCTTGTGTCGGATACACTTGTCGTGTGGCTGAGATAACCAATTATGAGAAGCCGTTATACCAATCCGTCGAAGTGCCTCCAAGCCGAAAATGATGAAGCCTCTGAAGACGATGACGAGCAGACTGAGTCTGACGTCCTTGTATCGGAGAAAGATCAGGGTGACTTGGGCGGTGGCACCAGCGGGCCGACAAATCCTCCGTCTCCACTTGCAATACAGAATCGGCTAAAAAAACTTTGTTATTATGAAATGAATTGATGTAATGGTTAAACTTATTTATTTTGTGGTGCTATTATGTAAGAACTGAAGCTTTACTCTTAGCAAGTATGTTTTTATTTTGTGCTTAAAAAATACTTAAGCACTATGTGTTCATACTTATCGTTTATCTGGCTTTCTTCCTCGTCCCTTTCATGAGCCGTCAAACCTTTAGCACGAAAACTTTGCCGAGTAATGGAGCTCAATTGCTAAACTAGTTTAAACCCGGAAAAAATCCGGCCTCCAGTACCAACAAATCACTACTCAAAAAATACTCGCGTCCAGTAATTAGACAAAAACCAAGTATAAAAAGAAAATGAGACTTACACCCGAAGGTAGCTTTTATTTAGAATCGGAAATCTAACCAGAACAAACATGAGCATAAAGTACATTCAAGTATCCTCGGATTTTCGACTATGACATGATCATTTCGAAATAAGATGGTACTTAAAACTTCTCAGAAAAAACATTAAGGGAACCAATACTTTGTTTCACTTTTATCATGTATATTGATATAATTACAAAGAAACAAATTTTAAGCATAAAAGGGACATAGCGAGCAATATTCCATGGACGGTCTATCTCATCCGGATCTGTACTACCTCTAGCTCTCTTCCTCTTCTTAGTAGCGAGTCTTTCTTTATCCGGCCTCATGTCTGTTAGGTAGTATGAACCATTATGCTATACTCTACTAACCATAAAGGGCCCTTCCTAGATTGGGGAAAGTTTGTGCTTTCTTTTTTGCACTAGTCAGAGAACTAGATCGCCCTTTGTGAAAGACCGATTTTTGACTCTCTGACTATGATACTTGCGTAACTTCTGCTGATAGGCTATAGATCTCTACTCAGCAATGATGCAAACTTCCTAGGGTATATCGAGGTCATCTTGCCGAGAAACTTCGGCATCTTCTTCGACATACGCAGCGACTCGGGGAGAAAGATGGATAAGATCACTCGGAAGAACTGCCTCTTAACCGTAGACCAAGAAGAAAGGTGTATATCCGTTTGACCTATTAGGAGTTGTTCGTCAGCTCCATACAACAGATGGAAATTTATCCGTCCAAGCCCCTGAAGCATCGTGAAGTGGTGCTTCGAGTCTCGGACGAAGGCCTTGAAGAATTAAACCATTTGCCCTTTCGACTTGTCCATTGGCTTGTCGGTGTGCAACTGATGCAATATTGAGTCGGATTCCCTGATCTTCACAAAACTCAGCAAGTTCTCCCATTAAAAAGTTGCTCTTGTTATCTGTCATAATACAGGGTAGATAGACGAATCGAATTATGATGTCCTCGACGAATCTTTTCGTTGTAGCTCCATCACAACTTGTGACGGGTTTAGCCTCAATCCATTTCATGAACTTATCCACTATCACTAGTAGGTGAGTAAATCTACTTGGAGCCCATTTAAACGGTCCTACCATGTCAAGCCCCCATACCACAAAGGGCAATGTAATCGGAATTGTTTGCAGCTGATCAGCCGGAACATTGGCTTGTTTGGCGAATTTTTGGCAGCCTTTGCACGTCTCGACTAACCTCTCGACATCTGCCTTAGATGTAAGCTAGAAAATCTGTGTCGAAAAGCTTTTGCCACTAAAGATTTGGCTACGCGTGATGTCCGCATTCGCCTTTGTGGGTTTCCCTTAGGATTTCCACTCCTTCTTCCGGAGAAACACAGCGCTAAAAAACCCTAGATGCACTCCGCTTATAGAGCTCACCACTAATTATTGTGTAGGATTTCGCTCGTCGGACGATCTATCGTCTCAGGACTTCATCTTCGGGTAATATTCCTTCTACCAAGAATTCAAGGTAGGGTTTTGTCCAGCTGGGAATTATAGCCAGAACTACTACGAGCGGTGAGTCATCAACTCCTGTGATAGAGGGAAATCTGAGGTGCTCCATAAAAGCACCATCCGAGACCTTTTTCCGTGCAGAGCCTATCCTTGATAGTGCATCTGCTTCCTTGTTTTCTGTTCGAACGATTTTGCTAGTTCATCCACGATAGTGATCAACTCATGTGATAGAGGGAAATGTGTTGAACTTCAAATGCTTCGAACGATTTTGCTAGTTCGTCCACGATAGCTCGATATGATGCCATGTGCTTATTTTCCCTACAGATATCAGATACTTGCTGAGAAACTAAATCTGAGTCTCCATAGCACATGAGTCAGCGAATGCCAATGTCTTTTGCAATTCAAATTCCATGTAGCAGGGCTTCATATTCGGCAATGTTATATGTCGCTGTGAAGTGAATCTGCAACACATAGAATAGTTTGTCTCCTTGGGGTGATTTGAGTACCACGCCAGCCCCCAAGCCCCCGAGCGCTTTCGACCCGTCAAAGTGCAAGGTCCAATATTCTAACTCTAGGACATTCGTATTTTCTACCGCCACTATCCAATCAGCAACAAAATCGGCAAGTATTTGGGACTTGATCACTGTACACGGTTTATACTCAATGTAAAAAGTTGCTAGCTCAATTCCTGTGCCATCGCTGTTGTTGATTATGTCTCTCATGGGAGCTGTGCTCACCACGGTAATCTTGTGCTCTTGAAAATAGTGTCGTAGCTTTCTGGATGCAAAGAACACACCATAGGCTAACTTTTGGTAATGAGGATACTGTTGTTTTGATTCAGTCAGGACCTCGCTGAGGTAGTAAGTCAGATGTTTCACCAACAGTTCATGTTTTTTCTCTGGTTGTTCCTGTCGGGGCCATGGCAACCAGAGTGCCACGTCCCAACGGTTAGCAGTCCCCAACCAGGTAGCACCGACTGGTGAACCCTCGTGAGGGTCCGCTCCACGAGGAAACCTCCTCCGGAGGGAGGCCATCCCCCAGGAGGCTCCACTAGGAACCGAACTTTGGATGCTTTGGAGCACTTTTCAGGGATTATTGGTAACTTCATCGGGCGGCCAGCCGACAAGACAGATCCCGACAAGGGGCGCAGTGGCCCCATGTCCTATGTTCTCCTCGGTAAAGGAAGGTCTGGTCCAACTCCTTTTATGCAACGAAAGGACATACGACTTCAGCGTAGCAGGCATGCCAGTTGATGTTTGGGTGCTAGGGAGACAGCGGGCAGCGCCAGACAAAGACAAACAGGGAAAAGGAAGGCCACTTTATCGATGGACAAAGAAGCACCCGGCACCCAATTCTCGGTCCACCAAAAAGCAACCCTATAGACCAAGACCTCGGGGGACGGCACTATGGTGACCCTTCCCACCCATGGACCGGGGAAGGGTCCCGATGCCGCCCTATATAAGGGACCCTTCTCCTACCTTAGAGGGGATCAATCCTTGAGATCTAAAACCCTAGACTTTCATCCTCCATTGTAACCTCGCAAAGCCATGCGAGCAATACAACCAAGCAGGAATAGGGGCTTTACCTCCTCACGAGGGTCCCGAACCTGGGTAAAAAAACCATGTCACCTTTCTGTCGTGTGCTTGCTCTGCCGCCATTGCCGGGTTCTCTTGGATTTGCGTGTCTAGCCCCCTCTCGAACCAAGGGATCGTTGGACCCTAGTTCCTTCGCGAGACAAATCTCTGACATTTGGCACGCCATGTAGGGGGCTAAGGCACGCTTTCAAGATCTTCCTCGACCTCGATGACATGTCGGCTAGCAACGAGACCCGTGCTGAGCAAGCCCTCCATCACGCAGCGATCAAGGCCCAGACAGAGCCGCCTCCACGGCGCACCTCCTCCGAGAAGGCCCCGTCGACGGAGGACGAAGGGGGCTCCTCCTACCGCCCATAGCAGGAGCCCTCTCCCTCCTTGCACGGTGCCACGTCCATCTCCCGCACCACGTCATCATGTGTCCACCCTGAGTGTCTCACCCCGGAGGCTTCCAAGCGCATGGTGTACAAGCTCATGGATCACCCGCCAACTGAGCTAGGAAAGGGAAGCTGGTGTGACCGAACCGCCAAACTCCTCGACATCACCACCCACTCTCTAGAGGGCCCGGGGGCTCGAGGCAGGGACGTGGCGCCGAGGGTTGGGGGCTCGCTCCCGCCTCGCCACCATGAAGGCGCCCCTAAGCTCGACAACACCACTCCACCGCCTACAAATAGGTGCCATATCGTCTCATGCCCTGTGGCCATGGCGCAGCCGCGCGGGCGTGAGGATCGTCTGGCTGAGGAAATTGCCGTCATGGGTCAGCTGAACCACGTGGCCCTTGCCAATGGCAAGGCGGTCCAAGCCAACAACTTCCTCTTCCTCACCAAGAGTCTTCACCGTGTGGTCTAGCCCCACAAGTTCCGCCCGGAGACACCCGCATGCTACGACGGAACGACCAACCCGTGCGAGTTCCTATAGATTTACACCACGGGCATCGAGGCTGTGGGAGGAGATGACCGCGTCATGGCAAATTGGTTCCCCCTGTGCCTGAAGGAGACAACCAACACTTGGCTAATGAACCTTCCTGAGGTATCAATCAACTCATGGGAAAATCTCAGCTTCCTCTTCATCGCCAACTTCAAAGGGACCTATAAGCGCTCGCTCACCTACTACGACCTCCTTCAGGTGTGCCAACAACTTGGAGAGACCCTCGTCAAGTTCCTGCAGAGGTTCAGCCGATTCCGCCACAAGATCCCCAAGATCTCGAACTCCAACGTCATCACCGCTTTCTCCGAGGGCATGAATGATGTCAAGATGAGGGAGAAGATCGGCATCTGTGGTGAGAGCCTCACCACGGATGCCGAGCTCTTCGTCATGGCTAAAAAGTGCGCTAAGGCGGAGGTGGGCGGATGTTTGGCCTCGTCAAGGCAGAAACTACCCCCAAGGCTTCAGGCTCATCCAAGGGCAAAGACAAGGACCCAAAGCACAAGACCACCACCGTCATGGCTGTGGAACTAGACCAAAAGAGTCCTCACAAGGGGAACAGTGAGAGGGAGAAGGACGACATCTCGTATGCCACTTCCACAAGAAGCCGGGGCATCCCACCGACAACTGCTACAAGCTCAAGAAGCTCCAAGACATGCGTAGCAGCCAGAGGAAGGGAAGACTGGGCAACGAGCAAGGCGGCAACCGCGAGGGCGATCACTGGAACAACAACTCCGGCGACCATGACCTCCCTCCGATGGGCCACCAGGACAATGTCATGCAACAACACCCCCATCCGTAGGAAAAAGGACGCGCCAAGGATCCTAGGGGCTACCAGGTGATGCAGGGCGCCATAGCCTACATTCTTGGTGGTTCCCCGGCCCTAACGTCCAACTGACACTTCAAGCTACTCACTCGCGAGGTTGTGGCTTCCAGACCAGGATTCCCGTCCCCAAAGCTCAAGTGGTCCCAGTGTGCTGTCACCTTCGATGCCCGTGACAACCCCACTTCCACCAGGCTCGTGGGAACTATCCCCATGATCTGCACTCCTACCATCAACAACACCGCAGTCATGCAGACCCTCATCGATGGAGGTGCAGGCCTAAACATGATTTCCACCGAGACTTTCGCCCAGCTGCATGTGCCATACAACAGGCTGATGCCGACCATGTCGTTCTCTGGAGTGACCAGTGGATCCACCATACCCATCGGGCAGGTGTGCCTCTCTGTCATGTTCGGAACGCACGACAACTACCACACCGAGCTCATCGACTTCGACATGGCACACATCGCCCTCCCGTACAACATCATCCTCAGCTACCCCGTGCTGGCCAAGTTCATGGAAGCTACCCATAATGCCTACAACATGATCAAGATGCCTAGAGGTAGTGGCGGGGTCATCATGGTTTGTTGCGATGAGGTGGAAGCCTTGCGCTCCCTCGAGCACGCATAGAAAACTATGGCCACCACTTAACCTGAGGACGTGGATGCCCTGGACTACATTGGAGGCTCCACAAGCAGGAAACTGATGATGGCCCAGGAAAACACCATGGCAAAGAGGACAGTAGCCGCTCTGTTCCCACCTCACGAGGAGTCAGGTGTGGCCGGCGCCCATGTACTCAAGAGGGACTCTTGACCAACCCCCATTTCCTTGCGAGCAATGGGGAGGCTCCCGAGGATGGCAACAATCCAGGGGCTCCAGACTCCCTGATAGACTACACCCAACGCACGTACAACGCCAACTGTCTCCACGGCGGCGACTGAATTACCGGCTAAACAGGTGGATCAGGCGTCTGGAAGGTGGACAAGCCTCTCTAAACGGTACGCCTAAATCCACGACTTTTTGAAGGTGACCCTCAAAAAACCCACATCCCTTATAGCTTCATCTCTTGTAAGACCCCCTGTAAGCTACGGTGGCATTGTAATAAGCTTGAACTATCGGCGCCTTTTGGATCTTGTGCTTCGCGCATGTTTTGCTATTTGGTTTTTCCGCTAGAAAGCATTTCTCCAAAAAACAGTGCCGCCAAATTTCCCTCACATGCACCTAGCGAGCGGGGGCTAGGCACGGTGTCATCACCGGGTCACTCCTCGTCAACATCAGAGCCCAAAGTGTTGGGCTCTAAACTTACGGGCTAGTTTCGGTCATAAGTCACCTCATCCATGGTTCCTGGTGCTTGAGACTCTCGCACGGCGCATGTATGGACCTCCAGCGGCATGTGCCTTTTCCCTATGACCCTCTCCTGGTAAGGTCTACGAGGCGGCTCGTGAGGCACTGACCCTCCACGGCCCGAGCTCGTCAGGACCTAAAGTGTCGAGCTCTCAACTCACGGCCCGTTCCTCGGCTGTGAGTAACCTCACCCACGGTTCCTGACCCAAATTTTTATTGCCGCGATGGCTCGTGATGCACTGACCCTCCGCGGCCTGAGCTCGTCGGGACCTAAAGTGTCGAGCTCAGAACTCACGGCCCGTTCCACGGCTGTGAGTTACGTTACCCACGGTTCCTGACCCAAATTTTTATTGTTGTGATGGCTCGTGAGGCACTAACCCTCCGCGTCCTGAGCTCGTAAGGACCTAAATTGTCGATCTCTAAACTCACGGCCCATTCCTCGGCTTTGAGTTACCTCACCCATGGTTCCTGGCTCAAATTTTTATTGTCGCGACGGCTCGTGAGGCACTAACCCTCTGTGACCTGAGCTTGTTAGGACCTAAAGTGTCGAGATCTGAACTCATGGCCCATTCCTCGGCTGTGAGTTACCTCACCCATGGTTCCTGACCCAAATTTTTATTGTCGTGACGGCCTGTGAGACACTGCTCCTCCACGGTCTAAGCTCTCCAAGACCTAGAGTGTTGAGCTCTGAACTTATGGGTTGTTCATCAACGGCAAGTTACCTCACCCATGGTCCTTGGCCTTTACCAAATCAAAATTCCTCATGCTAGCCTAGCGGCCCTCTCCTCGAGAGGTTTACGACGCGCCTCATGAGGCACTCACGCCTCAGGCGGCTAGAAAACCATAGGGCCTAGGGTGCTGAGCTCTAAACTTGCCACTAGATTACAGCGTCGAGTTACCTCTCTGACGGCTCCTGACGCCCACGACTTGCCACGTGAGCTCATTGCGGGGCCTCCCCTGTAGCACGAATATCTGCCTCTATGGCAACTCCATCGAGAGGCTCCACAAGGGACGTGCGAGACAAAACTCTATGGAGTCGCGAGTGTTGGGATAGCAACCCAAGAAAGGATCCAACAACAAGTTGCCTTACCAATGGTAAAACCCTTGCATGGCGATGCTCCCCCGGGAGCAGGCTCACGGTATGACGACGCGAGAAGGCCTCGATAGGGCAGCGCCACCCAAGTAGCTAGACCCGAGGGCACGTGGAGGCTCCCTGTGAGTCACAGTGCACGATCCCCAGTGCAGTGGGCGAGACCACCCGCTAGAGGCACTCGACGAGGGTACTATCTCCTGACACCACCCCCGGAGGTCACTGATACATTGCAAATGTATCTATAATTTTTGATGTTCCATGCTTGGTTTTTATCTACTTTCTTATGTTTTGTTCCAACTTTGGAGTACTTTCTATACACTTTCTGGAACTAACCTATTAACAAGATGCCACAGTGCCAGTTAACTGTTTTCTGCTGTTTTTGGTTCCAGGAAAGTCAGAAAATCAATATTCTCGGAATTGGACCGGACAAAAGCTAAAGTCGATATTTTACCGGAAGACTCACGGAGCCAGAAGACGAGACGGAGAGGGGCCAGGGGTTGGCCACACCACCTGGTGGCGCGGGCCATGCCAGGCCGCGCCAAGGGGTGGTGTGGGCCCCTCTGGCACCCCCTCGATCTCCCCTCTCGCCTATAAGAGCCTCCCGATGCATAAACCCTAGATCGTCAATCAGAAATCCACGAAAAGTTCTGCAGTGCCACCGCCACCGAATGGGGATTCAGGGTACAGAAAGTCTCTATTTTGGCACCCTGCCGGGACGGGGAAATGCCCCCGGATCCATCTCCATCGATCTCCACCACCATCTCCATCACCATTGCTGATTCCCATGATGAGGAGGGAGTAGTTCTCTCTCGAGGCTAAGGGTTCTACTGGTAGCTATGTGTTCATCTCTCTCTCTATGCATGATCATATTGTGATCATGAGCTTTGTAATCAAGTAGATCTACCTTGCTACTCAAGTGCTTTAATAGATCTCTTCTCTCCCCATGTGTGTGAAAGTGACAGCGTGCACACCATGGTGGCACTTAGGCTAGAGATTACAAATACTTGTTATGAGTTATATTTGGAGTTGGATGTCTTTATGAAATTATGGTGTTTGTTGGAACCATCTAGTGCTCAAGGTGACAGTGTGGGGTTTTCTAGATGGGAAAGGCTTACTTTGAGGTGAGCTGTTATAGCCCTACCATGGATTAGAGTGTCCAACCAGAGAGTAGTTTAGAGTAGTATCATGAAGATAATATATTTATATGAGAGTGTTCACTAGTGAAAGTATGATCCCTAGGCCTTGTTTCTAAACATTGAAGCACCGTTTGCAACTAGATCTGTTACATGTTTGCTTGCTTCTATCTTTATTTCAGTTTTACTTTAGTCTTTTCCACGCCTTTAAGCTATTTTCTATCAGCGTTACCACTTATAGTAATCTATACCACTTGTATTTCACTATCTCTTCGCCGAACTAGTGCACCTATACACCTGACAAGTGTATTGGGTGTGTTGATAACACAAGAGACTTCTTGTATGTTGATTGTAGGGTTGCTTGAGAGGGGATACCTTTGACCACTTCCTCCCTGAGTTCGATAAACCTTGGGTAATCCACTTAAGGGAAAACTTGCTGCTGTTCTACAAAACTCTGCACTTGTAGGCCCAACAACTGTCTACAAGAATATAAGTGCGTAGACATCAAGCTATTTTCTAGCGTTGTTGCCGAGGAGGTAAGGTAAAAGGTACTCACATCCTCCGGTGTGAGTGCTCGAAGTTATTTCCTTTAGATTCTGCAATTTTGTCTTTTTGTTTCTTGTTTTCACTAGTTAGGCTTAATGGAAAACAACAACAAAATTAGAGAGCTTTATAGTATTTATCTTGAGTTAGGACATAAAGTGTTTGAAGAAAAAATTTAAAAACCTATGGAACTTTATTTGCATGCTAATAGCAATGTTATTAGTATGAATTCTTTGGACACCATTATTGCTAATGCTACGGAAAAGTCTAAGTTTGGGGAAGCTAGTTTTTATGAAAATGATCTTTTTAGTTCCCCAGCTTTGGAAGATGGCTATTCTATTGCTTATGATGATACCAAACCTCCCATATATGATGATTACAATAATGAATATGATATTCTCAGTCCACCTACTATTGAGGAGAAAATTAATTATGATTACAATATGCCTCCTATATTTGATGATTATGGTGATGATAATAATAATGATAGCTATTTTGTTGAATTTGCTCCCACCACAATTAATAAGAATGACTATGCTTATATGGAGAGTAATAATTATTTTATGCATGTGGCTCATGATAAGAATGTTTTATATTATTGTTATATTGTTGATTTTATTCATGATGCTACTGAAAGTTATTATGAGAGAGGGAAACATGGTTTTATGCATCTCAATAATATTAAGTTTCCCATCTTTATGTTGAAAGTCTTGAAGTTGCACTTGTTTCACTTTACTATGCTTGTTGCTTTGTGTTTTCATGACTTGTTTCTTTACAAAATTCCTATGCATAGGAAGTGGGTTAGACTTAAATGTGCTTTGAATTTGTTTCTTGATGCTCTTTTTTTCTTCAATTCATATGTCTTATGTGAGCATCTTCTCAAACTATCATGCGTAACTTAAAGGCGTTAAACAAAAGTACTTATTGGGAGATAACCCAAAAGTTTTAGATGAGTCTTGAAAGTTATTACCTCTATAATAACCGCTCCTTATCCTTTTTATTTTCTTTTTGTGCTAAGAGTAACCTCTAATGAGATAGAAGTAATGCTTGGGAATGTTGCTGTCCCAAAACAGATTTTTGTTCTCCACCGTAAAAATTCGTGTAAAATCGTAGTACGTCCTTTTGAGGCGTGAATTTTTGTGCTTCTGACCCAGGTTGTTATCTAACTTCCGTTAGGTCAACACTTTTTGATTTGATCAATAGAAGGTCTTCAAAACAATTCGTCTTTACCTGCTGGTCTGTTTTGACAGATTTCTGCCATTATTTGCATTTGCTTCTTGTTGGTTCCTTTTTGAGTTATCTTTGGGGAATTGAGCTTTTTGAGGGAAGTGCTACAGTATCTTTTGTTTTAATGGAAGTTTTATTGGTGTTGGAACTGAACCTAAAGAATTATTATCTTGAGTGCACTAATGTTGCTAATAAAGATTCTATGAAGTTTTGTATGAAGGAAAAATTTCAGGTGTATGGAAGGAATGAGTAATGAGATGAAGGATGGACTAAAGCTCAAGCTTGGGAATGCCACCCCGTGTCACCCCAAGAAATATTCAAGAGGTACGAGCGTCAAAGCTTAGGTATGCCCAAGGCATCCCCTTCTTCATCAATAAAAATCCCAGGTTTCTTCCAAACGCTTCATTTTTATTTGTTTCATGCACAATTGTGTTGTTCTTGGAGCGTCTTCTTTTTCATTTTCGTTTTGGTTTTTTGTTTGCTTGGTTTTCTTAGTTTGCTGAATAAATTGGTTGGACCCCCTCTTTCATATATTGGTTTTCAAATAGTTTGGTTTGGATTGGAAAAGAGTAGGAAAGTTCATGCTTAAGTGGTAAAGAGAGCTTGTTTTTGACTGTGGCCTATGCTTTGCCATGCCATGCTTGATATTGTTTTGGCTTTATGTTTAGTATTATTTGTTGTAGCATGACTTGTTATAAACAATTGAGATTGCTTAATGTGCCTTGGAAGAATCATGCGTTGTTTTAGCATATTAAAGCATATTATTGTTGTATTCTCCTTTGATGCTTTATTTGGGTTGACTTGGCGCATGCTCACACCATGTTATGACTATCCCAAGTCACCATAGCCTTTATGATCCTTTAGTTTTAAACTTGTAGTATCACTTTATGCTTTGATTAATGATGTTTTGTCACTCTGCATGATTATGGCCATTATTGCTCTCTTAGTTTGTCGCTCCCAGTCTTTTGCTAGCCTCCGTAACCAAGTATGAGTTCCACTATGCATCCAACTCCTAAAACCAAGTTATTCCAAAGAGTCCACCATACCTACCTATTAGCATATGCTATTCCAAGTATATTCATGTTTTTGTTTACCTTCCAAATTAAACTTGTTATGAGAAAACTAGTGATTAAACCTCTCACGAACTTGATGGCACACTTTACTTTTCTTGCCCTTAATAAACTTGAACCATTGTGTCGTCTATGTTGTATATGCTTGCACTTATTTGTTGTGGATTAGCAGAACCATGTTGTCATGGGGAACGCTTTCAACATTGCACTGGTACTTTGTACCTAGTTGATATCATGCTCTTTTTTCTATGGATGTCGTCGGTGTGAAATGAAAGGGGAGCTTGTAAGTCCATGGAGTTATGTATATGTGTTAGAGAAACGCCTGGGCCGTTGGTCTAATCCATGCTGACATGGTGGAAACCTGCAGCGTAACCATAATGAGATGTCTATGACGCATTCTTCTTATAAAAAAAGAGAGTCCTATATTGAGAAAAAAAATAGAAAAATAGAAAAAAAGAGATTATGAAAAGAGGAAAGAGAGAAAAATCACCATATTCCCATGGTAAATAAGAAGATTGTTGAGATGCTCGTTGTCTGCTTGCCTTGTCATTTTGATATGGGGATTCTTCCATATCATCGGGAAAGGGGTACCCCGTTGGCGGTTCTCTATGATACACATGTACTTACGATGACAAGAACTTACCGGTAACTAAACTTGAGTAGAATGAGGAGCGGCCCTCGTATTCAAGGGACATGAGATTTCCAACTTATACTTTGTCAAGCATATACTCCATAGTTTGTTCACTTTAACCTTAATCACTTCAAGATGCTTATGATAGGGGCAATGAGAGCTGAAATCTAATAAGTACCATAATTTTTGGAAGCTCTTTATGAGACTTGAATCCCTGCTTACTTCTATGAAGGCCTTTCTTTTACTTTTATGTTGAGTCTCCACCTTCTATCTTTATGCACCTACTTTGAGAGCATAGTGGCCATTCTTAGTTCTATGTGCATTGTCCCAAGACTAGTTGATTGATGCATAACTTGATATTGCTTGTTTTAAACTATTTGTATCTAGTCACTCTTATGAACTTTGAAGGTGTCCTATGCATTTATATTTGCTACTCTATGAGGGACAAGCTGAATGCTATTATGCTATGTTTTCTTTATGTGAAACAAACAAACAAATGTCTTGCGAAGCATTGTTATTCATGAATCTTTTGTTTGTGCCTTTTCATGTTGCAACGTAGTTTCTTTGTCTTATTGCTACAACTTTGTCTTTCATGTTATGATTGAAGTACTATGATCCCAGCTTTGAATGTTTTACAAATACTTTGATCAAGTTTATGATGGTGCATGTCACCTCAAAAATTATTCTTTCTTTTTATCACTTACCTACTCGAGGACGAGCAGGAGTTAAGCTTGGAGATGTTGATACATTGCAAATGTATCTATTATATTTGATGTTCCATGCTTGGTTTTTATCTACTTTCTTATGTTTTGTTCCAACTTTGGAGTACTTCC
The DNA here is from genome assembly GCA_023614405.1 of Avena insularis. Lineage (NCBI taxonomy): Eukaryota > Viridiplantae > Streptophyta > Magnoliopsida > Poales > Poaceae > Avena > Avena insularis. The sequence goes on from CM042696.1 coordinate 117,376,160, forward strand.
TATACACTTTCTGGAATTAACCTATTAACAAGATGTCACAGTACCAGTTGCCTGTTTTCTGCTGTTTTTGGTTCTAGGAAAGTCAGAAAATCAATATTCTCGAAATTGGACCGGACAAAAGCCAAAGTCGATATTTTACCGGAAGACTCACGGAGCCAGAAGAGAGGCAGAGAGGGCTGGGTGGCCACACACCACAGTGGCACGGGCCATGCCAGGCCACGCCAGGGGGTGGTGTGGGCCCCTCCGGCACCCCTCGGTCTCCCTCTCTCCTATAAGAGCCTCCCGATGCATAAACCCTAGATCGTCAATCAGAAATCCACGAAAAGTTCCGCAGTGCCGCTGCCACCGAAGGGGAGATTCGGGGGACAGAAAGTCTCTGTTCCGGCACCCTGCCGGGACGGGGAAGTGCCCCCGGAGCCATCTCCATCGATCTCCACCACCATCTCCATCACCATTGCTGATTCCCATGATGAGGAGGGAGTAGTTCTCTCTCGAGGCTAAGGGTTCTACCGGTAGCTATGTGTTCATCTCTCTCTCTATGCATGATCATATTGTGATCATGAGCTTTGTAATCAAGTAGATCTACCTTGCTACTCAAGTGCTTTAATAGATCTATGCTCTCCCCATGTGTGTGAAAGTGACAGCGTGCACACCATGGTGGCACTTAGGCTAGAGATTACAAATACTTGTTATGAGTTATATTTGGAGTTGGATGTCTTTATGAAATTGTGGTGTGTGTTGGAACCATCTAGTGCTCAAGGTGATAGTGTGGGGTTTTCTAGATGGGAAAGGCTTACTTTGAGGTGAGCTGTTATAGCCCTACCATGGATTAGAGTGTCCAACCGGAGAGTAGTTTAGAGTGGTATCATGAAGATAATATATTTATATGAGAGTGTTCACTAGTGAAAGTATGGTCCCTAGGCCTTGTTTCTAAACATTGAAACACCGTTTGCAACTAGATATGTTACATGTTTGCTTGCTTCTATCTTTATTTCAGTTTTACTTTAGTATTTTCCACGCCTTCAAGCTATTTTCTATCAGCGTTACCACGTATAATTATCTATACCACTTGTATTTCACTATCTCTTCGCCGAACTAGTGCACCTATACACCTGACAAGTGTATTGAGTGTGTTGGGGACACAAGAGACTTCTTGTATCTTGATTGCAGGGTTGCTTGAGAGGGGATGCCTTTGACCACTTCCTCCCTGAGTTCGATAAACCTTGGGTAATCCACTTAAGGGAAAACTTGCTGCTGTTCTACAAACCTCTGCACTTGGAGGCCCAACAACTGTCTACAAGAATAGAAGTGCTTAGACATCAGTCACCTAACTGGGTGCAGCCTCGGCAAGCCCCCCGTGAGGCCTCGCCTCTCAACGCCAAAAGCCCAGGCAAGTTCATAGGAGGGCTCGCCAGGCCGACCACCTGGAAGGATGGCACTCTGGCCGCCGCCAGAAAATCCAAGCATTACAGTGGAAACATGCAAAAGGAGAGGCGACAAGCGTGAAGGTCAACTTACAGAGGTCCACGATAGTCTTCCTTACAAACCTAGTCCACAAGGTAGGAAACTAGAGGTAGCTACAACCCCTGTGCTAACGAAGGCGGGCAGCCACGATGGCGTTGCCGCGGCTGCGTCCCTGATCCCTGACCTTCTTAGAAGTGGCGGGGGTAATCCGTGCGGCAGAACATGGGGTCATATACAACCACCAAGAATCCCTTCTCAGCGTCGTAGCAGAACCTCAGCACCGAGCCACGCCTGATCTCGTGGTCGCGGATGAAGCTCTTCCAGTCGGAGGTGACGTACACCTTCCCATACACAGGAACTTCGAGCTCCATGGACCACCAGTCACCGCCTCATGAATGCCTCAGTGGCACGGATTCCTGGAGATGAGCCCCCACGGTGAGGGCAAAGCGCGACGGGAGCCGCACCTTGGTGGACCAGTTATCGTCCTTCAGGACAAGGACGAAGTCAGTGACCTACTCAGGTTCGCCTTCTCCTTCAGTCTTGAGCCCGAATCGGGATGATGCTTGGTCCAGGTTAACCCTCGAGCTAGCATGGTGGTGCCGACAGCCGCAACCCACGCACACTCAGCCACGCCTCCTAGTAGTGTTCCTACCCACCTCCGGAGTGGCTTGGCAACCAGGGTGCCACATCCCAATGGTTAGAAGTCCCTAGCGCCTCTTGATGATGAGCCTTCGAGAGGCTTCGATGCCTCTAGAGGTAGCACCGACGGGTAAACCCTCGCGAGGGTACGCTCCATGAGGAAACCTCCTCTAGAGGGAGGCCATCCCCCGGGAGGATCCACCATGGAACCGAACTTTGCATGCTCTGGAGCACTTTCCGGGGCTTATTGGTAACTTCATCAGGTGGCCAGCTGGTGAGACAGATCCCGACGAGGGGCGCAATGGCCCCGCGTCCTCTGTTCTCCTTGGTAAAGGAAGGTCCGACCCGGCTCCTTTTCTGCAATGGAAGGACAGATGTCTTCAGCGTAGCAGGCGCGCCAGTTGCCGTTTGGGTGCTAGGGAGACAGCGGGTAGTGCTAGACAAATACAAACAGGGAAAAGGAAGGCCACTTTACCGGTGGACAAATAAACACCCGACGCCCAAGACTCGGTCCACCAAAAAGCAGCCCTATAGACGAAACCTCGGGGGACGGCACTATGGTAACCCTTCCCACCCATGGAGCAGGGGAAGAGACCTGACACCGCCCTATATAAGGGACCCTTCTCCTACCTTAGAGGGGTTCGATCCTTGAGATCTAAACCCTAGACTTTCATCCTCCATTGTAACCTCGTGAAGCCACACGAGCAATACAACCAAGCAGGAGTTGGGGATTTACCTCCTCATGAGGGTCCCAAACCTGAGTAAAAAAACTGTGTCACCTCTCTATCGTGTGCTTGATCCACCGCCATCGCTGTTGCTGGGTTCTCTTGGAGTTGTGTGTTAAACCCCCACTTGAACCAAGGGATCATTGGACCCTAGTTCCTTCGCGGGATAAATCTCGAAAAGTTCCACCACCATCACAATGTTAATGACTCTATTTGTCGTAGCAATGTAGAGCAACATAGGTTCCTCATGTTCTGGTGCTACAAGGATAGGGGTGGATGAGAGTACTGCTTTCAGGTCCTGGAGTGCAGCTTCAGCTTCATCGGTCCAGACAAATTTCTTTGTCTTGTTCAAGAGCTTGTATAATGGTGCAGCTCTTTCACCGAGTCGGCTTATGAACCGACTGACCGCAGTGATGCAGCCAGTGATCCATTGTATGTCTTCAGGCGAGTTGGCCTGGTAATGTTGAGTATAGACCTTATCTTGTCCCGGTTCACCTCTATGCCTCCCTGAGACACGATGAAACCTAACAATTTTCTGGCTGGAATTCCGAAGAAACACTTCTTCGGGTTAAGCATTATGTTGTATTTTCGTAGATTTGTGAATGTTTCCTCCAAGTCAGAAATTAGTGCTTCCTTATTTTGGACATCACAGCTATGTCGTCCACGTATGTATGTACATTGCGTATGATTTGATCATGGAGGCAACGCTGCATAGTGTGCTGGTATGTAGCTCCTACCTTTTTGAGCCCGAAAGGCATCGTTACGTAGCAGAAGGTTCCAAAGGGGGTGATGAACGAAGTCTTTAACTTGTCTCACTCCTTCATGCGTATTTGGTGATAACTGGAATATGCGTCGAGAAAGCATAGGAGTTTCGAGCCTGCCATCGAGTCGATAGCTTGGTCGATTCTAGGTAGAGCAAACGGATCTTTGGGACAAGCCTTGTTCAAGGAAGTATAATTGACACACATTCTTAAATCAATGGTGTCCTTTTTAGGGACCATTATAGGATTGGCTGACCACTTAGTGTGGATGACCTCTTCGATGAATGCGGCTAATTCTAACTTGGCTAGTTCTTTAGCTATAGCTTTGCGCTTTTCATTGCTGAAACATCATAAGGACTGTTTGACGGGTTTAGCGTCATGATCCATGTTTAAAGTGTTCTCGGTGAGTTCCCTAAGTACTCTGGTCATGTCAGAAGGTTGCCATGCGAAGATATCTTTATTAGCTTTGAGGAACTCGACAAGCACGCTTTCCTATGCACGGTCTAAGCCTACGCCTATATGTGTCACCTTGGAAGGGTCGTCGTCCTTCAGCGGTGTGTCTTCGTCTCTTCTGATGCCTTGAACTCCGGAGTCGGCTTTAGCACCTCCTTATCTTCGTTACGGGCATCTCAGATGGATCAATTTTCTTCTTGATATCCTAGTACTCCTTGGCATGCAGTTTGGCTTCAGCAAAGGCGACAGCTTTGTCTTCCCATTCACGTGCTTTCTTCGGGTTTCCCCATATTGTGATGATGCCATTGGGACCTGGAATTTTCAGCATGTTGTAGATATAGCAAGGGCGAGCCAGAGATTGCTAGTAGGTTAGACACCCGAAGATAGCGTGGTATGCGCTCTTGAACGACACCACTTCAAAAGACAGTGGTTCAGTCCGATAATTATCCAGCGTTCTGAAAGTAACATACATAGTAATTTCTCCTAGAGAGTTCACTTGTCTTTTAGGGACAACTCCATGGAAAATCACGCTGATGTGATTTAGTTGTGTTTCTGATATCTTCATACAGTGCAGTGTTTGGGTGTAGATGATGTTAATGCTACTGCCACCGTCCATGAGAGTCTTGGAGAACCCATAGCCGTCGTTCAGTGGATTGACGACCAGAGCATACTTTCCTCGCCTATGTGGTTTAGGCAGATGGTCGCTTCGATCAAAGTTAATTGTTACTTCCGACCAGTCAGATATTGGGGGACAGCCAGAATAATTGCGTTGAGCTCATGCATCACTGCCTTTTTTACCTTAGCGGGCTGGGATCTGAGGAAGCATACGAAGGTGTCTTTCTTGGTTGGGTAAGCCTTATTACCATCTGACTTGGGATTTGAGGTATCTACTCCCTCTGTTTACATATATTTCGTGTTCTAGGAAAAACACGGATACCAAGAAGAGCCACCGGTGAGCTAAATTAGAGAGAGATGGGACTAATTTGCCCCTGGTGTAGTCCCACCTCTGTCCACGCTGCCATAAATTCATGCATGCACCCATTGGTCCTTGACGCCTCGCCTGCATAGCAATTGATTGCATGGCCAGCTGCTAGCCCGCTCGTTTGCCTTGCACGCCCAGAAGGGAGGAAGACATTGGATTTGGTAAGACCTTTCAATGCACGGGGAGACAAACATGGGGGCATAATAGGAAAACAACTTCAGAACGCAATGTAAAAGGGAAAATTTAGAAAAAGCTGGAACACGAACTATATGTGAACGGAGGGAGTACCTCCTCGATGTCGTAATCTAACTTGGACTTCTTCTCTTTGTCAGAATTTTATTTCCTTTTTGTCACTTGGCCCTATAGCCAGCGAATTTGTCTTTCTTGATGTCATCGTTAAACGACACTCAGCATTTGTGTGGGAAGATCCCCCGTTACCATCCGGGTGATTCACACCCGGATTATTGGCAATGTTGGCCCAAGTGTAGGTTTTACCAGGTTGCTGGTCTCCTCTACCTTGGACTCAGAAAGTTCCACGGCCTCGTCCCTGGCTGCCTCCGTGCCCTCCTCATCCTCCAGATTTGAAAGTTGCGTTGACAGCTGCGGTTTCTGGATTGGGTTTCTCATTCGAGGTGTTCTTGCGCTTCTAGGTCTGCTACTACTTCGGTTGTTGAGCCGACTGTGGTATGGCTAGGGCATTCAGAAGCCCCTCTGAATCATCGTCGGCATCTGCATATTTTCTTGCCATTTCTATCATTTCTCCCATATTAGTGACTTTGTCACATTTCAGTCGGTGACATAGTTATCCAATTGGGAGCCCTGCGATGAAAGCAGAGGCTCGTAGTCTGGTCGTTTACTCCCTCACAGTAGTTTTTCGTGTCGATCCATCATCCAAGGTAGTCCCGGCAAGTTTCTCCAGCCTTCTGGGTGCAACGCTGTAGATCTCCGACCATATAGGGCCTCCTGTATGTGCCTTTGAATTTCCAAAAGAACACAATTTGCATATCATACCAGTTGTGAATTGTGTTTTCTGGGAGTTCATTGAGCCATGATCAAGCCGTCTTCTGCAACATCAGTAGGAGATACCGTACTGCAATCAAGTTGTTTCCTCCTTTGGTGATGCAGCAGGCCTAGAAGAAATCCTGGAGCTAGGTGTTTGATTGAGCCACACCGTCGTAGGTTTGAATGTGCCTTGAGATAGCAAATCCCTCCGGAAAATTTGTTTGTCGGATCCGTGGCCCAAAGCATTTCGGGCCCACGTATATGCTATCCGACTCGTAGTGCTACGCTTCTATGTTTGAGTTGATCCGGTGCCTGGCATCACTTGGTGACAGGGAGCACCGTCTCAGATGTTCATTGTGGCTGCGGTGCCGTGGAGCCAGGTCTCTGCTTCCTCCACCATCGCATATGCCTCAACATCCTCCCTGGTTCCCGTGGGAGCCATTATCGGCGTTGCTTGGTGGAGAGGGTGGTGCCGGTAGGTTATTTCCAGTTGATCACCGTCCTCCATCCGGGGCATCATGGTGACGGCCAGCGTGTCGGCTTGATCCGGCGTGGTTTTTGTCGTTTCTTCGTTAGTTGTTTCCATCATTATGGCGAGGCTCAGCCGGACAGCTTATGTGTTTGGGAGGTGGCATTCTTTGCCGATCCTGCTCCCAACATCATGCTTCTTCTTATACCCTATGGTGATCTGTCTATCACCGGGGATATTGTTGTGGAACCATTGCTGCTACGGCATCTTGCTCTGTGGCTGGGGAAACATTGCTCCAACCACGTGTGGTTCTGTGCTGCTGTCCCGAAGATCCGGTTCTTAAGCGTCATCCCAAGGGTCGAAGCGATGACGCTGATCCGGTTCCCAATAGGGCCTTGTGTCATGCTGCCGAGCCGTGTCCGTGCGGCATTGGTCGAATTTGGAGACCAGTTTTCCACTAAAGGACGTGGCAACCTTTTGTTGCTGTAGGCCCTTGCTGAGTAATGCTACACTCGTCTGGACCTACTCTGGAGTTGGATTATTTGCTAGGATCTCTTGGGCCATAGAAGTATTTTCTACCGGCGTGTTATACACCCGGTTTCCTTTGTTGTCGATCTGAGGCTGTCCCACGACTCAGGGCTGTTCCAGGTCTTCTTATGCTGCAGGGAGTTATACCGTCATGCATCTGCAATCCGCTGCTTCTCCTCGATGAGATGGGTGGCTTCATCCAAGAGTACCTGGCATTGCGCTTCTAGGGCTAGGGCCCTTTCCTCCAACTCGTCCGGTGTAAGATCCGAGGCGGTTGGCATCGGTGTTGTAAGTGCTTCTCTGAGGATTTCACGGGCACCTCGGGTGACCATGTGTCGATCCACCGGAGACTTTTTCGGTTCTTGGGGGATCAGAGCGCCATCTAAATCCTCCTCGTATTCTTCGGCGACCTCCTCTTGATATGGAAGATCTTTAGCCAGAGTCTTGTGTTTCTTCTTCTTCTTTGCCTTGTTGGCCTTACCGGTGCCCATGGCAAAGACAGCTTTTGGTCTGATTCCTGGAGTTAGACTTCTATCTGTACTTTCGGACATCTGGACATCGGGATTCTCTCCAATATCCATATCATCTTGCGGTTCGGGGGAGTTTTTGTCATATATCTCATCCATACTGTTGTAGGGACTTAGATCCATACCTTCTCCTTCTTCCGCAATCTTGGAGGTGAACTCCTCTTCAATTTCTACTTCAAATGCCCGGAATTCTGCCAATGTCATGGAATATACCGAGGAAGTCGGTGTGTCGGTGTTTGTTCCGATTGCGTCTAGCACCGAGTCATTGTCGTCTCCAGCATCAGCGGAGCCAGATCCAGAGCCAACGTATCCGATGAAGTGTGATCCATGTGCTCTGAGGTAGTAGAGGCCTTCTTCCTTGGCTTCCTCGAAATGTTTTATGGTCTCGAGAACTACGTCTGTGTTGACTATGGCACTCATCATCATCCGCTTCTCGGTGTGCCGTAGAGCCAGATCCGGAGTTGTTGCAGCTTTGATATTCCTGAGATTCGACCTCCTGAGGGAGATCTTCTTCAGATCTAATCTTATCCACAATCTCCCCTTCAGGTGCGGGCTGGGTGGGATTAGCGATTTCTGAGATCCGAATCTTTGTCGCCTCCATGGGCAAAGCAGATCTAGAAGTTTCTTCTGCCTCTATCATCACCGCTAGGGTGGGTTGGCCAGGTTCATCAAAACCAAGGTAAACATCGATCTCGCCAAAAGATATGTTAGTAGCTGGTCACGGCCTCCCTAGACAGAATCCAAGTCTCATCGAGAAGGACGAGAGGGACGTCATTGGCGTAGAGGACCCGACCAATGGCGATGGTTTCGCCGATTCCGATTCGGGCAGATTCTGCCCGGAACACAGCTCCAAATTTACATGCCCCACGGTGTGTGCCAACTATCATCAGATTGAAGACAAGTACGCCATGAGGGGGTCCTTGGGGCGTGGAAAGATGTGGGATGTGAAACGTACGATCGTCCGAGACGGTTAGCACACAAGCTTATCCAGGTTCGAATCCACCTGTGATGGACAGATCCTACTCCTGCTAGAAATCTAGTAGTATGACAGAGCCAGAAGTACAGATTACAAGAGAGGTTTTGCCTATGCAAGTTGAGGTTGATTGTAGAGTTGCCCTAAAGGTTGATCCCTAGGACGGATTATATAGTCATCGGTCCTAGGGTTACAGGAGAGTCCTATCCAGCTACAATACAAAGTCGGTTACATAGTACATATTGGACTACAAGTATTCCTACAGGCCTAATTTGGTAAGTCTTTTGGGCCTTCCTGTAGCCGGATGGGCTTCCAACTTCTCTCCCTGACTGGGCAGCCCGTGAAGCATAGCTCTAACTCGAAGTAGGCCACCCTAGTCAGCGAGTCATAGTGGGTATACCTAGAAAGTATATCCCCAACAGCTAGAACAGATTCTGAAAACCATAGACCTAGTTATTTTTCTTTTATGTGAAACCTACTAGTCAATGGGTTAACATTTATTCTCCCTGTTTCATCTATCTACAAGTCCTTTCCCCATCGTGTTCCAAATTGTTGGAAGTTGGCTTTGGAAAGTCCGTACGACCAAGCTTATAAGGATTGAGTATATTTATGAGAGGTTCTATACAATATATTGGTACCTTTTTTTCTTGGTTATGGTGAGTGTTTTAGGGAGTCTGCTAGAGATGCCCTTACCATCGTCTATTTTCCCTTCTTATCTTGAGGTTGATGACTCCCCATAACTTCTCTCTCCCTCTGTCGCACGAAGCTACACAATGTGATACAAATAGGGTTTGAGGGCACAATGTGCAATGCTACAGAGAGAGTGGCATCATGTCAATATATATAAAATATTACATGAGTTACAATAGGTATAAACATGTATACTTGTATATTTAGGAAACTAATCTAATATAGCCTACCAAATATACCAAATATTGTTATGAATACAACACATATTCTATCATACTCCCTCAATCTCAATTATAAGAAACATACTGAGATTGCACTTTCACTCTTGATACAACAACAACAATAGCGGATTTTTAAATATGTCACCTAACTGATCCTTCGAGGACGGAAACCGAACTTGCAACCATTTTTGAGCAACTCATTCGCGAACAAGTGAAAATTAACTTCAATATGCTTCGTTCGTGCATGGAAAATTGGGTTGGAAGAAAGGTATGTGAAAAGATAGAGATGTTTCCCAGAGAGGGAGTGAATAGGAAATTTTAAAACTAATACGATTTTGACTTAAAAGAATATGGAATTAAACTAACGTTTATTTTACAAGCACAAAACCTAAATAAGCTAGGCTCAACTAAGTGCACCACCAACAAGTTAAGCTAAACAAGATAGGACAAGATATAAATATATAACACAAGTGATAAGCAAGATATAAGTATTTCAAACTCGGTGACTATAACGAGAAAAGTAAACTCGGGTTTAGAGATAACCGAGACACGCGAACATGAAGATGTATTCATGTGTTCCCTTACAAGTAATGTACGTCACTTTGGAGAGGTCTGGGATCCCATGAAAGATTTCCCAATGCCACGAAGCTCACATTATTCTATGAGCCTATCCCGCAAAGGACATGGATCCTTTCCATATGGCTAGCTTTTTCTTCACTCCGAAGATGGCAAGCTCCGTAGCCACTTCAAAAATCCCATGGAGGAGCCCAGGTCTCGTCACAATCTTCCATGAAGAGGTCATTGAGGCATCAACCGCCAAGCCAACTAGGAACACACCCTCCAAGAATTACACGCTCACAGTCTATCACTCGAACAAATCATAATGGAGAGCTCGCCACTTATGCAAGAATGCAAAGCAAGAACACCAAGGGTGCTCAAATCCTTCACTCTCAAATCCTACCAAAGCAACAAGTGCTAGGGAGGAATTAGAGAGAAAGAACAATTGTGGAAATCAACTAAAGACTCCAAGATCTAGATCTAATGGGTTCCCCTCAATTGGAGGAGGAATTGGTTAGTGGGGATTGTAGATCTAGCTCTTGTGTTTCAAATTCCTCAAAAAGATGCAACAATCATAGAAGCGATGTGAGAGGAAGCGTGCTCAAATGGTTCAACAATGGTGGTCAAAAACGTTCTCAAGAACTATAACAAAACAATGGAGAATAATCCTCTTTTATAGGAAAAGCAAATCTACTTGTTGGGGAAAAATGAGTAGTCTAGGAAAATCGGGCGGTGAGTCTGGTGGAGCCGATCTAGGCGTTGGATGAACCGCCAACAGATTTGGCGGGCCGGTTTAACCATCGAATGAACTAGCACCACATTGATTGAATTTGTGCCCCACCAAAACAACACTTAATATAGCGTGTCAGCAAGAAATGGTTCAAATCAGCGGCCACCGGATGGTCCAGCAGGTAAACCAGCACTGTCGGTTTTCCAGACAGAAACAATGCTGATGGAAATAGTGATAAATTTTGTGTCCAAACTCTGACTTTGGCAAACCTGTTTTTTTGAAAAGCTAAGAACAAGCTCTATCTAGTGAAATATCAGGAGGTAAAATACGAAATAAGGAGAGGTATGAAACCTCCCTAAATGAAGAACCCGTAAAACCTCCAAATTCAAAAATGCAATAGAAGATGCATAAAAATTCTGTTTTCATGAATTTATGCTTGTTGAAGAGGTAACAACAAGCTCATGAACCTCACATGGAGAAACACCAAGAAGAAAAAGAATAAGGGGATTATGCAAAGGGATGAGCTTCCTAAGACGATGTGATCAAGTTACCCAACTGAAAGCCCGCTTGATAGCGCGTCTATCTATCCTGTAACCCGGTCTCACAACAACCACCTTGAGACCGATAAAAGGAAAACATAGCAAGGACATATATTTGCCCTACGCATCACACTTGATCTTGACGACAACGCTTCAAACTCCATTCAAGAAGGAATTCTTCACTTGATCATTGTTGCTTCGTGAAGACTCATAATTTGCTCCATTATACACTACTATGGATAGCTTCACTAAGGCACATCTTAACATTTCCATTGTCATAGAATGGACGGCAAGATTCAAGCATATGATCTTCTCAAAATTCTTACATTGACCTTGCCCCTCTCAACCTTGATGACGATCACCACTTATTGTCATCCGCTCATGGGCTATATGAAATATTTACTTTGGATGCATGCCCATGAAAATACCTAACCCACATAGATAACACAAAGGCACATATATACTGGGTTAGTTCATGAAGCATAATTGACAAAGCTTACCATACCATAAGATCCCATGTGGTATATTATTTATGCTTCATGTGTTGACCAACTTGAATCCAATACTCACTCTTTGTATTGGTCGACCATGTATCTTCTCATGCTATATGTAAATATCTTGAGGTACCACATGTCTCCTCTTGTTGGTCTTGTGGAAAGAATACTCAATGCATGGCACGTTTACTGGGATATGGAGGTCGTCTGCAGTTTGTGAAGTCAGTTCTGTCCACCTTGCCCAATTTCTACATGTGTTCGCTGAAGATTCAGAAGGCTATAATTAACATCTGTAATCGTGCTCAGCGCCACTGTCTCTGGGCGAAAGAAGAAGACTTCTCCTCTTGTAATGCGTTAGTGTCCTGGTCCCTTGTTTGCAAACCTAAGCAACATGGTGGTCTTGGTATCCTGGATTTGGAACTTCAGAATAAAGAACTTCTTCTAAAACAGCTACACAAGTTTTACTCCAAGGCTGATGTTCCCTGAGTCTCACTTGTTTGGTCTCTTTATGGAAACCGAGTACCTCATGCTCAATCTCGACGTGGCTCCTTCTGGTGGCGGGATATTTTTAGCTTGGTTGGAGAGTACAGAAGTATTTCTCATTGCCAGCTTGGGAATGGCACGTCGGTGCTCTTTTGGAAAGACTTTTGGACTGAGGGAGGTCTCCTCTGTGATATGTATCCACGTATGTACTCTTATGCTCTCAACTAAGATCTCTCGGTAGTAGATCTCACTCAAACAAGTAACCTGAGTGACTTCTTTGCTTTGCCTTTGTCTGTTGAAGCGGTCCAAGAGTTTCAGCAAATTTCAACTCTGCTTCAGAACACTTCGCTGATGGTCGATCAGCCTGACCTTCGCTCACTTATCTGGGGAGACAAATATTTGCCATCAAAATTTTATAGATTTCTATTTGCTCAGTTGCCTAAATACGTTGCCCTAAATGTCATTTGGAAGTCTAAAGCGCTGCCCAAATTGAAAGTGTTTACTTGGCTGTTGATGATCGACTGTTTGAACACACGAGATATGATGCAATGAAAGAACCGGCAACTTGATTCGGGGCTAAACTGTGTGATATGCCAAGCCTTTCATACTGAAACACGTGACCATCTCTTCTTCGATTGTGCCTTTGCTGAACACTGCTGGGAAATTTTGGACTTTCATTGGGATTTTTCTCGGTCATTTTCCCTAGGTTTTGCTGCTGCGAGAGATGCTTTCCATGGTCCCTGTTTCTTTGAAATTTTTGCTTGTACTACATGGAACATCTGGAAGGTTAGAAATAATCTTATCTTCAGGAACATACCAGCTTGTTTTAACTGGTGGAAGACTGGTTTTCAGAGTGATTTGCTTCTGATCGGTACAAGGTGAAGGCTGACGTGTTCAACCTCTTGTTGATTGGTTGATCTCCATCTTTGTATAGTTTACTGTATGTAGTTTTTTAAGATCTTCTTTCCTCCTTGATGTACCTCTTCCTTTGAACCTTCTAGCTTGTATTTGTTTCTTCTTTTGATATATATATATATATATATATGAAAATGACAAGTAGGGGCTTCCCGTACGGTATTTGTTTCAAAAAGAATATCTTGAGCTACATAAAAAACTCTTCATTTGATTGCATTCTCCAAATCTTAGTCAACTATAGCTCAACTCGTGAAACTATCATGACATCGACTTAGAGCCATATCTTGAATTATCCTCTTGAGATCTAACTCTCAAGATCTTGATTATCTATTGCTTAACACATAAGCTTAGGGCATGGGTAAGTTGATTTCCACATAAGAAATACATCTTCATTTCTTCTTATTGATCATATCATATTCTGCTTTTAAAATTGATGATCTTGATGTCAATACTTAAGGTATATAGACATCCATACTTGAATCCAACACATGGACTACAAGCATGACCTATAGAATATTCCTTCATATAAGACTCAACAAAAACGTTAGTTCATGGGGATTGACATTTATTACCAAAACCACACATAGGGGCAATGTACCCTTACAATATGTAGCACCAATATTATCAAGCCAAAAAACTAGTGGAGACTCCTGTCAAACATCAAGCTCCTTATGCAATGCTTCTGCCCAAATTAATTCAACAACGACATTGGCAATTACCTTGTACTCTAACTCTCTGCTAGAACAAGAGATTGTAGCCTTTTTTCAAGCACTACATGCGACCAAATTACCACCATAAAAAGTGCATATCCCCCCATGGATCGCATGTCCTCAACATCACCTGCCTAGTCGTCATCTGAATAGTAAAAATGGCACTAGACACTGAAGGCATAAGAAGAAGACCATTATCAAGAGTACTCTGAACAAAACGCAAGATACACTTGACAATAGACCAATGACCTTCAGTTGACGAGTAGAGAAATTAGCACACCCGATTGACAACAAAGGAAAAAAATCAGGACGTGTAAGAGTCTGATACTATAAGCCACCAACAACACTCCAAGGTGTAGTTGCACCATCCTCACTACGAAACTATCAACACTAAATAACTTGATTATAGATGACATATGAGTATCAAACTTGCACTTAAGCATACCAGCATGGTGCAAGAGGTCAAGAGAATACTTATGTAAGCCCTTCCGATCGATGAGCAACCTCAATACTAAGAAAGTAATGTAGATTTCCCAAATTCTTGACAACAAATTCTCGTCGAAGACCATAAACCAAGTGATCAATAGTCTGTGGAGACGAGCTAAGCACATTAATGTCATCAACATACACAAACATATAGACTGTAACCTTAGGGCGATGAATAACAAACAAGAATGTATCTGTAGTTGAAGTAATAAACACATGATCATGAAGAAATGTAGCAAGACGAGCATGCCATGCACAAGGAGCCTGACTAAAACCATAGATGGTCTTAATGAGATAACACAAATGATGAGGATGACCGGGATCCTCAAAACCAGGTGGTTGATGCATGAACACCTCCTCCTCAAGAACACCATTAATAAAGGCATTCTGAATGTCCAACTAACGAAGAGATCAACCCTGAGTAACAACATGTGACAAGAGCAAATGAATTGGTGTAGGTTTAACCAAAGGACTGAACATATCCTCATAATCCAATACATGATGTTGTTTGAACCCTTTAGCAACTAGACAAGCTTTATGCCACTCAATAGTGCCATTAGCATGTCACTTAACTCTAAAGATCCATTTGGAGTCAATAATATTAACTCTAGACTTGGGATAAATAAGGCGCCATGTATCATTTTTATCAGTGCATCAAACTTCTCCTCCATTGCCTCTTGCCAATGAGGAATACTAAGAGCCTCACACACAAAATGGCGCAGTTTAGCAGTAGACTGTGCTAGGCAGGAAGTCAACCAGGAAATTGTGCCATTTGTATGTTGCTTGGCTTAATGCACACTACGAAGGCCACGCGTCGCATGCCTTACAGAATCCTAGGGTAGAGGGTTCAGTGGCTCGTGAGGCTGAGATGAGGACTCGACAGTGCCCATGTCAACTGTAGGTTAGGGCAAGGAAGTGGGTGAAGAAGGTGACTCATACTCGAGCCGAGGCGAGGACGCGGTAGTTTGCTCTGCAGTGAGTCGAGAGGATGACAAGGGAGGTGTATTAGGCGAGGACGTGTCACGTGCGGGAGCGGGTTCGGCCGACGAGGCAGGGTCATGAACTCCTGATCACAAGACCCATGGACATTGCACGCGACACCAGTTTCTGCATCATCGATGTGAAGTTCTGGACGTATAGAACTAACAAGAATTGATTCCTGTGTGGATGTAGAAGGCTCATCCTCAATAATTTTGAGGGAGTGCCATGTCTAATACTTGCCCCATGGTTAGGAAGTAATAACATAGCATGCTAGGCATGAACTTCAAATTGGTCAAGCAAAATAGGAGAAGAATCAGACAAAGATGTAGACGCTGGCAATGGAAGATTTGAGAGTGGAAATACCCATCAAGATATGATATTACGGCTAATATATACGAATTTAGTGGGAACATAAAGATACTTATAGCAATTATGAAGAGAACTATACCCAAGAAAAAACTGACTTCTTTGAGCAAAACTGAAGTGTTTGGTCATTATAGGAAAGCAAATTAGGTCAACACGCATTCCCAAAAACTTTAAAGAAAGTATAATCAAGATGCTCACAAAGGAGACACTCTAAGGGAGTAGCTCGAGAGGGCATGCGATTAATGACAAAATATGTTGTAATAAAAGCATCACTCCAAAACGAAAATAAACACGCATGAGCAAGTAATGTAAGGCATGTATCAACTATATGACAATATTTACAGTCAGCACTACTATTCTGTTGACATGCATGTGAAAAAGAGACACAATATGGGATGCCTAAGAGATGTTCAGTTTAATGTACTCTCCAACCTAATTAGACTTAACATGTAGGATTTTGTGTTTGACAAGCGTCAACATGTGTCTAAAATTGCTCCATTCCCCATTTTAATCGGTCACCCTCGGCAACATCCGGGTCATATGTGAGGGCCATTATTTCTGTGCCACCATGAAATCACCTAGTAGGATTATCTTTCAATGTTGTCATCACCGTTTATACTTTTTGATTGCTAGTTGTATTGTTGTGATATGTTTTAATTGCTCTATCTAAATATCTTGGAGGACCTTACAAACATATGGATATAGGCATTAACCCTCCCCATTGCCATTAGGGCATCTCCACTGGGCTAACCCATTCTACCATGGGCTGTCCGAATCGCTCCACGCGGACGCCCTGGCGATGAAAACCTTCTCCACTGGTCTGAGCCAAACGATCATGTGTGTCTGGGCTGACACATTTTTGACCCAAATATGCTCTTGGAATGTGTCACCGCAGACAGAGCACGTGTCCTACCTCGTGTCCTAGCGCCCGCGCACCGCACCGCCTAGCAGTGCCTAGGTGCTTTGCTTGCTACCACGGCCAGCACGCGATTGATGGCGGAGGCCAACAAAAGGCTATCGGGCAGTTAGCGAGGCTAGTACGAAGCGACAGCACCCTTCCCACCTCGTCGGCGCTAATGGAAAAGGGTGGAGTGGGAATTTTTAGGCTGAGGGTGTGCCAGCGAGACCTCCCTACAACCCATTTCCCGTTGCCATATCCGACAAAGCTAGCCCCCTATCCGCTGATGCCATGCCCAACTGGTGGAAGAATATGATGAGGAACGACCACGAGGCCGGTGGTTCCTCGTTGGGCCACCTCCATCGTTGCGCTGCGGCACCATCTTTGCCAACGTCTCCTCCTCCACTAACCACGAGGTGTCCTCGCGCGCCATGTATGTGCGCGCGGGATTTCGCCTCTATGGCCATAGCGGTCCGTGCTGGTCACGCTTCTAGTTCAGCGGACCATGCCCGTCGTCTTTCCGAGAAGGAAAGGGACCAGTGGTACGTGCCCGTCGCTGAGTGCTAGCAGCGATGGAAGGACCTCCACCCATGTGAACACCCCGATGTGTCTCTACCACCGGGGTGGCACCTAAACTGGTTGTGTGTCCCTTTGTCGCCGGTGTCGATGGAGCGGCACCTGCTCGAGTGGGAGATTGAGAGACACCAGCGCCAGCTACTAGCAGACCTCCACAATGACCCCGTGTACGTGCTCCAGGATTTTTGGGTGAAATTTCTGGATTGGGAGAACGAGGCGAGGCATCGCTTGACCTACATGGGCGACTACCCGTTCGAGGGTGACACCAACCTCCCGACGTCAAATTCTTTGCCAGCAAATACAAAGACGAAGGTTGGGGAATTAGCTAGCGGGCGTCAAGGAGGAGGAGGAGGAGATGCCACCAATCGTGGTCATGTCGCTGGGGTACAACAAGGATGAGGACACTCGGGCCGCCATGGAGGCATCCAAATAGGAGGAGGATGCCAAGTAGCAGTGGGAGGCTGGAGGATATCGTCCAGCTCTCTACCCACCTAGTGGACTACGACAACTAGTTTCCCCCACCGCTGCCACTACCGGAGGGGTGGCCTGCCCGTGCCGAGGTGTGGGGGCAGGAAGTGTAGGGGGTCGCCATGTTGGAGATATGCCCAAGAGGTCAATAATAAATATGTTTTTATTGTTAGATCTCATATGTTCATAATAGTTTTATGTCATTCTATAGTTGTGTTAAGAAGAAACATTAATACACGTGTGGTATGTAAACGAACCAAGTCCCTAGCACTAGTACAAACTCGTTACTTAGAGACGTCAATTGGCCATAGGCCTCAACCGGTTTTTCGTTCCGGGTTAAGCGCATAACTTCTAAGAGCACAACACCTGAGCCGGTTTTTCTTTGCGGCTCTAAGATACACCACCTCTGACAGTGCAAAAAAAGAAAATGCCTCTAACATGTATGAGCTGGAGACAGCTAATATTTCTGACCGCTTGCAAGAACTCCTCAACCTTAGACGGCCTATTCTAGGGTCCGCCTCTAATAGTCAGGCGACCTAAGTAGGATTCTAACAAAGACCGTCTCCAAAACTAGTGTGTCGCGAAGCGGCTTTTAAGTGACCATCTCTAGTGTGTGTAAACCATTTTAAATAATAGCATGCTAATTTGAACTCGATCATAGCTGACATGACACATAATCATGATTTAGCATACATGTAGACACATTAACTTAAAGAACTTATAGCAGCTCGATCACGGTAACATTAGCCAGATAGTTGGGGAAATCCATACAAATTTAGCCATTACACATTATGGCAGTACATACAAAGTGCAGTCCATAAATCACTCAGCTAGCATAATTAGTACTCTCTAACAAACTAGCATTGGATTTATAATCGGCATCTCCATTATCTTTTTCATCAAAGCAAAAAAGGACAACGTTATCCTGCTTTAGGTTGAAGCTTCTCACAACCTTCTCCCATCCAGTCGTCAAGATCGCATTTGACCCAGCTCCCATCTTCATCCTAACCATCTTTGGCTTTTTGCTCTTCATTTGCCAAACATGGACATCAATAGGTTCATCAAGACGATTCTTTAGGTATTTTCTTGTGAACTCAGCTCCAAATGTCTGGGCAAGTACAGAGATTTGAAGAATTAGCATGCTTGTGATTACTAGAAATATTTAAATATCACATGGTAGCTTGTTGATAACATGATCAAGAATATATCATCTTACCAGCTTGCACTTCTTTTTCATGACAGATGAATAGGTCAGCCTATAGACATAGTACTTGATTTTTGGTGCAAATTCAGGTTCACACCAGTCTAAGACGAAGTCTACATGAACTTTTTTAGATACATGAATAGGGCAGCCTCTAGTCGACTAGCTCGTTGGTCAACTGATGATCGAGGTTTCTCGATCATGGACATATATGTCAATTGACAATAGGGTCATGTCATTGGATGAATGATGTGATGGACATACACCCAACCATAGTATTGCAATGATATCTAGTCACAAAGTTCAACATTACGATATCTAGTATAGCGTAGTAACCCATTTCTTTGACCGTGAGATCATATCTAATCACTATCACCTGAGGCTGCTTTAACCGCATCAATCATCACACCGTAACATAGGTGTCTATCAGGTATTCCGAAGGAGCGGGTTGAGGCAAATGGATCAAGATCAGGATTTGCCCATACGGGTGATGGATAGATATTCTAGGCCCACTCGGTGAGATTACATCGATGAATCTTGCAAGCATGTGACTAGGTCACGAGGATGTAATATCACGGGACCGAGTAAATGTGTTTTTGGTAACAAGATCGAAATAGGTATGAATATATTGAAGATCAGGTCTTGGACAAACCAGGTATCAAAGAGCAAAGTGAATAAGACTCAACGTTGTTCAAGAGATCAAGTAATTCGTGGAATGCATGGGAGCCATCATGGGTTTCTAAATCCCGTTGTCCGTCATTGATCAAAGAGATGTCTCAATCATGTCTGTGCATTTCCGAATCGTAGGGTGGCACACTTAAGGTTAGATGATGCTTAGGGTTTGATCCAAGATCGTACGAGAATAGAGAAGAGAGAACCGGAAGCATTCCAAGGAGAATCCGAAGATGTTCGGAGGGGTTCGAAAGGTTTTTTGAAGTGAGAAGAATTAAATAATGTGTATTTAATATTAATTAAATTAATCAATATTTAATATATATAGTCTAATTAATAAAAATGAGGCACCACCTACATGGGCCTTCCTGGAGGGAAGGGCACATGAGGGGGGGCAGCCGCCCCAAGGGGCATGGGGCTGGCTGACTATGGGCCTAGGCACATGCGGGGGTGGGTCCCACCCTACCGCCACCTCCCTTTAGTCCCATCCCAAGCGCCTCTTGGTGGTGGTTCTCCCATCTCCCCTATATAAAGTGGGGAGGTCCCTCGTCCTTATCCCATCCCATTGGCTTTTGCCTTCTCTCCCCCCCCTCTCTCTCCCTCATGTGTGGTTCCCACGATTGGAATGTACACAACAGGATAGGGATCTTCCACCATACGCACATCGTCGTGCTCTTGGAATCTCTGTCTAGATCTTCTTCTTTCGTTGCTTTGAGGACCGGAGCCCAGGAGACGTCTCTACACCGGAATGTGTGTAAAACTGCGGAGGTATCACTAGTTGTGGCACTCGTCTCTTGTACTCCTGCATGACCTTAAGGTAGGCTTCACCGTACAACTACATCAGCAAGGTTTCAACAGTAATGTAATCCCACTTTCGGTCTTCAAGGGTATGAACACTGAATCCCTCTCGTTACTTTAAACATCTACATAGATAAATCTTGGCTATGTTTTTCTCGTTGTTAGGAATTTTTTTGTTTTTTGCTACGGAACCCTTCACTAGTATCAGAGCATATCTATGTGTAGATGTGTTGGTACGAGTAGAACACACAGAAATATATGGACATTGAGTTTTCCTAATTGTTACCCTACCACGTATACTTGTTCATATCACGACAATGTTTGATGAAGTGTCCCGAACCAAACTTATGTGTAAGCCTACGCAGGACTGGTTCCATACCTAACATATGGTGTGCACCATATATGTGGATGGCGGATGTATGTCTCTCTTACATTAGTTGATATGACATTTACAAAGGACGACCCTGAAAAGGGACTTAAAGCACCAACTAGTCGATCCATGTTGTGGTTGAAAGTTCGTAGGTAAGAAACAGTTCTTTTGCGAAAGCCCTAACAACCACGTAAAACATGCAAAAGATAAATTAGAGGTGTCTAACTTTATTTTGCAGGGCAGGTGATATGTATGATCTAGGTAAGTGTTTATGAAATGTACTACCAACAATGTGGAGGTGCCATGAACCTAGTGTCATGCCGGCGCACTTGATGGAGATCAAGTTGTGATGACCATATCATATTGCATACATATTTACATTTGATGTGAAGTTATTTATGCATCTTATTCTGCTAGTATTAGACTTACGATGGTAGCATTATAAGATGACCCCTCAATTTAATTCCAACAATCATGTTCTCCCATCAGTGTGCACCACTAAAAAAGTTCTCCGTTATGCAGCATGCCATGATGATCAGGTGTTAGACATATCAGCATTCTCATATGGTACGTGTAAGCCATGTTGAACTTCAATACACTAAGGTTAACGTTGGCGAGCCTAGCATGTACAGACATGGCCTCGGAACACAAGTAACCGAAAGGTTAAACATGAGTCACATGATTGATGTGATTGACATGTTGATGTCTACCTTGAAAATTGTACCATTAGCCATCATGCATGATCAGGGGTGTTGTAGTGAATTAGGATTGTGTAATCACTAAAAAACAATGAGCAATGTTAGTTTAATAAGTGGGTGTTCTTGTAATTTAGTTTAATTAACACGAACTCATATTATGAACATAAGTCTGGTACCTTTGCAAATACCATTATAGATAAGGGTGCAAGTGAGACTACTAGCGGGTGCCCGCTTACTGCTGCAACAAGCCCGCATATGTTAAGGGGGTGTTGATGTCTACGCACGCTTCTATTCTTGTAGACAGTGTTGGGCCTCCAAGTGCAGAGGTTTGTAGAACAACAGCAAGTTTCCCTTAAGTGGATCACCCAAGGTTTATCAAACTCAGGGAGGAAGTGGTCAAAGGTATCCCTCTCAAGCAACCCTGCAATCAAGATACAAGAAGTCTCTTGTGTCCCCAACACACCCAATACACTTGCCAGGTGTATAGGTGCACTAGTTCGGAAAAGAGATAGTGAAATACAAGTAATATGGATGATTATAAGTGGTAATTGCAATGTCAAATAAGAGAGGTAGCAAGCAAACATGTAACATGACTAATTGTAAATGGTGTTTCAAAACTTAGAAACAAGGCCTAGGGATCGTACTTTCACTAGTGGACACTCTCATATAAATATCTTCTCTTCATTATTCTATCCTAAACTACTCTTCGATTGGACGATGTAGGGCTATAACAGCACACCTTAAAGTTCGCATTCCCCATCTAGATAACCCCTCACTGTCACCTTGAGCGCTAGATGGTTCCAACAAACACCACAATCTCATAAGACATCCAACTCAAATTATACTCATGATAAGTATTTATGTAACCTTAGCCAAAGTGCCACACGGTGTGCACACTGTCAACTTCACACACGTGGGGATAAGCAGAGATTAATTAAAGCACTTGAGTAGCAGAATATATCTATAGATTACAAAGCTCATGATCTCATAAGATCATGCAAAGAGAGAGAGATGAACACATAGCTACCGGTAGAGACCTTAGCCTCGAGAGAGAACTACTCCCTCCTCATCATGGGAGTCAGCAATGGCGATGGAGATGGCGGTGGAGTCAATGGAGATGGATTCGGGGGCACTTCCCCATCCCAGCAGGGTGCCGGAACAAAGACTTCTGTCCGCTGAATCTCCTCTTTGGTGGCGGCGGCGTTGTGGAGGTTTTTGTGGCTTTCTCCCGGATTATTTAGGGTTTTCTCATCGGGAGGATTCTTATAGGCTAAGAGGCGAGGCAAGGAGGCAGCCATCGGGGGCCCACACCCCCTGGTAGCGCCACCAGGGCTGGCCGACGCCACTATGGGGTGTGCCCACCCTGGTGCCCTACTCCGTCTCTGCTTCGTGTTTCCGTGTTGCTCCGGGAAAATAGGCATATTGGCTTTTGTCCCATCCAATTCCGAGAATATTCATTTTTTAGCTTTTCGGAAACCAAAAACAGCAGAAAATAGGCAACTGGCACTACGACATCTTGTCACTAGGTTAGTTCCAGAAAGTGTATAAAAATACCTCAAAGTGTAGACAAAGCATAGGACAAATGATATAAAACAAGCATGGAGCATCAAAAATTATAGATACGTTTACGACGTATCAAGCATCCCCAAGCTTAACTCCTGCTTGTCCTCGAGTAGGTAAGTGATAAAAAGAATAATTTTTGAGGTGACATGCACCATCACAATCTTGATCAAACCATTTGCAAGCATTGAAAGCTAGGATCAATGAACTCTAAACATGAGCATGAAAGATGAACTTCTAACAATAAGACAAAGTAACTATGCTATGCTGCAACATGAAAGGATACAAACAAAGGTTCTTAAATAACAATGTATTGGAAGACATTTGTTTGTTTCACATATAGAAAACATAGCATAGTGGCATTCTGCTTGTCCCTCATGCAGTAGCAAAACATAAATGCATAGGACACCTTCAAAGTTCATAAGGGTGACTAGATATAAATAGTTCAAGAACAAGCAATATCAACATTATGGATCAATCAATAAGTTGTGGGACAATGCACATAGAACTAAGAATGGCAACTATGCTCTCTTAATTGGTGCCTGAGGATAGAAGGTGGAGACTCAACATAAAAGTAAAAGAAAGGCCTTCATAGAAGGAAGCAGGGATTCAAGTCTCATAAAGAGCTTCCAAAAATTATGGTACTTATTATCTTTCAGATCTCATTGCCCCTATGATAAGCATCTTGAAGTGATTAAGGTTAAAGTGAACAAAATATGGAGTATATTCTTGACAAAGTATAAGGTGGCAATCTCATGTCCCTTGAATACGAGGGTCGCTCCTCATGCTACTCAAGTTTAGTTACCGGTAAGTTCTTGTCATAGTAAGTACATGTGTATTGATACGTCCATTTTGCATCACTATTCTATATCATAATTCACTATTATTCATTGATATATTTCATATTAAGAGATGATACTTATGTAATTTCACTTGTTTTTGCATGGTTGATGACTTTTGGAGCATGGACCGCTGCAGTCAGGATTCTGATGGAAAAGGTGATGTTTGGAGGCCAAATTCGCGAAGATCAAAAAATCCGGGAAAATAGACAGAAAATCCTATTTTTCCAGAAGACGAAGGAAGCCAGAAGGAGGACTGGAGATGGGCCACAGGGGGCCCACACCATCCCCTGGCGCGGGCCCCCTAGGTCACGCTACCAGGTGGTGTGGCCGCCCTGGCCCACCTCTGGCTCTCCCCTCTAGCGTATATAATCCTCCTGAAACCCTAATACTCGGGGAGCGACCACAGAAAGATTCCGCCGCCTCTGCGAGGCGAAAAACACCAAGAGAAAAAGATCTCTCCGGCAGACCGATTTCTGCTGGGGGAATTCCTTCCTAGAGACGGGAGATCGTCGCCATCAAAACCACCATCAAGCTGGACTTCATCGGGATCATCATCATCATCACCACCACCATCATCACCATCAGCACCCTCATCACCATCTCCATATTGCTGTAACAATTGAGTTGAATCTTGCATAGTTCTTAGGGGAAACTTTCCTGGTGTTGATTACTCTTTGTAGTTGATGTTATTGAGTGAACCGTTGAATTATTGTTTATGTTCAGATTGTTATACATCATTACTTCATCTCTGATCATGATCCATATGATGTCTTGTGAGTAGTTCGTTTGTTCTTGAGGACATGGGAGAAGGCATGTTGTTAGTAGTGGAATTGTGTTGAGAAAGATTCAATAGTTTGATATTTAAGTTGTGGTGTACTTATTCTAGTGGTGTCATGTCAATGTCGACTACATGACACTTCACCTATATGGGCCTAGGGGAATGCATTGTGTATTTGGCTACTAATCGTAGGGGGTTGCGGAGTGATGAAACCTGAACCCCCGTTAGGAAACCATTGCATAAGGGACGTAAGGGTCTTAGAGTTTAAAGCTGTGGTTAGGTTTCTATCTTAATTACTTTCTTGTACTTACGGATGTTTACAAGGGGTATAATCACAAGTATGTATTAGTCCTAGGAAGGTCGGTACATTAGCACAGGTTCACCCACACAACACTTAGCAAGCTCAAGAAGATTAATCAACTATATGAAGCGAAAGCACTTGACAGTCTTCCCATGTGTCCTCGAGAACATTTGGTCATCTTAAGTAATACAACCGGCTTGTCCTTTGCTGCATAAAGGATTGGGCCACTTGCTACATTTATTCTTAATGTCTTTTATTTACTCGTACTTTGTTTACTTGCTATATCAAAAAACCCTAAAAATCCGTTTGCTAAGTATTTGCAGAGAATTCCTGATCCATACCACTAGCCAGCACCTTTTGCTCCTCGTTGGGTTCGACACTCTTACTTATTGAAAATACTGTGATACACCCCCTATACTTGTGGGTCATCAAGACTATTTTCTGGCACCGTTGTCGGGGAGTGAAGTGCTATTGGAGAGTGGAACTGGTAAAGGAAACTTCTACTGTGAGTATTGCTTACTTATGCTAGTTGCTTTATTTTTGTTATGGATAATTCGCTGAGTTTCTTATTTGGTAATGCTACTACCACTGCTAAGGTAGTAGATGAACCACCACCTGCTGAGAATGATGTTTTTAAAATACCTACAAGAATTATTGATCGTGTTATGGATAATTACTATGTTGGGGATGGAACTGTCCATCCTGGTGATCATTTGCTCTTTATACACGAATTATGCGGGTTGTTCAAGTGTGCAGGTATTACTACAGATCAAGTTAAGAAGAAGTTATTCTCATTATCACTGAAAGGAAGAGTTGAGGAATGGTATAAGCTGCTGAAGAATGGTCAAGCTCTGGAATGGGAGGAAATAGTGCCTCTCTTTTATTCAAAATTTTATCCTCCTAGTGAGATTCATAAAGATCGGAATCAAATATACAACTTTTGTCCTCTTGAGGGTAAGCTTGGGGGAGATTGAAGTTATTAATGCTCAAATGTCCCATTCATGAGCTCCCCAACAATATCATTATCAATAACTTTTATGCAAGGCTCCCTCTACATGATAAGGATTTATTGGATGCTTCTTGTCCTGGATCATTCACTCGCATGGAAGAAGAAGCTAAATCGGATCTTTTGGACCGTATTCAAGATAATGCTGAAGCATGGGAGAATGACAAAGGAAGAAAGTCAGGTATTATGATTATGAATGCGTTGAATCTTTTATGGGAACTGATGACTTTCAAAATATTAAAAATGCCTATGGTCTAGACTCTCAAGCTATTGCTTCTTATTTTAAGGCTTTTGCTTCCTATATTGAAGTGCCTAAAAAGAAGTGGAATAAGTATCATGAACCTTATAAAGATATTGCTAAGAGTGTTCCTTCAAGAAATACTGAAGTTTATACTGCTAATCATGTTTTACCTGAACCTTACATTGAGAAAATGCCTTTCCCAGTTAAGATAAAGGAACATTCTATGATAGCTAGTATGGTTAATGAAAGTACAAGTAAAGCTGTTGAACCTGATAAACAAATGGTTGATGAACCTATAATAGCAAATGTGAAAGACTTTGTCACTAAATATGTAGAAGAGGGACACACTATCCTTTGTAAGGATACCTCTAATATTATTTCACAAAGTAGTGTTATGAGAGCTAGTATTCCTGTGTTTTCTGTTAGAATAAGTGATCATTGTTACGATGGTCCTTGTGATAGTTATATTGTTAATTTTATGCATGATACTGAAAGTTACTATGAGATAGGGAAAAGTGTTCTTATGTATCTCAATAATATCAAGTTTCCTTGTTTTATGCTGAAAGTTTTTATGTTGCACTTCTTTTGCCTTCTTATGCAAGTAGCCTCTAGTTTCAACAATTTGTTTGTTTATAAAATTCCCTTGCATAGAAAGTGGGTTAAACTTAAATGTGTGTATTTTTGCTTCTTAATGCTCTCTTTCACTTCAATTCATATTCCTATGTGAGCATCTTCAAAATTATCATGCCCATCTTAATGGCTATAAAGAAAGAGCTTTTTGGGAGACAACCCAATTTATTTTTGCTTTCACTTTGTTTTTGTTTCTTTGAGTCTTGGAAGTTATTACTTTGGTAATAACCTCTACTTATCCTTTTTGTTTAGTTTTTGTGTCAAGATCAACCTCTAATGAGAGAGAAGTAATATTTGGGGAAGTTGCTGTCCCGAAACAGATTTTTGTGCTTCACCGTAAAAATTCGTGAGAGATCTCTGTATGTAGGATTGAGCTGTAATTTTTTGTGCTTCTGCCCCAGGTTGTTATTTAACTTTCGTTAGTTTTGCACTTTTTGATTTGAGCAACAGAAGATGTTCGAAAAAATTGATCTTTACCTCCTGGTCTGTTTTGACAGATTTTGCCACTCTTGCATTTGCTTCTTTATTCGATTTCCTTTTGAATTCTTTTTGGGTTTTCGGAAGGAGTTGCTACAGTAACTTATGTTTTGATGGTTTTCAGTTGAAGTTGGACTCAAAAGGTCTTATCACTTCATTTATACTAATGTTGCTAATGAGAACTGTGTGAAGTTTTGTGTGAAAGAAATTTCCAGGTAGTGGAGATAATGGTGTAATAAGGAAGTGAAAGGTCCGTGACTGAAGTAATAAGTGTATGAATATGAAGATATTGATGTTATTCAAGTGGTGACTCTGGAAGAATCTACTAGATACCAAATTCAGTGACCTGCAGAGTCTGTTCTCAAATAGGTAACAGTTCTGGTAAGAAAAGTTCCGTGAAAATATAATCCAACTATATTTTTGCAGTTTTTAGCCAATAAGGAAAGTTACAAAGCGAAAGAGGGACGAAAACGGAGCCAGGGTGGCTCACACCACCCTATGGCACGGGCCCACCCCTGGCTGCGCCACCAGGTGGTGAGTCCACCCGGACTCCGCCTCCGACTCGTTTTCTCCCAGTACCTTCTTTTTGTTGTGAAACTTCATAATATATAATCCCCCGGATCCAACGAGGTTCGTATATTGTGTTCTTGTCGTGTCTTTGTTTCGATCTGTTTCTGCCATGAACTATCTTTGAAAGCTTAGAAGCACAATGGTGTTTGCCAAGGATAAAGGAAAGGAGCCTATGGAGGAAGATCTCCAAGACCCCGGGCAGGAGAAGGAGGTCAAGAGTGAAGATGAAGAGGAGGCAAAGCACACCGGCACAACCATTGCAAGCATTGGAGTGGTGGTGAACCCTGCCAGGATCAGAAGGACTGCACGGATGTCAACTAGAGGGAAACCTCTGCGTCACTGTTTGGCACCAAGGACACCTTCTCCAAGCACCAAGAGTCATTTCCATACCTTATCCATAACCATGCAGGAAAAGAAGACTCCAAGAAAGAAGAACAGAAAAAGAATCGCAAGAGCTGGGATCCACAATCTGACATGATCATGCACTGCATCAAGCACAACTCGGAATTGATTCGTACCCTCACCTTCAAGATTGAGGACTTGGGGAAATTGGTCAAATAGCTCATCGAGAGGATACCACCACCACCAAAGGAGTAATTCTTCATCAGTTTTGGCATCCCCTTGGTTTGTTCCAAGCTTGGGGGAGTGCCACGGTATCACAACACTATCTTCTATCTTTTTACCTTTTTAGTAGAGTCATATCATGAATAGAGAAGTTATCATGTAGGATGGTTTGCATTATGGAAGTGTCCCCTCTCTCGTTAGATATGTATCCCTTGGTGTGAGTTGCTGTTTTGGAATATTAATGAGAAGTTCTATCATTTAATCTTTTGCATATCTTATATTAGTTTTCAATTCGTGGTTATATGATTGATCTTGTTGTTAGTATTGGTATCACTTTGGGATCATTGAGTTAATTTAGTTGGTTTTGGCAAACCTGGCTCGGTCAGTAGCAACACTATTTTTGAGAGTTGAATGAAAAGATAAAAGTACTCTAAGAAATATAATTTCATCATCTTTCTTTCTTGATTTGCTCATAAGTTTAGTATTCTCTAGTTAAGATCTTTTGTGCTTCCAAGGAAGATTGCATGTTTGTTTTTATCACTTGTATGTTTGTTTGTTTCCTTCAACTCTTGTACTTGCTACCCAGCCTTGCTAGCCAAAAACCTGTACTGAGAGGGATTTCTTCTCGTGCATCCACTTCCTTAAGCCAAAAACCATGCCATTTGTGTCCACCATACCTACCTATTAGCATTATTGCTATTCCTAGTAAATTCCTGTTTTTATCTACCTTCCAAATTAAACTTGTTATGTGAAAATTAGTGATTAAATCTCTCACGAACTTGATGGCACACTTTACTTTCTTGCATTTAATAAACCTGAACCATTGGGTCCTTCTTTGTTGCGTATATGCCTACGCTTTATGAGTTGAAGTTAGCAGAACCATGTATCATGGGGAACGCTTTCAACACTGCATTTGTACTTTGTACCTAGTTGATATCATGTTCTTTTGCTTACGGATCCCGGTGGTGTGAAATAAAAGGGGAACTTGTAAGATCATGGAGTTTATATGTGTGTTAGAGAAATGCCTAGGCTGCTAGCCTAAGCCATGCCTAATCATGGTGGAAACTTGCAGCATAACTATAGTGAGCATTCTATGAAGCATCCTCAATAAAAACCTATGCAAATAGAAAATAAAAAGATCGCTGAGATGCTCACTGTCTGCTTGCCTTGTCACTTTGATTATGGGATAGCTCCTGTGTCATGTGCAAGGGGTTCCCCGTTGGCGGTTCTCTATGATACACATGTATTTACAATGACAAGAGCTTACTCGTGACTGAAGTTGAGTAGCATGAGGTTCGGTCTTCGTAAGTAAGGGGCATGGGACTTCAATTTATAACTTGTCAAGCATATCCTCTTAGTTGTGTCACTTTAACCTTAATCACCTAAAGATGCCTATGATAGGGGAAATGAGAGATGAAAGCTAATAAGTTTCATAATTTTTGGGAGCTCTTTATGAAACTTGCAATCCCTGCTTCCCTCTGTGAATGGCCTTTCTTTTACTTTTTAGTTGAGTCACTAAACCTACTCCCTTCTACCTCAGCAAGCATTTTGAGTTGTTGTGTTTCATTCATTCATATGATGATCTATTCAATCATGTTTCTTATGTTCCTTGTTCTGCACTTTGTTCTTATCTTGATGTTTACTACTTTGAAAGCTATCATTGAAAACCAGTTATTTGTGACTTCAGCAAATTATCAACTATTCTTCGACCAAGAGCTAAGTTTGCCATTACCAATTATGGTTTACTTCATGTATCTTTGTTGTGTTTCCTTTACTCATTGCAAGTTGAGTTATATAATAGTGAGTTGTCTTCTATTATGATCTATGTATTGATGAACGTGATGCTTCTAGTCCCTATTCTTTTATCGACTCTTCACTCCATAAACCTGAGGTCATGTTTATTGAGCTCGATTTAAACAGGGACAAGAAGTCTAAGCTTGGGGGGAGTTGATACGTCCATTTTGCATCACTATTCTATATCATAATTCATTGTTATTCATTGATATATTTCATATTAAGAGATGATACTTATGTAATTTCACTTGTTTTTTGCATGGTTGATGACTTTTGGAGCATGAACCGTTGTAGTCAGGATTCTGATGGAAAAGGTGCTGCTTGGAGGCAAAATTCGCGAAGATCAGAAAATCCGGGAAAATATACGGAAAATCCAATTTTTCTAGAAGACGAAATGAAGCCAGAAGGAGGAGTGGAGATGGTCCACAGGGGGCCCACACCACCCCCTGGCGCGGGCCACCCTAGGTCGCGCCACCAGGTGGTGTGGCCGCCCCTGGCCCACCTCTGTCTCTCCCCTCTGGTGTATATAATCCTCCCGAAACCCTAATACTCAGGGAGCGACCACGGAAAGATTCCGTCGCCTCTGTGGGGCGGAAAACACCGAGAGAGAAAGATCTCTTCGGCAGATAGATTTCTGCCAGGGGAATTCCTTCCCGGAGAGGGGAGATCATCGCCATCAACACCACCATCAAGCTAGACTTCATCGGGATCATCATCATCATCACCACCACCATCATCACCATCAGCACCCTCATCACCATCTCCATATTGCTGTAACAATTGAGTTGAATCTTGCATAGTTCTTATGGGAAACTTTCCTGGTGTTGATTACTCTTTGTAGTTGATGCTATTGAGTGAACTGTTGAATTATTCTTTATGTTCAGATTGTTAGACATCATTACTTCATCTCTGATCATGATCCATATGATGTCTTGTGAGTAGTTCGTTTGTTCTTGAGGACATGGGAGAAGTCATGTTGTTAGTAGTGGAATTGTGTTGAGAAAGATTCAATAGTTTGATATTTAAGTTGTGGTGTACTTCTTCTAGTGGTGTCATGTGAACGTCAACTACATGACACTTCACCTATATGGGCCTAGGGGAATGCATTGTGTATTTGGCTACTAATCATAGGGGTTGCCGGAGTGACAGAAACCTGAACCCCCGTTAGGAAACCATTGCACAAGGGACGTAAGGGTCTTAGAGTTTAAAGTTGTGGTTAGGTTTCTACCTTAATTACTTTCTTGTACTTACGGATGTTTGCAAGGGGTATAATCACAAGTATGTATTAGTCCTAGGAAGGTCGGTACATTAGCACAGGTTCACCCACACAACACTTAGCAAGCAAATAAGATTAATCAACTATATGAAGCGAAAGCACTTGACAGTATTCACATGTGTCCTCGAGAACGTTTGGTCATCTTAAGTAATACAACTGGCTTGTCCTTTGCTGCATAAAGGATTGGGCCACTTCCTGCATTTATTCTTACTGTCTTGTATTTACTCGTACTTTGTTTACTTGCTATATCAAAAAACCCTAAAAATCCGTTTGCTAAGTATTTGCAGAGAATTCCTGATCCATACCACTAGCCAGCACCTTCTGCTCCTCGTTGGGTTCGACACTCTTACTTATAGAAAATACTTCGATACACCCCCTATACTTGTGGGTTGATGGCTCTGTGTATGGCGCCCAGAAAAGTGCTGGTGAGTGGTTGATGTAGAGCTCATTGGGAACCCCAAGAGGAAGGTATGATGAGCACAGCAGCAAGTTTCCCTCAGTTATGAAACCAAGGTTTAATCAAACCAGTAGGAGCAAGGAAACACCCCAAAGGTGTTACTAGCTGAGCTTTGGCAGGGCGCACTACCGGTGCTAGTAGCAACGTGGAGACCTACACAACACAACCACAGAACTTTGTCCCCAACTTGCGATGAGGTTGTCAATCTCACCGTGTTTTGCTGAAAACAGAGGATTAAACGTATCGAATGGAAAGAAGTAATAGTTTGCAGAAAGTAAACACAAAGCAGTAAAAGATTGTAGATTGTATGTAAAAGAAAGGACCAGGGTCCATAGTTCACTAGAGGTGGCTCT
Organism: Avena insularis; assembly: GCA_023614405.1. NCBI lineage: Eukaryota > Viridiplantae > Streptophyta > Magnoliopsida > Poales > Poaceae > Avena > Avena insularis. The sequence goes on from CM042696.1 coordinate 117,408,386, forward strand.
CCTTAAGATAGATAGATAACATGCTGGGTGAACAAATTACAGCGGGGCAATTGACAAACATCGAGAAAGCAATACATGCATATACTAATCATCTTGACTCCTTTGAGACTTGATTGGGCATTACAACATTATACATAGACCGCCATCCAACTACATCTATGACTAATAATCCACCTTCAGGTTATCATCTGAACCCCCTCTAGTATTAAGTTGCAAGCAACAGATAATTGCATTGCGAATTGCGTGTAAAGTAAACAATACGATTGTTCTATGAACAAAGGATTGTTGTTTTCTCCCTAGTAGCAACAGCACATCTAGTACCTTAGAGATTTCATCACTTCCCAGTTACGGAGGCATGAACCCACTATCGAGCATAAATACTAACTCTTGGAGTTGCTAGCATCTACTTGGCCAAGTAGCTACTAACAACGGAAAGCATGCAAGATCACAAATAACAAAGACATGATAGAATCAATAATCAATCTGAAATAGCATCTCAATATCCATCGGATCCCCGCAAACACAACATGCAGAATTACAAATAGATGATCTTGATCATGAACGGAGCTCACAAGATCTAGACATGAAAGCACAAAGGAGGAGAACCAGCCATCTAGCTACTACATGGATCCGTAGTCCAAGGATGAACTACTCACGCATCAAACCGGAGGCTTCCATGGTGATGAAGAAGGCCTCCAGGGTGAATTCCCCTCTCTGGCAGGGTGCCGGGAAGAGCTTCAGATCCCTCCCGATCTAGGGATGGAGATGACGGCGGCTACAGACTCTTTCGTGGATTTTTGATCGGGTACTTAGGGTTTACATCCCGAGGGCATCTTATAGTCGTAAGGGGAGGCCAAGGGGGTGCCAGATGCCACCACACCACCCCCTAGCGCGGGCCCAGCCTGGTCACGCGGCCAGGTGGTGTGGCCGGCCTCTGGCCCTTCTCCGTCTCGTATTCTGGCACTTGATGACTTCCGGAAAAATAGGCACTTTGGCTTTTGTCCCGTCCAATTCCAAGAATATTAATTTTCTGATTTTCCTGGAACCAAAAACAGCAAAAAAAAGGGCAGCTGGCACTGTGGCTCTTGTTAATAGGTTAGTCCAAGAAATCATATGAAAAGTACTCCAAAGTTGGAACAAGACACAATAAAGTGGATAAAACCAAGCATGGAACATCAAAAATTATAGATACATTTGCAATGTATCATGGGTCATCATGTATCATAGAGAACCGACAACGGGGTACCCCTTGCACATGATACATGAGCTATCCCATAATCAAAATGACAAGGCAAGTAGACAATGGGCATCTCAGCAATCTTCTTATTTACCATGGGAAAATGGTGCTTTTTTCTCTCTTTCCTCTTTTCTCATCTTTTTTTCTTTTTCTCAATATCTATATCTTTTTTTATAAGAAGAATGCTTCATAGATTTCTCACTATGGTGATGTTGCAAGTTTCCACCATGATTAGGCATGGCTTAGGCTAGCGGCCCAGGCATTTCTCTAACACATATAAATAACTCCATGGACTTACAAGCTCCCCTTTCATTTCACACCGATGACATCCATAAACAAAACAACATGATATCAACTGGGTACAATGTACAAGTGCAATGTTGAAAGCGTTCCCCATGACAGCATGGTTCTGCTAATCCCAACGTATAAGTGCAAGCATATACAACATAGATGACACAATGGTTCAAGTTTATTAAGTGCAAGAAAAGTAAAGTGTGCCATCAAGTTCATGAGAGCTTTAATCACTAATTTTCACATAACAAGTTTAATTCTGAAGGTAGATAAAAACATGAATATACTTGGAATAGCAAATGCTAATAGGTAGGTATGGTGGACTCTTTGGAATAACTTGGTTTTATTTGGAGTTGGATGCATGAGTGGAACTCATACTTGGTGTGGAGGCTAGTAAAAGACTGGGAGCGACCAACTAAGAGAGCAATAATGGCCATAATCATGCAAAGCGACAAAAACATCATTAATTAAAGCATAAAGTGATATTACAAGTAGAAAACTAAATGATCATAGAGGCTATGGTGACTTGGTATAGTGTTAACATGGTGTGAGCATGCGCCAAGTCAACCCAAATAAAGCATCAAAGGAGAATACCACAATACTATGTTTTAATATGCTAAAACAACGCATGATTCTTTTAAGGCACATTAAGCACTCTCAATTATTTGGAACAAGTCATGCTACAGCAATAATCACTAAGCATAAGGTCAAAGCAACAACTAGCATGACATGATAAAATCTAAGCCACAGTCAAAACAAGCTCCCTTTTGTACCACTAAAGCATAAAGCTTTCTACTCTCTTCCAACACCAATCGACTTACTTGAAAGAACTCACAAAGATAATAATAAATAAAGATCAGTGAGCTTGTCTCACAAATCCAAAAAGAAGAACTAAAAAGTTCTAAGATCAAAGCACAAGAAAACTAAGGCTAAACACAGTGCTAGCAAAAGAGAACACTCACAAAACAATAAGAATGAAAACTAGAGTGTTCTAAACAATGAAAGCAGAGTGTGTCTCTCTCCAAAAGAAGTGCTGGGATCCAACCAACTTATTGTAGCAAACAAATTAAAAGAAAACCAAAAACAAAAACAAAAACAAAGACGCTCTAAGAACAACACAATTATGCATGAAACAATAAAAATGAAGTGTTTGGAAGAAACCTGAGATTTTTATTGATGAAGAAGGGGATGCCTTGGGCATCCCCAAGCTTTGACGCTTGTACTTCTTGAATATTTCTTGGGGTGACACGGGTGTAATCCCCAAGCTTGAGCTTTTGTCCATTCTTCATCTTATCACATTACTCTTCCCTACACTTTAAAATCTCCTTCATACAAAACTTCACACAATTTTCATTAGCAACATTAGTGTACTCAAGATAATAAGTCTTTTGGTTCAGTTTCAACACAAGTAAAACTTCCATTAAAACACAAGCTACTGTAGCACTTCCTTTAAAAAGTTCAAATGATCAAAGAGAACTCAAAGAGAAAGAGATTAAGAGGCAAATGCAAATAATGGCAGAAATCTGTCAAAACAGACCAGCAGGTAAAAACCAATTTTTTCGAAGACCTTCTGTTGCTCAAATCGAAAAGTGTTGAGCTAACTAAAGTTAGATAACAACCTGGGGCAGAAGCACAAAACATTACAGCTCAAACCGACGTATAAAGATTTTTCACGAATTTTTACAACGAAGCACAAAAATCTGTTTTGGGACAACAACTTTCCCAAGCATTACTTCTCTCTCATTAGAGGCTATTCTTGGCACAAAAACCACACAAAAAGGATAAGGAGTGGTTATTACAGAGGTAATAACTTCCAAGACTCAACAAAAGATTCCTAATGAAATTTGTGTTATCTCCCAATAAGTGTTTTTCTTTAACGCCTTTGAGCTAGGCATGATAATTTCGATGATGCTCACATAAGAAATTGAAGTAAAAGAGAGCATCAAGAAGCAAATATGGAACAAATTTAAGTCTAACCCACTTCCTATGAAAAATAATCTTGTAAAGAAACAAGTCATGAAAGCACAAAGCAACAAGCATAGGAGAGCAAAATAAGTGCAACTTGAAATTTTTCAACATAAAGAGGGGAAGCTTAATATTGTTGTGATGCATAAAACCATGTTTGCCTCTCTCATAATAACTTTCAGTAGCATCATGAATAAAATTAACAAAATAACTATCACATAAAACATTCTTATCATGAGCCACATGCATAAAAGAATTAATACTCTCCTCATAAACATAGTCATTCTTATTCATCGTAGTGGGAGAAAATTCAACAAAATAGCTATCATTATTATTCTCATCACCATAATCATCAAATATAGGAGGCATATTGTAATCATAATTAATTTTCTCCTCAATAGTAGGTGGACTGAAAATATCATACTCATCATTGTAATCATCATAAATTGGAGGCATAGTATCATCAAAGTAAATTTTCTCCTCCGTGCTTGGGGGACTAAAAAGATCATTTTCATAAAAACTACCTTCCCCAAGCTTAGACTTTTCCATATCATTAGCAATAATGGTGTTTAAAGAATTCATACTAATAACATTGCTATTAGCATGCAAATAAAGTTCCATAGGTTTTTTAATTTTCTCTTCAAACACTTCATGTACTAACTCAAGATAAATACTATAAAGCTCTCTAAATTTTTTGTTGTTTTCCATTAAGCCTAACTAGTGAAAAATAAAAACAAGAAACAAAAAGATATAATTGCAGAATCTAAAGGAAATAACTTCGAGCACTCACACACCAGCAACAATGCTAGAAGATAGCTTAGTAGCCAGAGGATGTGAGTACCTTTTACCTTACCTCCCCGGCAACGGCGCTAGAAAATAGCTTGATGTCTGCGCACGCTTCTATTCTTGTAGACAGTGTTGGGCCTCTAAGTGTAGAGGTTTGTAGAATAGCAGCAAGTTTCCCTTAAGTGGATCACTGAAGGTTTATCGAACTCAGGGAGAAAGTGGTCAAAGGTATCCCTCTCAAGCAACCCTGCAATCAAGATACAAGAAGTCTCTTGTGTCCCCAACACACCCAATACACTTGTCATGTGTATAGGTGCACTAGTTCGGCGAAGAGATAGTAAAATACATGTAATATGGATGATTATAAGTGGTAATTGCAATCTGAAATAAGAGAGGCAAAGCAAACATGTAACATGACTAATTGTAAATGGTGTTTCAATACTTAGAAATAAGGCCTAGGGATCGTACTTTCACTAGTAGACACTCTCATATAAATATCTTCTCTTCTTATTATATCCTGAAGTACTCTCGGATTGGACGATGTAGGGCTATAACAGCACACCTTAAAGTTCGCATTCCCCATCTATATAACCCCTCACTGTCACCTTGAGCGCTAGATGGTTCCAACAAACACCACAATCTCATATAGACATCCAACTCAAATTATACTCATGATAAGTATTTATGTAACCTTAGCCAAAGTGCCACACGGTGTGCACACTGTCAGCTTCACACACGTTGGGATAATCAGAGATTAATTAAAGCACTTGAGTAGCAGAATAGATATATAGATTACAAAGCTCATGATCTCATAAGATCACGCATAGAGAGAGATGAACACATAGCTACCGGTAGAGCCCTTAGCCTCGAGAGAGAACTACTCCCTCCTCATCATGGGAGTCAGCAATGGCGATGGAGATGGCGGTGGAGTCGATGGAGATGGATCCGGGGGCAATTCCCTGTCCCGGCAGGGTGCCGAAACAGAGACTTCTGTCCCCTGAATCTCCTCTTCGAAGGCGGCGGTGCTGTGGAGGTTTTCGTGGCTTTTTCCCCGATTATTTAGGGTTTTCTCATCGGGAGGCTTCTTATAGGCGAAGAGGTGAGGCGAGGAGGTAGCCAGGGGGCCCACACCCCTGGTGGCGCCATCAGGGCTGGCCCGCGCCACCATAGGGTGTGCCCACCCTGGTGCCCTACTTCGTCTCTGCTTCGTGATTCTGTGTTGCTCCGGGAAAAATAGGCATATTGGCTTTTGTCCCGTCCAATTCCGAGAATATTTATTTTTTAGCTTTTCTGAAACCAAAAACAGCAAAAAACAGGCAACTGGCACTGAGCATCTTGTCAATAGGTTAGTTCCAGAAAGTGTATAAAAATACCTCAAAGTGTTGACAAAGCATAGGACAAATGATATAAACAAGCATGGAGAATCAAAAATTATAGATACCTTTACGACGTATCAGGTGTATACGGGTAACCCGCCTAACGCGAAGTCCATTATGCGGGGCCCACATGTCCCACTTAATCCCGCATCCTTATTTATATTAAGCATTAGAGCTAGATAATTCAAGTGCTAGCTTTCGAAGGATAAAGGAACTATCTCTCAAATAGTACTAGCAGCTTGGAGCCTGCATCCTGCTGTAACCTTGGACATGTTTCAATGTACCAGCTCGAGAAGAGATGCGCGACAAGTCCGTCTCCTGATTCCTTGTCGTCTGCTTTCCTCGCCGACCATGCACAACATCGACCACTCGAGGTAGTCATGTACATCCCAAATACGACACTATATTGGATGGTCATCCCACCGCTGGCCGCCTGAGGTACCTCTATACACATGGTCGTCTCTCGGTCATCGCCAAACCTTAAAACACCGCTGACGTCAACCACATGTATGCATGATGTCATCATGTTGTATATGTATGTATAGTACTAGAGCATCATGCAGCAGGCTAGCTTTGTGTTGGAGCAAAATTGATTAGAAGAAAATGATCGAGCGATATGTGGATATGCATGCGGATACAACACGCAGACCGCAAAATCCTGCTGATTTATTCCTCTTGCCTGAGGTCATCCGCTTACAATTTTAAGTGGGCAAGCTATGCGGTGTTGCAGATGCCCCACATCCGCTTGCAGCCTGAATTGTAGATGTCTCACCCCACCTTCAACCTAGGCCCCTTCCTTGAGAAAGAAGAACTGAAAACTGTTGGGTCCAACTTCATGGTCTGGTCCCGCAATCTAAGGATTCTTCTCATTCCCCAGAAGTTATCTTATGTACTAGAGGCTGCGCTAGGTGAAAAACTCGCTGATTCCACCCTCGGGACATGAGAAATGTTTCCTAGTCCAAGGCAAATGATTACGCATGTGTCCAGATTAGCATGCTCTATGGCATGGAGGCTGAACTGCAAAAGCGCATTGAGAATATGAGTGCTTATGAGATAATCACTTATCTCAAGACTGTCTTTGCACCTCAAGCCAGGGCTGAGAGGTGATGAGTCAAAAATTGAAGCATATTTTCCTCTTGTTTTTGCATAAGTAGAGTAGGGTTTTTAGTATTTTACCGTATTTTCGCGCACCATTTGTCCTTGTTTCAACAGGATCCTGAATATCTAATTCTCTTATGAACATATCAATTGGGACTATCATATTATATTGTAATATGATATTTTTAAGTGACAAAAGTCATTTAATTGATTTTTCGTCACACTTGGGAGATTTGCATACGCGGAGGAGGACGTAGGGGCCTTAATGACCACTGGTACAGGCGGAGCCTGCCCCTACCATACAACAGCATGTCCGTCTCATCAAATACTTTCACCTCGCGAAGACGGATCTGAGATCCGACATTCACAGAAACTTCCAGCCACGAAAAACCACACTAGAAAGGGATCTGGAGGAGGAACTTGGAGAAGGGAAACCATTGCTGCTTCATGGATCATTGGAGGACACCGCATCATCCCCTTCACCATCAATCTCTGCATCTCCATCACCATTACTACTCCCATCTTCCGTCCATTAAGATTTAATTGTAGTTTGCACTAGATTTATCCCCATACTTTTATCCATCCATTTGATTATGATGATGTTGTTGATTGCTTCCATATGTGAGTAGTTTCCTTCGTTCTTGGAGAGATGGAGAAACCCTAGAATTATTATGAAATGAAATAAAGATGATCCATTACTTGTGTCCATGATCTATTGATCGATGATGTGTGTTCGATCTCTCTGTTTAGATGGTATGTGTAGTTGACCACATATCATTTGCCTTCTGGTCTAAAGAAAAGGGTGAAATCCATTGGACATGTTTGAAAGTATGCCCAGAGTTATTTGTGACTAGAAGCACTGGCTTATAAGCTGCATGGTCAAAGGAGGAATAAAGAGAGATTCACTAAGCTAATTATGATATCCACTGGGAGACTCTTAATTGTGGTGGTCTATATGGGTGACTGCTCTCAGACATCATGGTGGTTATTCAGAGATGACCTTATTCCTTGGCTCAACAAAGTGACTGCTTACGATCCTTGCGGTGAAGATCTTATTATGGAGCTCTCTCCACACATGTCATGACATAAGAAATAGGTTATCCTAATTATGATTAATTACAACATGCTAGTGGTATATCCTACATCCCTGAGAATGCTTTAGCCTTATTGAGTTCAACCACCATTCCAAACGCTTTCAATACTTGTTTTCTTTTACTTGTCTTATTTACTTTTCCGCATTCAACCAAAAACCTTTCAAACACCCTTTACTTGAAACCAAAGGAAACTTACAAGTATCCTTTGGTAGACAGTGATGAGGGGCATAAAGACCTTAACCTAATATCTCTATGTGGGTTTGATACTCTTATTTTGAAACTAGATACAATAGATATGTGCACTTGCAGTCATCAAGAGGTATGAAGCCTTGAAATTGTTCTTCTTGGCCAAGATGGAAGAGCACAACAATGTGAGGGAGCATGTAGTCAAGATGTTTGGCTACATTCAGCGCCTAAACTCCCTAGATTGCAAGACCCCGGAAGAACTGGCGATTGATATGGTGCTACATTCATTGCCCCCTAGCTACAAAGGATTCGTCCTGAACTACAACATGCAGGGGATGAACAAAACCATGTATGAGTTGTTCACTATGCTCAAGACTACTGAGGTGGAAATCAAGAAGGAGCACACTGTCTTCATGGTCAATAAGACTGTCTACTTCAATAAGCCCGACAAGAAGGGTAAGGGCAAGAGGGGCAAACCGAAGAAGGATGGAAAGCATGTTGCTGGTTCCTCCAAGGCACGCAAGCCAGAGCCAATCCGGGCGTCATGTGCTTCTACTGCAAAGGGAACGGTCACTGGAAGCGCAACTGGCCCAAGTACCTGGAAGATAAGAAGGTTAGCTATATTGTCGTGAAAGACAAAGGTATATGTGATATACATGTTATGAGCAATACTTGGGTATTTGATACTAGTTATGTTGCTCACATATGTAACTCTCAGCAAGAGTTGCGGAATAAGAGGCGCTTGATAAAGGACGAGATGACGATGCGTGTGGGCAACGACTGCAAAGTTGATGTGGTGGCTGTCAGCACTCTCCCTCTGCATCTACCGTCGGGAATGATTTTAGTTTTGAATAAATGTTACTTTGTACCTACGTTGAGCATGAATATTGTTAGTGGGTCTTTGTTGTTGCGAGACTATTATTCATTTAAGTCAAAAACAAGTGGTTATTCTATTTATATGAATGAAGTCTTTTATGCTCATGCACGGGAAAGTAATGATGTTTCTTGTTAAATATTCATAGTAGTGATTCTCACATCCATAGAATTGATGCCAAATGATGTAATCTTAGTGATGATAATTCCATGTATATGTGGCATTGATATCTGGGTCATATCCGTGTTAAATGCATGAAGAAGCTCCATTCTGATGGATTTTTTGAGTCGCTCGATTTCGAATCACTCAACAGATATGAATCTTGCCTTATGGGCAAGATGACCATGACGCCGTTCTCAGGAATGATGGAGCGAGCGACGGACTTATTGGGGATCATACAACCAATGTATGTGGATCAATGAGCGTCTCAACATGCAATGGTTATCGTTACTTCGTAACCTTCACTGATGATTTGAGTAGATATAGGTATATCTACTTAATGAAACACAAATCTGAAACGTTTGAAAACTTCAGAGAATTTCATAGCGAGGTTGAAAATCAACTCGACAAGAAAATCAAACACCTTCGATCTGATCGAGGAGGCGACTATTTGAGTTATGAGTTTAGCATGCATCTCAATACTTGTGGTATTCTACCACAACTTACACCAGCTGGAACACCACATTGTAATGGTGTGTTAGAACAACTTAATCACACTCTATTAGATAGTGTGTGGTCTATGATGTCTGATACATTGCAAATGTATCTATAATTTTTGATGTTCCATGCTTGCTTTTATCTACTTTCTTATGTTTTGTCCACACTTTGGAGTACTTTTCATATGATTTCTTGGACTAACCTATTAACAAGAGCCATAGTGCCAGCTGCCTGTTTTCTGCTGTTTTTGGTTCTAGGAAAGTTAGAAAATGAATATTCTCGGAATTGGATGGGACAAAAGCCAAAGTGCATATTTTTCTGAAAGTCAGAAAATGAATATTCTCGAAAATATCGGCAAACTGAGAACTCGATGGAACATGAAGAACACAGAGAGCTCCAATAGCAACCTTCTCCCGAACAAAGTGAATATCCAGCTCAATATGTTTAGTTCGTCGATGTTGCACGGGATTAGCTGACATGTAAATTGTCGATACATTATCACAATAAACAACCATAGCCGTAGTAAGGGGGCATCCCAACTCAATAAGAAGGTGGCACAACCAACATGTTTCCGCAACAGCTGTAGCAACCGCGTGGTATTTAGCCTCTACACTGCTACGAGACACAGTCGGTTGCCATAGAGAGGACCAAGAGATAAAATTATCATCAAGAAACACGCAGAATCCAGACGTAGAGTGACAAGTATCCAGGCATCCAGCCCAATCAGCATCCGAGTAGGCAACCAGATTATGAGTGGAAGAAGAATGAAGTGTAAGACCAAGATCAAGAGTCCCTTTGAGATATCAAAGGATGTGTTTAATGAGAAGAAGATGAGGTTCTCGGGGATCATGCATATGAAGACAAACTTGTTGAACAGCATAGGAAATATCTGGACGGGTAAGGGTGATGTATTGAAGCGCACCGGCGAGGCTGCGATAATGGGAGGAATCAGAAACCGGTGGGTCGTTAGTAGCATAAAGTTTGGGTTTAGTATCCACAAGTGTAGTAGAAGGATTGCAATCACTCATGCCAGCACGGTTAAGAACATCGAGAATATATTGACGTTGAGAAATATGAAGTGTGGAAGGGGTGCGGGTAACTGTAATTCCAAGAAAATGATGAAGAGAACCGAGGTCAGTCATAGAAAATTCAGAGTTAAGTTTGGAGAGAATTGTGTGAAGAAGAGTTGTATGAGACGCAGTGAGGATAATGTCGTCAACATAGAGAAGAAGGTATGCAGTAGAACCATTTCGATGGAAAACAAATAGAGATGCATCAGATCTAGATTCAACAAAACCAATGGAACGAGCATAAGAAGCGAAACGTTGAAACTAGGCGCGAGGAGCTCGTTTGAGACCATAGAGAGATTTTTGGAGACAACATACATGATTAGGAAAACGAGAATCAATGAAACCGGAGGGTTGCTGGCTGTAGACTTCCTCATCGAGGTTGCCATGAAGGAAGGCATTTTTGACATCTAGTTGATGAATTGGCCAAGATTTGGATAAAGCTAAAGATAGAACAACACATATAGTGGAAGGTTTAACAATCGGACTGAATGTCTCATCAAAATCGATGCCGGGTTGTTGAGTGAATCCTCGAACCACCCACCGTGCTTTGTGGCGAGCAAGAGAACCATCAGAGTGAAATTTGTGACGAAAGATCCACTTCCCACTAACGATATTAACACCTGGAGGAGGAGGGACAAGAGTCCAAGTACCGTTTTGGAGGAGGGCATCATAATCAATTTGCATAGCCCGGTGCCATGCAGGGTCGCGAAGAGCAATGAGATTGTTAGATGGGATTGGTGACGAGATGATAGCGGAAAGATTAAGTTTATCAAGAGGGCCAGGGAGACGTCCAGTGGTGCTACGAGTACGATGAACAGGAGGTGGAGTGGGAAGGGGTGGCGAAGGTTGAGGTGGTGGGCTGTTTGATCGTGGTGGTGAAGGTGGAGTGAAAAGGGGGAGTCTTCCGTGGTTTCTGCCACAACAGAGATAGTGGGCGCGACAGCCTACCGTGGGTCGGCGGCAGGCGGATTTCCTGCCGTGGAAAGAGCGTGCGCAGGTGGGTGATCGAAGATTGGTGGTAATGTAGGTAGGAGTAGGTGAAGATCTAAGGGTTCAGGTGATTGTGTGGTGGTGGACAAGGATTTTGTAGCATATGGAAAAGTTGTTTCATCAAATATAACGTGGTGATAGATTATGATGCGTCGGGTTTTGAGATCCAAACACCGATACCCATGATGTCTGGAGGGATAGCCAAGAAAATACAACAAACAGATCGAGGAGATAATTTGTTGGGAGAGGTGGAAGAAGTATTTGGGTAGCATAGACAGCCAAAAACATGAAGGTAATTGTAGGAATGTCGTCTATGTAAGTTCTAATATGGTGTGGTAAAATTTGCTACGGAAGTGGGACGAATATTTATGAGATAAGTAGTAGTGTGTAAGGCTTCAGCCCAAAAAGAAACTGGTAGAGATGCTTGAAAAAGAAGAGTTCGAACGACATCATTGGTTGTACGGATGGCACGCTCGGCCGTGCCATTTTGTTGGGAGGTATATGGGCAAGAGAACCGATATAGGATGTCGTGACTGGTGCAAAACGTATCTAGTTTGGTGTTGTCAAATTCTTTGCCATTGTCGCATTGGATGGATTTAAGAAGAAGCTGAAATTGGGTGGAGACGTAAGCATGAAAAGCAACAAGTGTGGCATACACATCAGATTTATGACGTAGAGGAAAGCTCCAAAAGTAATGAGTGAAATCATCCACAATTATGAGGTAATAACGATAACCTGAAGAACTGATTACAGGTGATGTCCAAAGATCACAGTGGATACGTTCAAAAGGCCAACTAGTGAAGGATTGCGAGGAATAAAAAGGTGATCTAACATGTTTGCCTAATTGACATGCATGACATAAAGAGTGGCTGGCTTTATTGGGTGGAATATGCTGGGTGTGTTGAAGACGCGTCATGGTGAAGGAGCCAGGATGACCGAGACGACGATGCCAAAGATCCATTGAGGTGGTGGCGACATGAGCTTCGGGAGGTGTGGAGCTTATTGTGTAGAGGGGACTGGTGCTATTGCATCGAAGAATCTCGGTCTTGGTGGAAAGATCCTTCACGGAAAAACCATATGGATCAAATTCAATAGAACATAAATTATCGGTAGAAAATTGTCGAACGGATATTAGATTTTTGATTATGTGAGGAACAATTAAAATTCCACGAAGATGAAGAGGAAGGGTAGAGGTATGAATAGTATGAGAACCTATATGTGTGATGGGTAGATTTGCGTCGTTACCAACGGTGATAGTTTGAGAGAGATTAAAAGGATGGGAATTATCGAGGTTACCGTGATCGGATGCCATATGAGAGGATGCTCCAGAGTCCATGTGCCACTCTTGCGAACCAGGAATCTGCAAGTTATTCAAGGCGGAAAGAAGAGCAGGGTCGAGCTATGACGACGGTGGTGGCGGGTTGGAGACCAGGCTATTGTTGTTGAAGTGCTGTCCGTACACGGTGTAGGCTTGTGGGGCGGGGACGGAGGGGTGCGGTCCAAGGAGACTTGGAGAAGCAGGGCGCCACGACCTTGGCTGCCATGGGGTCGTCGGCTGCTGCCAAGAAGTCAACGCTAGTTGCTGGTGCTGCTGGAAGAGGTTGGCACGAGTTGGAGCACAAGTCCAGGGGTTGAACTGCCACGGGCTATCGCGTCCACCACGACCACCACCACGGCCACCTTGGCCGTAGTTGTAGGTGTAGTTGGGAGCACTGGAGCCCCGACCACCGCCAGGTGCGCCCCTGGAGCGGTCACCGCCCGGAGCAGGAGGGCATTTGCCAAGGATGCTATTCTCGCTGGCCCTTAGCGTCGTCGAGGCGGTGTTCTTCTAATCGGTCTTCTTTTGGGACTCTTCAAGAATGAGGGCGGACCAGGTCTGGAGGAAGGACGGGAATGGCACCTGAAAGGGCAAGAATGAGCGGAGGTGCGCGAAGGAGTCGTTGAGCCCTCGCGGGAGGGTGAGCACGAGCGTCTCATCGCTGATCGGCTGGCCAACATCGTTGAGAGAGTCGGAGAGAGCTTTTAGTTTGGTGCAATAATCGCTGATGGACATGTCGCCTTGAGGTGTGTTGCGGAAGTCCGCCTCGAGTTGGATGGCGCGGTGCTTCTTGTTGTCTCTGAACAGGTTTTCAATGGTGTCCCAGATGGTGCGGGCGTTGGAGCCCGGGCGCATGACGATACTAAAGAATTTGGGGGAGATTGACCTGTAGATCCAGGAGAGCACGGTGAAATCATCATGAACCCAATCTGAGGAGGCCGATGTATCGAAGGGGGTGGTATCACCGGAGACGTGCGCAGTCATTCCGTAGCGTCCGAGAACGATGAAGAAGAGCTCGCGCCAATTGGTATAGTTGGAGGCGGTGAGATCAAGGGTTATGGGTATGTGGATTTTGATGGAGGCTGCATATGTGGATGGGTTTGGTGGAGGAGTTGTAGGGGTGGGATCAGGGTTTTTGCCCTTGTTGGAGGAGTCGACCGTGGAGCGATCTAGGGCAGCTTCACGAGCGTTGAGTGCTTCTTCCTCACGGGCGAGGCGGCCTCATGGGCGGCGGAGTCGGCCTGGCGGGCGAGTTCGGTTTTGCGCTCGTCCAGGGCTGCTGCACGAGCCTTGAGCTCAGCTTCCTTCTGCGCGATCTCGTCGGGTGTCATGGCGCAAGGAGGGGAGGGAGGCCAGGCTCGGAGACTCGGAGAGAGATTAGGGTTTTTAGGCCAAGGAACGAGGGGCATCTGATACCATGTAAGATAACAAAGTCGGGCTGCAGATTAGGCGCCTCGACAATTCTCGTTGATTCATATATATAGTACAATTACAACTTAGAGTACAAGCAATCTAAGTCGGTTCGGTTTGAGTCCGTAACCGATCTTGTGTCGTACACGCATTGGTGTCTAACAGCAACGAGAGATGTTCCAGAATCGTCCTCATCGACGTTAGTGGGAGAAAATGATGGTGATCATGACACTCAAATCGAGGCATCACTAGCGCACGAGCAACCGCCACCACGAGTGTCATACTATCTGCCGAGGCCATAGTCGCCACCGGTGTTCATCGATCTCTCTAACGAGCCCGATGACTAGGCGTCGTCATCGCCGCCTCTGCCATCACCGCCTGTGCCAGCCGCCAGATGCCCTAGCCGTAGCTAGGGTTTATTTTTAAGTTTTTTTTAAGACTTTTATGTAATATATCTAAGTTATAATATTATTTTTGGTTTTTAGAGTTTCCTATTTCGTGGGGAAAAAATAGGACGAACCCGCTGGGGACACTCCGATCCAAACGGACAGACGCTAAAATGACATATTTTCATTTCCACGAATTGACCAAACGATGTATCGAAATGGATCTCCGGGCCGACCCAAACAACGATCTAAAACGTCCGTTTCTGTCCGTTTGGATCGGGCCACCGGGGATTTGGTCGGTCCGCCTGTCCGCCAACGCGCCAATGCGTGACCATCTGTCTGCGCCACAATGAGGATGATGATGATTTTTTTTTGAAATTCAAACAGAAACAATAACACACTAAAACTAGCAAAGTTCATATATATTCATATGTAATTACATTCAAAATATAAAAGACAAAATTTAAACTAGCACTAGCTACTGATCTTCGCCGCCGGCGCCGTCCTGTTCATCTAGGGGTCAAGGTCGTGTACTCCGGCGGCGTCCAGAGGTTGACCGTGGCAGGGCCGGAGCAGGCGTGGACAGGGGTGGGTCGATCACCTGCCTAGGCCATGCTGCCGGCAGCGCCATGCGGAGGTGAAGGTGCGTCAGCTCCATCCTTCGCCATCAATGCCGGCGCGGGAACTCAAATGGCGTCCCGTTAGTTAGGCTGCCATCCCGTCGGTATTGATGGCGAAGTTGTCGCCGGTCAGGCTTTCGCCCGCGTCTCTGAATTGCTACCGTTGCACGTCTTAATTACTGCCGTGCTAAGCGGTCGCTGGCGGGTGGACCAGTGACAGGGTGGATATGCCCTCGGTCCGCCTGCGTCCGCGCCCAATGCATCGGCAACTCAAATTTAATGAACCGATTAGTCGAGTCGGACGCGTCAGTTCGGATAGATCGTGCTGCTGGAGAGGTCACGGACGTCCCGCACATCGGGGCAGAGGCGTTGGGATGGGCTGGGTCGTGCCCTTAGAGAAGAGGAAAGCAACCGCTGACGCAGGCATGCAGCAGGATGCTCTGATCCTTTCAGGCAGATGCAGCACCTCCTAAAATTGGGCAAGATACACTGCCGTCAAGAGTCCGCGCCTTCTCACCTCTCCGACGAGCGCTCCGTCTTCCCATGCCGCCGGCGCCCAACGCCACCTCGACCACCTCCGCTGCGTTTGACAATATCTTCTGAGTGTAAACAGCAATGCACATCACCACCACGCCCTCGACTTGGCCAATAACAACCAGACCTATACGGCGATCTTCTTTTCTCCATGCCGAAGCCAGCGCCAACTGGGATGGCCTCCTCACCATGACCGGCGCGCCCAGCGCAGCACCCGTGCGCCAGGATGCTCGTCTCGAGCGGCCTGGGTCCCTGCTTGGGAAGCGCGGGGAGACTGGCCATAAGGTGTTCGACGAAATGCCGGACTGTATGCTGTGTGCTTGCAAATGGTCAGGTTACGTGCGGAGTTGAAGATGTAGCTTGTCCCTCCCCTCCCCCCGGTTGCAATCCTGGAACAAAACCATTTCACATGATCACCTAAACCTAAGGTGTTTTAGGTGATGGTGATGTGAAAATGTCATTCTCCGGCTATGCAGGGATCCTGGCCTGCACTGCAAAAGGTGTAGTTACTTCTGTAAACTTCTCTAATTTCTTCCTACCAGGATTTGTCTTTACGATTTATTTATTCCCCCAGTCCTATCCATAATAGGCAAGGGGAAAATTAGACGGAAGAGACAGAGACACATGCCAACTTTAGCTCTCTACAAATCCTCCCCACCTATAATTTTTAATCTGCTTCACTGTACCAAGCATATTTTAGGCGCTCTTTTTTTTTCTTTTGAATTTTCTCTGCCTCATTTTCTGTTCAATTAGCGGGAAAGGAATCTTCACAGAAACATACCGTAAAGGCACAATTCGTTTTAACAAATCCATTCTGCATAGTTATTCCCACCTTCCTCTCCTCCATTTCAAGATTAGAATGGAGTGAGGGGAAGGTGGGGGAGATTGGCCAATTTGTTGTGCCATTTTATTTTCTTGAAAGGAGGAGAGCGGAATTTTAAGGTATCGGTCATAATTCTTCATGTTCTTGCCCCAAATGTTCATTTGTTATTACTAATAGATCGTATATGCTTCCGTCCTTCGCTATGAAGAGCTAAGTTATTTGATTGTGTATGAGAAGGTTGCAGTTTTCATGGATTATTGGCATCCCTTGCTCTTGTTGTTTACTTCTTAACTTGTGATTCTGGTGGTATGCATTTATTTGACTCTCCTTGCGGAGCTAATTTCAATTTGCTTTGGCATTGTCCTTAATGTTTTGCTCTTAATTTGAATAAAAACATTTAATCACAGAGTGATCGTTTCAAGTAGTAAAACTGTTCTGCTCTTGGTTTTAGCCTCAAAATCTGGAATTTCTATCACATTTGGCTGCTTATGGTAGAATTATTTCTCAATTTTGAGTAACTTCTTTATCATAGATTGTAGAGATTTATAAATTGCATTCCTGATCATGGTCAAGGTTACTCCTTTTTATTCTCGACAGAAGGTTATTAATTGATTTCTATTAGTTTTGCTTTCATGTCTAGTACAATGAACTTCCACACTGAAATTGAAAGATATCTTTGGACATACCTTTCCTTCATATTACAGTCTGGAATCTGGACTTCTCATGCCGTCAAATTAAAATATCGTCAAGGCTGTTGTAAGAGCGAGAAGTCCAGGCGTTACTTTTTTTGCTGAATGAAGATACATATTCGATGCCTTCGATCAAGTGGAAGGGCACTAAATGTGTTTGTAGGTCAACTTTGTTCTAAATGCACTAGACAAGATGATAGTTCCACCACGCAAAGCCAGAACACTGCTAGCACATGTATACATGGGTTGTTCACAGCGTCCGGTAAAGATGAATCCACTGCCGAAGTTGCCGGCGATGATGGAAATACAGAAGTGTCCAGTGCTCAGTTGAAAGAGAAGTCAGTTATCGGTTTTGATCCTCCTAGGAAGCCGAGTAAAAGACATAGACTCAAAATCTGGATCAGCACTCGTCACAGTGGCGTAATTGGACGTAAATTGGAACTAGGAGTCTTCGGTGGGGCGAAGCGGTTCTCATCTGAACAGTCGAATACTGGATGGCCTGATTGGCTTGTGAATGTGGCACCTGAAGCAGTGCAAGGCTGGGCCCCCCGGCGAGTAGATTCATACGAGAAAATAAGCAAGGTACGTTATCAGTTTCATGGTCAGGAGATAAATTGATATTGTCTTGTTAGTACTTTTTTTAGTTGCCCTTTTAATTCGACAATTGCTTTATTTCTGTTGAGTTGCAGATTGGACAAGGAACTTATAGCAGTGTTTACAAAGCTCGGGATCTTAAAACAGGCAAGGTTGTTGCGCTCAAGAAGGTGCGATTTGTCAATACTGATCCTGAAAGTGTGCGCTTTATGGCTAGAGAAATATCTATTCTTCGGAAACTCAATCATCCGAATGTTATAAAGCTGGAAGGGATAGTAACATCTCCTGAATGCCTTTATCTTGCCTTTGAATACATGGAACATGACCTCGTTGGCCTTGCTGCGACTCCAGACTTCAAGTTCACCGAGCCACAGGTGATTATGATACTACTCTTCAATTAATAACTTGATTGGAATACATGACATGAACTTAAATTGTTTCTCATGAGTCCCAGGTCAAGTGCTTGTTACAACAGATACTTAGTGGCCTTGACCATTGCCACAGCAGTGGAGTTCTTCATCGTGACATGAAGGGCGCCAACCTCTTGATTGATAGCAATGGGGTTTTGAAGATTGCTGACTTTGGTCTAGCAACATTCTATGACCCCGGGAGTCAGCAACCAATGACAAGCCGTGTTGCGACACTGTGGTACAGACCACCGGAACTTCTGTTTGGTGCTACCAGGTACAGTGCTGCTGTGGACATGTGGAGCACAGGTTGTATTTTATCAGAGTTACTGACTGGCAAGCCAATCATGCCAGGAAGAACAGAGGTACAAGAAACTGTTATATTTTTAGAATGAAAAGGGTAATACTGTTACCTGGTTGACCACCAATTCCATGTTAGGTGGAACAAATTCACAAGATTTTCAAGCTCTGTGGATCACCTTCTGATGAGTACTGGCGGAAACTGGAAGTGCCCCCAACAGGGACGTTCAAGCCCCAACGCCAGTATAAACGGTGCATTACCGAGAATCTCAAAGATTTGCCTCCCACAGCTCTAGTTCTTATAGATAACTTACTTGCATTCGAACCAGAAGCTCGTGGAACGGCTGCTTCGACTCTTCAGAGTGATGTAAGTTTAGTCAACCTCCATTGGTTCATGCTCACCGTCTTAAAATATTTAACCATTGACTTGTAAAACGTATGAGAGTATCATATGATGACACCAAATAAAAGATATCTATATCAAGGCAGGGCAGCCAGAAAGGTTCAAAAGGACAGTAGTATTGGGGGTGGTTAGCACTAACCTGAAAAACTGATTAGAGCTAGTTCCATAAAAAAATTGGTTACCACAGTATAGGCTCTCTATTTTCGTACAAGTTATTTGAGATAATTAGGGGAGTTTGAACATCTTTTTATGAGCCTTAATGTTTTTTTTTTTTTGCTCAAAACAAATTCCGTCCATATGTTATGTCTGGAGTAACAAAAAGATTTTTATTTAATTAATCTACAATATGTGACTAGTTCCATGCTTACCAAAGTGTCCACTGTTTTCCCCGAAGAATGTTACTGGTTGAATTTTGTGTGTCCTGATACCGTTGAGTTTTTGAAGCCTTTGAACTAGATCTAAACTTGATTAGTTTCCAGCATGTTACATGCATAATCTGTCAGATTGGCTCAGTAGTACTTTTCAAAACCTAGTATCATGACAATACCCACCTAACATGGAGAGATCATCAAGTTATTCTTTCTGCTCCCTCCAATCCATATTAGTTGTCTCTTATTTTGTACAACTTTGTACTAAATCAGCGACGACTAGTATGGATCGGAGGGAATAGATCAGTTGGTATATATTGATTTGATCAGCTGGTTAGTTTTGCAAGTTGTGCTTATTAGAAGATATTTGCAAATCAGCACTTAACCTATGTATCCAAATCTCCAGTTTTTTAGAACGGAGCCACTTGCCTGCAGCCCTTCATGTTTACCAAAGTGTCCACCGAGCAAAGAATACGATGCTAGACTCCGCCAAGAGGAAGCTAGGAGGTATGGTTTTCATATCATTTCCTTCTGTTCATAGGGAGGATACAGTCGAGATGGTTTGTTAGTTGACTCAAAAATTCTTGCTCTTTCAATAGGCAAAGGAAGGCAGAGTCTCTTAGACCAGGAGTTGAGAGTCCTCGAAAAGACCACGCTTCATATGGTCCCATTAAATCAAAGGTGTGTTCAATAGCTCAAGAATTATTTGTTACTTTTCTTGATATGCTTCTGTTCTGTTGATATTTTTTTCTTGGCGGTCATTACGATCAGAAAAAACGTGATCTCACGTAACAATCCTTAATCATGCATATGGGCATGTGAAGCATACCATTTTCACATACCTTGTATGAAATGAAGCACTCCTGTACCTTTTTTTTTCCAGAAGAGATGGCCTTATTCCATACTATTTTTAATATCAGCACTACATTAGTGAAGTCTAAGCTGCTTTTTTCACCATACAGAGACTTGCACATACCAACACAAAGTTCAACAGTACAAATCTCAATCCAAAGGATGATCCATCGGCATTGGTTAGTGAGGCACAACCTCTAGAATCTGACTCCGCATGGAACAGGGGGAACAACAGTTATAATGCACATCACGAAGCATCTGAACGCAAATACAAATCTGCCCGGGTGGCAAATTCCATTGTTTCAAGGACAAGTGACTCACACATGCTTCAGTCTGAATCGACTGATGTAAGGAATGGTATGCCTGCTTCTCACAAGAAAGACATGGGAGCAAAAGGCCCAACGGTGGTAAGTATGGTATTTCTAAAAATTGCTATTGTTTACATATACCAATTGTTTTAGTCATTTTAGTCAACCAAAGCATAAGTCTGGAAAGCAAAAAATCTTAGCTAAGCTTCGAGGACATTTTTAATGCATATCCAGTGATGCTGTTGGCTTATTGGTGTTTTTATTGCTGCAAAAGTACACAATAAAAAATATAAATATAAATATTATTTATTTCTAGAATAACAAAGACAAACGTTATTTGTGAATGCTTGACTGTGGATGAAGTATACATGTTATAATTTGCTGCTGGGAGTTCAGATGCTTATGTAGTACTTTGTTGGGGCGATCATAAAACATTTTTAGATTAGTTATTTCTAGAATAAGGAGCACAAACAGTATTTGTGAAGGCTTGATTGAAGAAGTAATACTACTACGTGTTATGATTTGCTGCTGAGAGTTCAGATGCTTATCAGCTTACGGAGTCCTTTGTCGGGACATGAGTTCTCCATCACTGCACACATATTTGTTTCTTTTCAATGTACCTTCCAATATATTCTATTGAAACAGTTCGAGTGCTCAGTTCAATATGTTGGGTTCTCTTAACAAACATATTGGATGTTTATGTTCTTGTCTGGTCAGAATTATAAGAGTCAGAGCAAAAGA
Organism: Avena insularis; assembly: GCA_023614405.1. Classification (NCBI taxonomy): domain Eukaryota; kingdom Viridiplantae; phylum Streptophyta; class Magnoliopsida; order Poales; family Poaceae; genus Avena; species Avena insularis. The sequence continues at coordinate 117,429,763 of CM042696.1, forward strand.
GTCCACTACTCTGGTTCAATAATTACAACACATGGAAACATGGAGGATATACTCAGGGAACATGACCGAAATATTCAAGAAGCAGTGCGCAAAGCGCGTGGTCCGACAAGAATGGAGAGTTGTAAAACAGATCAGTGAGGTCCAATTGTCAAAGGTCCCAAGACACCTGACATGGCAGTACTGCACTCTTCCACAGAATCTTTAGAAGAGCTACTACTCTTCAAACGTGGAAAATTAAATATAGAAGAACTACTGCTGATGTGGAAAAACGATGTTGGGTCATATGGTGGCAATTTTTCTACAGCTCAAGATCAATACAAGTATTTGGGCAATACCATTATTTCCAAGCGAGACGTAGATGTCCTGTCGCCGCAATGAGCGTATATGTGTTTCCAATTGTCTGGAAGGTGCACTGTGGGATATGGTAAAACTTAGGAGATGGTGGTTTAAGAAATACGAGCCAATGCTTTTCATGTATTTTGACGGTTCATGGTCCCTCTATTTTAACTTCGTATAGATATCTGAAGTACAAGAAGATTTCCAGGGAAGGGTGAGCACTACAGTTAACAAAGATTGCTGAAGTAAATTATTTGAACACAGTAAGCATAGTTCTCAAGAAACATAAAGGAGAGAAAATGGCAGCTTTTCGTGATAAAGCAATGTGTTCAGTATCCCCCATGATGACCCGCGAAGGCATTATGCAAACATGACAGTTGAACAAACCCCATATCCTTGCTTCTCCCTTAACAATATAAATTTGTTTAAATTTATCGTGAAAATACAGAAACTGGCAGCCCCATGTTTTTTTGCCTACTGGGACAGGAAAATGAACGAAAGCTGCACTTGTTATTGCAGTTCAATCACAGAATTTTCCCAATAAAAATACTTGGGAGAAATGACATGAGCAAATCATATGACATCATCACTGATATTTTCCCATCAAAACACACCACTTAGTGAAAACCATGTATGTTCTTTTGCAGAAAGTATGTTTGTAAGCTTGTGTTGATCTAATCCTGCTAAGGGTGGTTCATCAGTCGACTCTGTTCCCTCAAGTTGGTGTAGGGGTTGTTGAGGTAGCTGCCTAGGAAGAAGTTGGTGACTCATCACTTCTTGCGGCTGTAGTGAGTTGCTGCTAGGTTTGCTTCATGATCAAAAGTGCAATCTCGGGGAGAAAACCTTTTCTTTCAAAAGCATTGATGAGAAACATTGGCAACTCCAAATTATAGGTGGAGCAACATATAACATGTGAAATCATTTCTTCAATACTACTTACTCAGGTCTACCATTGAGTTTTTTTGTCGATTAATTATCTTCTCTATCAAAATATTTAACTTCCAAATATCAGTGTGTGTCTGTCCAATTTGGCTGTAAATTGCTAAAACCATTGCCATGTCACATGAAAAAAATATAACGAAAGGTTCAGCAAAGAAGGCTAAAAATTCCAGATACTCAAAAGAAAATCCAACATATTCATGTTCGTCCCACATCCAGACGAAGAAAAATGGAAATTAAGAACATCCGAAATGAAATGATGCACATCCATTTGGTTCTAAATCCTACAACCATACAATTATACATTTTTGTATATATGTCTGTTTATGTCTTAGTAAGTTAGAATTCTCAAGGACAAAATGTCATCCCTTCCTTTTCCCTGTGGCTCGGGATGGCGAAGTGCCTGAGCCTGCCAACCTCCTCCTTGATGTACCCTTCGCACAGGAACGCCCTGGAGAAGCTGTCCTCCACCGTCCTGTCCACGCCGTGCACCATCACGTCCGTCTCGCCGCTCCCCGGCCGCCGCGCCCGCGCCGCCATTCCGGCCATGTATATCGCGCCGCCCACCCTGCCCGGCGCCTCCGGCACCCACCCCGCCGGCGCGTCCACGATGATCACGTCCCACTCCGTCTCGTAGAACGTAGCGGGCAGCCCGCGCATGGCGAGCTTGCACGGCGATCGCTCGAAGTGGTCCGCGGCGAGCGCGTGGTCCTTGGGCGGGGAGGCGGTGCAGTCCGGGGAACCGCGGAGGCCGAGGAGCTCGTCGGCGTCGTCGAGAGTGGTCTGGTACGCGACCTGGTGGGACTCCAGGCCGAGGCCCGGGTGGCGCGCGGCCGCCTCGGCGATCGAGGCGGCGTCCTCCTCGAGGAAGGCGGTGCGGCCGCCGTGGTTGAGCGCCGCCCAGAGCGCGCTGTCGGGGCCGAGGCCGCCGAACACCAGGACGTTGCACGGCGCGCGCCGCGCCAGGGCGCGCGCGGTCACAGCGGCCTCGTCCGCCGTCTGACGCAGCGTCACGTTGGACGTCGCGTAGTGGACCAGCGCCTCGGCGACGGCCCCCGGCAGCTTCGCGCACCCGCCCTGTTGCTGCTGCTGCGTGTTGTGCCGGACGGACGCGGGCGGGGAGACGGAGGCGGTGCCTGCAGGTGATCTGGCGTGCGAGGCGGAGAGGGTGCGGAGGGTGAGGATGAGGAGGAAGGCCGCGGCGGAGGCGGCGGCGACGAGGAGGATGCGGCGGAGCGTGACGTGCTGCCTGAGCTTGGCCCTGGCGGAGACGAGGTGGTTCTTGAGCTTGGCCTTGCGCGCGAGCGTGGGGCTCGTCATTGTGTTAGACTAGTTTTTGTTTGTGTTTGTGTGTTTGGCTTTAAATTCTTGTGCGGCGTGATGGCAATCCGATGCAAATATTTGCGTGGTGACCGGTGAGGTACGGAGATGCTTCTAGGAGCAGCAAGGCAGGCAGCTGCACCGCATGTAATGGGACATGGTTGATAAGGACAGGAGGCCTAAGGTTTGGTGGGCGTTTGTTAGATCCCACTGGCCTCTGTTGGTGTTTAATAAATTTGATTTTGTAGAATAAACTGTTTCCGAATCCTTACAAAAAGGATAAACTGTTTCCCAAGTCCAGGAACACAAGGAGTAGGAGAATTGCAGAATTGTAGTGTCATGTCCATTCGATCCCTGCAAAACTCTGATTTGTTTGATTGTATTATAGGGAAATTAAACCAAAGATTTTTTTTAAATAAGTTTTTAGAGGATGTTTAATTTCTTATAAAATATGGTTCAAACAAGTGCTTAGAAAGAAAAGAATTTACGTACGTATATAGGATTCAATCCTACCAGAAACATTTCTACGAGAAGACACTCTCAGCATCTATCCTCCGGTAATCCCATTGCGCGTGGGAGCAATTTTTAGAGCATTTGAACGCTTCTTTCACACCAGATCGTCTTGTACTCTCTCACACATGTATGCTGCTAAATGCCAGACCAAAACCAGATTTTCTTGTACCGTATGCTTGGGGCTTCCGTTCCTGCATAAAAAGAGGCGGCAAGATATACCCGCCTCCTCTTCCACCTCGTCGGCGACGATTCTGCTGCTGGCGTTGAGGAGGGTGGGGATTCGTCTGGTCGCCGCTTTCATGGAGTGGTGGATCTCGTCCAGTCTACGTGTGTTCTGGATCTCGTCCAGTCTACGTGTGTTTTAGGTTTGGTGTTACAAGTTTCGGATCAATTTAAGGGTTCAATGGCGACAACTTCATCTCTGGGGCGCTGGTCCTTAGGGGCACGTGCACGAAGACTTCCTGTATCATCAACAATGGCATGCGGCTCCGGTAATAGAGCGACAAATGGCGTCTGCCGGCTCGCTCTGGCGACAGTAGTATTCGTTAGGTGGTCCAAAAATCTCGATGTAATTTTTATTATGTTTAGGATACTTTGTACTTCTTATGAACTCATGAAATAGATCCGGATCTTTTTCTGCAAAAAAAAATAACAGAAAATAAGCATTCAATACTCTTCGAACTAGGTTTTCGCCCCGTTATATTAATATAGAAACCACACGAAACAAGGTAGCAGCACAATCAAGCCCGAAACAAAAAAAAGAGAAACAAAAGCCAACAATGACAGATAGACTAAACAAGGGAGATCCGCAATCGTTGCGCCCTCCGGCGATGTATCACCACAATCCTAGCATTCCGGAGCGCCACTTACCAAGTAACGCCTTCAAGAAGGGGCGCGACGACAATGACGCTGTTACCTGGACTAGGCCTAGGGGTTTCCCCCGGTACTCGGAGGAGAGCGGAGAAGAGGTACACCCGACGCCCTTCAGGAAGGAACGGTGGCACCGCAGGAGTCACCACGTCGGTGCCGGACGAGCCAACATGGATTTCTCCCGACCCCCCAAAAAACTACTCCCCCAGACGCTCAGAAATGCTCCACCACACTTTGCCGCCCACCAATATGTGCCACCACAATCGCGCCACCGCCCTTGCCGTCTCCCTGAGATCACCAGCACGAGGCCTAGAGGAGTAGGATAGCACCGCAGGAATCCGAGGTGCCAGCAGCGCCGCCGGCGGGAGGGAACTACCCTCCACCGTGTCGCAGTAGCCGACCGGACGTGGTAGTAGGGTCACACCAGGCCCCATCGGGCCCAACCGGGCCTAGATCAGGCCCACAAAGCCCCTATGGCCTTGTTGCAGCAGGCCAGTAGCCCCGCCGCCACCACCCAGATGCCCACGCGTGCTGACCTCCACCTCCGGGATCCCCTGCAGCAACCCAATGCCTGGCCCGCCTGGACCCAGATGGGACCCGAAGGGCCTAGATCTTAGCCGAGCGGGTGCCACCGCCAGCCTCCACAGGTGTAACACCCTCGAATCGGCCCTATGCAAGTTTCAGCGCTTCCCGCCAAACCCGCATAGAAACGATTCAAGGACGCCCACCAAGCACTTGCGTGCGGGTGGATAAACGAAGTAATATCATTACACATTAGTCCACGATGGAACCCATAGAATATTTGTATACAACAACGACTCCATGAGTCAAGAATACAGATATACAGTACAAAGATCCAAATCACCTTCAAAACGATACAACATCCGAGTACGTATAAGATGCAAATGGGGCTAAGAGACCTGCAAAATAACCAATGGCGTCCATAATCCTGTCCAGGCCAAGCCGGAAGGGTAACCCTGCTAACGACGTCGATCTCAAACCTGCTAAAACAAAAGGGGTGCCGACAAAGGGCAAAGGGAAAAGAGGAGCGTCAGTACTGAGGCCAGTACACGGCGAGGCTAGAATTCGGCGGCTCTCGCCTACATAGCTATGGTGGACTGAAGCGGCAACAAAGCATGCACTAAACAATCTATAGAGACTCGATAAACTGTCGGCTATTAGAGAGAGATAAGAAAGACCTATTCGGAACCAACCTTATACTAACACCAATCATACCCATCCTGGTATTCCCCCTCGAGACCAAACGAGGAAGTCAAACCGAGGAACTCACACAGTTGGCAGTTTTATTCATTCCATTATAGTTGAAGCACTTACTAGTCAGATATAGATAGCATAAGTCATCCTGATAACATAAGTAGTGGGCAGTTTTAGTTAACCATTCAGTTGTTGTTGCAGTACTTACTAGTCAGATATAATTAGCATGTGACATCCCAAACCCAGCAGCTGTTGGCACTTTTATTTCATTCCATTAGAGTTACGATACTTACTAGGCATGTATAACATGACACGATACACCCCAGTTCCACCAGTTGTTGGCACTTTTATTATCCATTCCATTATAGTGAAGCTGATTACTAGTCATATATTAAGTCAAATTTATAGCACTACTTTAGTTATGCTTGTCTATGATCGAGATACTGTGCTCCAAGTCGTCCATAACCGCGAACACGGTTTTCAGAAAGATTTACCCTGCAGGGGTGCACAAATAGCAACACACACACGATCAACCTCGGAAAAACCAACTCAAAATCCAACGAGGCTTTCACGACAAAGCAATCACAGGATTCATAAAGTATTTCAGGGGGCCACCCCACTAAGCTACCCGCGACGAAGTTGGCCGGCTCCGAGACAGACCCAGGGTTTGTGTGGACGACGGTAAACGACTGGGAACCCGAAAGTGTGACTGGGCTTGTCGATACAGCGAAAACGTGTCACGATCCAAAATAGTACAGGTGCTCCACGCACAATCGTAAATAAAGCGGTAAAGCATGGCATAACTACAGAATAGTAATAAAACCCCAAACTAGTTTGTGGCCCCAAGAAATAAGAAATGAATCAAGCTCTGGCTAAGGGGATTCATGGTCCCATATGCGGATAGTGCGATAGTCGAGGAACAGGTATCAAGTACTCGGGGCCTACGGGACACAAGTGGACATGAAAAACCAAATAGCATATATTGCCCACCGGTGCCTCTTTCATTAGTTATCACAGCAATTTAATAATTGTAATTAAAGACATGATCAACTCCACCACAAACATCTTCCAGCATTCCAACAACTGTGGTACTCGACAACACGAGATCGCACCTGAGCAAGCAACTACGACTCGCAAGGCCAGCTATCTACCAAACAACATGTAATAGGAGGTGTCCAAGGCAATATAGAGGCTGCACGAGATATATCTGGTACGGAACACTAAAGCAGCGTGACACGGATAGCAATAGATCGACAGGAGGAAATAAAGACTATAAATGCAAAATAGGTAGAAAGGGGGAGAATGCTCGCCTGGGAAGCACTGCTGGAGATACATTTTCCGAAGAACTTGCCGATACTCGCATCAACTCAACGGCCTAATCCGCGAAGAACAAAACACTAAAAGAAACACCGAATGCAATATTTAATACTACGGCAGAAGAATCGGCATGTTTATGATATGATGCATGGCATGGCATAGATGCGATGCGACTAGACAAAATTAAGCGGAACCGGGGTCCCGACAATTAATTAAGTGGTTCATGTTGTTTAGATACCCCGCATTTTTGAATGTTGGCTTAACAAGGCGAAACATGGCATCGGTTCGCTACACCAATTTAAATGGAGCCAATATAAGACTAGATTCGCCCACATATGGGCTCCACATTTAATTTAGGTGAATCATCGAAATACCCTCAAGCACCCACAATATGTATGCAAACATTCTAAATTAATATGCAACAAGTATATGTCATATATTATAAAAATAGGGGTCTCGGAAAAGGGGATCACACATTAGGGGCGAAGGTCTTGGTTCCGAGATTTTCGGGTCCAGCGGGATCGGTCTTTGCCTCCGGGAATGGGTCTTAGCGTCCGGGATGAAGAACTTGGCGGTTCTGACTTCATTTGTCGGTGCCAGACTTGGTTTGCGGTGATCGGGTCATCGAGTAGATCTTGGCCATGCCGAAGTCCTTGCGAGCTTCCGTGATGGAGTACTTGGTGTCCTTGTCGGAGTTCTCGGGTGGTGTTGTCGGTCTTGGGTTCGGCGCCGGTAGATCTTGGTGTCCAGGGGTTCTCCGGGTCCGGGGGTCTCGACGCTCTGTGTCAAAAGCCTCAGAATTCCCAACGGTCGTCGTGGATGGACTTGGCACCATCTTCGCATAAACGTCTGCCGATACAGCTCCGCACCGGATGCATGAGTACCCAAAACACCAGACGAGCAGAAGTAGCCGCAACAGGTGCACGAGCAGTAGGACTCAAATAGCGGACCAACCAGTGTTGCAGGAGGTCTTGTCGCCCAGATGAGTATGGACAACAGCGCTCGGGTCAACGCATGGAACTAACAGCAGCCTAGGAAGGCACACCTGCTCCTACCCATGGCAGAACGAACAACGACGAGCTGGATGCAGAAGGACAGCAGCCGGACCAAGGGGGCGCGTGAGATCGCAGGGATGCGGGCGCGAGGAGAGCTCGGGGAAGGCTTGGCTCGGGAATGACGGTGGCTGTTGGTGGCGCTCGTGCAGGGCAGAGGGGGAGGCCGAGGTCGAGGCCTGCAGGGGCCGCGAGGAGTGGTGGCGGCAGATGACGGGGAGGGAGAGGGCGGCACCCGGAGGACGAAGGCGGGACCCACATCGCGGGCTTGGCGGCGGCGACGGCCGGGGATCGGGGACGGGCGAGCTCGGGATGGAGGCAGCTGGTGGCGGCGCTGTGATCGAGTGGACGGAGGTGGGTGGAGGCGAGGAGGCCGCGGGCCGGAACTTGCACCAGGAGGACGGCCGGCGAAGAGGGGCCGCACGGCGGCGGGCGAGGCGCTGGGAGGGGACCCCGTGGCGACGGTGGTTGCAGGAGGCGGGACTCTGGCGCACAGACGCGGCTCGAGGGCGCGGTCCCGTGACGGGGAGGAAGAGGAGATGGGGAGACCGGCGGCGGCGGAGCAGTAGGAGTCGAGCACGGGAGGAAAACCATGGGGGAGGACGACCCGGTGGGTCTAGAGCGAAGAACGGGCACGGGGGAGTGGGGGTTTATGGACAGTGACGGGGAAGGTGGGGAAGCGTCTGAGGAGTTGGTGGGGGACTGGGGCGGGAGTCTTGAGGCGGTAGCGTGGGGCCAGGCGGGAGGGGTCGGTGGATGGATGGAGCGGGGCTGGCGGGGGTGTGTGCGTGCTAGCGTCTCGCGTGCTGTGTGTGGAGGCGGCAGGGTGTGGTGGCTGGTGGACAGGTGGGGAGATGGTAGGGTTTTCTAGGGTTTGGGGTAGTAGGCCAGCTGGCTGGGCCTTTGGGCCTGGCCGGCTGCCTCCCCTAATAAAAAAAATTTTATTTATTTATTTTATTTGTTTTATTTTTAGAAAAGCTTTTGTAAATAATTTTTAGACAAATAAAAGATCCGGAAAAAACCGAGATTTGATTTAAAATAAAGACAGGGATATTTAGAAAACAAAACTAGGCTTTTAGAAATAGTTTTAGGCAAGCCATGCATTATGACATGATGATGCTCAAATGCAATGTGGCATGATGACATGAGCATGCGGTCATGATGATGCAATGCACAAAAACACAGCGAATTTCTAGTAGTGGTTTTAGCGGGGTGCTACAATTCGACACCACTAACAAGGGATCTCACCCTTGAGATCCGCCTCATGGTATGGGAAAGAAGGTTGATGACCGGAATCTTCTCGCTTCACGTAGATGCTCGCGACACCACTAACAAGAGGTCGTTGTCCGTGATCGTCGAGAGAACACTTTGGGAAACAAAGGACGAAGGTAAAGGTATCCATAAATAAAGCCACCTCTAACTTTGATAGAAAGAGAGAACCGATGCATTCTCATCCACTTCAATGTACACAAGCAAATATAGTGAATAGTCGGCATGGGGGCCAATCCATCACGCACCCAAACTATTACTCCGCACAATCAGTAGAAAAGCGTGCAACCATTCTCGGAATCAGACTGAAGATCTCGACAATCGAGGTTCAGAAACAAGAGAGTGATGCAAACTCTGCATCGGATCTGATGTAGAAGACGTTGTCGTGTTGGAAAACACCGGAATGCACAAGAAGGAACAAACAGAAGTCCGAAAGATGAAGGATTCCTCAGATAGCATGAAGACCGGATGTAGAAACACCGTTACCCCAAAGAGGAAGCGAAACCCTCAAGGTACGACGGAAACCTAACCATGAGAAATCCTGGACTTGAAGAAAGGTAAGAGAGCAGATTTAAAACACGCAGAGGTAAGAGGAGAATAGCAGAGGGATAAGGAGTAAAATCAGACCTAATCAGATATAACCAACCGATTTTTCAAAATAGTTTTGACACTCTAGATCGTCCGTGAGCTAGGTTATCCTACAGGATGGACCAGTGGGTATCGTAACTGCTGAGCTCTGATACCACTCTGTAACACCCTCGAATCGGCCCTATGCAAGTTTCAGCGCTTCCCGCCAAACCCGCATAGAAAAGATTCAAGGACGCCCACCAAGAACTTGCGTGCGGGTGGATAAACGAAGTAATATCATTACACATTAGTCCACGATGGAACCCATAGAATATTTGTATACAACAACGACTCCATGAGTCAAGAATACAGATATACAGTACAAAGATCCAAATCACCTTCAAAACGATACAACATCCGAGTACGAATAAGATGCAAATGGGGCTAAGAGCCCTGAAGAATAACCAATGGGGTCCATAACCCTGCCTAGGCCAAGCCGGAAGGGTAACCCTGCTAACGACGTCGATCTCAAACCTGCTAAAACAAAAGGGGTGCCGACAAAGGGCAAAGGGAAAAGAGGAGCGTCAGTATTGAGGCCAGTACACGGCGAGGCTAGAATTCGGCGGCTCTCGCCTACATAGCTATGGTGGACTGAAGCGGCAACGAAGCATGCACTAAACAATCTATAGAGACTCGATAAACTGTCGGCTATTAGAGAGAGATAAGAAAGACCTATTCGGAACCAACCTTATACTAACACCAATCATACTCATCTTGGTATTCCCCCTCGAGACCAAACGAGGAAGTCAAACCGAGAAACTCACACAGTTGGCAGTTTTATTCATTCCATTATAGTTGAAGCACTTACTAGTCAGATATAGATAGCATAAGTCATCCTGATAACATAAGTAGTGGGCAGTTTTAGTTAACCATTCAGTTGTTGTTGCAGTACTTACTAGTCAGATACAATTAGCATGTGACATCCCAAACCCAGCAGTTGTTGGCACTTTTATTTCATTCCATTAGAGTTGCGATACTTACTAGGCAGGTATAACATGACACGATACACCCCAGTTCCACCAGTTGTTGGCACTTTTATTATCCATTCCATTATAGTGAAGCTGATTTCTAGTCACATATTAAGTCAAATTTATAGCACTACTTTAGTTATGCTTGTCTATGATCGAGATATTATGCTCCAAGTCGTCCATAACCGCGAACACGACTTTCAGAAAGATTTACCCTGCAGGGGTGCACAAATAGCAACACACACACGATCAACCTCGGAAAAACCAACTCAAAACCCAACGAGGATTTCACGACAAAGCAATCACAAGATTCATAAAGTATTTCAGGGGGCCACCCCACTAAGCTACCCGGGACGAAGTTGGCCGGCTCCGAGACAGACCCAGGGTTTGTGTGGACGGCGGTAAACGACTGGGAACCTGAAAGTGTGACTGGGCTTGTCGATACAGCGAAAACGTGTCACGATCCAAAACAGTACAGGCGCTCCACGCACAATCGTAAATAAAGCGGTAAAGCATGGCATAACTACAGGATAGTAATAAAACCCCAAACTAGTTTGTGGCCCCAAGAAATAAGAAATGAATCAAGCTCTGGCTAAGGGGATTCATGGTCCCATATGCGGATAGTGCGATAGTCGAGGAACAGGTATCAAGTACTCGGGGCCTACGAGACACAAGTGGACATGAAAAACCAAATAGCATATATTGCCCACCGGTGCCTCTTTTATTAGTTATCACAGCAATTTAATAGTTGTTATTAAAGACATGATCAACTCCACCACAAACATCTTTCAGCATTCCAACAACTGTGGTACTCGACAACACGAGATCGCACCTGAGCAAGCAACTACGACTCGCAAGGCCGGCTATCTACCAAACAACATGTAATAGGAGGTGTCCAAGGCAATATAGAGGCTGCACGGGATATATCTGGTACGGAACACTAAAGCATCGTGACACAGATAGCAATAGATCAACAGGAGAAAATAAAGACTATAAATGCAAAATAGGTAGAAAGGGGGAGAATGCTCGCCTGGGAAGCACTGCTGGAGATACATTTTCTGAAGAACTTGCCGATACTCGCATCAACTCAATGGCCTAATCCGCGAAAAACAAAACACTAAAAGAAACACCGGATGCAATATTTAATACTATGGCAGAAGAATCGGCATGTTTATGATATGATGCATGGCATGGCATAGATGCGATGCGACTAGACAAAATTAAGCGGAACCAGGGTCCCGACAATTAATTAAGTGGTTCATGTTGTTTAGATACCCCGCATTTTTAAATGTTGGCTTAACAAGGCGAAACATGGCATCGGTTCGCTACACCAATTTAAATGGAGCCAATATAAGACTAGATTCGCCCACATATGGGCTCCACATTTAATTTAGGTGAATCATCGAAATGCCCTCAAGCAACCACAATATGTATGCAAACATTCTAAATTAATATGCAACAAGTATATGTCATATATTATAAAAAAAGGGGTCTCGGAAAAGGGGATCACACATTAGGGGCGAAGGTCTTGGTTCCGAGAGGTTCGGGTCCAGCGGGATCGGTCTTTGCCTCCGGGAACGGGTCTTAGCGTCCGGGATGAAGAACTTGGCGGTTCCGACTTCATTTGTCGGTGTCGGACTTGGTTTGCGGTGATCGGGTCATCGAGTAGATCTTGGCCATGCCGAAGTCCTTGCGAGCTTCCGTGACGGAGTACTTGGTGTCCTTGTCGGAGTTCTCGGGTGGTGTTGTCGGTCTTGGGTTCGGCGCCGGTAGATCTTGGTGTCCAGGGGTTCTCCGGGTTCGGGGGTCTCGACGCTTCGTGTCAAAAGCCTCAGAATTCCCAACGGTCATCGTGGATGGACTTGGCACCATCTTCGCACACGTCTGCCGATACAGCTCCGCACCGGATGCATGAGTACCCAAAACACTAGACGAGCAGAAGTAGCAGCAACAGGTGCACGAGCAGTAGGACTCAAATAGCGGACCAACGAGTGCTGCAGGAGGTCTTGTCGCCCAGATGAGTGTGGACAACAACGCTCAGGTCAACGCATGGAACTAACAGCAGCCTAGGAAGGCACGCCTGCTCCTGCCCATGGCAGAACGAACGATGACGAGCTGGATGCAGAAGGACAGCAGCCGGAACGAGGGGGCGCGCGAGATCGCAGGGATGCGGCCGCGAGGAAAACTCGGGGAAGGCTCGGCTCGGAAACGACGGTGGCTGTTGGCGGCGCTCGTGCGGGGCAGAGGGGGAGGCCGAGGTCGAGGCCTGCAAGGGCCACAAGGAGTGGTGGCGGCGGACGACGGGGAGGGAGAGGGCGGCGCCCGGAGGACGAAGGCGGGCCTGGCTGGCTTGGCGGGCGGCGACGCCGGGATCGGGACGGCGAAGCTTCAGGATGGAGGCAGTGTGGCGCGTGATCGAGTGGACGGAGGTGGGTGGAGGCGAGGAGGCCGCGGGCCGGAACTTGCGCGAGGAGGACGGCCGGCGAAGCGGGGCCGCAAGGTGGCGGGCGAGGCGCTAGGAGGGGACCCCATGGCGGCGGTGGTTGCAGGAGGTGGGACTCGGGCGCACAGACGCGGCTCGAGGGCGCGGTCCCGCGACGGGGAGGAAGAGGAGATGGGGAGACCAGCGGCGGCGGAGCGGTAGGAGTCGAGCACGGGAGGAAAACCATGGGGGAGGACGACCCGGTGGGTCTAGGGTGAAGAACGGATACGGGGGAGCGGGGGTTTGCGGGACAGCGGCCAGGGGGAGGTGGGAAAGCGTGCAGGGAGTTGGTGGGGACTGGGGCGAGCGGGAGTGCGCGGGCAGGCGCGTGGGGCCAGGCGGGAGGGGTCGGTGGATGGATGGAGCGGGGCTGGCGGGGGTGTGTGCGTGCTAGCGTCTCGCGTGCTGTGTGTGGAGGCGACAGGGTGTGGTGGCTGGTGGACAGGTGGGAGGTGGGGAGATGGTAGGGTTTTCTAGTGTTTGGGGTAGTAGGCCAGCTGGCTGGGCCTTTGGGCCTGGCCGGCTGCCTCCCCTAAAAAACATATTTATTTATTTGTTTTATTTGTTTTATTTTTAGAAAAGCTTTTGTAAATAATTTTTAGACAAATAAAAGATCCAGAAAAAACCGAGATTTGATTTGAAATAAAGACAGGGATATTTAGAAAACAAAACTAGGCTTTTAGAAATAGTTTTAGGCAAGTCATGCACTATGACATGATGATGCTCAAATGCAATGTGGCATGATGACATGAGCAAGCGGTCATGATGATGCAATGCACAAAAACACAGTGATTTTCTAGTAGTGGTTTTAGCGGGGTGCTACAACAGGGGTCGCCACCAACGGCCGCGTCCTGCGCCGTTGAGCTCCTAGCCGGCGTCGAGCTACCCCGCCGTCGTGCCGAACCATCGCCGCTGAGTAACACCGCCGTCGGCCGACCCTCCCAAGCCGAGTCCAGTGCGCGTGGGGAGAGGAGCGCCCGCCGCCACCAGCACCGCGCGGACAACGCCCGGCAGCGTCCGCCGGCAATGGCGGGGATGGCGAGGTTGGGGAGGCGCTGGGGGAGGGGAGGTGGACGTGCGCCGCTCCGGTCACCCGCGCGGGAGCGACGCAGAGCGGTCCTCTTTTTTCATCTGAGTCGCGATTCCAGCAGATTCATAAGCATTCAATACTTTAGAAGTAGAAAACGCGTAGAGACAATTTGCCAACAACAAAAGCAAAACGGTTTTCATACTTCAGAAGTATAAACTACAATATACTCCCTTCTGTTTTAAAATATAAGATGTTTTAGGTTTGTAAAAAGAGTGTGTCTAGACCCCTTTTAACGTGTAGGTTCGCTCCAAACCTGTATGAACTTACACACTGAAAGAGGTCTACATACAGTACTTTCTTAAAGTTAAAACATCTTATATTTTGAAACGGAGGGAGTAGGTGTTTCAGCATTGTGCGGAACTGAACAAATATGTGCTTGGATATCAGGTTCGTGAAGTGACCACAGTCTTGTACCATTCGCCGATCCGTCGCCATTTCATTAGGATCGCAGCTGCGAACCCGATGCCAAATCCCAAGCCAACAAAGAGAAACAGAATGACACCAACACGACCTGAGGAACTGCTTCGACGTACCTCAGCTGGACCACCTGTGGTACCACACTGTATGGACAAGGGAGCTCCACATAATCCTGCGTTCCCTTCATATGAATTGCTTTGAAATGTTCCAAATTGGCGCATTTCTGGAATTTTTCCCACCAGTTGGTTGTTGGACAAATTCAAGGTGCCAAGAGAGGTAAGGTTTGTCAGCTCCTCTGGAATCTTCCCACAAAGCTCGTTTGAAGATAGGTCCAGTGACTCCAGTTTAGTCATACCGCCAAGTTCTGGTGGAATTTCTCCTGTCAATGTGTTGTGCGACAGGTTCAGTCCATGAAGCTGAGCAAGGTTTCCAACTGATTTAGGAATGACACCCCTGAATGCGTTATCTGAGAAATCAAGGATTGTAAGTGTGGTCCATATCTTCTCGTATGTTATGTATTGCCCTTTGAACGTTATTGTGACAATATCTTGATAGGATCCAGTCAAATTCTGAGGTTCTATAATGTCTTCTGTGAAATCAGATCCTTTGATCATATATTCTAACTTCTCAAACCATTCTGAGGTCAGATTGCCTGACAAATTGTTTGAGGCAAAGTCAATGATATGCATACTTGAAAACTGTTCATAGTTATCATCTTCTGGGAGATTTCCTATTGAGCCATGGAGCTGGTTGGATCTCAAGACAAGAACGCGAAGCTTGGGAAGCTTCCCTAACCAATATGGAAAAGAATCGACAATCTGATTGTTACCCATGTCAAGGAACTCCAGGTCTTTGCAATTAGTAAGAGAGCGGGGCAGATGACCTCCAATCCTATTTGCATTTAAATTTATTGTCTGGAGAGCACATCCCTTCTCAATATTTAAAGCTAGTCTTCCTTCCAGGTGATTGTTCTTCAAGTTCAGTATGGCGAGATGACGATTTTCTATTAGACAAGATGGAAAGGTTCCACTGAACCTGTTGTTTGACAGGTCAAGAACTTGCAGCTTGGTTGTGTTGCAAATAAACTCAGGAATCTTTCCACTTATCCTGTTATTTGACATCTTAAGGTAGGTGGTTTGGCTAAGGCATGAGGTGCAAATTTTCATGATTGATGAGAATCTATTATTTGAGTAGTCCAAGAACTGCTTTCTAAGGCTTGTTGGCTTCAGTGGCATAGGCATCTCCCCCTGAAGCCTATTGGAGCTAAGATCAAGACTAATCAGGTCTTCTGTAGGAATGAAAGATGAAGAAAGTTCCATACTGGAAAACATGTTATGTGACAAATTTAAAACTTGTAGTGTACCACTCCAGTTGTCCCACATCCACTTGGGTATATTCCCTGAAATATGGTTACTTGAAATATCCAAGTAAATGACATAATGCAGAAGTTGCAGGGAATCAGGAACTTTAGTTAGACCACATGATGTTAGGCCTAACATTTGAAGCCGATGTGTGAAAGAAAGTGCAAAGCCTTCTCCATCTGTAACCGAGAATCTATTGTTTGACAGGTCTAATGCTCGGAGATCCGTTAATCTCAAAAATGAACTGAGCTCTACCTGATCCATGAATTTGTTAGAGCCAAGAAAGAGTGCGTGGAGACTTTTTAGTTGGAAGATTGACTTTGGCATTGATCCGCCCAATTCATTGTCAGACAGGTCGATCAAATACAAAGAAGATGAAGTTGGGAAGTCCCTTAGCTTGCCAGAAAGTCGGTTTGATGAAAGATCCAGAGTTTGTAATGCTGGAAGGGTATATAAAAAATCTGGTATTTTCCCTGCCAATAAGCAACAGTCCGGTTAAAATCCACCCTATCATTATTTTCATTTTACATCAGAAATTAAGTAAGACAAAGGATCCACATCCATAGCATATTGATATCATCGTGGGTGCTAAGCTCGACTTGATTAAGCATGTAACGTTCACATGTCTTTCATAGCATACTAACGAAACAGCAAATTTTATGTATTAACCTATAGGATACTGTATATCAGTGCATCACATAATATGCTAATGCACCATAACATATACAAATGTGATTTCTTTATCGAAAAAATACAAATGCAATTTAAATGCAATAAACTTTTCTCAAAAGTCAAAACTCGTGGAACTAGATCAGGAAGTTACATTGTGGATTTGTGTCGAATTGAGTATATATATTCTTGGTATGTAGACTTACCACTGAGATGATTCGTGTCAAGGTCCAAATAAGATAGTTGGGTTAAATTAGCAACCCATGCTGGTATCCTTCTAGAAAACCCACAATCCCAAAGCCCTAAGACTGTCAAATTCTTTAGATTCTGAATTCCTGATGGTATAGTCCCAGAGAAGATGCAGTTATATATTTCCAAGCTCCTCAATCTCGTAAGATTGCCGATCCAAGATGGCGCTCTCCTGGAGAAGTTGCCGTGGGAAATTTCCAAATTTGTTAATTTCTTGAGGTCCCCAATCCAGGAGATCTGGGAGTCTGATCCTAACTGAGACAAATGCAACTTGTGCAAGGACATAAATGAGGATGCATGAAGGTTGGCGATATATCTATATTTCCCATCAATGCTTAGCTCGTCGAGTGTTAGGCTGTTGTTGACCGGTGAGGCTACACGAAGTTTAGTCCCACCTCGCCTACGGAAGGAGGACACACCCACCTTATAAGGGAGAGATTCCTTCCTCCTTTCAGTCCGGGCTTTTGGGATGGAGTGAGCTTTCTTCTTATAGTTGGGCTGTGAGCGCATGAACGTCGTAACGTAGGCTGAAAGTCTTTGCAGGCCAAGTGGGCCCGACATCCGTATCGAGCTAGCGATCGCCATGCCTTCCTGAGGGCCTTCTCAGGGGGATGGGATGTTAGGCTGCTGTTGACCGGTGAGGCTACACGAAGTTTAGTCCCACCTCGCCTACGGAAGGAGGCCACACCCACCTTATAAGGGAGAGATTCCTTCCTCCTTTCAGTCCGGGCTTTTGGGATGGAGTGGACTTTCTTCTTATAGTTGGGCTGTGAGCGTATGAACGTCCAGAACATAGGCTGAGTGCTGGGCTGGGCCAAGTGGACGCTGATATCTGGTATCAGAGCTAGCAATCGCCATGCCTTTCTAAGGGGCTTCTCAGGGGGATGGGATGTTAGGCTCCTGTTGACCGGTGAGGCTACACGAAGTTTAGTCCCACCTCGCCTACGGAAGGAGGCCACACCCACCTTATAAGGGAGAGATTCCTCCTCCTTTCAGTCCGGGCTTTTGGGATGAAGTGGGCTTTCTTCTTATAGTTGGACTGTGAGCGCATGAACGTCCAGAACGTAGGCTGAGTGCTGGGCTGGGCCAGGTGGACGCTGACATCGAGAGACTTGAGATTGCTAAAGGACCTGGGGTTGGTAGTAGAGACATTTGTTCCTTGCATACTCAGTATCATTTAGAAAATCTGGTAGATGGACCAACATGCTTGGATTATCGGATACGTCGAGAACAGTCAGGTGTTTGAGTTGAAAAATCCTTGGAGGAACGAGCCCATCAAAATTACAATCACCAAGTTGAAGAACACTTAGACCGAGGAAATCTGCAAATAGGTCCGGAACTGCTCCAGATATATGGTTGCCATTGAGGTTGATCAAATTGAGGAAGCGAACTCTTGCAAGTGACTGATCAATGGGACCATGGAGGCCACAATCCTCCAAGCTGAGAATCTCAAGATGGGGAACATGTCTAGCCAGAGTATTACACCACTGTTCTCCATTAGCGGATATATCCACGGAATCTAGGTGAAGCTCCCTTAGGTTGCCGAGGTTTGCCAGCAAGGCCGTAAAACTTGGTTCCCACAATACCAACATATTCTGAGAGTAAGTAGTGATGTCTGACATGTCTCCGACTAAATCGCTGGAGAGGTCAAGGGAGAGGAGACTTGTGAGGTAGCCAATGCTGATTGGAATCTGACCATGGAGGCCTGAAGCAGAGAGGTTGAGGTAGGTGAGCAGAGAGAGCCTCTCGAACCCGACGGCCGGAAGGTGTGACCCGCCAAAGTTGTTCCCGCTGAGGTCGAGATGATGCAGCGAGGTGAGGTTGAAGAGCGCCTTGTTGATCGCTCTGCTATACAGGCCTCGACCGCGGAGGCTAAGGGAAGTAACCTGGCCAGAGGAGTCCTCGCAGCCAACGCCCTCCCAGAGACAGCAGTCGGTGCCGGCTTGCCATGAGGGGAGGGTGGCGGCGGAGTAATCGAAGCTGAACGATTGCTTCAGCTGCAGGAGTGACGCAGCCTGGTCTGGAAGACAGTGGACGGAGCTTGCAGCAGCAGGTGCTCCATGGCCACTACTGAAGGGGAGCTGTATGAACGCAAGGAGAGGTAGGATCAACCAGCCATTGGAGGTCATTTTCACAGGTAAAATTTGTCTGTCCAAGACTGGGCTATGTGCAGTATCCGAGAATTATAGTGCGCCTAGACTTCCGGCTGAGGCTGATATGTTTCTTATCTACACGTCCGAATGATAGCTTCACCAGAGGTGGGTATTTCTTTTCAAATGGTAAGCATGACCGTCGATTTCGGAGAAGACTTGACCAGGGGCAGAGCCAGGATTTGACATTGAGAGGGGCGAAGATATTGATGATCATACATAAGAATTTTTTTCTCGTGAAAGCTACAACTACATGTGATTTTGTGTTGGAATAATTGTTCGGACAAAAACCATAACAATATACCAAAGTATAGACATAGAACTGATATTAATATGTAGCACTAAATCTTGGACAAGACAAAACAGAAGATAAGTTTATATTGGATCAACTTTGTCTCTACGAGTATAAGATATAAGATTGATAATTCCATTGTACGTGACCATACCAGTATTTTTTCCGATATAGAAATTATTAAGTTGTCGTCGTCACCAAGCAAACAATCAAACAATTTCTATAAATTAATCAATTAGAGTATATGGTATGCACTCTATCAATAAAAAACTAACGACTTGGTACCTTCAATCTGAGTGAGGAAGATTGATTCGTATATTTGATGACACAACATGCCTGTCACCGGCATTGCGAAAGGATTAACAAAGGTAGAAACCGGGAACAATAGGGTTGTCTAGCACGGCGTCACGACCATGGAATCGCGTGGCATCTGGCGACTGAGTAGGTGCGAGCGGTTGATCATATGTTGCTACCTATTAGGTCTAGTTACACAAATAAAAAATGTGAAGACATGTTACTACGATTTATTAATACACATAAACTTATTAATACACAGAAACCATGGACTATGTTTAGCCTTAGGTAGAGAGCAGCATACTAAACAGTTAAATTTGGGCTTAGTGCTAACTAATTAGGCCCATAAGGCCATTAGTTTAGTATTGAAATATGCACCTATGTATTGAGGGGGGCCAATGGTTAGGGGGGGTCTACCCCCTACTCGCCCCCCCCCCCCCCCTTGGCTCCGCCCCTGACTTTGACTCTATTACTCTCTTTGACTTCTTGTTTTTTTCTTGGTGCGCGCCAGACCGGTAAACCTTTTTTTAGCATCCCGGGATCAGTAAATAACGGGGGCTCCTATACACCGACCAGATGTATACGGCTAGCCGCACACCCCCGTGCCCCATGGGCCTGGCCCATTTAAGGTGAGGTGGGTTTTTTCTGTCTGTTTTTTCATCCCTTTTTTTACCTCCTTTTCTTACTTGTTATTAATGGTTTCTGTGGTTTTTCTGGTTTTAAAAAAAGCTCAAACATTTTTTAAATCCGAACCTTTTCAATCTAAACTATTTAAACATGAACATTTCTCGAATCGTAATATTGTTTAGATTTAAATATTTTTCAAATATGAACCTTTTGACCTTTTGAATTTGAACTTTTTTAAATTTGAACTTTTTTTAATCTGAAAAAAAGAAAAGAAAAAGAAAACAGAAAAGAAAACGAAGAAACAGAAAATAGGAGAAAGAAGCCGAAGTGGGCCGGCCCATACCGCGTGCAGGGGTGTGCGAAGGGGTGTGCGACGCGCGATAGTAGCCGACCTGGTCGACATATAGGTTTTGCAGTAAATAAGAGCATCTTCAAGGGCTCTCCTTAAAATCGGTCCTTTTCTGTCTGCGTGGACACTGCTTTGGAGAGAGAAACAAGCGTCGTCCATTCCATGTCTGCCCCTTGCACCCAACGGGCCGGCCCCAAATCATGTCCTCCCTCCGGCTCCGGGCCAATTTCACATATTTTGGCTATCTCAACAACAATTTTTAGCAATATAATTCAAAATACAAATTCATATATAGTGTTCAACATATCACATAGGAATAGAGTTAATCCATTACCGGATCATCACAAATAGTATAAAATGTAGTGCAAGATGACAACCATAATATATAAATAAATAATTCACATGTCGCGAGCCATGATCTCTTTCTTCTTCTTCTCATACCATGCCCTTGTCTCAGCATCCATGAGGCTGAGATCGGCTGTCATCACCCGGGTCTCCTCCACGAAGACGGTAAGTTCTACCTTCTTCGCCCTTGATGCGACCTCCAACTTGGTGGCATCGACAATCTCAGCCTCGATGCGAAGCTTCTCGGCCATGGTGGCGGACTCGGCAAGGAACTTGTCCTTCTCAATGCGAAACTTATCGGCCATGGCCTCGGCTTCCAGCCGGTACTTCCCTTGAAGTGTAGCCATGAAGTTGTTGAACCGCTCGTCCTTCTTGAGCTCTTGAATCTGCCCCTTTTTCCATTTGAGCTCTTTTTGTCCAAGATGATATCCTTCAATGATTGTTAGAAGGAGAGAGTAGAAGCCTCATGTTTGGATTATTCCTTTGAAAGCTTCTTGCCTCGAGGCCGGTCTGAGCGTTTCCCCAATCCCCCATTTAGTTCATTGTTTTAAAGGTCAATTGTTACTCCCCGAATTGCCTCTCTTTTTGGAGTTCTTCTCTTGAACTTTGAGTTGGGGCAACTAGTTCAATCTACTTTGGAGCTTTGTGAAGCTTGAGCCAACAATGGAACAAAATTTAAGCTCCTTCCTTCGTTTTTAGCCTTGAAAGCAACCACCCCAGTTCCACTTTGAGGTCGCATCATGAGGCCATCATATCCGACGGTGAACTTGCTACACTATTGTTGGATATGTGCCCACCTATGAGTCAATGAATTTGCATTGTGATCACTTTCAAACTTGTATGGAGGTAGGGCCTTGTGATGATGGAAATACTTGGACACACGTTGCCAAAATATCTTGCCATTTTGCTCGGCACCATGAACCGGGTCTTGGGAAATTGATAGCCAACCTTCCATCAATAGATTATCTTCATCTTCTGTGTAGGATCTGGTCCTCTTTGTGCGTTGTGAAGTTTGTGAGTTTTGTTGTGATAGATCTTGATCAAAAACCTCTCCTTCTTCATCATAGTCCCCCTCTCCATCGGTGTAGGCATCTTGTTCATAGTCACCACCGACACCGGCATCTTGGCCACCACCAAAACCATCATCTTCTTGACCACCACCTTGTTCATAGTCATCATGCCCCCCATTATGAATAATATCTTGCATCATTTCTTCACCATAGACCTACCTTGTGCATATTAGAAACGAAATCCTCATATGCAAATAGATGGGAACCACATCAAAGGCCTGGGATCATACCATGTTGTCGGTGGTCATTGCATTGAACATCTCACGGGCAGGAGTGGTCTTGGCCATAGATGCTGGATCCCCAAAGAGGTTCCTGCCATCCGGGACGCTACGAGCCGTTGAGAACTTGTGCAGATGCAGCGAGTCTCTAGGGGCGTATGCGGCGTTCAGATCGATGGTCAGGGGCACACCAATGCCATACGAGTCGGCGCACTCTGGGGACACGTTGCGCAAGGACAAGTGTGTCATCGGCGGCCCATTCCCAGGAAGATATCTGTATGGTGGGTGGTTGTGGACCGGCAACAACATGCTCCGGAAGGCTTGAATGCGCCGGAGGTTTGGCTAATAGCGCTAGAGGATGCTTGCTGCGCCGCGACGAATGTGTCGGCCACTGCTTGGTTCTGCAACATCAATAGAGCCTTCTATGCGGCCACTTGGTTCCTGGATACCTGCTCATTCTCCAAACGGTCTAGCTCCGTCCTGTCGGCGTCGACGGTGACCGCGGCTTCCTTTGCGGCCTTCTTCTCGTCCATCACCCTGAGGCGCCGTCCTTGCCTTTTCTTGCTCTAGGGCATGGGCGAGGACTTCTTCCCCAGCGAGGCCACCTTCTTTGTTGGCCCAGAGGACGGAGGTGGGGAGGACGATCTGTCCATGGCAGCAGCGGTACAGGCTGGAAGTGGAAGAGGATAGACCTAGGAGGAGGAGTCTTGCTGCGACCGATAGGCGGGCCAGGGGATGGACGAAGGAGGACACGGGAAGACAGTCACGCGTGTCAATTTGCCCCCAAATCGTCCTCAAGTTTGGGGCGGTTTGGGAAAAAACGGACTGTCGGGAGGTGTCGGGAGGGAGGGGGTTGCGGAGCCCATTGGGAGGAGAAAATTGGGCCGGACTGTCCGCTCGGACCAAAACGGACGAATGGGACCCTTGGAGATGCTCTAACCCAGTAGACCTAGTGGAAGAGTTTGCAGCCCATTTTGCATCAAGGTGGTAAAGTGACTTCTAGCCCATATGCGCAGCCCAGACCGGATGGGACTCGTCGTCCTGTCTCCTGTGATATCATCTGGAGAAGACTAACCTCAAAAAAAAAAAAAAAACTGGAGAAGACCCACCCCTTTCAGTTCAACGCGAACAAACGCGACAGGGAGAAGGGCAGAGCAGAGAGGGGACGGCGATGGGGACGGCGAAGAGAGGCGGGGGTCAGAAAGGACTCCTCTGGAGGCTTCCGGAGGTCAGCTCCAGGGAGCTCGGAAAGATCGGCCCCGCCTTCGGCCTCGGCATCGGCTGCGGCGCCGGCGCCGGAATCGGCTTCTTCGGAGGTATAAAACCCTCCCCCTTCTCCTTCCCTGCGGCGTGTGTCTCCTTGGTAGAATTGGATGGGTATTGCAACGTTAATACGCTCCTTGTCTCTACGGTTCAAATCTTGCAAATTACTAGTGGTTTTCTTGGCCGGATTATGCCGGGTTACGGGGTTAGTCGGGATGGGGTTTAATGGAGCAGGGGTAGGGTTTGCTCTAAGACTTACCTGCCCAGAGCAGTCTCCTTGTGGATGGATACGTATTGATTTTTGGGTAGCACTTGCTGATCTGTGCTACTAATTGATTTCCTTGTAAGAGGCTTAGAGTGTTGCAAATTCTGCAATTGTTCTAATTGATTGATTTGCCTATGGCACTAATTCCTTAATGGGGATATTTTCGCAAATCAAGAGAATGATGTTTTCATGTGTCACCAGTAATTTTAGTTGGCTGTTTCCAGTTCAAATAGATTGGCTTGTTACTTGTATCTTGGCAAGTGGTGAAATATTGTTGGCCTAGGATGTAAAGTTTCTTGGCTTCCAATGGTTTGGCTAAGATATATTAGTCTTAATTACAGATAGTTGCGCACAAGAGCAAGCCAATTGCCTGCACATGTATGATTTCTGAAAAATACGCTGTAGAATGATTAGCATGCACACCAATTGAGCTTTGAGAATGTAAGATGCATACCTAAGCCATTTGCATCATGATACACCACATCTATGTAGAGAAAATATGTTAAATACATTTGGTATGAAAATGTTGTATTTCTATCTTTAAATTTTAAGAGATCTATTATAAGGACTGTTTAAAGTGTTCTGTTAAATACATCTGGGATAACTTTGATTCTTTTACATATTCTGTGAAGTGTAGTCTTTAAACAAGTTAACATGACAGTGCAAGCCACAATAGTGATTGATTTGAGTAGTTACCTATTACTGAATAACACGTCAATAATTTAATAGTGTCCCTGTCAAATTGCGACATGTTTGTTCTCTCCATACTATAGTTGGCACTACAGTACAACGTGATCTTTTCTCTCAGAGAAGCCCTTTCTCCTAGATATGCCAAGCTCTAGTAACACTTCTTTTACGACAGAGCCCACCCTTCCGTTAGCACCTTTGTTGCTAGGATCAAAGATGAGGCAGCGCTATGGGCTAGAGCCGGCACTGCTGGCCTAAGGGTCGTCCTGCTGACAACCTGGGATGTTACTAGTGTTTTTTCCTATATGTTGTACCGTGCCTCCTAGGAGGATTATAACTTGGAACTGTACTTTTTCAATGAAATGAAACGCAGAGGTCTTGCATTTTCTCAAAAAAATTTAAATTTATGAAATCTATAAGCTCTAGAAAGTAATGTAGCTGTTAAAAGCGTCATCATTGATGTTACTTACAGTTTATTAATCCATTGTCATCTCCTCCCTCCCTCGCGCCCTCTCCTGCTGTTTATGTAATTTTTTCAATGAATGATGTATAACTTTTTGTCCTTTTCATGAATAATGCAGGTGCAGGATCAGGTTATGGATTTCCTGGACTCACTTTAGGCTTAGGAGTTGGAGCTGGATGTGGTGTAGGATTTGGTTTTGGTTATGGCTTAGGCAAAGGAATTGCTTATGATGAAAAGAAAATGCATTCAAATGTTGGTAAAGTGTTCCAGGAAGCTCCAAAATTTCCTACGTAAGTACTTTGTGGGCATGAAAATATCTAGTGGGATGGTGCCAACAGTCTTTCGTATACATCTATGCATTGTTGCTGAAACTTGTATTATCTAACTATGGAGTTTTACTCTACTTACTGTTGCTCATGTAGTTGAAATTGTCAGAAGAGCAATCCGGAACGTAAAGCGGAAATTTCACTGGCTTGAAATGAACAATCTCAATAGTTGATAAAATAAACAAGAGAAAATTGACTTGTGAATCTTTTTCTAATGATATTTTTTGAACTTAAATCTCGTAGATTGCTTAATGAGATTGGAGGAAGAATCTTAGACAAGCTTGCTTTTATGTGCTTTGAACTGAAAAGACATCTCTCTTGAAGCTCAATACATAATAGTTATCCAAACTGGAATTGGTTGGCAGTTTGGCTGGAACAACCGAAAACAAGAGCTTGATCCATTATTGCAGTGTGAAAAGCAAAAAAAAACAAAGAACCATGTGATCAGTGCTAACCAGAACCAAATGAATTAACTTAAATTCCATCTGTTTACACATTGGCCAGTATACACAACATGTCCTTACAAGTTATGCTGTACTGACATATTAGCACCACTTCTTTCGTCCAAACTAATGGATGCACTCTGTATACATGCAACACTTGGAAGACTTGAACACCTCAAATGGAGTGGAAATATCTTGCAAAAATCGCAGACATACCAAAATCACAAAAAATATGTTTCCTGCTGGACATAATAATGAAGTAATTTTGCTATGTGGAATAATGCGAAGTTGGTCAAAATATCCAGTCTTGTAGAAAATAATTCTTAAAGCCCTAACATGGTATAAATTTCCAGGAGAATTCCTGAACACACTAATTTATAGAAAACAAGTGCAGATGCTTCACAACACCGTTCCTCTCAGGATCTTAACTATGGAACAGTGAGATATTTGTAGTGACGTCCAAATAACTGGTGTACACACATCGCAACTACAGAAATAAACAAAATAACAATTCTAATATTCCTATCGTGTTGTGCTACTCTACATCTGACAGCATGAGCTTTTTCCAATAGAAAGAATTGGTAGAGTGACACCGAAAACAAATTTGTCAGCATTTTTTTCTTGTATTAGACAAAATTTAGTTGTTTCAGTTATCGATTTGATTAATCGCTTATATATTCCCCAGCTTACTCATTCTTCTCTTGGTTAAATGCATATATGTTTGACTGCTTGATGCTTATACTCCCTCTGTCCGGAAATAAATGAGTTGGACTTGTGTAGATTGGCATGTATCTACACGCCAAAATGTGTCTAGATACATGCGAATTTAGACAAATCCAAAGTCACTTATTTCCGTACGGAGGGAGTATATTCTTTCGAACACAAGATCCTTTGATGTTACTTACTTCGAGATCTTGAACATCTGAGCATCTCTTTGTTTTGTGCTGACAAGAAAACTGCATATCTTCTCGCCCTCACATGACTTAGTCATTTCCTTCTCATGGTTGTGATTTGTTTAGCACACCTAGAACATTCTCAGCTTATGGCATTCCTCATATTTTTGTTTAGCACACCTAGAACATTCTCAGCTTGCGTGAAAAAAAAAGTGTGTATGTTCTGCAGTTTCACTCACCCTTCCCTCCTGTTCTTTATTTCAGGGACACTGTTGCTGGTTTGTTTGACGAGCTGGTTGTAAACACCAAAAAGCTTGCCACCGCAACTTCAAAACAGATCGAAAAATGGCATTGAGCTGCACTACCATTGGCGGCTGCTATCTGCTATCTTAGATGGGGGGATTATCACTTCACCTTTGGACATAGACTATTGCATCAAATTATAATAGTATCGTATTTTGAACGTTCATCAGTTAGTAAGCTTGTATTTAAGTAGGATTATGGAATTTATTACAGAGCTCTTATTTGAAATTCTTGAAATGTTCAACATTATGGTTGTTAGGAAAACAAAATGCTGATGTCGTGTTAATGGAGTGAGCATGGTTTGCTGCTGTCAAAATGCGATGGAATTCTGGGATGTGTGTATGTGGCTTAGGATTGTTGTCTTGCCCCTCTCTTTTTGTCTGGTTGGCTCTCTGTTCTCTCTGTGTCTCTATCTATCATGTTTGGACCATTCAGGACCTCATGGCTGTTGATAGACGAGATAACAAGTGGCTCTAATAGTGACACATCAGCACCCTCATCTGCCAAGTCAGCACATGCTGCCCAATCAGGTCCAAGCAACAGATAGCCCTCCTGAATACTCAGCCAATCACAGCCACCTTGGCCTATCCTTGATGGGCCCACAACATCCTTCGATCCTCATTTCCATCCATTTAAACTACCCCACCTTTCCCTCCACAAGCACCCATCACATCCTCCCTTCCTGCTGAGCTGAGCACGCCCTCTGCCACACGCCCCTTCTCTCACAGAACTTCGGGTCCGAGGCAATGGCGGCGCTCGCTCCGACGAAGATGCTCGGCACCCGGCTCAACTTTGCCGGCTCCTCCAGCTACGCCACAACGGCACCCAAGGCACAGAAGATCGTCTCCCTCTTCGATCGCTTCAAGTCGAAGCCTGCGGCGCCGAAGCCGAAGCCGGCTCCCGTGGCCTCCACAGCCGTAGGCATCGACGACGAGCTCGCCAAGTGGTATGGTGAGTACCAAGGAACCTCACAGGCTCACAGCTGAGACTGCACTCTTTTCAGGTGATTTGTTCTGGATATTCATATGTATCTAAATCCTTATTCTCTTGTTTTCAGGCCCTGACAGGAGGATCTACTTGCCGAATGGTCTCCTTGACCGGGAGGAGGTTCCGGAGTACCTCAACGGAGAGGTTCCTGGAGAGTAAGTCATCGGCTTCTATTTTTTTATCTGCATAGTCGTTCTTTGTCACAACTTTGCACGAGTAATATTGGTAGCACAATGCTCGCATGAATAAAATGCTTATGAATGTAAAAGAATGTGCATTTGAACTAGTAACTTATTTGGTTTCCTTTCGGACTTGCAGCTATGGCTATGATCCTTTTGGTCTTGGAAAGAAGCCAGAGGACTTCGCCAAGTAAGTACTCCTACTTGTGATCTGCATTTTGCAAGTACAGAGCAAGCTGTGAATCTACAGCCTCACTTTTGTCAAATTTCAGAATCTTGTCCCATCTAAGCAATCTCAACCGTGCAGGTACCAGGCATTTGAGCTCATCCATGCCAGGTGGGCCATGCTCGGTGCCGCCGGCTTCATCATCCCTGAGGCATTGAACAAGTACGGCGCAAACTGCGGTCCCGAGGCCGTCTGGTTCAAGGTACGAGTAATTTGCTGAATTCTGATCAGCAGCTTTCACGGCTAGCTTCAGATTCAGAACTCTGAAGCTTGAACTCACGGTGCCTTGAACAACACCTTGCAGACCGGTGCCCTTCTCCTTGACGGTAACACCCTCAACTACTTCGGCAGCAGCATCCCCATCAACCTGATCGTCGCCGTCGCGGCCGAGGTCGTCCTCGTCGGAGGCGCCGAGTACTACAGGATCACCAACGGACTGGTCAGTAACAAGAGCACCTGAAATACAGTATACGCGTTGCCGCAACTAGGCACCTGACAAACGGGTTTATTTCTTCCGGCAGGACTTTGATGACAAGCTCCACCCCGGCGGCCCATTCGACCCACTCGGCCTCGCCACCGACCCCGACCAGGCGGCGCTGCTCAAGGTGAAGGAGATCAAGAACGGACGGCTGGCCATGTTCTCCATGCTGGGTTTCTTCATCCAGGCCTACGTCACCGGCGAGGGCCCCTACGAGAACCTGTGCGCGCACCTCAGCGACCCCTTCGGCAACAACCTGCTCACCGTCATCTCCGCCGGCGCCGAGAGGACGCCCAGCCTGTGAGCTCGCCGTCAGTTGCCCGTCCGCCGCCGTCGCTTTGTCGATGATCAGCTGCATGCGTGCAATGCAGCATGATGTGCTGTGTTAATTTTACCGGGAAAAGTGTCAAGAGTACGAATGTGCAGTACGTGTAAATTATCAAGGTCGGAAGAAACATGATCGATCATTCTGATTTCTTATGCTGCCCGAGCAGTGCTGCTACACTGATCCTTAATTTGAGTAATTTCTGAAATAGTTTTCGTCATCGTTAAGAACCAGATTGACGATTGGAAACTTGATTGATTAGGCCCCAATAGCTTGGGCAAACGGTATTTGTGTTGTTTTGGTGAGCTCGCCTGCAAAGCCAACTGTATCTGACGTGGATGCCATATCAGTTCCACACGTCTGACGTCTGAATAGCAACAGATGAGCGCTCTAACAAGATCTAAATACATCCTGCGGTGTTGACGAAACCTGCCACTCTGGTTAAGCCTGAAAACTGTCAAGATCGACGCGATGGCTATACCTGCCAGGAAGAGCACATCATTTACGAATACTTGCAGTTGCTGAAAGGAAATGGGATTATGTTTACTAATCAGCAGACTAGACCTTCAGTGGATCAAATAGTTTCTTATCCTATTGCCCTCTTTTCCTCCTTTCTGCTGCATAACTTTGCAACTTGCACAAGCTAAATCATTTATGCTTGTGACTTGCAAATACTCCTAGTTCATCAGGGCATCTTCAGGGGCCGACCTAAACGGGTGATCGAAACGGTTCGTTTTTGCCCGTCTGGGTCAGACCGCGGTCGCTTCTGAATCGTGGTCCGGCCTGTCCGGCCAGCCGTGTCCAGTGGCGTGATGTCTACGCACTTCTATTCTTGTAGACAGTTGTTGGGCCTCCAAGTGCAGAGGTTTATATAACAGCAGCAAGTTTTTCCTTAAGTGGATCATCCAAGATTTATCGAACTCAGGGAGGAAGTGGTCAAAGGTATCCCCTCTCAAGCAACCCTGCAGTCAAGATACAAGAAGTCTCTTGTGTCCCCAACACACCCAATACACTTGTCAGGTGTATAGGTGCACTAGTTCGACGAAGAGATAGTGAAATACAAGTGGTATGGATAATTATAAGTGGTAACGGTGATAGCGAATAACTTGATGGCGTGGAAAAGACTAAAGGCAAACTGAAACAAAGAAGGAAGCAAGCAAACATGTAATAGATCTAATAGCAAACGGTGTTTCAGTGCTTAGAAACAAGGCCTATGGATCATACTTTCACTAGTGAACACTCTCATATAAGTATCTTCTCTTTATGATACTACTCTTAACTACTCTCCGGTTGGACACTCTAATCGATGGTAGGGCTATAACAGCACACCTCAAAGTAAGCCTTTCCCATCTAAAAACCCCACACTGTCACCTTGAGTACTAGATGAGTCCAACAAACACCACAATTTCATAAAGATATCCAACTCCAAATATAACTCATAACAAGTATTTGTAATCTCTAGCCTAAGTGCCACCATGGTGAGCACGCTGTCACTTTCACACACATGGAGAGAGCAGAGATCTATTAAAGCACTTGAGTAGCAAGGTAGATCTATTTGATTACAAAGCTCATGATCACAATATGATCATGCATAGAGCGAGAGATGAACACATAGCTACCGGTAGTACCCTTAGCCTCGAGAGAGAACTACTCTCTCCTCATCATGAGAATCAACAATGGTGATGGAGATGGTGGTGGAGATCGATGGAGATGGCTCCGGGGGCACTTCCTCGTCCCGGTAGGGTGCCGGAACAGAGACTTTCTGTTCCCCGAATCTCCCCTTCGGTGGCGGCGGCGCTGCAAAACTTTTCGTGGATTTCTGATTGATCCCCTAGGGTTTTGGTATCGGGAGGCTTCTTATAGGTCAGAGGGCAAGGTCGGTGGGCGTCCAGGGGGCCCACACCATGCCCTGACGCGGCCTAGGTGGACCCGCGCCTAGGGGTGGTGTGGCCACCCTATGGCCCCTCTCCGACTCTCCTTCTAGCTCCGTGAGTCTTCCGGGAAAATAGTAACTTTGGCTTTTGTCCCATCCAATTCCGAGAATATTCATTTTCTGACTTCCTAGAACCAAAAAACAGCAGAAAACAGGCAACTGGCACTGTGGCATCTTGTTAATAGGTTAGTCCAAGAAAGTGTATGAAAAGTACTCCAAAGTTGGAACAAAACATAAGAAAGTAGATAAAACCAAGCATGGAACATCAAAAATTATAGATACATTTGCAATGTATCAATATCCCCAAGCTTAACTCCTGCTCGTCCTCGAGTAGGTAAGTGATAAAAAGAAAGAATAATTTTTGAGGTGACATGCACCATCAAAGACTTGATCAAAGTATTTGCAAAACATTTAAAGCTGGGATCATAGTACTTCAATCATAACATGAAAGACAAAGTTCTAGCAATAAGCAAAGAACTATGATGCAACATAAAAAGGCACAAACAAAAGATTTATGAATAACAATGTTTTGCAAGACGTTTGTTTGTTTCATATAAAGAAAACATAGCATAAAAGTATTCAGCTTGTCCCTCAATAGAGTAGCAAATATAAATGCATAGGACACCTTCAAAGTTCATAAGAGTGACTAGATACAAATAGTTTAAAACAAGCAATATCAAGTTATGCATCAATCAACAAGTCTTGGGACAATGCACATAGAACTAAGAATGGCCACTATGCTCTCAAAGTAGGTGTATAAAGGTAGAAGGTGGAGACTCAATATAATGGTGGAAGAAAGGCCTTTTTTATAAAAGGAAGTAGGGATTCAAGTCTCATAAAGAGCTTCCAAAAATTATGGTACTTGTAGCTTTCAGCTCTCATTGCCTCTATCATAAGCATCTTTAAGTGATTAAGGTTAAAGTGAACAAACTATGGTGTACATGCTTGGCAAAGTATAAGTCAGAAATCTCATGTCCCTTGTATACGAGGGCCGCTCCTCATGCTACTCAAGTTTAGTCACCAGTAAGTTCTTGTCATTGTAAGTATATGTGTATCATAGAGAACCGCCAACGGGGTACCCCTTTCCCGATGATACGGAAGAATTCCCATATCAAAATGACAAGGCAAGTAGACAACGAACATCTCAGCATTTTTCTTATTTACCATGGGAATATGGTGCTTTTTTATCTCTTTACTCTTTTCATAGTATCTCTTTTTTTTCTTTTTTTTTCTCAATATAGGACTCTTTTTTATAAGAAGAATGCTTCATAGACAGCTCATTATGATTACGCTGCAGGTTTCCATCATGTCAGCATGGATTAGACCAGCGACCCAGGCGTTTCTCTAACACATATACATAACTCCATGGACTTACAAGCTCCCCTTTCATTTCACACCGACGACATCCATATACAAAAGAGCATGATATCAACTAGGTACAAGTACCAAGTGCAATGTTGAAAGCGTTCCCCATGAAAGCATGGTTCTACTAATTCCCAACAAATAAGTGCAAGCATATACAACATAGACGACACAATGTTTCAAGTTTATTAGAGGCAAAAAGTAAAGTGTGCCATCAAGTTCGTGAGAGCTTTAATCACTAGTTTTCTCATAACAAGTGGAAGTTAAACAAAAGCATGAATATACTTGGAATAACATAAGCTAGTAGGTAGGTATGGTGGACTCTTTGGAATAACTTGGTTTAGGGAGTTGGATGCATGAGTGGAACTCATACTTGGTTGTGGAGGCTAGCAAAAGACTGGGAGCGACAAACTAAGAGAGCAATAATAGCCATAATCATGCAGAGCGACAAAACATTATTGATCAAAGCATAAAGTGATACTACAATTTGAAAACTAAAGGATCATAAAGGCTATGGTGACTTGGGATAGTCATAACATGGTGTGAGCATGCGCCAAGTCAACCCAAATAAAGCATCAAAGGAGAATACCACTATACTGTGCTTTAATATGCTAAAACAACGCATGATTCATCCAAGGCACATTAAGCAATCTCATTTGTTTATAACAAGTCATGCTACAGCAAAGAATAATAAGAATAAAGCCAAAACAATATCAAGCATGGCATGACAAAGCATAGACCACAGTCAAAAACGAGCTCTTTTTACCACATAAGCATGAACTTTCCTACTCTTTTCCAAACCAAACCAAACTATTTGAAAACCAATGTATGAAAGAGAGGGTCCAACCAATTTATTCAGCAAACTAAGCAAACCAAGCAAACTAAAACTAAGAACAAAAATGAAGACGCCCCAAGAACAACACAACTGTGCATGAAACAATAAAAATGAAGTGTTTGGAAGAAACCTAAGATTTTTATTGATGAAGAAGGGGATGCCTTGGGCATCCCCAAGCTTTGATGCTTGTACTTCTTGGATATTTCTTGGGGTGACACGCGTAGCATCCCCAAGCTTGAGCTTTAGTCCATCCTTCATCTTATTACTCATTCCTTCCATACACCTGAAATTTTTCCTTCATACAAAACTTCACACAATCTCATTAGCAACATTAGTGCACTTAAGATAAATAAGTCTTAAGGTTCAGTTATAGCACCAAATAAACTTCTATTAGAACACTAGATACTGCAGAACTTCCCTCAAAAGCTCAATTCCCCAAAATAACTCAAAAAGGAACCCACAAGAAGCAAATGTAGAAAATAACAGAAATCTGTCAAAACAGACCAGCAGGTGAAGACGAATTTTTTGGAAGACCTTATGTTGCTCAAATCAAAAAGTGTTGAACTAGCGAAAGTTATATAACAACCTGGGGAAGAAGCAAAAAAAATTACAGCTCAATCCGACATACAGAGCTCTCTCATGAATTTTTACGGTGAAGTACAGAAATCTGTTTCGGGACAGCAACTTTACCAATCATTACTTCTATCTCATTAGAGGTTACTCTTGGCACAAAAAGCAAATAAAAAGGATAACGAGCGGTTATTACTGAAGTAATAACTTCTAAGACTCGTCTAAAACTCTTGGGTTATCTTCCAACAAGTACTTTTGTTTAATACCTTTAAGTTAGGCATGATAGTTTGAGAAGATGCTCACATAGTAAATATGAATTGAAGTAAAAGAGAGCATCAAGAAGCAAATTCAAAACACATTTAAGTATAACCCACTTTTTATGCTTAGGAATCTTGTAAAGAAACAAGTCATGAAAGCACAAAATAACAAGCATAGGAAAGCAAAACAAGTGCGACTTCAAAACTTTCAACATAAAGAGGGGAAACCTAATATTGTTGAGATACATAAAACCATGTTTTCCTCTCTCATAATAACTTTCAGTAGCAACTTGAATAAAATTAACAATATAACTATCACATAAAACATTCTTATCATGAGCCACATGTATAAAAGAATTAATACTCCCCACATAAACATAGTCATTCTTATTAATTATAGTGGGAGAAAATTCAACAAAATAGCTACCATTACTATTCTCATCACCATAATCATCAAATATAGGAGGCATATTGTAATCATAATTACTTTCCTCCTCAATATTAGGTGGACTGAAAATATCATAATCATCATTGTAATCATCATATATTGGAGGCATAGTATCATCAAAGTAAATTTTCTCCTCCATGCTTGGGGGACTAAAAAGATCATTCTCATCAAAACCAACTCCCCCAAGCTTAGACTTGTCCATAGCATTAGCAATAATGGTGTTTAAAGAATTCATACTAACAACATTGCTATTAGCACGCAAATAAAGTTCCATTGGTTTTTTAATTTTCTCTTCAAACACTTCATGTCCTAACTCAAGATAAATACTATAAAGCTCTCTAATTTTTTTGTGGTTTTCCATTAAGCCTAACTAGTGAAAACAAGAAACAAAAAGACAAAATTGTAGAATCTAAAGGAAATAACTTCGAGCACTCACACCGGAGGATGTGAGTACCTTTTACCTTACCTCCCCGACAACGGCGCTAGAAAATAGCTTGATGTCTATGCACTTCTATTCTTGTAGACAGTTGTTGGGCCTCCAAGTGCAGAGGTTTGTAGAACATCAGCAAGTTTTCCCTTAAGTGGATCACCCAAGTTTTATCGAACTCAGGGAGGAAGTGGTCAAAGGTATCCCCTCTCAAGCAACCCTGCAGTCAAGATACAAGAAGTCTCTTGTGTCCCCAACACACCCAATACACTTGTCAGGTGTATAGGTGCACTAGTTCGACGAAGAGATAGTGAAATACAAGTGGTATGGATAATTATAAGTGGTAACGGTGATAGCAAATAACTTGATGGCGTGGAAAAGACTAAAGGCAAACTGAAACAAAGAAGGAAGCAAGCAAACATGTAATAGATCTAATAGCAAACGGTGTTTCAGTGCTTAGAAACAAGGCCTAGGGATCATACTTTCACTAGTGAACACTCTCATATAAGTATCTTCTCTTTATGATACTACTCTTAACTACTCTCCGGTTGGACACTCTAATCGATGGTAGGGCTATAACAGCACACCTCAAAGTAAGCCTTTCCCATCTAGAAACCCCACACTGTCACCTTGAGTACTAGATGAGTCCAACAAACACCACAATTTCATAAAGATATCCAACTCCAAATATAACTCATAACAAGTATTTGTAATCTCTAGCCTAAGTACCACCATGGTGAGCACGCTGTCACTTTCACACACATGGGGAGAGCAGAGATCTATTAAAGCACTTGAGTAGCAAGGTAGATCTACTTGATTACAAAGCTCATGATCACAATATGATCATGCATAGAGAGAGAGATGAACACATAGCTACCGGTAGTACCCTTAGCCTCGAGAGAGAACTACTCCCTCCTCATCATGGGAATCAGCAATGGTGATGGAGATGGTGGTGGAGATCGATGGAGATGGCTCCGGGGGCACTTCCCCGTTCCGGCAGGGTGCCGGAACAGAGACTTTCTGTCCCCCGAATCTCCCCTTCGGTGGCGGCGGCGCTGCAGAACTTTTCGTGAATTTCTGATTGATCCCCTAGGGTTTTGGTATCGGGAGGCTTCTTATAGGCCAGAGGGCAAGGTCGGTGGGCGGCCAGGGGGCCCACACCATGCCCTGGCGTGGCCTAGGTGGACCCACGCCTAGGGGTGGTGTGGCCACCCTATGGCCCCTCTCCGACTCTCCTTCTAGCTCTGTGAGGCTTCCGGGGAAATAGTAACTTTGGCTTTTGTCCCGTCCAATTTCGAGAATATTCATTTTCTGACTGCCTGGAACCAAAAACAACAGAAAACAGGCAACTGGCACTGTGGCATCTTGTTAATAGGTTAGTTCAAAAAAGTGTATGAAAAGTACTCCAAAGTTGGAACAAAACATAAGAAAGTAGATAAAACCAAGCATGGAACATCAAAAATTATAGATACATGTGCAATGTATCACGGCGCGACCCTTTTTTTTGCCCTGACGTTTCTAGACGCCATCACTGGCCAAGACTTTCCCAATTAGCTCAAACACACAAATTGACAACCAAATAGCACAAAAATTGACTATTAAATAAAATGGCAGACGTGTGCCATCGCCCTTTGGGCATCTCCAACAAGTGGCCAGTGGATCTAGAATGTGCGAAAGGGGGCAATATCATATTCTCTGCCCAAAAAGTTGTAGTCGTTGTCGCAATTGTTGTTCAAGCATCACGGGCCCGGATGGTCTGCTACCTCCTCGTGACCCAAGCCCTGCGATCGGGATCGGCGATGGTGTCCAAGTCGGTGAGCATGATGGCATTCTCCTCGGCCATGATCTTGGCTTCGACCTCCTTGGCCTTGGCCTCTGTCTCTGCCACCCTAGACCTGGCCTCGGCCTCCTTGCCGGGAGCAGTATACTGGAAAAGGCAAAGAATTGTCGTGACCATACTGTGATGTCGGCCGTCGGCGGATCGTCGGACATTTGGCCGAACAGGTTGACTGGGGCTGACATGTCCGCGATGGAGATGGACCGCTGCTTCTTCGACGTCTCCGGGGTTGTGTCCGTGGTCGTTGGAGTGCGGTTGAGGTCGATGGCGGGCTCTCCGGCCTCCGACGACGCCGTGCAGGGATGGACGAATCGGAAAAGTGAGGCCACGATCCTAGTGTGACCTCCAAGCGAAGGTATGTGCGGGCCTGGCGTCCTGGGATAACCTGGTGGCTGGCCGCAAGGCGTGGAAGTGATGAAGCTGGTAGAGGACGCGCCGACCATGGATAGGCCAGGAATAGCGAAGGCGCCGCCATCGAAGGCCACGGTGCCACCGAAAGCGGCGGTCAGCACCTCTTGCTTCATCATGTTGATGACATGCTTGGCGGCATTCACTGCTAGCTTGTTGGTGTTGACCCTATTCTACGCAGCGAGGAAGCGCTCGTTGTCCTCCCGACGCTCCTTGTCGAGCTTGGCTGCGGCGAGTCGAGCTCGTGTCGCTACCGGCAGGCCAGCACGCTTCTCCGACTCATTTTTCCGCTCCTCCGCCATCAGGTCCTTGCCAAGCTTCTTCGGCCGGCGCGCTTCTTAGTGGCGGGAACACCGAAGGGCGCAACATCGACCATGGCAGTGGGATCCATCGCCTTCCCTGCCGCTCCCGCCAGTGGAAATTTGGGTAAGGGTTTTTAGAGGGAGAAGTGGAGCGGTTTGTGTACCACTGGCGGAAGCAACCGCCAAAGGTGAAGGGAGGACGCAAAAGTCCGCGCACGCTGTCCGGGCCGACGCAACCGTTGGCCAAATTAGGTGCACAGATGGGTCGAGCCGGACGCATCGGTCCGGATGGGTCAGGCCACCGGGAGGCCACGCACGTCCTGCACGTCCGTGCGGACGTGTTTGAACGCGCCCGGGCGGGTTGGGTCGGCCCGATAAAAATGCCCTTAGAGCATCTCTAGCGGATCTTGGATAGCGGTCTAAAACTGGAAACTCCGGCTGTTATCCGGTTTTGGGATGTCTTCGTGTCCTGAATAGATCCCGCATAATCAGCCGGCTTGGAAAAATATATCAAGGGTCCTGATGGCAGCCCAGTCCACTGCTATAGATGCGGGTCGGAGGGCCAAATCCGGGCCAGTCCCTCGATTTCCCACCTTCCACCTCACCTCCTCCTCTGCTGCCAAATTCCGTTTTCCCTCTGCCGTCGACCACCAATTTAGGAGCCCCATAAGCGGATCTACAAAATGTGGCCCGTCAACCGCAGCGGCTGCCGTGGGTGCTCGTCCACGTCTCCGCGCGGCCGTGGAGGCTTGAGACCATCCTCGCCGCATGGCCCCTTGGAGCTCTCCGCCGACGAGGACCACGTGGAAACATTGTCTTCACCGGGCAGTGGATAGCACCCGTGCATCTGGATACGGCGCGAAGCAGCGGTGCTGTAGGGGATGCGAAGAGGTCACGTGACACGGCCGTGGTGCACCGGCGCCACTTATACGGGGGAGTACCGTCCTCCTCCTCTGAGGAGGTGGCTGTTGCCGAGGACGAGGAGGAGGACGAGCCCGAGCAGTAGGTGCTAACGTGCTTGCTGCACACGACATCGTGGGAGGAGGTGTGTCGCAGTGAAGTCGCTACGCTAAATGTCGCACAACTCGAGTAGGGACCTGGCGCGTCGAAGCGCTACTTCAAGCCTACTGGGCGGACACCACCTCCGACAAGGAGTGAGGATGCGTAGCCTCCGCATCTGGCAAAGAAACGCCGACGTGTTTTGGTCCCAGTGATGTGTCGCCACCTCCGGAGAGACAGAGACACAACTAAGAAAAAAGAATAAAGGGAAGAGACCTACACATACATGTACATAGATCACGGACCGACCTCAACGAATTTAATACTTCTTCCGTTCACTAATATAAGGCATTCTAGCTTTTTTTTTTCTAAAACACATTCATATATTTTAGTGTATATTGTATCTAGTCTAATTTGAAATATCTAAAAGTTTTTAGATTAGTGGAAGGAGAGGTAGCAAAGATAGATGATGAAGCTACCGTTGTCATGGGCGGTTAGAGCATCTCCACTCGGCCCCCACGAATGCCTCTCCATACCCATTTTCGGCTCCATCCAGCGAAGACTCACTCAGCCACGTTCCCAGGAGTCCGAAATTAGCCGGATCGGGACCAAAAACCATCTGGCGAACTCAGGCAAAACTCAGTGCCGTGGGGTTCGCCTGGGGGCGTCGGATGGAGAGGAAGTGGCTGGAAACAGCCTAACCGCCAAGTGGGGCCAAGGTGTCGGCGAGAGAGGCGGTTCGTCTTCATCTCCTCGGCTCCCGCGCGAATCAATGCCGCCGGCGTCAGACTTTCCCTAGGCGCCGCAGACTGTCGCGTCCACGAGTCACCGACACGCCGAGCGAAGCAGCCAAAGACAGCCTAGCACGACGATGGCGGCATTTACGATCACTACGATCGCAGCTCCGAAGTCTCGACATGTACTACGCTCCCAGCGTTGGCGAGCAGCGTTTAGTTTATCTTTTTACCTGTTTTAGTTAGCTGTTTTAGTTAGGTTTCAGCCAAATAGCTCATGTAATTCGCCCAAATTTACTCGCTTTTGCCTAATTTTAATTTAAATTCCGCGAAATCAAGTGCGTTAGACCTAGGCTTCGTGACTGGCAGGGCAAATGCTCGCCCAATTTGGCAAAAAAAATCCTGACACGTCGGAACGTTCCATCCAGATCCGCAGCATTAATCATGCGTCCACGATCCCAGATCTCTGCATCAGTCTACTCCCCGAAAAAGATACAGTCAAAACTCAAAACACAGGGGAGGGCAGGACATGTTGGCATGTTGCCACACTCAGCCGAACCAAGTGACCACGAGCTGAATCCATCGTAGTTCACCCACCGTCCGCCCATGGCCCATGCCTGTCTGCAGGCTAGCCCAGTCCCGGCCGTGGCCGCCCGACGACGTGCGCGCCGATGCCTGAGCACCACCTCGCTTGTCGCCGTGCCGTCCGCGGCCAAATCCGGCACCGGTCGGCGCGCGCGGGCGTGCGTGTGATGAGCACGACCGACCCGAGGAGGACCAGTGCTCGATGGCTGTCTGCTTTGCTTCTCGAGATCTGAGAGCACATGCTCGCTTCGCCATCCTGATTCTCCTTGGCCTTTCCATATCGGTGCCACCCTGCGGGAGAAAAAAAAAGCTTCTCTCAATCTCAGCCCATGTGCGCCATTTAAAATATGTTTTAATCTGTAAATATATATACGTATGTACTCTATCCGACTTTTAAGAAAAAACTATATAAATACCACAAAAGTTATACCATTACAAAGTTTTTAATATGAATTTAACAGTATAGGTTTCATAACATACATCTCATATTTTGTTGATAAAATTGAGATCAAAAAATTACTTCCTCTGATCCTGATCAATGATCTCGGATTTGTCTAGATTTGAATGTATCTAGCACTAAAACATGACTAGATACATTCGAATATAGACAAATCTAAAAATATTAATTAAGATTGGAGGAAGTATTAATCTGAACGTTTGTGCTTGTTAAACTGAATTGGAAGACGTTTGTGCCTGTTAAACTGAATTGGAAGGAATAGATAAAGCTGAGTCACTTGATTTAGGACGGATACTAGTACTCTCTCCGTTTGCAAATATAAGATATTTTAGATTTGTGAAGCTAATATATGTAGACACGTTTTATGTCTAGGTTCAAGTGAATTTACACACTAAAATATGTTTAGATATATTTGCTTCACAAATCTAAAATAACTTATATTTCTAAATGAAGAGAGTATTTTACTACTGCATGAGGATTAACACGTATGCCGACGTCTGGGGATGGATAGGTTTGTTTTTCCCTGGATCGAGGTTAGGTTGAATTTCGACAGATATTAGATTTATAGATAAATATAGCAATATATATTATATGAAAATGTTATATTATAAATTAAATTTGAAAACAAATCTAGTAATATTAATTTAGTGTCATAAATATTGTAACATTTTTCTATAAAGTTAGTCAAATTTACTATGTTTGACTTAGCAGAAGGCTAGAAATACCTATTCATTTACAATATTGCTCTGCAGAGCATCCCAAAGGAGTCAAAATATGGCGGTAGCTACGGAATTTTCTAATCCAACGGCTTATTATCCAAAATCAGACTGCACTTAGGACCCATTTGTCAATGGGGCTTAATTTTTTCCCTCTCTTTTATTTTTCTCCTTTTTCCCCCTTCTTGTTCTACTTCCCCACAACTGTATGGGCAACCCCTCCCTCCCCCGTCTGCCATCGCCGACTAGCTTCCCCCACCCCACAGATCTCCCGCATGGCAGTCAAGCAAGGTCCTAGCCCTGGATTAGTCATGCATGGTGTCACCCTTCTCGGTTAGGTCGTGCACATCGGTTCCGGCTCGCCTCGGTCATTCGCGACAGACTCAACGCAGGCCAGGCGTGGCTGGTCCGAACGAGGGTACCAGATGGGACAAGGCAGCGATAAAAGAGGCCCCGATGGTGAAGAATTTGACGAGGCGACGGGGGATTTGAGCGTGGGGGGGGGGGGGACGGCCTTGTGGCTACACGTCGGTTGGTCTTCGGTGACAAGAGATGGCAGGGATGACTATGGGGGAGGGGAGGCAGATTATGTTCATGTCACTGGCCTCTCCCATGTGCAATCTTTCTTACGTGGAAGTGACCTAAAAATATGGTGGGTCATGGAGGTGTGGATACCTATATATAGGAATTTGGTAGCAAATTATGCGGAAATTCACCTTTGACCAGGGGAGCATGTGCTCCCTTTACCAAGAAAATATTTTTCAAAATGTGAAAAAATCATCAACTTTGATCTAAATTTACTAAATGGATAACTTTTAACAAACAGAGTGAGGCCCATCGTGGAAGGCTTGGGAGTGATCTTGAGTTTGAGCAGTTAGATGTAAAGACTACTTTTCTGCATGGAGAGGTTGAGAAAAAATATACATGGACCAACCATAAGGATCATAATGCCTTGTAAAGAGGATTTTGTATGCAAGTTAAAGAAGTCACTTTATGGTTTAAAACAATCTTCAAGATAGTGGTATAAAAGGTTTGATTCATTTATGATCTCACGTGGTTTTAAGAGGTCTCAATATAATAGTTGTGTTTACATTAAATTGTTGGTGGATCACCTATATACTTGTTATATGTTGATGATATGCTAATTGCTGCCAAGAGCAAGAAATAAATCCTTACTTTGAAGGAAATTGATATGAAGGATCTTGGTATTGCTAAGAAAATCTTAGGTATGAAGATTACCCGATTTAGAAAATATGGTGTTGGGGATATACTTTCCGGTATCCTCACTGTGCCTCACTGACCAGGGTGACCCACTTCGGATTAGAGCTTCACTTCACGGGCGGTCCAGTCAGGGAGAAGAGACGGAGTCCAGTCCGGCTACGGGAAGGCCCAGATGACTTACCAACATAGGCCCAAATTGTTACTTGTAGTTCAAGATGTACTTTGTAACCGACTCTTAGTCGTAGCCGGATAGGTCTCTCCTGTAAATCCTAGGCTGGATATATATACATAAACCGTCCTAGGGAGAGCCTTTAGGGAACC
Organism: Avena insularis; assembly: GCA_023614405.1. NCBI lineage: Eukaryota > Viridiplantae > Streptophyta > Magnoliopsida > Poales > Poaceae > Avena > Avena insularis. Next base: position 117,472,052 of record CM042696.1, read on the forward strand.
CTCACAATAGTCTACAATCTCAACTCGCAATGGCGAAACCCTTGTAACCCATATTTCGGCTCTGCCGGATTACTGGATTGCTAGCAGGAGTAGGATTCGTCCAAAGCCGGCGGATTCGAACCTGGGTAAGCCTGTGTGCTCATCGTCCCGGAACACCGTACGTCTCACACTCCTCTCTTCTACACGCCCCGAGGACCCCCTCATGGCGTACTTGTCATCAATCCGACGACAGTTGGCGTGCACCATGGGGCAAGTGAGCTTCGGATCCGCGTTCCGAACAGAATCTGCAAGAATCGAAATCAGCGAGACTATCGTCGTCGGTCGCATCCTCTACGCCAGTGACGTCCCTCTCATTGTTCTCGACGAAACCTGGATTCCGGCTAGGGAAGCCGTGACCGCCTACACTATCATGTCTTTCGGCGAGATCGATGTGTACATCAGATTCGTTGAATCTGCCCCACCCACCCCAGCGGTGATGGTAGAGGCAAAAGAATTTTCTAGGTCCCCTTTGTCCGGGGAGGCGGCAGAGTTCCGGATCCCAGAAAACCCTAATCCCAGCCAGCCCGCACCCGTTGCGGAGATAGTGGAGAAGGCCGAACCTGAACTAGATCTTGCGGTTCAAGTCAAATCTAGAGTGGATCTCCCTAGCGAGGCCGAATCCCAGATCGATCCACCCGCCAAGGTCGAAGTCCAGGAGGACCACAACAACAACCTTGGTTCCGGCTCTGCCAACGCCGGAACGGACCAACCTTTCCTGAGGCATACGTTGAGGTGCATGTTGGTGCAAGGTGCAAACGTGGATGAGGTTCTCGACACCATCAAGATCTTCGAGGAAGCCCACGACGAGAGCCGCAACTACCTCAGGACCCACACATCACTTCGTCGGATATGTTGGATCCAGATCCGGCTCTGCCGATGCTGGAGACAACGCAAACTCGGTGCTAGAGGCGATCGGAACAAACACCGACTTACTCGCATCCTCGGATGACTTGATGACGTCGGCGGATTTCCAAAAGTTCTCCGCGGAATATGAAGAGGAGTACAACTCCAAAGCTGCAGAAGAAGGAGAAGCCTTGGATGAAGGATCCGGAGAAAACTCTCCCAAAGCGTAGGATGACATGGATCTCGGAGATAATCCCGAGGTCCAGATGTCCGAAAGTACCGATCAGAGCTTGACTCTGGGAAACGGACCCAAGCCGTCTTTGCTACCGGCGCTGCCAAGAAGGCAAAAAAGAAGAACAAGACCCCGACAAAAGAACTTCCAGCAGAGGAGGCGATTACCGAGGAATACGAGGAAGACTCGGGTGGAGCACTTATCCCAGCCGATCCCAAAGAAGAATCGGTGGATGGCCACGTGGTCACCGCAGGTGCCCGTAAACTCATCGATGCTGCATTAACCACACCTATTCCTACTACGGCAGAACTCACTGCTGCAGAATTGGATGAAAGGGCCCAAGCCCTCGAAGCGCGTCGCCAAGTACTCCTGGATGAAGCCAAGAACATCGAGGAAGAGAAGAAGCACATGGACAAGACGGAGAAGCTCATCCCTTTGCAACATCAGAAGAACTGGAAAAGCCACATAAGGGCTGAAAAATTTCCGGAAGTGCGAAATGTTCTCTTTGAGGGAGATCCGGGGATGCCTCGTCTCGACAGTAAAGGAGATCTGGTATACCCAACACTAGTACAGAACACCGCCGCAGCTCGAGATATCCTGGCAAATAATCCAGGCTCAGAAGAGGTTCGATTGGGTATTAAGCTACTCACCAAGGGTTTGGAGCAGCAGAAGGTCGCGAAATCCAGGAGCGGAAAGCTGGTCTCTCAATCCGACCAATGTCGCACGGATCCGGCCTGGAACGACATAAGACCCCAACGGGTTCCGGAACAACATCACCATTCCGACCATCGAGAAGACAATCACTCAAGAATCGGATCTTCGGGACAACACCACAGAGCTGCACGTGACTGGCGCAACATTGCTCCAGCCGCCGAGCAAGAGGAAATTGCTGCATTGTATCCGAGAAATCCTCCACGGCGAGAGTCGAACGATCGCAGGGAAGAAGACAAAGAAAAATGTCGGGAAGAAGACCGACAAAGAATGCCTCCTCCTAGACATACAAGCCGTCTGTCTGAGCCCCACCGCGCTGGGAGTGACGGACGAAGAAATGACGGACACCGCGCCGAGTCAAGCCGGCAGGGGTCTTGTCATAATGAAGATCCTCCTCGGAACCGGAATAATGACGCTCCGGAGGAGACCGGCGATTAGCCGGAAACAATCCAATTGCTCCACCTTCTCCCCCAAGTACCCATCACAATGGCTCTCAAGGAGGCCAAGGAGGGCGTCGTGGCGGAGGAGGTGGTGGCAGAAGCCGAAGCCCGGCTCCAAGGCACCGCAGCGACAACCATCAATCAGGACGGTGATCTCTGTCCCCAAGTGACGCGAGACATAGGATTAACTCCAACATAGAGGCACGACGCTACAAAAATGATGATATATACGTGGGCCCAAAATGCTTCGGACCACGTATAAGAGCAACAAGATTCCCGGAACGATTTGCTATCTCAAGACATATCCAGCCCTACGACAGTGTAGCTCGGCTAGATACTTGGCTCCAGGATTTCTTCCAAGCACTCTGCATCACCAAAGGTGGAAACATCCTGGTCGCAACCTGGTATCTCCCACTCATGTTGTGGAAGACGACACGGTCAGGGCTCAATGAACTTCCGGAGAACACCATCCACAACTGGTATGACATCCAAAGCGCGTTCTTTCAGAATTTTGAAGGCACATATCGGAGGTCCTGTACGGTAGGAGACCTACAGCGTTGCACCCAGAAAGCCGGAGAAACTTGCCGAGATTACCTCGGACGATGGATCAACACTAAGAACTCCTATGAGGGAGTAAACGATCAAACTGCGATTGAAGCTTTCATTGCAGGACTCCCAATTGGTTTACTACGTCATCGCTTGAAGTGGGACAAGGTCACTGATTTGGGATTACGAGGTCAGAGATGATAGAAACAACGAGCATGTATGCAGATGCTGATGATGATGCAGAGGGATTACTGAATGCCCTAGCTGTGCCACAGTCGGCAAAACAACCAAAGCAGCAAGCTCAGAAGCGCAAGAATACCTCGGAAGAAAAACCCAATGCGGAAACGACAGTGGTCACTTCTACTTTCGGGACTGGAGGACGAGGAGGATGTGGCGGCGGCCGCGGGCGCGGTCGTGGGACATCAAGAGTCCAGGGTAGGGAGACCAGCAACCTGGCAAAACCTACTCCTGGGCCGACATTGCCAATAACCCATGTGTGCATCACTTAGATGCCAATGGGGGCTCGTCTCACACAAACGCCGAGTGTCGTTTTAATGACGACATCAAGAAAGATGATATTGCTGGCTACAGGGCTAAGTGGAAGAAGAGAAAGAAGAATCCTGAAAAAGATAAAGAGACCAAGGAGGATTCCGACATGGAGGAAGCTGATCCTTCAAATCCCAAGCCGGAAGGGAAGAAAAACTTCCCAGCAAAGAAAGACACTTACGTCACCTTCCTCGGATCTCAACCAGCTAAGGTCAAGAAAGCAGTTCTGCATGAGCTCAACGCAATAGTTCCGGCTGTCCCCCAATTCCTGGAGTGGTTAGAAGTAGCAACCACCTTTGACCGTGCTGATCATCCGCCTAAGTTGCACAGGTGAGGAAAATACGACTTAATCATCAATTCACTTACTGATGGCTATGGTTTCTCCAAGACTCTAATGGACGGCGGCAGCAACATTAACATCTTGTATGTTGAAACACTATGCCGGATGCGAATCTCGGAGACCTAGCTGAATTACAGCTCTGTGATCTTTCACGGAGTTGTCCCAGGAAGACAAGCAAATTCCCTGGGAGAAATCACTTTGGATGTTACCTTTGGAACTCCAAAGGACTATCGGACGGAAGCACTTTCCTTCGAAGTGGTTCCATTCAAGAGCGCGTACCACGCTATTTTCGGATGACCGGCTTACTAGGATTTTATGGCTCGTCCGTGTTACATTTACAATATGATGACAATTCCAGGTCCCAAAGGCGTGATCACCATCAGGGGAGACCCGAAGAAGGCGCGAGAGTGCAAGGACGGAAATGTCGCCTTTGCTAAAGCCATGCTGCACGCCCAGGAGTACCAGGAGATCAAGAAGACCATTGATCCGTCCGAGATGCCCGCGACAAAGAAGGAGGTGACAAAGCCGAATCTGGAGTTCAAGGCATCGGAAGAGACAAAGAATACATCGTTGAAGGATGATGACCCCTCCAAGGTGACCTAGATAGGCGTAGGCCTAGATAGCGCATAGGAAAGCGCACTCGTCAAGTTCCTCCAAGCAAATCAAGATATCTTCGCATGGCAGCCATCTGACATGACCGGAGTACCTAGGAAACTTGACGAGCACTCTCTAAATGTACACCCAAACGCTAAACCCGTCAAACAGTCCATACGACATTTTAGCGATGAAAAGTGTAAGGCAATAGCTAAGAAACTAGCCTGGCCCGAGTTAGCCAGATTCATAGAAGAGGTCATCCACACCGAGTGGTCGGCCAATCCTGTAATGGTCCCTAAAAAGGACACCACTGATTCAAGGATGTGTGTTGATTATACTGCCTTCAACAAGGCTTGTCCGAAAGATCCGTTTGCTCTACCTAGGATTGATCAAGTTATCGATTCTATGGCAGGCTCAGAACTCCTATGTTTTCTCGATGCATATTCCGTATCACCAAATTTGGATGAAGGAATCTGACAAAGTCAAAACTTCATTCATAACACCCTTTGGAACCTTTCTGTTTCATTACGATGCCCTTTGGGCTCAAGAACGCAGGAGCTATGTACCAGCGTACTATGCAGTTGATACGTCCATAACGTATCTATAATTTTTGATGGTTGTATGCTAATAATATGCTTTTGGCACTGCTTTTTGTATAAAGTTTATGATTTATTTGGAATAACCTACTAATAGTTGAAAAACTGCACAATGTTCTTGTTTTACACTTTGATGTGTAGGAATTACCAAGAATACAAGTGGAAACCTTGTTGGAGTCAAATTGGGATTTTTCCAGAAATCTGTCTTAGAACTCTTTTCGAAGATGGTCACGTTTCAGGTCGAAGACGGTGTCAAACGGAAAACTCTTCAACTACAAATTTGTTGGAAATTTTGCGACAAACATTCTGGACATAAAATTTAGCTGATTCCGAGTCCGGACGGGCCTGGATTTACTGCAGCCCAAGATGGGGTGACGGGAATCCGAGAAACTATATAAAGGAGGAAACCTAATTCGCCCAGGGCATCACCACCCATGAATTTGCAGCCACCAAAGCCACGTTTTTGCCTCCCCCATTTATACCATCTCTATGGGGGAGGGCTCCCAAGAAGCCATGAAGGAAGGGGGCTAAGGGGCGGTGCTCCCCCATGATACCAACGACGGGGAAGGAGTCCCCCGCGCCGCCGCCTCCCTCTCCATCACCTAATCCTCCTAGTATGCAGTGGTTCATCCTCCCACACACCTCTATACCGTCCTATCTAAACATGGTGTTTGATGCTATAAGTTATAATCCTATGATCTATGTCATTTTGCGTAGTTTCTTTGTTTTTAGATTGAATGGTTAAACGTCTTTGGTTCATTAGAGTTGTATGTTGATATGGTACAGTCCTTTGGTGTCCATTATATTTGTGCACACATGGATTAAACATCATATGGTTTGTAGTATGTGTAAGAGGAAGAGGGAAGTTCTGCCAGAGTGACAGAAACCTAAGGACGCGAACTGGAACGTTGCACGTATGGGAGTAAGAGGACCATTAAAATTAAGGCTATGGTTGGAGAAACCTTAATGCATTGATTAGTACGTACAGATGTTTGCTAACAATCCAATCATATAGTACATGTAATTCTAAGTAGTGAAGCGCATGTATATTTAGCCTCTTCCACATAGAAAATTGCATCGAAAACAATGAACCCGATCTATTCGCTATTTAAACTTGGACAAAACCACCACAATTACCACCACTATTCCATACTCATGGTTCTGTTAGTTTAGTGTATTTTCTTGCTGCAGCAACTAGCTTTACTTTCTTGTTATTTATTATCATGCAAAGCTATCTCTATTATTCGTTTTGTTGCTCTAGTTTTATTTCCTAGATAATGCAAATGTTTAGTGTGCGTAGAGTTATATCAGTGGTTTATAGAACTTGAGAGAATATTTATCCTACCTTTAGCTCCTCGTTGGGTTCGACATTCTTACTTATCGAAAAGTCTACACACGATTCTCTATACTTGTGGGTTATCAAGACCTTTTCTGGCGCCGTTGCCGGGGAGCAATAGCGTGTGGGTGAATATTCTTGCGTGCACTTGTTTGCTTTATCTCTAAGTAGGTTTTACTTTCAGTTTTAAGTTGTTCTCTATCTTAGTATGGATAGGGAATGCGAATTATAAAAAAAATAGTTGTACTTGTTACCTAAAAATATTTTTAAAAAAGTAAAGTGATTGGAAAGATGAGTAATGGTTAAGTGGGGTCGACCTTGAACACTTGTGTTCATGCCTATAAAACCAAAACAAATCTTTCCATCTAAGCTTTTCAGTTAAAAATTTGTAGGAATGCATGAAGCCATGAAAAAAAAAAATTCTGGTATTGATCTTAATGCTTATTCATTCGAAAATACCTGAATCTTGATCCTATGCCTAACTTAAAGGCATTAAAAAAAAGTAATTATTGGGAGATAACCCAAAAGTTTTAGACGAGTCTTGGAAGTTATTACCTCTTTAATAACCGTTCCTTATCCTTTTTATTTGCTTTTTGTGCCAAGAGTAACCTCTAATGAGAGAGTAGTAATGCTTGGGAAAGTTGTTGTCTCGAAACAAATTTGTGTGCTTCGCTGTAAAAATTCGTGTAAAACCTTTGTACGTCGGTTTGAGCTGTACTTTTTTGTGCTTCTGCCCCAGGTTGTTATCCAACTTTTGTTAGTTCAACACTTTTCGATTTGAGCAACAGAAGGTCTTCGAAAAAATTAGTTTTCTATCTGCTGGTTTGTTTTGACAGATTTCTGCCATTATTTGCATTTGCTTCTTGTTGATTTCTTTTTGGGTTCTCTTTGGGGAATTGAGCTTTTTAAGGGAAGTGCTACAGTAACTTGTGTTTTAATGAAAGTTTTATTGGTGTTGAAACTGAACCCAAAGACTTATTATCTTAAGTACACTAATGTTGCTAATGAAGATTATGTGAAGTTTTGTATGAAGGAAAAAATTTCAGGTGTTAAGGAAAGAATGATGTGATGAGATGAAGAATGGACTAAATCTCAAGCTTGGGGATTCCACCCCGTGTCACCCCAAGAAATATCCAAGAAGTACAAGCGTCAAAGCTTGGGGATGCCCAAGGCATCCCCTTCTTTATCAATAAAAATCATAGGTTCTTTCAAACACTTTATTTTTATTGTTTCATGCACAGTTGTGTTGTTCTTGGAGCGTCTTCATTTTCGTTTTTGGTTTTCGTTTGCTTGGTTTGCTTAGTTTGCTTGAATAAATTGGTTGGACCCCCTCTTTCATACATTAGTTTTCAAATAAGTGTGGTTTGGATTGGAAAAGAGTAGGAAAAGTTCATGCTTAAGTGGTAAAAGGAGTTTGTTTTTTATGGTGGCCTATGCTTTGTCATGTCATGATTGATATTGTTTTGGCTTTATGCTTAGTGATTTTTGTTGTAGCATGACATGTTATAAACAATTGAGATTTCTTAATGTGCCTTGAAAGAATCATGCTTTGTTTTAGTATATTAAAGCATAGTATTGTGGTATTCTCTTTTGATGCTTTATTTGGGTTGATTCGGCGCATGCTCACACCATGTTATGACTATCCCAAGTCACCATAGCCTTTATGATCCTTTAGTTTTCGACTTGTAATATCACTTTATGCTTTAATTAATGATGTTTTGTCACTTTGCATGATTATGGCCATTATTGCTCTTTTAGTTGGTCTCTTCCAGTCTTTTGCTAGCCTCCATAACCAAGTATGAGTTCCACTCATGCATCCAACTCCAAATAAAACCAAGTTATCCCAAAGAGTCCACCATACCTACCTATTAGTATTTGCTATTCCAAGTATATCCATGCTTTTATGTACCTTCCGAATTAAACTTGTTATGAGAAAACTAGTGATTAAAGCTCCCACGAACTTGATGGCACACTTTACTTTTCTTGCCCCTAATAAACTTGAACCATTGTGTCATCTATGTTGTATATGCTTGCACTTATATGTTGGGGATTAGAAGAACCATGCTATCATGGGGAACGCTTTCAACATTGCACTTGTACATTGTACATAGTTGATATCATGCTCTTTTGTGTATGGATGTCGTTGGTGTGAAATGAAAGGGGAGCTTGTAAGTCCATGGAGTTATGTATGTGTGTTAGAGAAATGCCTGGGCCGCCGGTCTAATCCATGCCTAATCATGGTGGAAATCTGCAGCGTAACCATAATGAGCAATCTATGAAGCATTCTTTTTATAAAAAAGAAATAGAGATTGATAAAAAAGAAAAAAAAAGATGATAAAATAGGAAAGAGAGAAAAAAACACCATTTTCCCATGGTAAATAAGAAGATTGTTGAGATGCTCGTTGTCTGCTTGCCTTGTCATTTTGATATGGGGATTCTTCTGTATCATCGGGCAAGGGGTACCCCGTTGGCGGTTCTCTATGATACACATGTACTTACTATGACAAGAACTTACCGGTAACTAAACTTGAGTAGCATGAGGAGCGACCCTCGTATTCAAGGGACATGAGATTTCCAACTTATACTTTGTCAAGCATATACTCCATAGTTTGTTCACTTTAACCTTAATCACTTCAAGGTGCTTATGATAGGGGCAATGAGAGCTGAAAGCTAATAAGTACCATAATTTTTGGAAGCTCTTTATGAGACTTGAATCCTCGCTTCCTTTTATGAAGGCCTTTCTTCCACTTTTATATTGAGTCTCCACCTTCTATCTTTATGCACCAATTAAGAGAGCATAGTTGTCATTCTTAGTTCTATATGTATTGTCCCAAGACTTGTTGATTGATGCATAACTTTGATATTGCTTGTTCCTAAACTATTTGTATCTAGTCACCCTTATGAACTTTGAAGGTGTCCTATGCATTTCTGTTTTGCTACTCTATGAGGGACAAGCTGAATACCATTCTCATTATGTTTTCTTTATGTGAAACAAACAAACGTCTTGTAAATCATTGTTATTTATGAATCTTTTGTTTGTGCCTTTTCATGTTACAACATAGTTGTTATGTCTTATTGTTAGAACTCCATCTTTCATGATTCATGTTTAGAGTACCTTAATCCCAGATATCAATACTTTTACAATAATGATGATCAAGATTGTGTTATCTGCATGTCACCTCAAAAATTATATTGTTTTGATCGTTTACCTACTCGAGGACGAGCAGCAACTAAGCTTGGGGATGTTGATACGTCCATAATGTATCTATAATTTTTGATGGTTTTATGCTAATATGCTTTTGACACTCCTTTTTGTATAAAGTTTATGATTTATTTGGACTAACCTACTAATAGTTGCAAAAGTGCACAATGTTCTTGTTTTACACTTTGATGTGTAGGAATTACCAAGAATACAAGTGGAAACCTTGTTGGAGTAAAATTGGGATTTTTCCAAAAATCTGTCTCAGAACTCTTTTCTAAGATGGTCATGTTCCAGGTCGAAGACGGTGTCAAACAGAAAACTATTCAACTACAAAGTTGTTGGAAATTTCGCGACAAATGTTCTGGACATAAAATTTAGCTGATTTCGAGTCCGGACGGCCCTTTTAGGCCCGATTTACTGCAGCCCAAGATGGGGTGACGGGAATCCGAGAAGCTATATAAAGGAGGAAACCTAATTCGCCCAGGGCATTTCCACCCACGAATTTGCAGCCACCAAAGCCACGTTTTTGCCTCCCCATGGATCCCATCTCCATGGGGGAGGGCTCCCAAAAAGCTATGAAGGAAGGGGGCTAAGGGGCGGTGCTCCCCCATGATACTGGCGGCGGGGAAGGAGTCCCCCGTGCCGGCGCCGGTGCCGCCGCCGCCCTCTTCACCATCTTCACCGCCATCTCCATCACCTAATCTTCCTAATATGCAGTGGTTCATCCTCCCACACACCTCTGTACCGTCCTATGTAAACATGGTATTTGATGCTATAAGTTATAATCCTATGATCTATGTCATGTTTGCATAGTTTTTTTGTTCTTAGATTGAATGGTCGAACTTCTTTGGTTCATTAGAGTTGTATGTTGATATGGTACAGTCCTTTGGTATCCATTATATTTGTGCGCGCATGGATTAAACATCATAGGGTTTGTAGTATGTGTAAGAGGAAGGGGGGAAGTTCTGCGAGTGAGTAAACACGAGGCCTTGAACCGGAACGTTGCACGTATGGCAGTAAGAGGACCATTAAAATTAAGGCTATGGTTGGGGAAATCTTAATGCATTGATTCGTAATTACGGATGTTTGCTAACAATCCAATCATATAGTACATATAATTCCAAGTAGTGAAGCGCATGTATATTTAGCCTCTCCCACATAGAAAACGGTATCGAAGACAATGAACCCGATATATTCGCTATTTAAACTTGGACAAAACCACCACATTACCACCACTATTCCACACTCATGGTTCTGTTAGTTTAGTGTATTTTATTGCTGCAGCAACTAGCTTTACTTTCTTGTTATTTATTATCATGCAAAGCTATCTCTATTACTCGTATTGTTGCTCTAGTTTTATTTCTTAGATAATGCAAATGTTTAGTGTGCGTAGAGTTGTATCAGTGGTTGATAGAACTTGAGAGAACATTTATCCTACATTTAGCTCCTCGTTGGGTTCGACACTCTTACTTATCGAAAAGGCTGCATACGATCTCCTATACTTGTGGGTTATCAGTTGCCTCCACGATCAAATCGGACGCAATATACATGCATATGTGGACGACATTGCGGTAATGTCCAAATAGAAGGAAACCTTAATTTGTGACTTGAAGGAAACGTTCGCCAATCTAGGAAAATACAACATAATGCTTAACCCGAAGAAATGTTTCTTTGGAATACCAGCCGGAAAATTATTAGGTTTTATCGTTTCTCAAAGAGGCATAGAGGTAAACCGGGACAAGGTTAAGTCTATACTCAATATTTCCAGGCCAACTCGCCTGAAGGACGTTCAAAGACTAACTGGTTGCATTGCTGCAGTTTGTCGGTTTGTAAGCCGACTCGGTGAAAGAGCCACACCACTATACAAACTCCTGAAAAAAGACCAAAAAATTTGTTTGGACCGACGAAGCTGAAGCTGCACTACAAGACCTGAAAGCAGTACTCTCATCTGCTCCCATCCTTGCAGTACCGGAACCACATGAACCGATGTTGCTCTATCTCGCTGCGACAAACAGGGTCGTTAGTATCGTCATGGTGGTGGAGAGACCAGAGGAAAATCAGGAACACCTGGTGCAGCGTCCGACTTACTATCTCAGCGAGGTCTTACCTGAATCAAAGCAGCGGTATCCGCACTATCAAAAGCTGGCTTATGGTGTGTTCTTAGCATCTCGTAAGTTACGACATTATTTTTAGAAGCATCCAATTACCGTGGTGAGCACAACTCCTATGCGAGACATAATCAACAATAGTGACGCCATAGGACGCGTCGCCAAATGGGGCATAGAGCTTTCAGCTTTCGAAATTGAGTACAAACCTCGTACATCAATCAAATCCCAAATCCTCGCTAACTTTGTCGCTGATTGGATAGAGACAACGGACAATATGACCCTGCCAGAGTCGAAGTACTAGACCTTACATTTTGACGGGTCTAAGACGCTCGGGGGCTCGGGGGCTGGCGTAGTACTCAAATCACCCCAAGGAGAAAAACTTTTCTATGTATTGCAGATCCACTTCACGGCGATGAATAACGTTGCCGAGTATGAAGCACTACTGCATGGAATCCGGATTGCTAAGGATATCGGCATCCGACGTTTAATGTGTTATGGAGATTCAGATCTTGTTGCCCAACAAGTGTCGGATATCTGTAATGCGAACAAACACATGGCAACATATAGGGCTATCGTGGATGAACTATCTAAATCGTTTGAAGGGTTTGAAGTTCAACACATCCCTCGAACAGAAAATAAAGAAGCAGATGCACTATCTCGAATAAGCTTTGCACGGAAAAAGGTTCCGGATGGCTCTTTTTTGGAGCACCTCAAAGTTCCCTCTATAAAGGGAGTAGACGAGGAATATCCAACCAAATTCGAATCACCTTTAGTAGCAGTTCTGGCTGTGATTCTCATCTGGACTCAACCCTACCTTGATTACTTGGTAGACGGAAAATTAGCCGAAGACGAAGTTCTGAGCCGGCAGATCGTCCGACGAGCAAAAGCCTACACTATAATTAGTGGTGAGCTCTATAAGCGGAGTGCATCTAGGGTCTTTCAGCACTGTGTATCTCCGGAAGAAGGAGTGGAAATCTTACGAGATATCCACGAAGGTGAGTGTGGTCACCATGCTGCAGCCAAATCTCTAGTGGCAAAAGCTTTCCGACACGGTTTTTTCTGGCTTACAGCTAGGGCAGATGCTGAACGACTGGTCAAGACGTGCAAGGGCTGCCAAAAATACGCCAAACAAGCTCACATTCCGGCTGATCAGCTGCGAACAATACCTATAACATGGCCTTTCGTAGTCTGGGGGCTTGATATGGTAGGACCGTTTAAACAGGCTCCAAGTGGATTTACTCATCTCTTAGTGATGATAGATAAATTCACAAAATGGATTGAGGCTAAACCCATCACTATTTGTGATGGAGCAACAACTAGAAGATTTGTCGAGGATGTCATAATCCGATAGGGTTATCCGCATAGCATTATCACAGACAACGGGACTAATTTCTCTATGGGAGAGCTTGCCGAATTCTGCAACGAACAAAATATCCGGCTTGACATTGCGTCAGTCGCACATCCACAAGCTAATGGACAAGTCGAAAGAGCAAATGGTTTAATTCTACAAGGCCTAAAACCAAGACTTGAAGCACCATTACGACGTGATGCGGGGGCTTGGGCAGAGGAATTACCTTCTGTAATATGGAGCTTACGAACAACTCCAAACAGGTCAACCGGATACACGCCTTTTTCTTGGTTTATGGCGCAGAAGCAGTTCTTCCTAGTGATTTAATTCACACTTCTCCTAGAGTTACCACGTATATTGAAGAAGATGCCGATATTTCTTGACAAAATGATCTCGACTTAGTCGAAGAAGTTCGCGTCGTTGCTGAGATGAGATCAACAGCCTATCAGCAGAAGTTACGTAAGTATCATAGCCAGAGAGTCAGAAACCGGTCTTTCAATAAGGGCGATTAGGTTCTCTGGCTTGTGCAGAAAAGAAAGCACAAACTTTCCCCAATATGGGAAGGGTCCTTTTTTAGTTAGTCGAGTATTGCACAATGGTTCTTACTATCTAACTGATATGCGGCCAGTCAAAAAAAACCTGCTACTAAGAAAAGAAAGAGAGCTGGATGTAGTAGAGACCCGAAAGAATTAGACAGACCATGGAATATTGCTCAGCTACGTCCCTTTTATTCTTAGTTTATTTTTCTTTGTAATCATATATGTGTCAATGTTCAATTGAGAAATAAAGTATTGGTTGCCTCAATTTTTTTTTGAGAAGTTATTTACCATTTTATTTCTGAATGATTATGTCACAGTCGAAAATACCAGAATACTTGAAAGTACTTTATGCTCATGTTTGTTCTGGTTTAGATTTCCGATTCTAAAATTGCTACCTTCGGGTATAAATATAAATTTTCTAGTCTATACTTTGGTTATTTATCTGATTGCCGGATGCGGGCCTTTTCTGAGTAGTGAATTGCTGGTACTGGAAGCCGGCTTTGTTTCCGAGTTTAAACAGTTTAGCAATTGAGCTCCGTTGCTCGGCAAAGTTTCCATGCTAAAGGTTGGCCGGCTCACGAAAGAGACGAGGCAGAAGGCCAGATAAATGATAAGTACAGACAAAAAACATAAAGTGCTTATGAAAATATTTCAGGCACGAAAAAATTATAAAGCCAAAACGTGCTAAAGAGATAAAATAAAAGCTTAGCACCAACAAAAGTATCATAGTACTGATTTACAACCCGAATTGTTTTCAGAATAATACATTGTTTGTTGTGATGCTCTACGATGCAGGGGAAGAAGAAGGAGCTACCGGCTCACTGGAGACATCAGCCTCGCCTCGATATCTTTCTGAGACGTTCAAATCTGAGATGGTTTGTTCGTCATCGGAAACTTCACCAATTTCTTCGGCGGGCGGAGGCGGCGTCTCTATGCGAGTGAAGAAAGGAGTGCCATAGCTGGTCAAGTCAGCTACGTGGCACCCATATCCAGCGCAGGAGTTCATGATTGCTTTGATGTCCTGCTGCTGTCTGTCTTCATCCACAGTAGAATACCCTTTGGTCACTTGCCAGATATTCATGCTTCCATGGTGGCTCATGACCATGGTGAGAGCGTTCTGCGCTGCGGTCCGCGCGTAGGACATGTTCTAGTCCTGGATAAGCTGGGGCATCTCCTTGGCTTTGTCTCACACTTCAAAGCCGGACATGTTATGCATGTCTGGAACCTTGAGAACTTCGCCAATATCCTCAAGGGATTGGCAGAAGTCATGAAGAAAATCTCTGACTTGTGTAAGCCGATTAGTGCGAGACTTGGCAGAGGCTGAGTCTAGTAAGTTCATAGGACCTACGCATTTAATGCAAAAGGGTTAATAAAATAAATCCGGACTCCAAAGAGTCGGAAGATGCTGAAAAGTCAGAAAGATGGAAACGTACTGAAGATGACATCGTCGACTTTGGTCTTCTCCTCCCGAAGGCTCTGGAGTTCAGCCCGGAGTGCATCGGTAATATCCTTCTCTCTGAACAATTCATTGCTGAGATCCGAGATTTTCTTATCCTGGAGCGCAATCTTACGATCACGCTCCTCGGTGGCCATGGAGGAGGATTTGAGAACTTGAAGAATGCTCTTATCATGATCCGCCTTAAGCTTATTCAGCTCTTGGCGGAGGTCCTTGTTTTCCACCTCTAGGGTTTTCAGATTCTAGGCCTCCTCAATCATAGCACAAGACTGCTTTACCAGTGCTGTAGTCAAAAGAACAACAGTTGAACAAAAATTCGACTATGAAATAAAAGGCAAGGTTTGAGTACTGAAACATTTTACCTTCATCCTCATCCCTGGATACTTTCAGTTGAGCATTTTCAAGCCGGAGAGCTCTGATTTCTCTCCGCTTGTTACAAATATTCTTCAATAATTCCTGGTTATATGAATCAACTTTCTGTAAGTTAGAATACCCAGAGTCAGAAGCCTACTAAAGACTCGGGCTAATATTTTTTACTAATATCAGCACGAGCCTTGGGGGCTACACTAGTTCATTCTTTGGCATCCTAAGGAAACATAAATCCGGATTGTCTATCCAACTTCATGCTTGGGGGCTAGAGGATATGATATGGAATAAAGTAAAAGTTGGAATTCCGACTTACATGCTGTTCATGAGTGAGTTTGCTCAAACTCATGTTCACTTCTGTGGTAACCTTTTTGGCAAGAGTAAGCGGGATCACTGGTGGTGCTGGAAGCTCACCGGTTCTCAGCCTCTCATCATGAAGACGGACTTGTTTAAGAAGTTCAGAGTACTTGACGTCATCTGCTTCTTGTGCTTCTTCTTCAGCAGAGATAGTCTGGCTTTCTAGGCATTGTCGGGCCAGCCGTTGGATCTCCTCCGCAGATTTCCGAGAAAGGCCAAGTTTGGCAAGACCCAGATTGCTGAGGAGATTGTCAGCAAAGACCTCTGCCGAGGGATCATTACCCGAAGAAGGTTCACCCTTATCAAGACCTGAGTCACCCATGGTGACGTCAGTTTGCGACCCAAGGATCCCTGGCTCTGTTGATTGAGCCGGATCTTCTACAACGGTCGGAGATGGAGTAATCTCTAGCACTGCAGAAGGCTGAGGAGCAGGAGTCGGAGGAGCTACGGAGGAGAAGCCAAGTTTAGCTTTGACTAGCGCAGGGGCTTCGATGCAACTCCCTTCCCTTTGCCCTTGGTGAGCTGTTTAGCTCTGAGAAGGTAATAGAACAAAGAACATTACATCTCGGAAAAAGATTTTGAATAAAGTACAAAGGTGGAATTTGTGAGGAAAGTTACCTCTTCACAACAGGTACCTCCTTTGTGCCAATGGACACTGTCAGAGCCTTACGTTTCCGGGTAAGGGTCTCTGGCAGTGGAACCAATTCTCCGTCATCCTGAGAAATCTCAGGAGGATATTCCTCAATAGGAGCAAGCTCAGCAAGCTGAAAAGAGATGACATATTTCAGTATTGCAAAAACAATGAAAAGATGAACACACGAATCGAGTTACCGCTCGAAACTTACTGACACTACAAGATCTTCTGCCGTATGCATGTCCAAAGACAGCTCCAGGATTTTCCTCTCAATCCGCTCCCTTATCAGCCACTTAATTTGACACATGTAATCTTTATCCGTGTAAGGCTTGGAGCTGATTCGGAGCGAGTCCTTCTTGGACGCCGTGATGGAGTGCATAAGCCGGTCTCCATGATGTTGGAGAGGCTAGATCTGGCGTGCCACCCAGCAATGAACTAAGTCGGACCCCTTCAGGCCCTTGTGCTTCATCAAATACCGATCCGCCTCTTGGAAATAAGCAGATCGTCACTGAGAGCCGACGCATCTGCGTCCCAGGACTCTTGGGGCGTGGCGGCACCGTCGATGAAAGCTGGCAAAGAAGTAGCTTTGCCGGGAGCGGAAATATCCTTATGATAAAAGAAAGTGGACGACCATTGCTTGACCGACTCACTGGCCAAAATCCGAGGATAGACGCGCTCTCTTCTAACAGAAAAACTAATAGTACCTGTAATATATGGATTACCGGCAGTGATGGAATTTCTCCGGACATGAAAATAAAAACGGAAAAGGGTAAGGCTCGGCCTAATGCCAAGATACCCCTCGCACAAAGATGTGTACGCGCTCATCTCTAAGAGAGAGTTCGGGGGAAGATGATGGAGTTGAACTCCATAGTGATCTATAACCTCAGAAAAGAAGTCTGAGGGAGGGAAGCTCAAACCTCTGTCCAGGTGAGTGCCGAAGTGTACCCGCGCCGTCAAGGGGTTGGGGACAGCTGAAGCCGCCTCCGCCGCCAGTATGGAGGAGCCCTTCGTCCTCCACGACGCGGAGCTTGGCGTCGCCAAGGACGCACGGGATCCAGACCCCGCGGTTTCTCTCTTTCTCCGTCGTTGCTGTCGTCGCCGCCATGCCGGAAGATGATGCTGAAGCCATTCTTCCTATATGCGGGTGACCTTGGATGGGCGGCGCTAGGGGTTTCTGGGGAGCAGAGGAGCTCTGGGTTTGTGGGGAGACGTTAGGGAGAAGGAAACGACACAAGTGCTGATGAAGAAGATGGGGAAAAGGATCCTCACCACTTATATCCTCTAGCCACGTCAAGATTCGTGTAAACACAATAGTGAACGTGCCACGCATCATGGAAAGAACTAGGGCAACCCCCGTGCGATGATTACACCGCCTCAATCTCCACATACGCATTAAAATGGCGCCTCGGTTCCACGAAAGGCGGACCCACCAACGGTCATGCTGACATGAATGTCTGTTAGTGACGTGACTTGACCATGACTAGTGTGAGGTTACGTCAGAGACCAAGTTCTGGTTTAGTTTGAATTTCGAGCTAGAAACCTGAATAACATATTCATAGGTCCGGCTCATTTGAGACTCGGATCCTATCCTTTCTTTTTTGAAGTTTCAGGAACCCTTCACGATCTGCAAGCCGAAAATCAAGCTAGACGATGATTAAGTCCGACTTTGGA
Source organism: Avena insularis (assembly GCA_023614405.1). Classification (NCBI taxonomy): domain Eukaryota; kingdom Viridiplantae; phylum Streptophyta; class Magnoliopsida; order Poales; family Poaceae; genus Avena; species Avena insularis. The sequence continues at coordinate 117,489,956 of CM042696.1, forward strand.
TCATGGAGGCTTCCGAGGGCTGCTGTTGGGGATATACTTTCTGGGTATTCTCACTGTGCCTCACTGACCAGAGTGACCCACTTCGGGTTAGAGCTTCGCTTCACGGGCGGCCCAGTCAGGGAGAAGAGACGGAGTCCAGTCCGGCTATGGGAAGGCCCAGATGACTTACCGACATAGGCCCAAAGTGTTACTTGTAGTTCAAGATGTACTCTATAACCGACTCTTAGTCGTAGCCGGATAGGTCTCTCCTGTAAACCCTAGGCCGGATATCTATATAAGCCATCCTAGAGAGAGCCTTTAGGGCACCCTCACAATAGTCTACAATCTCAACTTGCACAGACGAAACCCTTGTAACCCATATTTTGGCTTTGCCGTATTACTGGATTGCTAGCAGGAGAAGGATCCGTCCAAAGCAGACGGATTCGAACCTGGGTAAGCTTGTGTGCTCACAGTCCCGGAACACCGTACGTCTCACACCCCTCTCTTCCACACGCCCGAAGACCCCCTCATGGCGTACTTGTCATCAATCCGATGACATATGGTTTTTATTTATTATTCAACAAAGTTACATTGAGAAAAAAATTCATCGTTTTCAATATGCACGGTGCAAAGTCAGTTAGTACTCCTATTGCTCACTATTTTAAGTTGTTAGTTTCTCAATGTCCTACTACTGATGAAGAGTTTGTGTACATGTCAAAGGTTTCATATTCTAGTGTTGTTGGTTTCTTGATGTATGACATGGTTTGTTCTCGTCCTGATTTATCATATGACATGAGTTTAATTAGTAGATTCATGGCTAATCCTTATAAAAAATATTGGAAGGTTATTCAGTCGGTTTTCAGATACCTTTAGGGCACTTCCAATGCTTGTCTGAAGTTTGGCAGGACTGGTGGGAACTCGTTAGCTACGTGGATTGAGTTTTTAATGCTATTTGGATAAGAGAATATCCCTCACAAGTTATATATTTAATGTTGGTGGTTGTACAGTTAGTTAGAAGGCAACATTGTAGCCTATTGTTGCCCAATCTATCACTGAAGCTGAATACATGACTATTGATGGAACTTGCAAAGAATCTGTTAGCTAAAATATTTGTTTTGTGACACTCAAAGTGCCACATACCTTACAAATGATCAGATGTTTCATGTGAGAACGAAGCATATTGATATCAACTACCATTTTGTTAGAAATATTGTTGCTCAAGGTAAACTAAATGTATGCAAGATCAACACTCATGATAATCCTGCTGATATGATGACTAAACATGTTCCTATTGCTAAGTTTGAGCTTTACTCGAACTTAGTTGGTTTAACTGATTAGCTCAAGTGGATATTGGTGACGAAAGTATTTTTTATTTTTCATGGAGATGTTGTTGTTGATGCTACAAGAAGATATTTATCTTAAGGTAGAGTTTATTGAAGTTTGATCCAAATTTATCATGGAGGCCAACTTTTGACGAGCGAAACGAGGCCCAAGCTCATACCGTACCCAACAGGGTCGCTTGGGGTGGGAGGCGGTATGGATCGTTAAAGATCTAGGTTTTTAGTGTTATATATACCTTAGTAAGCCGCCAGTTGGGATAACTTGCATTTGATACTCTCTAGTATTGTGTAAACACTCCACATATAGTGAAGTTTTGCTGGTTGATGTTCTGTTTTTTCTCTCTTTGATGGAGAGGTTTTTCACGTACCTATTGTAATTTTTTCGTCTTCGTTATTATATTGTCACGTTTATAACAAAAAACATTATGAATTTTTTCACCTGTTTATATCAACATTCTATATGCGGAGATGAAGTTTTGCGAAAAAAGACATATTTCGTGACTCGTGTAAAATTACAAAAAGTGTCTAATGACAAGGCTTATTTTAGCATCCAATTTTATCTTACAAAGGCTGCACAGAAACTCTATTTTTTTAAACGGCCTTCCGAGGGAATCTCTAGCGGCATGACCCAACCGGTCCGAATGTCCACACGGACAGGACGACAGGCTGCGTACGCTCCAATGGTGCGACCCAAACGGGCCAACACGTCCAATGCGACCCGTCCGTCCACCAAATATGAGACACAGTTGCGTCAGGGTAAACGCGCCACAGACCGTGTGTGTGTGTCGTCCCTCGCACGCACCGGGCTCGCCTAGAAGCGACCCAACGGCCTCCTACTCCAAGACATCAATGGATATATGATTACTCCTATGTTGGCCGTGCGGCCTGACGCCTGTGTCAGCCTCGACGTACGCGCTAGCCGCTGGACCTCAATGCCTTCAGGTCGGCCTCTGCGCCGGCATCCAATACCTTGGCTCGTTAACCTTTTTAAGAATGCCACTCGCGGCCATATTCTTCCACTCCCATCTTTTTCCACCACCGATCCTACTTTCCCACAACATAGCCAAGTTTGGTAGCCTCGGCCGGCATCATTGGATCGAGTGGTGGGCAACTAGGCTGCCTCGCAGGCCCGAGTGGTGGGCAACTAGGTCGCTTCCCAGGCCCGAGGCATGTGTGAAGCCGGTGAGGAGGAGGCAGGAGCGGTCGGCATGTTTCATCACAACTGCCCTTTCCTGAGGACTTCGTCGTCGACCTCTCCGGATTCGAGTTCGGCGTTGACATGTTAGGAATGATGCCCTAGAGGCTCACATTCCGCCTTGTATTTGTAACCCAGTATCCGGCTTAAAGCTAGTTGTATGTGTCATTACAATTGTTGCAGGTGTGGAACTACATACTCATATCTAGCTCTAGCCAGTTTGTCCTTAGTCGTTTGAGGTTGGGAGGGAAACCCACTGCCGAGACTAATATGTAAGTCGAAAGATGACAATGGTTCACGTGTCATGAGCATAGAGATGTTGTCCGTCTTGTATTGTCTAGTCGGAAGAGGTATGATAGCTGGACCAATCCAAAGGTTAGTAGGACATGAGCACACCGTGATACGCTCCGACTAACACAATGGAGTTCTTAGACCTAAGGGGATCACACGATCTGAGTTGTGGAAAAGCCGGCTTTGACTCCGTCTAACGCTCACCGTAACTAGGAGTCATAAGGGTGGTCTTGGGCCAACTTATAAGCAAGATGCATGACGTGGATCAGCCAAGATGGAATTTTCCCCTCGATCTCGGAGAGATATTCTCTAGGCCCTCTCGTGTGATATGATCCAAAAGCATGGCCCTGCGCTACTCCATCAAGTGTTGATCGAGGTAGTCCGACTTAGGAAAGCCAGAGGGAATTGGTTATCACTGCAATGAGAAGAGAGTAAACCGGCACTGAGATTACGGAATCTCCCATGTAGTTTGTCACCAATATCGTGAGGCAAAGGGACTCGAACAGATCATCACATTGAGGGTACTTCCATAAACTAGGAGTCGACAAGTCTTGCTAGAGGCCGCTACCGATTATCAGCTCTAGTTGGAAAGCCACTGAGCTACTGCTCTAACTATGATTACTGAGTTGTGTCTGGCTTACCTTCAGCCTATGGTATCGCACAATTAAGAGAGTGGGACTAGCTAGGCAGATGATTATCTGACTATCACAAGCTGACAAGTTGGACTTGTTTGGACAGGGACACGTTTCAATGGGTTGGACCCACTTTGACTAGGGTTAGGGTTTAGGACCAAGGGGCACAAGTGTTATGTTCCCTCACCTACTCGCCTATATAAAGGAAGGTGGGTGGCTGCGGACAATGCAAACCAATCCAGTGCTGCTTCCTAGGGTTTCACTAGACTTGGCAACCACCTTCCTATCCCGCGGCGGTAAGACCGAGACTAGCATCTCACTTGCTGTTGTTCCACCTTGTACGTGTGTGTGACAGCAGAGGAACCACATCTGTTGTGCTTGTCGGTAGTGTTAGGTGGTAGAGTCAGAGGCGGAAGGAGGAGGAGCAAGCCAGCGACAAGGTGGTCCCAAGATCAAGAAATTTGCCGGAGTCGGACGAGACAAGGGGAACGTACGACACCACCGCGACACGCTTCCTCAGCTTCTGCACCTGCGCGTCGAGAGGTACAAGCTATTGCCTTTGACCTTATCCTGATCTTGGGGTGGCTTGCTAGTGACCTTGCCAGAGTAGAAAAGTTTTTGTTTTCGTCCTAGCTCTGCGTGTTTCCCAACACGACACACTCGTGGGAGGGTCATGGGAGAGGATACAACTCCCTACCAAGTTCTCCGTGCTTGATAGGCAAGACCCCATCGAAATCAGGCTGTAGGAGGCCAACAGCATTACCGATGTCTGGTTCATGGAGGTATTTTTCAATGGCCTAGGCCAAATTTACCACCACCGTGGATGGTCGGAGTTCACCCGCGTGCACGCCCTGGACATCGGGCACTTCCTTCTCTTCAAATTCGATGGCTACGACATGCTAACCATCAAGGGGTTCGACCACACTATGTGTCGCCGCTACTAGGGTTTTAAGTAACTTTTTATGTACTAAGTACGTACTCCTCTATGTAGTAATCATTTGCAATTGATTTTTTCTTTCATATTTAGGCAATTTTACAATAGTTTGAATGGAATCAAACAAACTAAACGAGCACGGCGGCGATGCTAGCTATGGGCCTCAATGGCCACGAGAGCTGGAGGTTGTCCCTGCATTCGGGTGCTCCTCACGAATGAGCCCGCTCCTCTTTGAGAGAGCGATAGATTGCTCTCCATGTTTCAAGCTCCTCCCATGCTTGTTTGAGGCGGGCATGCGCGACATCATCGTTGGGGTTGTCATGCACCGCATCGAGGCACTTTGAGAGAGCATCGATGAGCTCTTGCGTTGGAGGTGCTATGGCAACATGACGTTGTTGAGGACATCCCACTCAAAATGTTGGCTGGTGGTCCGGTTCACTAGCCCTAGATACGGGCGTGCCGGCCTCTAGGATGGACCCTCATCCGGCCTCTGAGAGCCCCCGTGCTGCGGCGCCCACCCATGCGCCGATTGAATGGAGGCGAGGATCACCCGTTGGTCGACTAGCGCCCGTGCCGGCTCATCGTAGTCGGAGACGTCATCCTCGTCGTCTTCCTCCTCCTGCTCCTTTGCGGTGGGCGTCAGCATTTACGATAGGTGGAGACGAGTCTCTAGATCTTCTGTGCCTGGGTTACGTGTGCGAGTGGTGGGCAGACGGCGACCAAACATGGTGGTCATTGTGTGTGCATCCATTCCACCGCGGCTGGCCTCTCCTATTATAGCCGGCAGCCGAATGCGGCGGGAACCGGCAAAAAACGACGGGAAATCGCTGGAAGCGGCAAGAAACGAGGACGGGAATGGCCATCTCATACCAAATGGGTCGCGCCGCTAGGCTCACTAGCCAAGCGCGCTAGAATGCAACTCATTTCCTATCCGCGGACCAACCCAAACAGACCGAATCTGACCATTTAGGTGTCCTAAATGGGCCATGTCACTGAAGATGCCCTAAGAGCATCTCCACTCGTCCCCCATATTTCGATCAGCGCGGCCTGATTTTGGGCCGTACGGGGGTGCCGGATTGGTTCACGATTTGGGGGACGCTGGCTCCCAGCCATGCCCCCATACAAAATCTTCAAACATTTGAAAATTAGGGCAAATACGAAAATACTCTGGATTTCACAGCAGTTCAAACGTGCTTGTACAAAACTTGAAAAAAAACCTAAAATCTAGTGGCGGCCCCGGCCATGGCCGCCTAGTCCAAGGCGATGGTACATCGCCGCCACGTAGTCGTCGTCATCATTGTCGCTGGGCTCCTGCTTCGGCAGCGGCATGGTGCTGCAGCCCTAGCCCGGATCGCCACCCCAACTCGAGCAGCTGGGCCCGTCGTCGTATCCCTATAGGTTGATGAACATGCCAAGGCGCCAAGGCGACACGCTCGCTCGGCCTGCTCACACCGGTACTCCTCCGTGAACCAAGCTTTAGCGAATGCGTCCATCGGTGGCGGCACGACCTCAATGGAGGCACGCTCGGCGACGCGCTACCCGGGAACTCCTCTGGGTCCTCATCGATCTTCAACTGGAGGGTGGCCGCTTTGTACTCCGGCGACAGCATCCACTCCTTCTTCACCTTGGGCTGGGGTCTGGTGAGGCGCAGGAAGCTACGAGGAGGGGATGGCTAGCGTCGGCCCCTAATTGCGACGCCCCCAGAGCGCTTGCGCGATTGCTGCGATGGAGGGGCCTCTTCGTACTCGTCCTTCATCGGGGTGAGGAGAGCGGAGAAGCGCGGCGACGATGTGGAGTACGGGGAGTAACGGGTTGAAGGCGGTTGAAAACCTCGACGAGGAAGATGTCGAGGAAGAGCGGGCGGCATGGCGTGGCGCCCACCGCTGGTCCGGGTAGCACGGCCTCTACCGAGGAGGCATCACCAGTGACGGATTATTGTCGACGACGATGTAGTCGAGGACCCATGCGAGCATCCTACCTAGGGCGCTCCACCACCGGATCCGCCCTTCGAGGTTGTTGTCCTCCAGTGGGGCTATTGCTGTCGTTAGGCATCAAGGCGGGCCTGGCGCTGGTCCTCGAAGAACGCATCCCACGCCTCCGCGTTGTCGGGATCCTAGGCAGGATCGTTCGTCTCCTCCCGCGAGAGGACGTCCTAGTAATGTCGGTAGATCTCCACCTATCGCGTCTGGCCATGGGGGGCTGGTGGGACGGGCAGGCCATCGATGCTGAGGACCCAGTTGTGAGGGCACCGCATGTCTGGCGGCGCTAGGTAGCCTGCCTCCCACAACGCCCGTGCCTCGTGGACGCGTAGCGAGCACCGCCCGAAACCGTTCATGGCGGCGCCATCTACGGGGAACCTCTCCATGGCTGGCGGGTGGGTGGTTGGGAAAAGATAGGAGAGGAGGCTGCAAGGATGAAATGTGTAGAATGAGCGGGGAAGAACGGATTTTAACGCCCAGGAGAGGGAGGCGGCCATTGAATGTGCGGGCGGTGGCTGCAGGCGAGGAGGGAGGCCGAACGGACGGGACACATCTGCTGCTCGCCTGCAAAAAGCTGATCAGCGGGCAGCAGCGCCATTACTGGGGCACGGTAGGAGAGGAGGAAGACGGACCGAGCGCGGACCGAACGCGTCGGCTGCTGACGCTGACAGGGGTATCCCGCGATGACCAGACGTTTCACACGCCATATTCTCTGCTCCTTCCCACCAGAAACGCGGCATCCGGCGCCCCCGCTAGCCCCCCGTGGGTTGGATTCGGCCTGGTGGCGTTGGATAACAATACGGGCCGCACCGACGCCAAAAAATTTTTGGGGGGAGGGGTGGGCTTGACGTGAATTCGGCCGCCGGAGCCCCCCGATAGCCCTTTAGGGGGCCGCAACAATTTCTAAAGGTAAATGATACTACTCCCCCGGGGGATCGATCCTTCCCATCCCCCGGGGGATCGATCCTTCCCATCCCCCGGGTACACCGAACACGTTTCCTCCCATGGCCCCACCACCCACGGGCTTCCTCATCCTCTCAATTCTTATCTTCTAGTACCTCCGTCCCTGCATCGCGCGCCGCTGCTCCTGCAGCTGCTACGCCACGCGCCACGGCGCTGTTGTATCTCCTGCACCGCGCGTCGCCGCCTGCAGCTTGAGCTTCCCAACGGCTCCCCATCAGCGTCTAGAACGACGGTGTACTCGTCCAGCAAACCATCGCCGTCCTCCGTGTATGCATGAGCTCGAGCTCCGCTCCACATCAGCACGAGCTCCTCATCTTCTGTCCTCCGTCGGGGAAGACGTTGTCAGAGTCGCCACCTTGCTCCGCCTCCGACCTCCTCCCCTATCGCAGCGCGTCGCTACCGATACGAGGTTGCCGATCTGAGTGCTGCGCCGGAGATGCTACCGATGGCAGACGACCTTGCTACATACGGCGTCCGGTGTTGCTCTCGCAGTTTAGAGCGATTGCTACTTTAGTTGGCCGAAGTCGCTACTTTTGTGTTTGTCTTTTGCTACGAGAGCTTTGCTACCTTAGCACATTTTTTTTATTTTTTTGCTACAACCAACCTCTATGGTCTCCGACGAGAGTCTCCGACGATGTCCCTTTTTGCTACATTACGAAAAACATTTTGCTACAACCGTTTTATGTTTTTGCTATTGTAGTGTATTTTTTTTGCCACAAGAGGTCTTCGGCGAGGTTTTTCCCGACGAGACTCCGGTGACATTTTCCCGCGAAGTCTGTTTTGCTACATTAGTATTTTTTTTTTGCTACGGTATCTCCGGTGAGTCCTCCGACGAGGATAGTCCCATTTTTCTGTTTTTGTGCGAACCGTTTTTTGCTACTGTGTAGCAAAAGCGGGATTAAGTGTAGCAAAACGGACACGTGTCAGCAGGAGGACCCGGGAGATCGGAAGTTTTGATCCCGGGGACGCGTAGCACCTCCCATTTCTAAAAGATATTTTGACATTTCTAAATATGTTAAAAGTTGTACTTTAAATGAAAGAAGCGCCTGAACCCGAGAGCCAAATCTCTATTTTTTAGCGGTTTTTGAGTATTGGGACAATATATGGGTAAACTTTTGGAGTTGCTCTCGAGTCCTGTCCAGATTCATTTGCTGCTTCAAATTGAATGAACTACTTCTCATCCTTACTTAAAGTGGACCAGGATGTCAGACTAATCTCCAAGATTAAGCCATTTCAGCTTTCCATTTTTCATGTAGAAGTCTCTGCCCAGTTGAATAAAAGAATCAATCACAAGCACAAATCAGACATATCCAGTCTCCAATCATATGTATCAGACATACATATACAGATACAGCTCATGCTGCTCTCAATCTGCTGCGAAGGACACACATAAACACATCCCCACACCCCATATAGGCATCCATCATCCTGTCTCTTCCTCTCCCCCACACTCGGGTGCCCATCATACAGCTGCGAACGCCGCCTTGATTATCTCATCATGGAGCAGATGATCTAAGCGTCGCAACTAACCGGGACTTGGCCTAGCTTCTCCTCCTCCTGTTTGATGGGTACGTTAGTGGCACATTCCCTTTTTATTACGGTCATTCTTGGTGCCTTACTGCCTTCTAATTCAAGCTCTTATTGTGTTCTTGCGTTCTGTTTGAGGTACGTAGTGATTACTTTGTTCATAAGATGTTGACATCTTATTTCCTTGCCGTAATAGTGCTTGAACTAGGAACTCTGGCTCGAAGTTCCATGGAGATTCGCTTGCTCCTTCTTATTCCTTCCACTAAAGCTGCCCCCATCCTCCTTTTCCCCTTGGATCGGTTTGACGTGACATTGTTCGTCCAGCTAGCTGCTGCTTCTTGATTCCGTAGATGGACCACACCGATCTTGCTGTCCCTGTTGTTGCGCAAAAAGGAAAATCAAAACCCAGAAGTAAATGCAAGAACATTATTAGTGCTACTAGATGCATCAGTCGTTTTCTAACCTCTTGATCACTTACTGATATATAGCCTAACGCTGTTTCTGTTCTTGTTCTGGTAGAAGAAGCAAGCGCAGACCCGAGTCCAAGCCTGCAACTGCAATGCTGAGGCGCGACGGGGACGAAGAAGCTGCTGCTGCTGCTGTTGAGGAGGTGACGCCGAGGCCTTGCGGGACCAAGATCCGCAAGCGGTGCGCGCTGTCGTCGTCGTCGTCTGGCGCGTCGGACACTCTGAGGCTGAAGCGAGGCGTGTTGTTGTTCCGCCGGAGGGGATCGTCGCCGTGCCCGGGAGCAGGAGGAAGATGTCAGAGTCGTCCTGGAACGGGCGCTGCCGCGCCCACGGGATGCACTCGTTGGTGTCAGCCCGGAAGCTCGTCAGCGCTCTGTGGCAGATGAACGAGGGAGGCTTGATCGAGGAGGAGGAGAGCGCGGACGCGCGCCGGGGCTCGGCGGCGCACCGGCGCTGCGCGTCGTCGGTGGAGGTGGGTCACCCGTGTTGCGCTTTACCATTATATAAGTAACCGTTTTGTTCCAGCGGTTTGATTTGATCGTGATGTTTCTGTTGTGTAGATCTCAAAGAGGTCAAGAACGAAGGGCAAGGTTTTGGATGCTGATCACGGCGAGTGGTTTTCAGATAAGCTGAGCAATGGCGGCAGGATTGGGGTAATTTAACTCTGTACTATCACAGTGTTCTCCTGCATACTTTTCGTTTTGTTTTTTCAGAGTAACAATCTCACCATTAATAATGAGTCAAAGAACTGAAAGTCTGCACTCTGACTCTGCATTTTGGATGCAAGTCATGGAGTCACGACCTCACACATGGCTTGCTTTTCCATGGATGCTTTGTGATAGGCACATGCACGATGCGCCTCCACTTCCTCATTAGGCTACAAACTAGGTTTTGGAGTATTATATTGTAGTACAAAACATGACTTGTTTATCCCCTCAACGTGTCTACTAGGCTGTTGATTAGGGGATGCATTAGTGATTGAGCGGTTGTGATCTTTTAGGTATATATGTGGCGTCGGTCGGCGGTCGAACGGCGGCGTAAATTAATCGGTTTTCAGTTGGAACTTGACCACCTCGAGTGGCATGGCATGGCAGATTCGTCGGTTGTAGTCCAAGTAAGTTGAGACTTGTTTTTCAGTTGGTGTACAGCAGAGCAGTTGTACAAGAGGGCCATGACAGCCTCAGCTGCGACAAGAGCTCCTCATCATGCCATGCCCTTTGTCTAGCTAATCATTCTTTTTTTATGCACCTAATCGCCCCTAGCAGAACTAATAATAATCGAGTGAAATTTCATGGTTACCAAGTAGTAAGTGCTAGCAAAGGTTGTGAACCATCTTTTTTATTCTTCAGGTGCAGGAAGCATGCGCTGCAGACCCGAGTTCCACATGTTCAGTGGACACGATGGCACACCTGCTGCAGGACATGTACCGCAGCCTGACGGCGTCCAAGGAGCTCGTCAGATTTCTCGGCAACATCGGGGGACCGGGAGTTCTGACCCCGTCCACGGCGTCGCTCCTCTCCGCGCTGCGCTCCGAGCTCGACCTCGCGCGCGCCCACGCGAGGCGGCTCGCCAAGGAGCAGAGCCGCCGCGGCGACGAGGTCGAGCTCCTAAAGAAGCGGCTCGAGTCGGAGGCGCACGCGTGGAAGTGCAAGCAGAGGGAGAAGGTGGCTGCCAGTGTGCGTGTCGTGGCCGACAAGCTGGACGATGAGAAGAGGTCCAGGCGGAGGGCGGAGAGGTTGAACGCGAAGCTCGGGAAGGCGCTGGCGGAAACGGAGAGCTCTTTGGAGGCGGCGGAGAGGGAGCTTCAGAGGGAGAGGAGGTCGAGGGAGCGCCTGGAGAAGGTGTGCGACGAGCTCGTGATCGTGAGGGGCGTCGCCTCGTCGTCCCCGACCGCGGGCGGAGAGGTGGAGGAGATGAGGCGGGAGGCCGAGAGGGCGCAGGCGGAGCTGGACAAGGAGCGGGAGATGCTGCGACTCGCCGATGAGCTCCGCGAGGAGAGGGTCCAGATGAAGCTGCTTGAGGCGAGGCTCCAGTTCGAGGAGAAGAACGCCGTCGTCGAGCAGCTGCGCGGCGAGCTCGAGGCCTTCCTGGAGACCAAGAAGCAGGATCAGGAGGAATCATCTGCCGCAGATCACAATGCATCTGAAGCTGAAGGTGCCAACGGCATTGCTCTTGTTGCTGTCAGCAAGAGGACGGACGGAGAAAACGACGACGACGGCCACGAAGAAGATGATTCAGAAGGCAGCGACATGCACTCCATCGAGCTGAACATGGATAGCAACATCAACGACTGCGGCTGGAGCTACAGCACCGCTGCCAATTCCAAGGACATGGCGACGTCCAAGAAAGCAGCGTCATTTCCAGCGTCTGCGGGCAGCAGGGGAACAGAGTCCGCCGTGGATCCGTCGGAAGGAGGCCAGCAGTGGGACGTCGACGATGATGGGTGGTGCAGCGACACTAGCAGGAACATCGGCGAGGACTCGGAGAGGTACCAGGCCATCAAGAACCTCAGGGAGCAGATGATGGCCGGCCATGGGTTCATCTTCATGTCGCCAGCAGACCAAGGAAATGCCGGCAGAGAACAACATCGCTACGGTGTGATATGACAAAATGATTAAAGGGAAACGTTGATGAGAGCGGCAATTTCGCATGGACCAACGAGTTAGATGTTATCTTTGCTAAATTGCTACAAGTAGGTTCATGGTAAATAAGTTTTGGTCTACGTAAGTACATTTTCCTCTGTCATCCCTCCGCGTCTGTTCCGTAGCGGTCAGTTAGTATTCGTAGAGGAAACAGATCAGTTCGTATACCTAGAGGAAACTGATCTGTTGCTATCAGTTCGCGAACTACTCTCGTGAAACCTACACCTCCTTGTCAGACAGCTCCATGTCGCAACTTCAGCTAAGCTCGCACACGTCGCTATAAGATACTCGCTCGGTTTTAAAATATAAGATGTTTTTAGCTTTCTAAAAAAAGTGTACCTACGCGATAAAATAGTTATAGATATATTTTTTTCACAAAGCTAAAATATCTTATATTTTAAAACGGAGGAAGTAGATAACTGGTGGGCTGTTTTTATAAATCATCTCAGCCATTATGCAGTTACCTTAAGAACGAAGCACAAAATGTCGAAAAAAAAAGCACAAAAACGTTCGCGTACCCCTTCTTAAAAAACAACCGCCGAGTGTGCAGGCTGACAATTGAGAACTTGAGGAGAGCAATTGGAGAAAATTCGACCACAAGCTTGGGGATTTCTCAATTTAATTGAGTGTCCACAACATATTGCCTTGCTAATCACTATTTGTTGCAATTATGCTCCATTTGTATTGATGAAATTCTAGAAATATGCTTGATTGTGGTGCATCTGGAATTTTCATGAACAAGACCATTGAAGAAGCACGAATAATACTTGCTAGTTGACACAATGACCATGAATCATAAGTAACGTCATGTTGAGGAAATACCAAGGAATAACCTTTGTAGGACGATAACAAGAAGATGGGTGATGTATTCGGCAAATTCAGGCGCCTGGGGTGATACAGATGACATGGATTAGCTGTGGTAGTGTTGAGTATATATTACGTGTGTACTACATTAGCGTTTAGGCCTCTCCTCTATGTTTATATCTGAGGGTATAGAGGTCTCCCATTGTACCTATAAATGTGTGGGCATTGCTCCAGAATAATACAACGACTATTGCTCCTATTCTACATGGTATCAGATTTCTCCACGATCCTAACCTAGCCGCCGCCGCTTCCTGCCTCCGGCGCCGCCGCCTTCCTACACGCCTTCCCTAAACCCTAAGGCCGCCGCTTTCTTACTCGCGTCGCCGCCGCTCTCCTCTTGCGCCATGTCGTCATCCTCCTCGACCAATCCCTTCGGATCCTCCTCCTACGACGGATCCACTCCACCGACCCCCGAGGTCATCCGCGGCGTCCACCTCACCGACCACGTCCCCATCAAGCTCTCCGTCGCCGAGAAGAACCATCACGCCTGGAAGACGTACTTCTACCTCCTCTTCCGCGAGTACAACCTGCGCGATCATGTTGACGGCTCCATCGACCTCCTCGATCACCGCGACCCCGACTGGCTCGCCATCGACGCCACCATCATTCGCTGGCTGTTCCTCACCATCTCGCCGGACATCTTCAAGACCGTCGTTCGTGAGGGCGACGACGCTCGTACGGTGTGGAAAAAGATCAACAGGCTCTTCACCGACAACAAGCTCCAGCGGATCGTCTTCCTGCAGCAGGAATTCTTCGATGAACCGCAGCGCGATCAACCCCTCAATGCCTACTGCCTGCGCCTCAAGGCGATCTCCGACGAGCTCCACGACCTCGGCTTCACGATCGGCGACGAGATCCTCCTCTCCACCCTCACCGCCGGCCTCAACGAGGACCTCGGGAACGCCGCCTCCAACCTCACCCTCATGGCCGAGCCCAACTTCGAGCGTGCCGTCGCCTATCTTCGCCTTGAGGAGCGTCGCTTGAAGAACCTCCGCACCCGCGCCGTTCACACGGCCTTCGCTGCTGGGTACCGCGCCCCTACCCCTCTGGCCCCTGCGCCCTTCCAGCCGCCGCCGCGCCCCCCGGCGCCTGTGGCAGCCTACGCCGCGCCTCCCCAACCGCAGCCGCAACAGCAGCGCAATGGCCGTGGTGGTCGTCGTCGTGGCGGTGGTCGTAACACCGTCGGTGGCAACGGTGGTGGCAACGTCAACAGTGGTGGCGGCGGTAATGGCGGAGGCAACTAGCAGCCCACGCCACCATGGGCCGGTGGCTACAACCCCTGGACGGGGGTCGTACACGCCTACACCATGCCCGTGCCTCGCCCGCCCGCCCCCGGACTCCTCGGCTCGCGCCCACCGACCCACCAGGCCCTCTTCGCCGCGGCTCCGCCATACGCCCCCGCCTACACCGCCACTGCACCGACCTTCGGTCCGGCCTACGGCGCTCCACCGACCTACGCGCCTCCGCAGCCCGCCTGGGACCCGACACTCTACGCCGCTCTTCATCAGGCGCCCGCTCCTGGCTCCTACGCCGGAGGCGGCGATTGGTTCATGGACACGGGGGCGTCGACCCACATGGCAGCTCATTCGGGTAACCTCTCACATTCCTCTCCTACTTCCACCGAGTCTCGCATCATTGTTGGTAACGGCGCTGGTCTTCCTATCTCTCATATTGGTTCTGCTAGTTTTCCTTCCACTTCTAAACCACTGTCTCTCAATAATGTCATTGTCTCCCCCATCTTATTCAGAATTTAGTCTCTGTCAAAACTCTTTCTCGTGATAATTCTGTAACTGTGGAATTTGACTCTTCTGGTTTTTCTGTTAAGGACGCCCGTATCCGGATGGTGCTCCACCGATGTGAGAGCCCCGGCGATCAGATCCGTCCAGCGTCTCCCACCCCGCCGGACCCCGCGCTTTCTCCGCCAGCGTCGATCTTTGGCATGATCGTCTTGGACATCCCAGTGCCAACACGCTCCATCAAATAATGAGGGGTTTTTCGTTTTCTTGTAATAACAAGGCTACACATAGTTGTGAAGCCTGTCGTGTCGGCAAACATGTTCGTCTCCCTTTTAGTAGTTCTTCCACAGTTGCGTCTTTTCCATTCGAGTTAATTCATAGTGATGTCTGGACCTCTCCAATTCCTAATAATTCTAGGTTTACGTATTACTTAGTTATTCTTGATGATTTTTCTCATTTTGTGTGGACGTTCCCTCTCCGTACAAAGTCCGACGTCGCCCCCACTCTCATCGCTTTCTACGCCTATGTGTCTACTCAATTCGGTCGTTCCATCCACGCTCTCCAAACTGATAACGGCAAGGAGTTCGATAATGTCGCCATCCGCACACTCCTTTCATCTCACGGTACTATCTTCCGCCTCACTTGCCCATACACCTCGCAGCAAAACGGCCGTGCCGAGCGCATCCTCCGCACCCTCAATGACTGCGTCCGTACTCTTCTCTTTCACGGTCACGTCCCACCTTCCTTCTGGCCTAACGCTCTAGCCACCGCCACTCTCCTCGTCAACCTCCATCCGTGTCGTACTCGCTGGAACTACGCGCCACACCACCTCCTTTTCGGTTCACCTTCCTATTACGATGGTCTTCGGATCTTCGGTTGTAGTTGTTACCCCAGTGTCGCTGCCATCGCACCTCACAAACTCGCTCCCCGCTCCATCCCGTGTGTCTTTCTTGGTTACCCGGCTAACACCAAGGGCTTTCGCTGCTATGATCCCGTGTCCCATCGGGTCATCACGTCACGGCACGTGTACTTTGATGAGCATTGCTTTCCATTTGCACAGGAACAGGCGGCATCTTCCCCTACACCTGCGGGTGGTACCTTGACGTCAGCGCCTCCGGCGGCGCGTCGACCGCGCCCTTGAGCTCTAGCTCGGGCGCCTCTTCGTCGACCCCACCGTCGTCGCCCTCGAGCCCATGCTCGGGCGCCGACCCGCCGACTTCGCCCGTGTCGCCCTCGAGCTCCATCTCGGGTGTCGCCCCGTCGCCTTCCTCTGCTGCACCCTCGAGCTCTGGCCCGGGTGCTGCCCCGCCGACACCGCCTGCGTCGCCCTCGAGTTCCAGCTCGGGCGCCGCCTCGTCGACCGCATCACCCTCGAGTGGCCACTCGGGTGATGCTGCGCCTGCCCCCACGGGTCCAGTCACCCGTGCACGCGCCGGCATCTTCCGCCCGTCGATGCGGTACCCCGCGGATACCGCCACGCCATGCGCCGCCTTCGCCGCCCAGGCCAGCAGCAGTGTTCTCCCTCATGACGGTGGGACATCTCCATCACACGGAGTTGAGGCGCCCTCTCCGCTGCCCGCCTCGGCTCGGGCAGCCCTCCGTGACCCGCTGTGGCTAGCGTCCATGCAGGACGAGTTCGACGCCCTGCAGCGCAATCAGACATGGCAGCTTGTGCCTCGCCCACGCCATGCCAACTTCATCACCGGAAAGTGGGTCTTCAAGCACAAGTTCCATCTGGATGGTACTCTTGATCGGCATAAAGCGCGATGGGTCGTTCGTGGCTTTCGTCAGTGCGCCGATGTCGATTTCACCGAAACCTTCGCCCCGGTTGTCAAGCCCGAGACCATCCGCACTGTGCTCCAGCTCGCCGTGTCTCGCTGCTGGCCTGTTCACCAGATGGAAGTCTCCAACGCCTTTCTCCATGGTCATCTTGAGGAGCAAGTGTTCTGCCAGCAGCCTACCGGTTCGACTCCGCTCATCCGGATTATGTGTGCTTGCTCTCGCGCTCTTTATATGGGCTCAAGCAGGCGCCACGGGCATGGTACCAGCGCATCGCAGCGTTCCTTCACCAACTCGGCTTCCGCTCTACACGCTCCGATGCATCGCTGTTTGTCTACCATATGGGAGACACCACGGCTTACCTGCTGCTCTACATCGACGATATGATCCTCACGGCTAGCACATCTGTGCTCCTGCAGCAGCTCACCGACCGCCTTCGCACCGAGTTCGCGCTCAAGGACTTGGGACCCCTGCACTACTTCCTCGGCATTGAGGTGGTGCGCCCGACCGATGGCTTCCTTCTTCACCGTAAGAAGTATGCCCTGAGCTCCTTGATCGTGCGGGATGCTTAATCGCACCCCCTGTCTCTCGCTGTTGACACGAAGGCCAAGCTCTCCGCCACGGATGGTTCTCCGGCTCCCGACGCCTCGCTCTACCGGTCCATTGTTGGTGCTCTCCAGTACCTCACTCTCACAAGACCGGAGCTGCAGTACGCTGTTCAATAGGTGTGCCTTCACATGCACACTCCCCGTGATGCTCATTGGACGGTGGTCAAGCGGATTCTACGCTATGTCCGTGGCACTCTGGACCTGGGCCTCTCGCTTCATGCCTCCACCGACATGGACATCATCGCCTACTCGGACGCTGACTGGGCCGGCTGCCCCGACACACGCCGCTCCACCTCAGGATACTGCGTTTACCTTGGACCCTCGCTTATTTCGTGGTCGTCCAAGCGGCAGCCTACGGTATCTCGCTCTAGCGCAGAGGCGGAGTATCAGGCTGTTGCTAACGCCGTTGCCGAGTGCTCCTGGCTACGACAGCTTCTTCAGGAGCTCTCTTGTCCTGTCGACAAGGCCACCGTGGTCTACTGTGACAACGTCTCCGCTGTATATCTCTCCGCCAACTCCGTCCATCACCGTCGGACGAAGCACATCGAGCTCGACATTCACTTTGTTCACGAACATGTGGCTCTTGGTCGCATACGTGTTCTACACGTACCCACCTCCCAGCAGTTTGCGGATATCATGACCAAGGGATTGCCTACGGCGTCTTTTGAGGAGTTTCGATCCAGTCTTTGCGTCATCGACGCTCGACTCTGGGGTGTTGAGTATATATTACGTGTATAGTACATTAGCGTTTAGGCCCCTCCTCTATGTTTATATCTGAGGGTATGGAGGCCTCCTATTGTACCTATATATGTGTGGGCATTGCCCCAGAGTAATACAACGACTATTGCTCCTATTCTACAGGCAGCGGGCTATTTCTGCTACGGCAATATGTATTTCTTCTGAGCAAAAAGAAACAGGTATGGCTCGATCTTGCACCGGTTGTTTTATGCTTTATTGTAAGACTATATTTGGTACTATCTTTAGGACCCAACAATTATCCCTCTCGTGTAGTTATCTTCTCGGAAGATTACAAAGGTGTAGGGGATTCAGAAAATGTACCATTCCAACATGTGCAAGAATATCCTGGGCATACTTTTTTTCCAACCGGGCTAACCCCCTTTTCATTAATTGCTCAACGGAAATACAATGTCCACTACAAAAGAAGGAAGAGGGAAAGAGAGGAGAGCGAGTTGGGGCACTAGTAGGAAATTTGATGGTGATGCTCGATCTCAAAACATCTCCCGCAGGGCAAAAATCTACTACCACCAGAATTCAAGTTAAGCTACAGATTGTAACACCCATAGAATAGGCACAAGACTAACACTTTGTTCTAGCAACGCTGGGAAACACAACACTAGCACCAGGTACCAACTACCAGCAAAACTCGACGATCATGAAGAAATCATCGCTATCAGCACCAGGAATCACAATCCAAACACCAACATCTCCAAACTTTCATCAGGAAAGCCGTCAGTCACCGATCCTCAACATGCCTTCAGTTATGACCCTGGTACCTCTAGCCACCTCCGCATCAAGCTTCATTATCTTCCTAGTGTTGTCCACCATCAGGTCTTTGTCATCCCCTGTCTGCAAACTTGCCCAGTATAATAAAAATGAGCAAACCGTAAAAACAACCTCAACAGTGGATCGGAGAATGTATCCTTCAAAAGTCACTTTGTTCCTGATAGTCCAAATAGCCCAACATATAGCAGCAATCCCCACCAAATAAAACTTTTTCCCTCGAGGAAGAAAACGATAAAACCAACACAGAGCTTGCGAGTAATTTTTAGGGCAAGTGGAAGTACCAAATAACCTCCCAAACACACCCCAAACAACCTTGGCAATGGAACAAGAGAAGAACAGATGATTCACAGTCTCCACCTGATTGCAAAAACAACAAACATGATTCCCAGGCCAATTTCTCCTACGCATATTGTCTCTATAAGGAATAGCATTTCTATGTAGCTTCCAGATAAAAATTTAAATTTTAAGGGGAAGCTTAGCTTTGCAAAGAAGCTTGTTATTGGACCCAACAAGGTTTCTTTCCAAATACTCATACACAGATTTGGTAGAATTTTTTTTACTTCCAGTAAGAGTCCACACCACCTCATCAGATTCAGCTACCAGCTAAATACTATTAGATTTCATCAAGATAGAATTCCATTGTTCTCTGAGAGTTCCATGGATCCTTCTTCTAAAAGGTAGAGAAAAGCCATGGTCCACTAATATTTAACAGTGCAGTCAGGGAGTTGGCACATATTAAAAATATCAGGAAACTGATTACACAAAGGCCCCCCGGATCCCAAGGATCCTTCCAAAACCTCATCAACTTACCATTATTAAGAATAAAACCCCTCCCAGCCAAATACACATCTTTAACCTGAAGCGAAGATTTCCAACAGGGGGAATCCTAAAATTTAGGAATCACAGAATTAACAGTTTTATTTCTCAAGTATCTAGCCTTGACAATTCTTTGCCACAGGCCATCCTAATTTTCTAATTTCCACCACCATTTCTCTAGCAAGCTAATATTTTGCCTCCTCGGATCTTTAATGCCCAAGCCACCTTTATTCTTAGATCTACAAACTTTATCCCATCTCACCATATATAGCTTTTCGTATCTCTCTTCTTTTGCTAGAAGAATCTCTTAAAGTTCTTATTTACTCTTTCAATGGAGATTTTTCTTAGGAGGAACATAGACATAGGATAGTAAAGAATAGTAGACAAGGAGGAATCAATCAAAATTTTCTTTCCCCTAGAAGACATAGAATTCCCCACCCAAGCATCCAATTTCTTAACCAACTTGGCATCAATGAAATCTCAATTAGCATTTTTAAGAGCCAAAGGAGAAATGGGTACCCCCAAATATTTCATAGGCAAAGAACCAACTTGGCAGCCAAACAAATTGGAGTAAAAATCATATAAATCATTATCACTACCAATGGTATAAATCTCACTCTTATCAAAGTTAATCTTGAAACCAGACATCAACTCAAATATATACAAAAGAAGCTTAAGGTTGATAGCTTTCTCAGGGTTATGAGAAATGCACAACACAGTATCATCAGCATACTGCAGAATAGCAACACCCTTTTCAATCAAATCAGGGGCAAAACCTTCAAACAAATCATTATACTGATCTTTTAAAACCATCTTAGTTAGACACTTAACAGTAAAGTTAAACAAAGTGGGAGAAATAGGATCCCCTTGTCTCACACCTTTGGCACTAGTAAAGTAGGGACCCATTTCATTATTGATCTTCACACTAACAGTGCCTTCCAACAAAGATTTTTAGACCCAAGAACAGAAGGTATCATTAAAACCTCTAAGATGCAAACACTCAAGCAAGAAATACCAATTCACTTCATCATAGTCCTTTTCAAAATCAATTTTAAGCATCACCCCACACTGTTTATTCACATGAACATAGTTAAGTAATTCATGAAGAGAAAGCACCCCATCCATAATGTTTTTTTCTTAATGAAAGCATTCTGTTGGATGCTAAACAACTTATAAGCATAGGGTTCTAATCTAATAGTCAACATTGTA
Organism: Avena insularis; assembly: GCA_023614405.1. Lineage (NCBI taxonomy): Eukaryota > Viridiplantae > Streptophyta > Magnoliopsida > Poales > Poaceae > Avena > Avena insularis. The sequence goes on from CM042696.1 coordinate 117,510,441, forward strand.
GTGATCAGCTTATAGATGCATCTTAACATACAAATAGGTCTAAATTGAGTAATCTTCTCAGCCCCCACAACCTTAGGAAGCAAGGTGATCACCCCATAATTCAACCTTTTCAAGTCCAAATCCCCCAAGTAGAAAAAATGTAAAATGTACATGATCTCAGGCTTGAACAAATCCCAACAGTGTTGAAAAATTTCAATAGGTATATTATCAGGCCCATGTGCCCTATTCACCTCCATATAAAATAAAGCCTCCTCCACTTCTTTCACAGAAAAAGGTTCAGTTAACTCCTCATTCTCACCATTAGTGATTGTTTCCTCTATAGACCACAAATCATTAGATAGATGAAACAAGTTACCAATAGCAGGCCAAAGAGATTTCTATAATAATAGCATACTTAAGGATATTCTCAGTACTCTCAATCAACACCCCACCATCATTCAACAAATGAATATTATTTTTCCTCTTCTTTCCATTGACCACTCTATGAAAGTAAGCAGAATTATTGTCTCCCTTTAATAACCACCTATCATTAGATCTTTGCAACCAAAAAAGCTCCCCATCAGCATAAATCTCATGAAGCTTAAATAGAATATTAGTTTTCCTAATATAATCAACAGGAGACAAAGGGTGAGATTCCTCAACCACCTCAAGTTTACCTAGCTCCTCTTTGAACTCTTTTTTCCTTTTCCTCACATGCCCAAATAAGTTGGACCCCCAGCCCTTAATTTTTTTTTAAAAATCTCTTTAACTTGATATTTAAAATATCAATATGATCCACACTATGGACAGTTTCCTGCCATATCTCCTCAACTTTACCAAAAAAACTCATCATTTTTTAACCAAGCAATATCAAACCTGAATTCTCTATTCTTAGGAGCCACATTATTACAGTCACCAGACATGAGAAGTAAAGGACAATGATTAGACATATCAGAAACCAATTTCCTAACTTGAACAAGAGGAAAAATATCTTCCCAACTAGAAGACATGAGTACCCTATCCAGCTTTTCCAGAGTAGGAGATTTTTGTTTGTTCGACAAAGTAAAAGCACCACCATGCATATGAATCTCTCTCACCCAAGCACTGGATAACAGAGTTAAACACATCAGAAAAATGAGACAAAGGAGTCTTTTTATTCTTTTTTCTAGAATGTCTTAAAATATTAAAATCCCCCCAATGATATAAGGAGAATCCATAGCATTACAAAAGGCAGAGATATCTGCCAGAAACTTATTCCTAAACTCATCATGGGCAGGACCATACACAACCAGAAGGGACCACTTGCATTTCTTAATATTGTCCGAGAGATCAAATCTTGGAACATAATCCTTTATCTTGAAACCCAGCACTCCCAGAGTCTCATGCCTAACCCCACACAGAATACCCCTAGATTTCCCCATAGAAGGAATCCATTTCCAAAAGAAAAGCCCACTAGGATCAATTTTCCTAAAGAAGTCATCATAATAAGTTTTTTCATAGTTTCTTGAAAAGCAAGGAAATCAAGAGCATGATCAATAATGAGCTCATTTAAGAAAGGAGACATACCCTTCTTCCCCACAACCCTTCCATTCCAAAAGGCTCCTTTCATTTAAATTTATCAGGTTTCCTTCTCTACCTAACAGCTCTACCAGGAGTATGGGTAGAGATGTTATTTTTCTGTTGGCTTCTAGTTAGAGGCCGATGATTCACCACCACTCTTTTACTGTTAGTTTTCCTACTTCTCTTATTTTCCACCACATAAAAATCACTTTCATCTTCCTCTCTAGGCACTCAATTCAAATCTAGAGGGGTTTTAGCACTAGGCACATCCTCAATAAGAAGATTATCCAACACATTAGCATGTTTGTTACATAAATTTTCCCTAGAGATTGCAAGCTCTCTAATAAGACTAACAGATTCAAAGTTATCATCAGGAACAATAACCCCCAGCAAAGAAGCTCTAAGCATGATTTGTTGGTTAGACAAAACAGCAAAAGCATTGGATTGAGGGTTTTTAGGAGATTTACCTTGTAGATTCCTCTTCTTGCAAATATTAGTAGCTTTTTCCAAGATGCTATCATGAATCATAGAAGAACTCCTCTTGCTAAATCTTCCAGGCTCATCCACCTCAGCATCAAGAATATGAGAAGTACCGTCATCCACACCAGAGGAACTATTAGGTGATTGGAAAGTGTATGCCTGAGAACCAGTGTCTCGAGCAAGAGCTTCACTTTCAACTTCCACCAATTTTGGTAAGGGAGGCACATCTCTTTACGGAAATTCTGACAATAGGGGGGCATCACCAGAGAAGTCATTCTCGGATGCATATAAGGAAAATGCAGCTCCCTACTAACAGTAGGAGTCCCAGGAGGAATAACACATGTGTTCCATACATATTTGTGCAACACCATAGTTTTATCAGTGTTCACCATCTCAGTCCTATCATCCACTCTATCACCATTTTCTCTAGATTTCTCACCATCCTCCTCCACCATGGTAACAACCACAACATCCTCTTTTAGATTGTTCACAGTTCTTTTTCCATAATTTTTTCCTTAATTATCTGATCAATCAGCAACACTTGATCATCTTCACTATCCTCCTCAGATTCATGTTCTTGCATAGCTTCCAACCCAGGGGCATATGATTTTCCATAGTTCTCAGAAGTAGAATGTCGAGCATCATAGTGTTCTCAGAAGAATCTTGAGTGAGGTTATCCATTCTAGGTCTTTTAGGAGGAGAAGCATCAGATCCATGACCTACACTAACCAAGGAGCATCAGAAGAATCTTGAGTGAGGTTATCCAATGACCACTTTGTCTAGCTCATAGTAAGACATGTAGAAATTATCCCCCAGGCACCCTTCAGCTTTTTCAAGAATCTTCTCAATATTTCTGCACCCAATGAGTACTTTAACATATTCAGGGCGGTGCAATGTAGATGCATCAATGCCCAAAGGAACACGAACCAATGAAGCAGCATAATAAGCATGTGTCTCACATCTCTTCTCAGAAGGAATATCTTTCACTCGCACCCAAGCTTTCTGAAGTTGAGCCAGAGCCCCAACAGAATCAGACCAAGGAGACAAATTGAGAACATCATCTTTTGTTTTCATTTCCATCCTTTTACCCCAGTAACAAGCTATCTCAACCTCTTTAGAATTAGGAAATCTCATCATGAATTGCTTCAGACTAATGGCTCTCGTGGTGCACCTCCATCCAGCTCTAAAGAAACTTCCATTAAACACCACCTCAGTATCTCTCACACTAACCACACCTTCAACCACAGTAATGATAACACTACTAGCTTTCTCTTTCAATTGCTTAGGAGTACTGGTATCAGAGAAATAGGAAAACCCTTGCCCAGGAGACTGGAATCCACACATGGAAGCACCACATTGCCAAGGAAGGATTGTCTGACAGACATGAGAATTATGCCCCAGTTTATCACAATGAGCACAATGAATAGTAGGACAATGAGCCACAAGATGTCCAGATATGTTACAGTTATGACATGGACCAGGGTCATCACGATTGCCATGAATCCCAAGATTCGTAGGATCAACAATAGGAGCATGACGAGTTTCGTTACCTCCAGGAGCTTCTACCAAGGCCTCCCAGTGATCTCGCTCATGGATCTGCTGCCCAACTCCAATTACCCCTCCCATAGGCGAATTCTGCCTCAGAGCACCACGAGGCCTGTGATGCCAAACATAGTTGCGGCCAAGACCACCGTCACCACCTCGATCTCCACAGGCCCCAAATCCTCTTCCACCACCATGCATCTGCTAGCCTTGAGCACCCCCCACCGCCCTGATCCGACATCGATCTCGCAAAGGTATTCAGGGAAGGAGAAGAAACTACAACTTGTGCAAAGGATCTAGAATCACCAGCAACTTTCCTCGGCCACCAGCCGAATGAATCGATAGTTGCTGGTGGCAGAGAAACACTAGGTGGCTCCCAGAAGTGCTGGAAAAGCACACGAAGATCTCCCCCGAGAAATATAGACAGGGAGAAGGGATCACGACCGGATATACCTTCTGCCGTAGCCACTTCCATCACCGTCGAGGTCGGACGTGCCACTTCTCTAGACGGAGCAGCCCCGAGAATTCCTTGAGATGGAAACGGTAATGGATTCCACTACTATCCACCTATAAGGACGCCGTTTTGCCGGTGTTCCTTCGGCCAGGGTCAGGGACGGGAGGGAAAAAAGTTTGCCAGGGTCGCCACTTCAATCGCCATCCCATTGGCTGCTCTAACCTGACCTCCATCTACCAGATCCTGGGCATACTTAGCTTGGTTGAGAACTAGACCATCATTAACCTTGTGAACTGCAATACCCAAAAAATAATGGACGTCACCGAGGTCATTCAATGCAAATTCCTTGCTTAAATCTTTTAGTAAGGCATTATTGGTAGCTTGATAAGAACTGACAACTATGATATCATCCACATAGATGAGCATGAATATAGTAACATTGGAATTATGATAGATTAACAATGATTTATCATACTTAGAAGCAATGAAACCAAAATCAATCAACTAAGAGCTCAACCTAGAGTACCATGCTCGAGGTGCTTGTTTTGAACCATATAGTGCCTAAGCTTGCAGACATAGTTCAATTTACATTTTCTTCATAGCCAGGTGGAAGTGTTGTTGGAAATATGCCCTAGAGACAAATAATAATAAGGATTATTATCATATTTCATAGAGTTTATGATTAAGTTTTATATCATGCTATAAATGTATTCAGAGGAAATATCAATACACATGTGATATATAAACAACCAGGGGTTCCCGGTGAAACTCTAGTCACCGGTTCATTGGTCAACAGATGATCAAAGTTTCCTGATCATGTGGCATTTATGCCAGTTGGAAATGGAGTCAACTAATTCTGAGAATGAGATGATAAAACAATACCCAACCTAAACATCGTGACCCGATCATGTCACGAAGTTCAAGTTACGATGATTAGAAATGGATCCGCGTAGACTATTCCTTAGACCGTGAGGCTATATCAATCATTGTCTCCCGAGAATGCTTAGATAGCATCAAACGTCACTTGGTAATACAGTGACAATAAAGGTGTGTTCAGGTATTCGGAGGAATGGTAGAGGCAATATATGCCAAGAGCGGGATTTGTCCGTCCACGTGATGGAAAGATACTCAAGGGCCCACTCAGAGAAGTTATATCCAATAGCTACGCAGCGTGTGATTTGATCATAGGGATATCACTTGTCGGAACGAGTCAAGTAGCATTGTTCGGTAACGAGATTGAACACGACATGGTGATGTCAGATCTCGGGCAATGCAAGTATCGAGAGACAAAGGGAATAAGACACGACTGTCCTAGTTCAAATGACGAAAGATCTTCGTGGAATGCACAGGGGTCACATGGCCATCCAGGTCCCTCTATCGATCATTGGTCCAGGAGTGTCCCGACCATGTTTGGAGTATTCCCGAACTGTGGGGTATCACACTTAAGGGTTTTATGATGCTTAGAGAGTGTTTATAGGATTGGTAGAATCACTAAAGAAGAGAAGAGAGAAAGCAGGAAAGGTTTCGGTAAGTCCGGATGATGTCCGGAGTGGAGGTGGAAGGTGTTCCATAGCCACGGAGATTGAATAATATGTTAATGAATGTTAAATATTGATTTAATCATTTATTCATAATTATTTAATAAAAGAGAAAATCAATTAAATAGTTAAAAGGCTTAATGGGCCAATTCCGGAGGGAGAAGGGCCCATAAGGGATAGGCAAGAGGAGAGAAGGGGCAAGGGGGTGGGCGGCTGGGCCAAGCCCCCTCCCCCCGCTCGGGGCCCACTTTGGTCGGCCGGCGGTTTCCCCCTCTCCCTCTCCTTTAGTCCCACCCCAGGACTTTGAGGGAGGTAGTACCTCCCCTCCCCCTATATATAGTGGGGTTATTTGGCCAGATAAAGACACACAATATTCAATAAAGGTTTCCTCTCTTTTGCGGAGACCTCCAATTGATATTCTCTCTCTCTCTCGTGATTGTGGTCCCAAGTTTGGACCGCGGGAACGAGAGACATCTTCACTGCGGAGCGCCGTCGAGTTGCGGGATTCGGATCCAGGAGCTCTACTTCCACAACTGCCGATGGATCGGGGAAACGGGAGTCATCGTCAGGCACCGGACGTGTGTAACTCCCTGTGAGGTGTCACACTTGAGGCACTCAAGTCGTTGGAGCCACAGGAGCGTAAGGACTTCATCACGACCTTGAGGTCGGCTTCGGCTCGTCTACATCAACCACTGTCTCCTGAGCATTGATAATGCTTTTCGGTCTTCAAGGGTAAGTTCACGAAAAGCCCCTCCCGCTACTGCATTACTAATAGATAGGTCCTGGCAACATTAGGGGTTCAGGGGCGTAGGGTAAAATTTTATTATTTTCATACGCGGAACCCCTACAAGTGTCATATAGACCTCCTCTTCCAGTGCACCATGAAGACACGCGTTCTTGACATCCAACTGTCACAAAATCCATCCCTAGGATACAAAAATTGACAAGATAAGATAAACAATTGCTACTTTGACTACGGGACTAAAAGTTTCCTCATAGCCAATGTCATACCATTGCTTAAAACCTTTTGAAACTAAAACAACCTTTTATCTATCAATAGAGCCATCTTACTTGTGCTTTATTTTGTAGATCCAATGACAATCAATAACATTTTTTACCTTCCGAGGGAGGAACCAATCACTAGGTTTTGTTTTTCATGAGGGAGTCATACTCCTCATCCATAGCATCTCTCCAATGTGGTTCATCCATTGCAGCCTTCAAACTCGCTGGTTCAGCTGAGGTAGTAGAGAGACACCAGCGTATGGTGCCATATGTATACTCCTTTGGTCGACGAAATCCTTTGGATGCACGCGTTATGGGACGAGGCACCACAAGATTCTACACAGGAAGCATAGGCGCATAGGCTCCATAGGTGACATAATCGGTGGTGACACAAGAATCTACGGTCGTTGTGCGGTCACTGTCGTAACGGATCTGGTGGATGAAGCTATAGGTGCTGGTGTGGAGAGTTCAACCGCAGAAGATCCGGAGGGGCTAGTGACACCATGGAGGGAACACGGGGGCCGGGAGCTAGGTGTCTGCGTGGGCTGGCATGAGCGAATCTGCTGGCCCGTAGGAACCGGACACAACATGGGTTTTAGGGCATCTCCACCTGCCTGACCCAAATGGGGATCGAAAAGGTCCATTTCTGTCTGTTTTGGTTGGGCCACGGTTGCTTTGGGGTCATGGTCTGACCTGTCCGGCCAGCCGCGCCCAGCGGCGCGACCCATCTATCTACGCCTAGCCAACGGAGGCACGACCATTTTTCCTTCCGAATTTCAAACCAAGACATTTTGCACGTAAACTGGCAAAATTCGTACTTAATTATACAAAATATTACATTCAAAACATGAAAAAGGAAAAAAACAGTCCCTAGACCTAGCCCTAGCTGTTGATGATCTCTCTGCCACCGGCGGCTACCCCGTCCATCTAGGGATCAAGGTTGATGTACTCCGGTGGCATCCATAGGTGTGGCGGCGGCATCCCCAAAGCTTCCGCTAGTGCTGATGCGGGAGGCGCGGGTTGGTCAATCACCTGGCGTGGCCACGGTGGCCACGCAACCGTCTCAGCCGACGCGGGCGGAGCATAGCATCCAGGCATCAGTGGAACAACCCACCCCCGTAGCGCTTGTGGTGGGGGCGGTGGCAGTGGCAGTGGCTAGCCCGCGTTCACCTGCGCCACGAGGCTGGTGAGTTGGACGGCCTCCTGGTAGCCGTTCCACATCCGGTCCTCCTTCCTCGCATTGGCCGCAATGGCCTGCTCGAGGAAGGCGTCCTCATTGTAGCCCCGCGCTAGGACCTCCTGGTACTCCCGGGGCAGTGCCCGACGGCGGACGAGGGCGACGACTGCTCCTCCTCCTCCTCCTTGACAATGATGTCGAGGTTGTCATTGCCGAGGTTAGCGTCAGAGTGGTTGACGGCGCCGTCATCGTCGGACTCGGAGGCGGGAAGGTCACGGGACCCCCATGGATCGAACTCGCCATGGTAGGTGCTACGACGCCACGCCGTGTGTTCCCATTAATGGAACTCCTTCTAGAACTGCTTGTCTGGTAGGCGCGGTCGTACTGGTAGGCCGGCGGGAGCTTGCAGATGCGGCGGGCCATCTCCTCCTCCAGTGCCCTGCCATCCTTCGGCGCGGGAAGCACCAGCACCCACTCCCGGCCGAGGTGCTAGCCCATTGGGAGGAAGACATCATGGTGAGTGATGCCTCTCCCTTGCCTTCACCGCCGCTCGCATTCAGCCACACGGAAGTAGCGGCGATCGGGGTCGGGCGCCTCCTCCTCCTGGCGCGTAGCAGGGAGGCCAACGAAGTCCTTCAGATGGGGCGGCATTGGCACGACCCTCGAGAGGAAGACCGGCATGCTAATTGATACATTGCAAATGTATCTATAATTTTTGATGTTCCATGCTTGGTTTTATCCACTTTCTTGTGTTTTGTTCCAACTTTGGAGTACTTTTCATATGATTTCTTGGACTAACCTATTAACAAGAGCCACAAAGGCCATTGCCTGTTTTCTGCTGTTTTTGGTTCTAGGAAAGTCAGAAAATGAATATTCTTGGAATTGGACGGGACAAAAGCCAAAGTGCCTATTTTTCCGGAAGGGATCAAGTGCCAGAATACGAGACGGAGAAGGGCCAGGGTGACGAGGTTTCAACTCATCAATGCCCATTGTTATGGACTTGGGTTTTGGAGAAGATGGGGATGCTGGAGATCGTGGCACGGTTAACAGACAAGCAACCAGGGGACACGAGATTTACCCAGGTTCAGGCCCCCGGAGGGAAAACCCTACTCCTGCTTGTCTGCTCTTTGATTACGGCGGAACCGAAAGTTACAGGGTGCGCAGATTCGATCTGGCGTGGAGGCGTGTACAAAAGTATGGATCTGTCGAGAGTGCCCTCCTCGTTGGCCCCTCCTAGCCTTTATGTATGGGGAGGCTAGGTCTCGGGTGCCAATACGAGTAGGTTACAAGTTGTATTCGAACTCTAGTCTTGTTCTCCAAGGATCCGAAGGCGTCATGGGCCTGGGCCACCCGAAAATCTTCATGGGCCAGCGTATGTCTGCTGTGGGCCTTCCTTGGGCTGGACCAGGTATGCTGAAGTTATGTACCCGTCGGGTATAACCATGTCAGTAGCCCCCGAGTGTTCAGTCGAATCGTAGATTCGGCTGAGGACTCTTCAATCCTTCGGGTGTAACTCTGTCTTTCAAGAGAATGTGTAGGGATTGTTGATACGTGTGCCTGACTCACCCGACGGATCAGGGTCAGTTAATCGTCTTAGGACAAAACAACACGATCTTCTTCAGGTGCAAGTCCCTCGACTCGAACCCGGAACATATGCTGGCGTAATTCGACTCAGGCCGCGGAGGACTTACAGGAGTGGAATTCCAGTGATTTTAAATGGTGTACCCAATGCGTCCGTCGGGATTTTTCATCGTACCTGCTGGTACGGATTCATACTAGCAGAGCGCAGTCAGGTGTGTTGCCAGGCCATCAGATGATATCTGTAGGTCTTATCTTTGCGTCGCAGACGTAGCATCTGAATGTTTATCACCACGGAGGTGTTTCGGGTGGCCAAGGAGGATGTTACTCACTTAGCATTAATTGGGGCAGAGTTGCCGAAAAGTTTTTGCATGCGGATCCGGAAGATCGCAGTCGAAGATTTCATAGGGTGCGCGACCAGCGCTCCCTATGGGAGTAGCTCCCGAGTGTCTGTTCGAGTCGTAGACTCGAGCGGAGACTTTTAGTGCAAGCATTGCTCAGTTGTTTAGTCCGTAGGACTCGAAAATTTTCGGATGCTGAAATCCTTCCTCCCTATGGGAGTAGCCCCCGAGTCCGTAGTGGAGTCGTGGACTCGACGTAGGACTCGAAGCTCTTGTGTGTGAACGGCCATCGCTCCAGTTTGGAGTAGCCCCCGAGTGTCTGGCGGAGTCGTAGACTCGGGCAGAGACTCGAGTCTTGTATCATGCAACGGTAGTAGGAAAATCTCATGGGCGTACCGCTGACCCGGAAGTACATCGGGTGCGCGACCAGCGCTCCTGATAGGAGTAGCCCCCGAGTATTTAGTCGAATCGTAGATTCGAGTGAGTACTCTTAGCTGTGTAGCCAAAGTTGGTGCTAGTATAGCTTTTGATGACGTCAGTGCTGACGATCGATGACCTCAAGCTTCTGCTGCGCCAGAGATGACTTGACTTGACGAAGTGTGGGTCCCACTTCCTGACTTTGAATTGACCGGTCACGCGCGGCGTGGAGATGATTACGGCGTTTCCTCGATTTCCGCGCGTAGTGGATGTCGTGGGAACGACGGTTCGTTTTGGTGCTGACACGTGTACGGCCAGATCTGCCGTTGGCGTTAGGTCTTCTTGATGGACGGTCAGCGTACATCGTCTTTGCTGTTATAATCCATGGTGAAAATCGTGGTTTGTTTTCACCGCACCAGTTCATCTGTCCATTGCTTCCTTGCGCTCGAGCGATTCTTGCTGCATGCTGAGAGTTCCTTTCGCATTTCCTTTCTCTTCGTCGTTGGCAACGCCACCACCGCCGTAGCGCCATGGGGAAGAAGAAATCCTCATCTGCAGTTGGGACCAGTGCTGCCGGAGGCAAGAAGGGCGCCGCCGCTGCTCGTGTCACCGATGGTGGCTGGCGGCGATCAGAGACGCGGGAGAGCGATCTTCGCAAGTTGCACGAGCGGAGACTGATCCCGCAGGACACGACGGCCATGAGACTCCCCGGTAATGAGGTAATCCCTCGTCCCCCATCTGGGTATCGGGTTATGTTCGTCGCCTTTGTTTTGCGTGGGTTTGCGTATCCAGTCCATGACTTCCTTCGTGGACTACTTTTTTTCTATGGGGTTCAACTCCATCATCTGTCTCCCAACTCCCTTCTCCACATTGCGTGTTTTATCACGCTTTGCGAGTGTTGGCTTGGCATTGAGCCGCACTTTGGCCTCTTCCGGAAGTTGTATTCCGTGAGGAGGCAGTCTGGTTGGGATGGTGTGTATCCCATTGGGGGTTTCATCATCTCTCTTAGTCCCGATGTCCAATTCTTTTCCTTCTCCATGTCCGAATCTGTCCAGTACTGGCGGAGGAAATGGTTTTACATCCGTGACTCTGTGTTGCCGTCGGGTGGAGGAGCTCCAATTGATTCCTGAGAAGGAGGTGAACGGTGTCGACATCATCCGGGTGTTTCTTGAGCGTCGGGTGCAGCCTCTTCAGGCGAGAGCGCACCCGATGTTTCTTTACTCTGGGCGCCGTGATCCGACGAGGGTTTCGAGTGAGAAAATCTCCGAGGTGGAACTTGACAGGGCTCTTCGCGTGCTGTTGAAGTTCAAGGCCAACGAGGAAATCCCGGGGAAGTCGTTGACTCCGCCCTTTTCGTCGACGTTGGCCGTGCCAAAGGTGTAGATTTGTGCACGTAGTGCTTCCCTTATGTTTTTGTCAGTTGTGTACTTGTGTCCTTTGTTTGCTAACAAAGTTTCTTCTCATCTTGTAGAGCTTCAAAGTGCCAGGCATGGCGCCACCATTGCCCGAAAGGTATCCGAATGCCCCGGATAATGAAGTGGTGGATTCCGTGTCCGAGCTTCCTTCGGCGCGATCTCCGGCGGAGGATGCCGACGAATCGAGTGAAGACCATTTGAGTAAGCGATCACGGAGCTCGAGCGAGTCTTCGGATGCTTCGACTCCTCCGACTCCCAGGAATCCTCGGGGTCTTGAGCATCATGATGATGTTCAGGGGGGTTCATCTTCTCCTATTCCTGCCGTTCCTGTGCGAGCTGTTGCTCCGCACCCGCCAGCAAAGCGGAAGAAGGAAGAGAAGAAGGAGGAGAAGAAGGAGGAGAAGAGGGCCCGAAGGGCTTCTCCTATCTTTGACCTGAGTGCGTTGGGCTCGTAAGTGTGCTTGTTGCCACTGTTGTCTTTTGCTCACTTGTTATTTTTGCGCCTGTGTTGATTGGTTCGTATGTAGGCAATCCTCCGACGGCTCTAGTGATGGAGCGCGCGAGATGATGGGGGAGTCGAACATCGCGTCGCCGCCTCCGCAGACGGTGGCGACTTCGGGTGGTGCTGCACCAGTTCCTCTTGTGCAGGAGAGGCCGGTGGTTGCGCCTCAGAATTTCGCAGGCGGGCCTGCGGGTTCGCCTTCGGAGCACGTAAGTTTTTCTGCTTCATGTCACGGGGGGAGACCCCGGGCATCTTCGTGTGCTGATGTTGTGTTTGCTTCTTTGTTTTGGGCGGAGCCCCCAAGTCATGCTCTTACTGCTATTGCTTTTTCCTGCAGCCTTGTGTCCGAGAGGCCAAGCGGCTGGTGGAGGAGCACCTGACGCTGGAGGTGAAACTGCGGCAGCTGCAAGGTATTCATTTGTCGTGGAGTACTCATATTTCTATGTCTTGGTCCTGTTTGTTGACACTTGCTTGTTGTAAATGCAGAGGAGCATAACGACTCTCTCCGTGAGGTTGATGCTCTGAAGAAGAGCCTTGGCCAATTGGAGCAGAAGGCCGAAGCTGCCGCTGAGGCGAAAGAGCGCCTTGAGCTGGAGCTGTCAAAGGCAGCCGAAGCGAAAGAGCGTCTGCAGCAGGAAGCCGCAGGTCGTGAGGTAGGAGTAGCGGAGAAGCTCATGGCTGCTGCCAAGGCTATTTCGGGTGAGTGCTAGCTTTTGAACTTGCTTCTTTTTCTTCGGGTCCTCTTCTAAGTTGCTATTCTTCATGTTTTCTTCTGTTTTGTCTCAGATGCCGCAGGCATCGAGTTTGACCGTGGTGCTCTGGAGCACGGGAGTGCTCTGGATGATGCCACTATGGCGGTCGAAGACCGCCGCAAATCATCAACTCCCTTGCCAAGGCAAAGGAGGTCCTTGGTCGCTTCTACCAGAGCTCTTCCCGGGCGCAACCCTTGAAGATGTGGGTGCTCTGGCAGGCTCTGTCGGTAAGCGCCTGCAAGATACAAGCGCAGCGTAAGAGCATCGGCGCGTCTCGGGCTGGCGATGGCCATGGCGGCCGGGCGGAGCTGGACTTGCCACAGATCACTTCTCGGATGCCGACGGCTGCGGATGGATCGAGGTAGCCTTCGCTGCTTACTCCGCTAGCATTTATATGGGCCCAAGCTCATTGACTTGTTGTTCCGAAATGCAGCAGCAGGGCGAGGCCAAAGCTAGGCAGTCTGGCTCTGAGGCGACTCGGTGTCCCACGCCTTAGGCATAGGAGATGTAGGGTAGTTTTGTAGCACCATTCTTGAGCCACGCAGTGGCCTTATTTAATGAATTCCTCCGAGTTGGGCTTTATCTTTGGCTGAGTGTCTGTGTGCCTTCTTTTTCTTCAGCTTTAGGTTCCTTCGGGTGTTGACTTGGTACTTCATCCGAAGGCCCTTGCGAGCATCGTTGGATGATTCCTCGCAGCTCGCTTTTCTCGGGATCGCGTCGCAGCTTGGAGAGGATTTGCTTGGGCTACGGTTGTCTTGACGTTTGGAAGTCCAAAGCGCATCGTAGTGCAGCCAGAGAGGAATACTTGATGGCGGAGCTGGTCGGCTGTCCGAGCAGCTGCGATGTAAGTTGATCCTTCTTCGGGCCGTAGCTTAGTTCTTCGGTGGGCCTCTTGGCCTTACTCTTGTTGTCGCAGGTGCGAATCTTGCTCCGAAGGAAGAAAAGGAGCGCATTGCTGTTCGAATCAATTGTTTGACTCAACAGGACATGGAAGCCGGTGGCTTCTTTTGGGTGGATCGCGATCGTGCCATGGTTCTGGCGACGGTGCAGGATCGTGTCTTCCAGGTTTCGCGGGTGCTCCGCCAGGTGCAAACATCGCTGTCCTCAGTGTTGCACGTCATGTTTCCGTTGGATGGCGTGCCGACGACCCTTGCAGGTCTTCTGGTTAAGTTTCGGAGTGCCAGCAATGTCAAGGAGCTGGTGCGGCAGCAGCTTGTCGCAGGGGTGAAGGCTGCCTTGTCTCTTGTGAGGGTGCATCGCCCTGATGTAGATTTGGCTGCTGTGGCTACTGGGCCACCTCCTCGACCGGATGGTGGTGAGTGGAATATGCGTCCGCATTACGCGGCTGTAAGGCAGTATGCCGAATAGATTGTAGATTTGTTTGAGCAGCGTGCTCAGGCTATTCTTCAGAATAGGTAGGACCTGAAAATAAACAGATAGATGTAAAATTTGTATATTGCGGCTGGGCGTGTATGTGCCCTTTGTTGTAAAGGTTCGCTTGTAAGCAAGCACGCGGTGCTTTGATTTAGTACGTGCCCTTTTCGTTTGCCTGACATGGTCAGCTACTCAGGTGTACACGTTTTGTCCCCAGTCGATGAAATCGTGAGGTGGGGGGAGCCCCCGAGCACGTAGTGCTTTGATTTAGTACGTGCCCTTTTCATTTGCCTGACGTGGTCAGCTACTCAGGTGTACACGTTTTGTCCTCAGTCGATGAAATCGTGAGGTGGGGGGAGCCCCCGAGTGTGTTAGTAGAATGTAATCAAAGTTGCAGAGAAATAGTCAACCGAAGGTTGGGAGCGAGACACTTAGCTTTATTTGTAGCGTAATGGAGGAGGTACATGGTTCGGCTGAGTAGCCTTGGCCGTAAGCCTTATTGAAAGTAAAAGAGGTACATTGCCCATTGCTATGGGTAGAATCGTCGCAGGTGCGAGATGTTCCATGGGTTGGAGTATGCGACTCCAGACTCCACGTGCTTGAGGCGATAGGCGCCACCTGGGATGACCTCGGTGATGGCATAGGGTCCTTCCCATGGCGACTCGAGTTTATTCGGTCGCTTTTGCTTGAGTCGCAAGACGAGGTCTCCTTCGACGAAGGACCTTGGGCGCAGCCGGCGGCTATGATAGTTGCGGAGACTTTGCTGGTACACCGCGGATCTAGCTGCTGCTATATCCCGTGCTTCGTCGAGTGTGTCGACGGCATCTTCGAGTGCGGCCGTGGATTTGGCTTCACTGTAAGCGACGACTCGTGGATCCTGGTGACGTACTTCGGCTGGTAGTACAGCCTCAGCTCCGTGTACCATGAAGAACGGTGTGTAGCCGGTGGAGCTGTTTGGCGTAGTTCGTAAGCTCCACAGACGACGGTAGCTCTTTCGTCCGATTGCCGACTTTGTGCTCGAGTGAGCTCGAGGCGTTCTTGATGCGGCGCCGATTAGGCCGTTGGCCTTTTCCACTTGCCCGTTTGTTTGCGGGTGCGCCACCGAGGCGTCGTGATATTGATCCCGAGGCCTTCGCAAGTCACGGAATTCTTCGGAGATGAAGTTTGATCCGTTATCGGTGATGATCTTTGTCGCGATACGCCGAACTGTAGACTATGGATTCGAAGAACTTGACGGCGGTTTTGCCCTTCTGGTTGGTGACTGGCATGGCCTCGATCCACTTGGTGAATTTGTCGACTGCGACCAAGAGGAAGACGTGTCCTCCCTTCGAGGATTTTGGCAGTTTGCCGATCATGTCAAGGCCCCATTGAGCAAAAGGTCAAGCTATGGGTATGGGTCGGAGTTCGGACCCAGGTGCGTGTGGTTTGTCGGCGAACCGTTGGCACCCGTTGCATCTTCGGACGATGTCCTTTGCGTCGCTCATGGCCGTTGGCCAATAGAATCCTGCTCGTAGAGCTTTCGCGACAAGGGAGCGGCTGCCTGCGTGGTGGCCGCAGATGCCCTCGTGGATATCTTGGAGTATGGTCTTGCCATCGCTGATGGTGACGCACCGTTGTAGGACGCCTGTAATGCTGCGTTTGTACAGTTTGCCGTTGATGATGGTGAAGGCTTTGGACCGACGAGATATGCGTCGGGCATCTGTCGGGTTGTTTGGTAAGTTTCCGTTTAGCAGGAACTGGAGGTATGGGCGTGTCCAGGTTTCTTCGACTGCCATGACCTGCATCAGGTTGACCATGGCGACTTCGGTATCCAACTTTTCGGGCCTTCATGACCTTCGGGTAGCGTAGCCCCCGAGTGTTCTGCTTCTTCGGGTGATCCCTTGGGGAATTTCCGCTTGATGGATGGCACGCAGATCTGTTCGAGGAACACACCTGGTGGTACTTTTGCACAAGTGGAGCCGATGTTGGCGAGTCTATCGGCCTCCTTGTTGCTCTCTCTTCCAACGTGCCGAAGTTCGCAGCCGTCGAATTCTCCTTCGAGTGCGTTGTATAGTGCGCGGTACGCTATCATGTTTTCGGCGTGTGCGTCGCACTCATTCATCGTCTGCTAGACGACAAGGTTGGAGTCACCGTAGATGACCAGGCGCGTTGCGCCGCATATTTTTGCCATCCGCATGCCATGGATGAGGGCCTCGTATTCGGCCTCGTTGTTGGAGGCTCTG
The DNA here is from genome assembly GCA_023614405.1 of Avena insularis. Taxonomy (NCBI): domain Eukaryota; kingdom Viridiplantae; phylum Streptophyta; class Magnoliopsida; order Poales; family Poaceae; genus Avena; species Avena insularis. The sequence continues at coordinate 117,526,774 of CM042696.1, forward strand.
AATTTCATCCGAAGGACGTACTTCATCTTGTCACCTTGGGAGGTCAAGATGACTCCTCCTGCCCGCTTCGCGTTTGGAGCCGTTAAAATGCATTGTCCAGATTGCGACATGTCTGGGTGTCGCAGCTGCAGCTCCATCCGGTGCACCAGGAAGTCCGGAAGGACTTGAGATTTGATTATGCGTGTCGCTTCGTAGATGATGTCCGGTGATAGTTCGATGCCCCACAGGCCACGCAGCCCTGTGGCCTCTGGATTGTTCAGATGCTGTTTAGGGGTGCCTCGTTGACGACCATCACCGATGCTCACGGAAGTAGTGGCTCGACCGTCGAGCCGTCATGAACACGCCGTAGGCCAGCTCGTAAGCGGGTACCGTTGTTTTGTTGGAGTGAGAACCTCACGAGGTAGTAAATTGGGCGTTACCCCATGGGTCTTGCCTTCTTGGTCGTTCGACCACGCATCTTGTCGACCACCGTGTGTGGCTGCTATGTACAAGAACAGGCTCGCGCTCTTTTGGCGTGACCAAAGCAGGCGAGGTGGAGAGGAGCCGCTTGAGGTTTTCGAATCGTCGTTGGCTTCGTGTCCACTGAACTTGTCTCGCTGCAGCAGCTTGGTAAAATGGTAGGGCCTTCTCCCATGCGGTGATGAACTCGCTTAGTGCCGCTATCGCCTGCGAGCTGCTTAACGCTCTTGAGGTTTTTCGCTTCTCCATTGTCATGATAGCTTTGATTTTCTTCGGTTCGCCGATCCTCGTTGAGAGATGAAGTATCCGGCGGTGACCGAGGGGATGCCAAGGCGCACTTTTTCGATTGAGCTTGATCCTGTAGCGATCAAGGTTGTCGAGCGTCTCGGAGATCGTTGATAAGTGTTCTTGCCTCCTTGGTTTTGATGACTATGTCGTCGACATAGACTTGGACGTTGCGACCGATCTGGTCCTTGAGGCAGGCCTGCATGCATCGCTGGTGCGTGGCACCCGCGTTCTTTAGCCCGAAAGGCATTGTGTTGTAGCAGTATACTCCGAACTATGTGATGAACGCCGTTTTCTCTTGATCTTGACCTTGAGTCGAATCTGATTATAGCTTTGAGTAGGCATCGAGGAAGGAGAGTTTCTCACAACCTGCGGTCGAATCGATGATCCGGTCGATCCGGGGAGGAAGTGGTCCTTAGGGCGTGTTTGTTTAGTGACGTGAAGTCCACGCACATCCGCAGGATGTCCGTGTCCTTCTTCGACCATCAACGTGTTTGCCGACCACTCGCTTTCCTTGATTTCCCGGATGAAGTCTCGCTGAGTAATCTGTTGATCTCCTTGCCGATAGCTTGGCTCGTGGCTCCAGTCTTGGATGGGCCTTGGTGGTTTGGTGCAGGAAGACATTGAGTGCGTGCTCGGCGAATTCCACAGGAACTCTGGCATGTCCGCAGGACACCGGTAATTTCAGCTCACGGAGGAATTGACGGCGGCGCTTTCCTATGCGGTGTTGAGGTCGTTGGCGATTAGCGCCGTCTTGGAGGCATCCGTTGGATGGACTTGTACTTTTTGGTGTTGATGGTGGAGTCGAAAGACATATCGGTGCGTTACGCTTGGTGATGGGGTAGCCCATTGTACGTCGCCAGCGGAGCCTTACAAGCTCGTCTTGCATGCGAAAAAGGCGGAGATTTTGTTGAAATCCCTGTCGCATTGGTCCGATCGGGTGAAACTCCCGTGGACTGTGATGACGCCCCTTGGTCCTAGCATCTTGAGTAGTAGGTATGCATAGTGTGGGACGGCCAGGAACCTTGCGAATGCTACGCGTCCCAGGATGGCGTGGTATTGCGATGGCCAGTCCACCACTTCGAATTCTAGGCGCTCCTGCCGAAAGTTGTCCGGTGTCCCGAAGATGACGTGAGCCCTATTTTGCCCGGGGAAGATGCCCTTCCACAGGACAATGCCATGGAGCGTTGTGTCGATTGTTCCAGCTGCATTGCGGGATCCGCATAGCTGCTAGAGTGCTTGCGAACATTAGGTTGATGCCGCCGCCACCGTCCATGAAGACGACTCATCTCGAAGCCTCCGATCTGCGCCTCCGGCACCGTGGCAGCATGACACGGGCGAGGGATCTGAATAGGGTGATCCGCGCGAGTGAATGTGATGCAGGACTCCGATCCGCTGAGGTACTCAGGGATTGCAGGTGGAGTTGTCACGGCCATATTGTTTTGGCGGGTGATCTTCTTCTGTACCCTGTTGGTTGGGCGTCCCTTCTCAATCGTATTGAGTGCTCCTTTTGGTGGGGGGTATGCGACTCCGGCGTTGTTTTGCGCTGGTGCGGCTGGTTGATGTGGGCCTCCGATAGGCGGCGGTGGAGGAGCTCCGTGTGCTATTTCGCCTGGCGCAAGTGCGTTTCCGAACGCAGGAATTGGAGCTTGTTGCCTCATCTGTACCATGCTTTCGCTGAGTTTCTGGAACTCGCGCGATCCTTGAGCATGTGGCTAGCTTTCTTTTGCCATCTTGTTTGTCGATGTAGAAGTGGATGGTGCATGGACCCGAAAGTTTGTCGAGTGCTGAAGGTGCATTGTCGTCGCGTCGCGCGCTACAGCTGCGTTGGTCGTCCGTTGTCGCGGAAGTTTCGCTGCGATATCCTCCGCCGCTGCGGCTGTTGTCGTTCTGGCGGTCGGCGTAGCTTTCGACCATGTCGGGTCCATCGCGTCCTCGTAGACGCGGTCTCCCCCTTTCTGCGGCGTTCGCGTCTTCGCCGTAGTCGTCCTCTTCATCTGATTGCGCCCGGATGCAATCTTCGCCGTCCGCCCAACAGCTTGCAATTTCCATGAGTTGGTCGAGTGTCTTGGGCTTTACGTCAAGTTTCTCCTTGAAGTTCAGGCGTTTACGCCGTCCACGAAGCGTCGATGCCCGTTCTTCGAGATGTGTCTGCGGAGTTCTTGGTCGAGACCAGCGTAGTATGTATGGCGAATAGATTCACCCGTTCTCTGAGTGCAGGCTCGCAACTCTTCGATTGAGGCGGGCCTTTTGCTGGTGCCTTTGAAATTTCGGATGAAGCTATAAGCGAGCTCCTCCCAGCTTCGGATGGATCCTGATGATAGGCTGCTGAGCCAGACCCGTGTCGCGCCTGTCAGCTGCAGCTGAAGGCATTGCATGGCGGTTTCTTTGTTGCCTCCGTGAAGCTTGACGGATGACAGATGGTCGCTGAGCCAGGACTTTGGATCTTGCGTGCCGTTGAACTTCGGAGTATCCGAAGGAAGCTTGAAGTTGCGTGGCATCTGTGTTCACCGGACGGATCTGCTGAAGCATCGAGCCCCGCAGAGTTCTCCTTCGTCTTCATCCATCTCAGATTCGGATGAGCATGCGCGTTTGGCACGTGCTTTGTCGATCTTGCGCTGTGTAAGCTTGTCCCTGGCGTCATAGTCGTGCTTATGGCGGTGCGAGCTCTTCTTTCTTCGAGGAAGATCGTGTTCTTCTTCATCTTCGGATGAGGGGGTGGGGCTCCGGTCGCGCCTGGCCGGAGCTTTCTTCTTCGGCTCCGTAGGAGCATCTTCGTGGAGCGCAGCTCCGATTAGTCCTAGTCTGGTGAGTGCAGACCTATGCATGGCTCTTTTCGGGTCCCCCTCCGGAGGTGGGTGAGCCGCAAGATACGCAGTGGCTGCCATGATCGCGGCTTGTGGCGTCTTCGGGGTGATGTTGCCGTCGGCGTACATATCCATGAACGATGTGGAGGGTTCGGGTCACGCCGCTCCTTCGGGTCCATGTTTTCCACCCGAGAGTGGTGCTTGTTTCCCTGATTTCCGTTTGTGCTGGAGCCGGGTCCCATGGCGGAGAGCGCAGCTCGTCGTGCACTGGATTCAGAGGCTGCTTTCTTGCGTTTGTGGAGCGTTTCTTGCATCTTGACTTGCTTCTTGTGCTCCTCGATGAGGAGGTAGTGGTATGCCATCAGCAGATCACGTGGGGAGTCTAGAGGTAGGACTATTTACCGCGACGGCGGCGCGTGCTTGACCCATCCTTCTTTGCTAAGTTGGATGAGGTGGCCCTGTTTCCGTTTTCGTTTTGCCGTTACGCCTGCGGGTTGGGGTTGGGCGGGTTAGGCGTGTCTTCGTCGGTTTGGATGATTGCGCGCATGAATGGCGCTGCAGATTGCTTGGTTGCTGCCGCAGCTTTCGGATCCGGAACCGTAGGTCCCTTCATCCGAAGGTGGATCACACAGATCGGAGTTGCAGCAGCTGCTGCTGTAGAACTCATCTGTTGATGGTGACGTGCGTAGCACGGGGTGTGGAGCCCACGAAGCGGGCCTGATCGGCGGCACGGGCATCCGCTCGGGGAGGCGGAGGGTGCCAGCTTGTACCACCTGGAAGCAGAATCTCCCGAACAGAATTTCGAGTCTGTCGCCTACGGGCTCGAAATCCTTCATGGTGGCCGGCGAGTGGGCGGTGAAGTCGAAAGCGCCGAAGAGGAGGTGATTCTCCGTCGCCGAGGAGTTGTAGATCGATCGGGTCGGAACCGTCACGACCGCACAATCAGCAGCCCCAATTCCCACAGACGGCGCCAATTGACGAGGTTTCAACTCGTCAATGCCCATTGTTATGGACTTGGGTTTTGGAGAAGATGGGGAGGCTGGAGATCGTGGCACGGTTAACAGACAAGCAACCAGGGGACACGAGATTTACCCAGGTTCAGGCCCCCGGAGGGAAAACCCTACTCCTGCTTGTCTGCTCTTTGATTACGGCGGAACCGAAAGTTACAGGGTGCGCAGATTCGATCTGGCGTGGAGGCGTGTATGAAAGTATGGATCTGTCGAGATTGCCCTCCTCGTTGGCCCCTCCTAGCCTTTATGTATGGGGAGGCTAGGTCTCGGGTGCCAATACGAGTAGGTTACAAGTTGTATTCGAACTCTAGTCTTGTTCTCCAAGGATCCGAAGGCGTCATGGGCCTGGGCCACCCGAAAATCTTCATGGGCCAGCAGATGTCTGTGGGCCTTCCTTGGCTGGACCAGGTATCTTTGAAGTTATGTACCCGTCGGGTATAACCATGTCACGGGGCGGCCACACCACTGGCCGTCGGCTGTGGGCCCACCGGGGTGGTGTGGTGGCTCAAGCACCCCTGGCCTCTCTTTCCGCCTATATATTGCCCTCGGGGCCGAAAACCCTAAGGGCCCGATCAAAATCCACGAAGAGTCAGAATGCCGTCATCTCCATCCCTAGATCGGGAGGGATCTGAAGCTCTTCCCGGCACCCTACCGGAGAGGGGAATTCACCCTGGAGGCCTTCTTCACCACCATGCAAGCCTCCGGTGTGATGCGTGAGTAGTTCATTCTTGGACTACGGATCCATGTAGTAGCTAGATGGCTGGTTATCCTCCTTTGTGCTTTCATGTTTAGACCTTGTGAGCTCCATTCATGATCAAGATCATCTATTTGTAATTCTACATGTTGTGTTTGCGAGGATCCGATGGATATTGAGATGCTATTTCAGATTGATTATGGATTCTGTCATGTCTTTGTTATTTGTGATCTTGTATGCTTTCCGTTGTTAGTAGCTATCTTGGCCAAGTAGATGCTAGCAACTCCAAGAGTTAGTATTTATGCTCGATAGTAGGTTCATGCCTCTGGTAATCTAGGGAAGTAACAGAAATCTCTAAGGTACTAGATATGTTGTTGCTACTAGGGAGAAAACAACAATCCTTTGTTCATAGAACAATCGTATTGTTTACTTTACACGCAGTTCGTAAAGCAACAATCTGTTGCTTACAACTTAATACTGGAGGGGGTTCGGATGATAACCTGAAGGTGGATTATTAGTCATAGATGCAGTTGGATGGCGGTCTATTTATTATGTTGTAATGCCCAATCAAGTCTCAAAGGAGTCAAGATGATTAGTATATGCATGTATTGCTTTCTCGGTGTTTATCAATAGCCCCGCTGGAATTTGTTCACCCAGCATGTTATCTATCTTAAGGAGAGCCACCTCTAGTGAACTATGGATCCCGATCCTTGTATTTTACATATAATCTACAATCTTTTACTGCTTTGTGTTTACTTTCTGCAAACTTTTACTTCTTTCCATTCGATACGTTTAATCCTTTGTTTTCCACAAAACACGGTGAGATTGACAACCTCATCGCAAGTTGGGGACAAAGTTCTGTGGTTGTGTTGTGCAGGTCTCCATGTTGCTACTAGCACCGGTAGTGCGCCCTGCCAAAGCTCAGAAAGGAAAACACCTTTGGGGTGTTTCCTTGCTCCTACTGGTTCGATTAAACCTTGGTTTCATAACCGAGGGAAAACTTGTTGTTGTGCTCATCATACCTTCCTCTTGCGGTTACCAACGAGCTCTACGTCAAACGACGAGCACATCAAGATTTTCTGGCGCCATTGCTGAGGAACGAAGAAGAAGAAACTCCCACGTCAACTACACGCCATCAAAGATTTTCTGGCGCTGTTGCCGGGGAGTCAAGGACATCTTCACAAGGGGAGTCCCTCATAACCAATCTCTTTACTTTGTTGTTTTTGTTTTGCTTAGTTTTCTTTTTTGCTTTGTTTGCTTGTTTTGTTATTCAAAACCACAAAAAAAATTAGTTTTACTAGTTTGCTTTCTTTATCGAAAACACAAAAAAATTAAGTCTCCTTTAGTTGTCACCTCTTCCTTAGCTCACCATGTTGATCCCTACATTCACCTTGAAAGACCTTTCAATTGGTAGTGGTTCTATAATTGGGAAAGATAATATTGAAGAATTCTTTAATCATGTTAGGAAACATGAAGATACTGAGGATAGATCCCTTGTAGAACTTGCTCCAAACTATGAGATTGCTGCATCTTCTTTAATTCACATGTTAGAAGCTAGATTTGTTAACCTCAACCCCTTAATGCAAGTAATGTTTGTTAAGCTTAAAGAAATTGAAGACCCTGAAAAGAGGGATTTTATTCTAGAAACTTTGTTTAAGGAGTTCTATGATGTTGCCAAGGAAGCTAGAAAAGTTTTTGAACGTTTCAATATGCTAGGACCATGTGTAGATGTTGTTGGTACACAAGAAAAGATGAACAAAACCGAACCTAATGGGAAGGAACCTAAGATACCAATACCCTTTAAACTAGTAGCAATACATGATGCCATAGAAAAGAATCTTGATTGGATTGTTCCTGCAAACCCTTTTGATGAGAATAGTGAACCCAAGAGCATTGAGAAAGGATCCTATAGAACTTACTTGGATGATATACCTTGCCTTGTTGAAAATATTTCTGGTATTGATCTTAATGCTTCTTCATTTGAGAATACTTGATCCTTTTTCTTGCTTCTTATGCCTAACTTAAAGGCGTTAAAGAAAAGTACTTATTGGGAGATAACCCAAAAGTTTTAGATGAGTCTTGAAAGTTATTACTTCTGTAATAACCGCTCCTTATCCTTTTTATTTGCTTTTTGTGCCAAGAGTAACCTCTAATGAGAGAGAAGTAATGATTGGGAAAGTTGCTGTCCCGAAACAGATTTTTGTGCTTCACCGTAAAAATTCGTGAGAGAGATCTGTATGTCGGATTGAGCCGTAAATTTTTGTGCTTCTGGCCCAGGTTGTTATCTAACTTTCTTTAGGTCAAAACTCTTTGATTTGAGCAACAGAAGGACTTCGAAAATATTCGTCTTTACCTGCTGGTCAGTTTTGACAGATTTCTGTCATTTTCTGCATTTGCTTCTTGTGGGTTCCTTTTTGAGTTCTTTTGGGGAATTGGGCTTTTTGAGGGAAGTGCTACAGTAGCTAGTGTTCTAATAGAAGTTTATTTGGTGTTAAAACTGAACCTTAAGACTTATTTATCTTAAGTGCACTAATGTTGCTAATGAGATTGTATGAAGTTTTGTATGAAGGAAAAATTCCAGGTGTATGGAAGGAATGAGTAATGAGATGAAGGATGGACTAAAGCTCAAGCTTGGGGATGCCACGCGTGTCACCCCAAGAAATATCTAAGAAGTACAAGCGTCAAAGATTGGGGATGCCCAAGGCATCCCCTTCTTCATCAATAAAAATTCCAGGTTTCTTCCAAACGCTTCATTTTTATTGTTTCATGCACAGTTGTGTTTTTCTTGGAGCGTATTATTTTTCGTTTTCATTTTGGTTTTTAGTTTGCTTGGTTTGCTTAGTTTTCTGAATAAATTGGTTGTACCCCCTCTTTCATACTTTGGTTTGCAAATAGTTTGGTTTGGTTTGGAAAAGAGTAGGAAAGTTCATACTTATGTGGTAAAAAGAGCTCGTTTCTGACTGTGGCCTATGCTTTGTCATGCCATGCTTGATATTGTTTTGGCTTTATGCTTAGTATTCTTTGCTATAGCATGACTTGTTATAAACAATTGAGATTGCTTAATGTGCCTTGGATGAATCATGCGTTGTTTTAGCATATTAAAGCATAGTATAGTGGTATTCTCCTTTGATGCTTTATTTGGGTTGACTTGGCACATGCTCACACCATGTTATGACTATCCAAAGTCACCATAGCCTTTATGATCCTTTAGTTTTCAACTTGTAGTATCACTTTATGCTTTGATCAATGATGTTTTGTCGCTTTGCATGATTATGGCCATTATTGCTCTCTTAGTTTATCGCTCCCAGTCTTTTGCTAGCCTCCACAACAAATATGAGTTCCACTCATGCATCCAACTCTCTAAACCAAGTTATTCCAAAGAGTCCACCATACCTACCTACTAGCTTATGCTATTCTAAGTATATTCATGCTTTTGTTTATCTTCCACTTGTTATGAGAAAACTAGTGATTAAAGCTCTCACGAACTTGATGGCACACTTTACTTTTTTGCCTCTAATAAACTTGAACCATTGGGTCCTTCTTTGTTGCATATATGCTTGCGCTTTATAAGTTGAAATTAGCAGAACCATGTACCATGTGGAACGCTTTCAACATTGCACTTGTACTTTGTACCCCGTTGATATCATGTTCTTTTGCTTACGGATCCCGGTGGTGTGAAATAAAAGTGGAACTTCTAAGATCATGGAGTTTGTATGTGTGTTAGAGAAACGCCTGGGCCGCTAGCCTAAGCCATGCCTAATCATGGTGGAAACTTGCAGCACCACCATAATGAGCACTCTATGAAGCATCCTCAATAAAAACCTATGCAAATAGCAAATTAAAAGATCGCTGAGATGCTCATTGTCTGCTTGCCTTGTCATTTTGATTATGGGAAAGCTCCCGTATCATGTGCAAGGGGTACCCCGTTGGCGGTTCTTAATGATACACATATACTTACAGTGACAAGAGCTTACTCGTGACTGAAGTTGAGTAGCATGAGGATCGGTCTTCGTAAGTAAGGGGCATGAGATTTCGGTTTGTAACTTGTCAAGCATATCCTCTTAGTTGTGTCACTTTAACCTTAATCACCTTCAAGATGCTTATGATAGGGGCAATGAGAGCTGAAAGCTACAAGTACCATAATTTTTGAAAGTTCTTTATGAGACTTGAATCCCTACTTCCTTTTACAAAAGGCCTTTCTTCCACCATTATATTGAGTCTCCACCTTCTATCTTTATGCACCCTACTTTGAGAGCATAGTGGCCATTCTTAGTTCTATGTGCATTGTCCCAATACTAGTTGATTGATGCATAACTTGTTATTGCTTGTTTTTAACTATTGTATCTAGTCACTCTTACGAACTTTGAAGGTGTCCTATGCATTTATATTTGCTACTCTATTGAGAGACAAGCTGAATACTATTATGCTATGTTTTCTTTATGTGAAACAAACAAACGTCTTGCAAAGCATTGTTATTCATGAATCTTTTGTTTGTGCCTTTTCATGTTGCATCGTAGTTTCTTTGCTTATTGATAGAACCTTGTCTTTCAGGTTATGATTGAAGTACTATGATCCTGGCTTTGAATGTTTTTCAAATACTTTGATCAAGTCTTTGATGGTGCATGTCACCTCAAAAATTATTCTTCCTTTTTATCACTTACCTACTCAAGGACGAGCAGGAGTTAAGCTTGGGGATGTTGATACATTGCAAATGTATCTATAATTTTTGATGTTCCATGCTTGGTTTTATCCACTTTCTTGTGTTTTGTTCCAACTTTGGAGTACTTTTCATATGATTTCTTAGACTAACCTATTAACAAGAGACATAGTGCCGGTACTGTTTTCTGCTTTGTTTTGGTTCTAGGAAAGTCAGAAAATGAATATTCTCGAATTGGGCCGGGACAAAAGCCAAAGTGCCTATTTTTCGGAAGGGATCAAGTGCGAGAATCTGAGATGGAGAAGGGCGGGGCGGCCACCACACAGCCCTTGGCCAGTGGGCCACGCCGAGGTGGTGTGGTGGCTCCAGCACCCCTCGGCCTCTCCTTAGCCTATATATTGCCCTCGGGGCCGAAAACCCTAAGGGCCTGATCAAAATCCATGAAAAGAGTGCATGGCGCCGTCATCTCCATCCCTAGACCGGAGGGATGAAGCTCTTCGGCACCTGCTGGGAGAGAAATTCACCACAGGCCTTCTTCGTCACCATGCAAGCCTCCGGTGTGATGCGTGAGTAGTTCATCCTTGGACTACGGATCCATGTAGTAGCTAGATGGCTGGTTCTCCTCCTTTGTGCTTTCATGTTTAGATCTTGTGAGCTTCGTTCATGATCAATATCGTCTATTTGTAATTCTACATGTTGTGTTTGCGGGGATCCGATGGATATTGAGATGCTATTTCAGATTGATTATTGATTCTATCATGTCTTTATTATTTGTGATCTTGCATGCTTTCCGTTGTTAGTAGCTATCTTGGTCAAGTAGATGCTAGTAACTCCAAGAGTTAGTATTTATGCTCGATAGTGGGTTCATGCCTCTAGTAATCTGGGGAAGTGACAGAAATCTCTAAGGTACTAGATGACATGCATATACTAATCATCTTGACTCCTTTGAGACTTGATTGGGCATTACAACATTATACATAGACCGCCATCCAAATGCATCTATGACTAATAATCCACCTTCAGGTTATCATCCGAACCCCTCGATTATTAAGTTGCAAGCAGCAGTTATTGCTTTCTGACTGTGTAAAGTAAACAATACGATTGTTCTATGAACAAAGGATTGTTGTTTTCTCCCTAGTAGCAACAACATATCTAGTACCTTAGAGATTTCTGTTACTTCCCTAGATTACCAGAGGCATGAACCTACTATCGAGCATAAATACTAACTCTTGGAGTTGCTAGCATCTACTTGGCCAAGATAGCTACTAACAACGGAAAGCATGCAAGATCACAAATAACAAAGACATGATAGAATCAATAATCAATCTGAAATAGCATCTCAATATCTATCAGATCCCCGCAAACACAACATGCAGAATTACAAATAGATGATCTTGATCATGAACGGAGCTCACAAGATCTAGACATGAAAGCACAAAGGAGGAGAACCAGCCATCTAGCTACTACATGGAGCCGTAGTCCAAGGATGAACTACTCACGCATCACACCGGAGGCTTGCATGGTGATGAAGAAGGCCTCCAGGGTGAATTCCCCTCTCCGGCAGGGTGCCGGGAAGAGCTTCAGATCCCTCTTGGTCTAGGGATGGAGATGACGGTGGCTACAGACTCTTTCATGGATTTTTGATCAGGCCCTTAGGGTTTTCGTCCCGAGGGCAATATATAGGCGGAAGGAGAGGCCGAGGGGGTGCTGGGAGCCACCACACCACCTCAAGGGCCCAGTGTGGGCCACCCCCAGGTGGCCCTTCTCCATCTCGTATTCGCGGATCTTGATCCTTCCGGAAAAATAGGCACTTTGGCTTTGTCCCGTCAATTCGAGAATATTCATTTTCTCTTTCCTAGAAAAAAACCAGAAAAATTGGCAATCGTGGCTCTTGTTAATAGGTTAGTCTAAGAAATCATATGAAAATTACTCCAAAGTTAGAACAAAACACAAGAAAGTGGATAAAACCAAGCATGGAACATCAAAAATTATAGATACATTTGCAATGTATCAGACACATTATGAGAGATCCTTTGTTTTTGAAAAAGAGAGTTTAACTTAACATATTCACCTCCCCCATCAGATTGCACTGTAAGAATTTTAGTGTGTAACTATCTTTCAACAAGCTTTTGGAAATTGGTAAAGGCCAAAAAGGCATCATATTTTTTCTTGAGCATATAAATCTAAGTAAACTTGCTATAATCATCGGTAAATCTTACATATTAGTCATGAAGCCCAACAGAGGTGTGAGCATGATCTCATACACCAGTAAAGTCTAATTTCAGGGTACCATTGGATACACTTGTAGAAATAGGATAGGGGAGTTGATGACACTTAGCCCGTTGACAGGAATTACACACATACTTTATGCTAACATCCTTAACAAAAGAAAGTTTATTTTCACTAGTGATTTGCCTAACAATGGTAGAATTTGGATGACCTTAATGACTATGACACTTTTCTTGGGAGGGCTTGGCGGCAATAAAGGCATTCTTCCGGGTTGGAGCATACTTCAACGAATAAATAAGAGGATAAAGCCCCCCCATGCATATCCCTCTATGGATGGTTTTCTATGTGACCTGATCCTTGATCAAAAATAAGAAAGGATGAAACTCTATGAAGACGTAGTTATCATATGTGAAGCGAGGAACGGAGAATTTTTTTTTGATCCATTGGAAACATGCAATACATTGGTGAGTTCAAATTTTTTGATAGGGTGACGAACAATTGAGTGGCCAACATGGGGAATTTTCATACCTCCCGCTAGCGGTGTTGACCTTGTCATATCCATCGTATGTGTCACGAGCAGTCATGTTGTTGAGATCTCCATTGATGTGGTGAGTAGCAGCGGTATTCAAATACCAATTGGTATTTACCCCATAGGATAGGACATGAGCACCCTTGTCGCCATAGTCATCATTCTCCTTTTCAAACCGGTATGTACCAACAATTTTTGGCAGGGTGGTCATCTTGGTTGCAGATTTGGCATGTAATGTCAACCCATGGAGTAATGTGGTGCCTTCATCGGCTGCGAGCACCAGCACCAGCACGACCCCCTACTAAAGGAACACGACCACCACCATGTCCTTGGCGAGTCGAGTGGTCATCACAGAAATCTTCTCGACGGTCACACGACAATCTCCATGATCACCGTGATCTCCGCATAGTCAATTTTTTTGTTGCATCCAAGGTTCTGGCTCAAGAAATGATTTGCCAACGTCTCTAAGTCAAGATCGGAACCAAGCAACATCTCATGTCACTGGTCATATGCCTACAGTTGTGCGTAGGGGTGACTCAACATGATTGCAGTGGTGACAACACCTAGGGCAGTGACCAGGGAATCAAAACGAGTCCCGAGGCTTGCCAGGACGAAGGAGACATGTTCCCTCATCGTGATCGGAGAACAGCTGATGCAAGCTCGTCGATGATGTCTTGCATTTTGGTGAGAAAGGTTGATATAGTCATGTTGATTTTCTTCGTGTTCGGCAGAGCAACCCGAAGGTTCGTGTTCTTGGCTTGCAGTGGTGAAGCCAGGATTTTCATATTGGGTATTCGAAGTTAAACTTCTTTACAAAACACCAATATATTATATGTAGGTTCACAATAGCAAAACCTACAATTATTTTTTTAACTAATTAAGGAGAATCTCAATGGGAGAAAATCAAAACAAAAATTATGAGTGAAGCACATCTTACCGTGAGTGAACTGATCTGATCACTTCTGATTTTGAATTCAAGATAAAATTAGCACCAACTGATCGCTTCTTATTCTATTCTGAATTCAATGTAAAAAATTGTCACTTCCGATTCTAAATTCAAGGTGATTAAAACAGCAGAAATTATAAATTGAAGGTCTGAAGCACAACATGTCAACACCTCTTCAGTTCTTACCATGCCTGTAGATTGTAGATGTGTAGTCCGTGTTGACGAACTGCTGGAGGCTGCTCTGTGCAACCACGCCTCTGAAGCTATATTGGTTAGCTGTTGTGCTATTGTGCAAGGCCGCCGTTATCCCGTCACCGCTCCCAGGTTGCCGGAATTCAAACGCGTTGCCGTTCCTATCGAGCTCAATCTTGTGCAGCATCGGTGCAGGACTGCGGCGGCCTACGGCAGTGCGGCGTCAGGAGGAATTTAGTCAGAGGGAACCGGGGAATGTATTTCCTTTGATGCTGCGACTTTGGCGAACTCCGGCGAGCGGGCGGCCGGGCGGGCGCCTGAAATGGGCGGGAGGCGGCCACAGGTCGATCCAGTCGAGGAAGGGGAGCAGTTTGCGTCCGTGTCGATTTACATGTCTCAGGTCGCTGGCAGCCTCGCTAAGGTGGGTTGGTAGGAGCCCAACTAAAGCCTGGTTATTCGGCCCAGGTTGGAACGGGCAGACTCGGGAGCGCTCGGGACAGCACGTCTTTTTCGATTTTTACGAGTTCAACACCTCGAAGTTCATAGGGATAGGACGTACGTGTGTGCGTTCAGAAGGGCGAGTGCATGTACGTATTATGAGCGTCTACAATTGTACTGTATTTAAAAAAAACACTAAGGATCGTACTGGCCGGTATCGGGAAAAGCAGACTTGGGGTCTTCCTTCTCTGGCTTCCTTGAGAGCTCAGCGCGCCCCTGACTCCCCGAGCCTCTCTCTCCTCCTCTCCTTCGCCGGCGCTGCCGGTCGGAGTGGAGGGGGAGAGGGGCTCGGCACCGCCATCCACTCTGTAGATCCCTGTTTCGTGGTTGTGTCCTGGTCTTCTGGCTTTATGCCGTTCTGCTGCTGGAGTTGTCTATCCGTTTGGAGGAATGGCCGGCTTTTCCTCGATTTCCTGCTCCTCGTGGTCGCCGGCGTCGTCGTCGCTCAGGATGGAGTTGTATCTCGAGCTCCTTAGCGAAACAACCTCCAGGTGATCGATTATGCTCCTTCTTCTCTTACTCTGACTTGCTGTTGGAGATTGAAAGCAGGATTTGCGTCGGCCACCGTCCTTTGTCTATTTCCAATAAATCCCTGTCTTTGTTGCTCTCGTTCGCCGGATTTGTTGTTCAAAATCGTTTCTTTCCGGCGTTTGTGCTTCATGCCTCTCCCTTGGAGTCATGGGCGGATCGGATTGGAGCCCACGTATGGTTTATTTGCCTTGTTCTTGGCGTGGTCTCTGTCTCTTTCCGGCAATATTTTCATCTGCAATCTTTGCGCTAGCAAGGGTCCGGTTCTCATAGAGACCGTGGCCTCCCTGCCTCTTCCCTTTACCTCTGGTTTGGAGGCCCGCTTCGCGGTCTCGGGAGAGGCGAGTTTGGTGGCCTGGTTCTCGGTGGTGCTCGCGTCTCTAGTGGGGGAGCTCTGCCCGAGGATGCGGGTGAAGCTCGTTGACGATTCGACGCTCACAAGATCTGCTGCGTCAACGACAAGATCTTCCTGGAATTTCGGAGCTGTTGGTTTGAGGCCGACGGCGTCTCCGAGCTGGTGGCAACCGGCGGTCCGCCTCGCTGGCGGCACGGCTGGTCAGCGGGGACGACGCGTGGACACCGAGATGCCACGCAAGGCTCCCTCCAGGCGTTCGAGTGCGTTCGTGCACTCGCCAGAAGCATCCAGCGCTCATCCCTGCGCGTGTGTGCACGTGCCTAGCAAGGACCTCTCTGTAATTTTCCTTTTTGCTGAGGATGTTTCTGTAATCTGTGGGTCCAGTTGGCCCCACCCTTGTAATCATGCTTAACTTAAATACAGGGAAATTTGCAACAAAAAAAACACCTACATAAGAACCCTAGCATGTATATATATGCAGAAAGGAGCTTATTTGCTGAAATTTTTTGCCAAAAAATATTGGATATTCATTGCATACCCATGAATAGTTTTAGATCCGCCCATGTTGGCTTGACATTGAGAGGCGAACATCTCCTCGGCCGCCTGCCAGACTCTAGTGGCATGCTCAATCCGTTGCACATGAGGAAGGACCTCAGAGGAGAGTGATTGGAGGAGGTATCCGATCTCATCCCTGTATATCTAGGTGTCATTATCGAGGTTGGGAGCATTCTTCGCCTGCTTGCCTACATCCTTGTCCGCGAGTTCAACGACCAGCGTCTGGGGCGGCTCAACATCGGATACATCAGACCGAAGAAGCGAGCGCCACAGATCAACAGTAGGATGCATGCTAGCCGGAGTAGTTCTGACGGGTCAACTTGTCTGACAGTGGCGAGCCAAGGTTGATCACCTGGGCGGGCGGGCCAAACGAGATGGTCATCGAGAGTGGTGTTGAGGTAGAGCTCCGATGGGGGCGATAGGGATGGTTTGTAGGGTATTTGGGATGATCAATTTTATCGGCGGAAGAGCCGGCCTAATAACATGTAAAACAATCAGGTTACTGCCCATGGTTACAATCGTATTACAGTTGGAATCGGGCTAATTTTTTTAAATAATATGATTTTTTTATTAAATTCTACGAATAATACAGGAATTTGACAATTTCAATTCTAGCGCGGCCTCGGGGGTTTAACTACCGACAGGAACCTGTCACTACTGAGCAGCCTTGAGTGGATGGCGGGGCCCGCCTGGCCAGATGTCAACACCCGGATTTTTAATCCCGGATGCCCATTATGCCATACCTCGCAATCCGAGGATTACCATTTTTGCGAGACATAACGGATTGGATATCACAGTACATCATCCATTACAAACCATACATAAGGTTTTACACAAATAAGGATCTCATGATCCAGTCTTTAATACAACAAGCAGCGGAATTAAACGATAGCGTGGCGGTGGGTCCATCTTGAGGGCACGAGCAATGCTTTGGAAGACATATAGTCCTAGTTATCATAGCCGTCCGGTGACCATCATCTTGATAATCTCCTTCCTAGTCGGCCATGATAATAGCGGGGACAAAAGCCATGAGTACTCTTTAAGTACTCGCAAACTACTACTAGCAAGGTTTATGATTCTAAATTAAAGTGCTGAATTGAAAGAATAACTATCAAGTTAAGTTTGAAACCTAAGCTGAGTTCTGAAGCAAGAAAAGATAAATTAAAGTTCTAGAATCACTTAAGTTGGGAAGCTATTATCATCTACACAACCCTGTTGTGGTCAAGTCAAAGTTCATCATTCATTTCAAGTTATTTAGAAAACATCGACAAGCAAGCAGTATGGCCATTCCAACTGTCCATAACCGCGGACACGGCTATTCGAATAGTTTGACACTCTGCAGAGGTGGTACACTTTCACCACAAGATTCGATACATCTGTCAGGGATAACCCTGATCATCATACTTAGTATGCAGATAATCAAACATAACCTTCCCTTTTCACACCCTAGTACAAGCACCTCTCCTATGAGCATGGCCTCCCAACCATGACCATCAGTCATCTTGGGCACTGCATAGGTGGACATCATTGAGAGGTAGCCTCAGCTCAAACCTCTCTCGTGAGGGAACTAATACTAATGCATATAAATTTCCAGCTAAGCCTTACCCAATTCAGGTAATGTGGTTGTACGGTAAATTTGGAATGGTATCGCATCTGAATCCATCCATCGGTTTTATAAAAGGGTTAAGGCTCATGCCTCATCATTTTCATCATCATAAATCAATTGTGTTTCTCAACACATGTCAAAACATCTCAATAGAATGACTCATCATTCCAAGGTTTTCACAACTCATTTTCACCAAGTGTTCCCATCTAAAGTGACTCAAGTTTTGATCTATTCTAAAACACTAGGTTAAGAGTGTTCACTAAGGTGGAAAGGTGGGATCAATCTCATGCCATAGAATGACATCTAAAGGTTTCTAAGTAGGTCAAGTTTTATACTCTTTATGCTACCTTCAAAATTAATTAAAGAACTTTGTGTAAACTAAGGGGGGTAAAACTTGTTAATAAGACTTGGAGTACTAATAGTAAAAGGGGGTGTGATCAAAGTATGCTTAAGGCATCCTTACTAAACTATCTAGTTTTATTCTAGCTTGCTACAATAGCTTACTAAAGCATGTTTGCAAGAGTTAGCTTGCCACTAATAGCTTGCCTTGGTTGGTGCAGTGGTTGAAGTTTTCTTCTTCTTCTTCTTCTTCTGGGTAGAACTCCTCCTCCTCGAAGGCTTGGTCGGTACTATCGTCTAGAAATACATAGGGAGTGCACAACCACACAATTGATGATCTATTATCATCCCAAACATCACAAGTTTTAATTCAATAGTTTCAACCTTTTTATTTTGGAAAAGTAATTTCTACTCATTGAAAAATTAACTACAATTTAATATTCACCACCAAAATATGGGATCATATGGACACATGTCATCACCACATATTCTAACATGTGGGAATGATATTTAAAGGTTGGATCAATATTACTTTGGTTTAAGTTTATTATTTAATGATTTAAAGTGACTAGAAATGCCTATATAGCATTATTTTGGTACTAGTCCAAAGTCACTGCCTGTAAACCTTAATATTATTACATATTTGGATAGATATGATGAAATGTGATTCTTGAGAGTTGGAATCAACTCAAAAGCTAACTTGGTTGATTTTACAAAAATGTTTCAAGTTGCAAAAGCTTCTGTCTTCTTATTTTTATTAGGAGAAATCTATAACTCTAAATGAATTAAATCCAACGGGCTTGGATAGAGCATTTCGATACCTTTCAGACAAAATTAGTTTCATGTAATTTGGATTTGTCAAACTCACAGAATTGAATTTTGAAACACTGGACAGAAACTATATTCTAACTAAAAAGAAAAACCTAGATTTGAATCTACGGGCTTGCGCGGGAAAGGAAATGGGCCGGCCTAGTGGCGCTACGCGGCACGAGGCTCAGCTGACAGGGGGGTCCACTTGTCAGCCGCTCTTTAAAACGCGAAAGCAGTGCGATGCGATTAGAGGCTAGATCTACGGTGAGGTCGTAAATCGACGACAGACGGGTCGCCGACGAGCTCGAACCCTAGCGGCTCGGTGGGGGTCTCTTGAGGCGTGCAGGGCTCCAGCGGGGTCGGCGATGCGGGTGAACAAAGTGGAAGACGACGGCGAGGCGAGGCGTGGTCGCGGCGGAGCTTGGGGTGGTCGCAATGAACGACACCCTTCTTCTCCAGAGGCGGCGGCTCCGGCTCCAATTCCGGCGAGCTGCTGCTCCACTTGCTCCGGCGAGGGGTGGTTGAGGTTCAGAGAGGTGAGGGGAGTGGAATGGTGTGAGTCTTTGGTGCTGGGGAGGGCTCCTTTTATAGGCTCGATGTTGAGACCGAGCGGGATGGGCGGTCGACGGTGGCAACATGGCTACGGCGAGCTAGCGGCATGGCTGGGGATGGCGATCGATGGGCGGTTCCCTGGCGGTGCTCTAGTGCTTCAATGCGGCCGTAGGAGCGGTGGCATGCGGTCGGGGCGAGGTGGCGCTCTGCGCGGCCGAAGCGGCTGTGTCCACGGCGAGCGGTGGATGTGGGGCTTTGGGCGGCGAACGGAGGTGTCTAGGATGTTCTCGGTCGGCGGGCGCGGTGGCGCGGCTGGTGTCGGCGGCGGCTTGTGCCAGCTGGGGCGGTCTTGCTCTGCGGGCGGCGTGGGCATGGTCGACAGGCTCGGGACGCGGCGGTTCCTGGTCGTTCTGGTCGCTGTCCTTGGGCTGGGGCTGGTTGGACGGTGGAGGTGGACCACTGGCTATCTCCAGGACACGGTGGATGGCGCTGGCGGCGGCTGTGGCTTGCTATCGCCGGTGGGGTGCCCAAGTGGGGGTTCGGCCTTACTGGCCATGACCATTTGGTCGTGGCATAGTGTGGGGCTGGGCTAGAGAGGGTTAGAGGGAGTAGTGGAGAGGTTTTGGTGGCAAGTTGGGAAACAAGTTTGGCCAGAACACTATTTAAAATAGTGAAATTTGTTTAGTTTGTAATCTGCCTGCCAAGTGTTTGATGAAATGGCCGCAAGAGAAAAAGTTTTGAATTTTGAGTTCAAAATTTTTGGGTGATCTCCACTAGTTCTAGGTAGTCTCTGGTTGCAAGGGTTTTGAAAATGGAGCTCAAATACATGGTTTTTGAAATAGGGGTGATCTATGCATATGCATTAGATTCAATTTTAAACTGTCATTTAAAATAGTTAACAGAAGGTTTTTAGTAGATCAAAAGGTGGGCCTTGGTACCTCATGATATGTACTAGCAAGGGGTGTAAAGATTAAGAATTGTTTCTGTTAAGAATTGAGTACTAGGAATAGCCAAAGTAGGCATGAGAGTTAAATTTGTCCAAATGACCATTCCTTCATTTTAATTCTTTTTTATTTGATTTCTTTTAGGACAAGTTTGGGAATGATGTAGATGATGTTTAAATCACCTAAGGAACATTTTAGAAGCAAAGGATCACACAATCATGGTAATTCAAAACAACTCCTATTTTAAATGCACACATATATGAATGCTTTCATTTTAAATTTGGAAAAGTTTTTGTTAACCCCATTTTTGGATGATTTGATCATGATAAGCTTGGATTAAAGTTTTGGGATGTTACAAACCTTCCCCCCTTAAATAAAATCTCGTCCCGAGATTTACAAGAAAACTAGGAACTAAAGAGATCTGGGAACTCTGTCCTAATGTAGTCCTCGCGCTCCCAAGTAGCTTCCTCCTCGGTATGGTTGCTCCACTGAATCTTGAGAAACTTGATACTCCTGGTCCTGGTGGTTCTGTAGGCTTCTTCTAAGATACGAATGGGCACTTCCCGATAGGTCAGGTCATTGTTGATTTCCACTGCTCTGTGATCGATATTCTTGAAAACTTCAGTCTTCTCAGGCACTTCCAAGCATTTGCGAAGTAACGAGATATGGAACACATTGTGGATGGCTAACATCTCTTAAGCAATTCTAGGCGTCTGATACTTCTCCTCGGCGGTTCAGAATCTTGAAAGGTCCGATATATCTGGGAGCTAACTTTCCCTTCAGACTAAAGCGGTGGGTTCCCTTCAATGGTGAAACCTTGAGATATACGAAATCTCTGAAATTGAAAGTCAGGTCTCTCCTTCTCTTGTTAGCATAGCTTTTCTGTCTGGATTGGGCGGTCTTGAGGTGCTCACGAACTTTGTGAACTTTCTCTTCTGCTTCTCGGAGAATGTCGGGTCCAAAGATCTGACTCTCTCCTACTTGCGACCAATTCAAAGGGGTACGACACTTTCTTCCGTATAGGAATTCAAATGGTGCCATCTGCAAACTAGCTTGATAACTGTTGTTATATGATAATTCTGCGAAGGACAGGCAGTCTTCCCATTTTGATCCATATTCCAACACACAAGCTCTAAGCATATCCTCTAATATCTGGTTGACTCTCTTAGTCTGTCCATCTATTTGCGGGTGATATGCGGTACTGAAGTTCAACTTGGTTCCTAATCCTTCCTAGACTTTCTACCAAAATCTTGAAGTAAACTGAGTTCCTCGATCTGATATGATGGTCTTGGGGGTTCCATGCAGACTAACAATCCTAGCAATGTACAACTCTGCTAGTTTTGCACTCTGGTAGGTTGTCTTGACTGGTATGAAGTGGGCTACCTTGGATAGTCTATCAACTATGACCCAGATTGAGTCATTTCCCCTACTAGAAGTAGGTAAACCGGTGATAAAGTCCATTCCGACGGAATCCCATTTCCATTCCGGAATCTGCAATGGTTGCAACAATCCTGCAGGTCTCTGATGCTCTGCTTTGACTCTTTGACAGATGTCACATTTGGCGATGTAGCTTCCGATCTCTCTCTTCATCTTGTGCCACCAAAATTGCTCTTTCAAATCCTGATACATCTTTGTTCCTCCGGGGTGGATAGAATAAAGAGTATCATGAGCTTCCTTCATGATAATTTCCTTCAGCTCCGAATCTGCTGGCACACAGATATGTCCCTTGTACCATAGTACACCTTCTTCGTCTTCAGTGAATCCAGGTACTTTGCTTGTACCAATATGACGTTTGATCCTGTCGATACTTTCATTCCCCTTCTGGGCTTCCTTGATTTGGCTAATCAAAGTGGGTTGAAGTTCAATGCTAGCTAGGAATCCTTTGCTAACTAACTCAGTCCTGAACTGCTCCAACTCCTCATACAAACTTGGTTGCTTCTCTTTGATCATGGTGTTAAGCCTACACGGCAATCTGCTAAGAGCATCCGCTACCACATTGGCTTTGCCGGGGTGATAGTGAATGTCAAGGTCATAATCCTTGATTAACTCTATCCATCTTCTTTGCCTCATATTCAACTCCTTCTGGGTGAAGATATACTTCAATCTCTTATGATCTGAGTAAATCTCACAGCGATTACCCATCAAATAATGACGCCATGTCTTCAATGCTAGAACCACCGCTGCTAGCTCAAGATCATGGGTCGGATAGTTCTCGCTCATCTTTGCTTGTCGAGACAGATACGCAATGACTTTGCCTTCTTGCATCAATACACATCCTAGACCAATCTTTGATGCATCACAATACACATCAAATGGCTTCTTGATGTCTGGCATGATCAAAATTGGGGCTGATATCAATCTCTTCTTCAGACTCACAGGCGGCTTCACACTTGTCTGTCCATTCAAACTTCTTGTCCTTCTTCAACAATTAGGTCATTGGTCGGGCTATGCTTGAGAATCCTTCTACGAATTTGCGGTAATATCCCGCTAATCCGAGAAATGAATGAACTTGGGTTTGATTGGTTGGGGCTTCCCATTCTTCGACATCTTTGATCTTGCTGGGATCAACAGAGACTCCTCCGGCAGACACAATATGTCCGAGGAATCCCACTTCTTTCAGCCAAAACTCACACTTGCTGAACTTGGCATATAACTGATGCTCTCTCAGGGTTTCTAGGATGATTTTCAGATGTTGCTCATGCTCTTCTTCTGACTTGGAGTAGATAAGGATGTCGTCGATAAACACAACTACAAACTTATCTAGGAAACTCATAAAGATCTTATTCATGAGATTCATGAAATAAGCAGGGGCATTGGTTAATCCAAAAGACATAACCGTATACTCGTATAAACCATAGCGAGTAGTAAAGGCGGTCTTCGGAATATCCGTTGCAAGAATCTTAAGTTGGTGATAACCATTCCTAAGATCAATCTTTCAGAATACTTGAGCTCCCGTCAACTGATCAAATAGATCCTCTATCTTTGGCAAGGGGTACTTGTTCTTGATGGTGACATCATTCAACTTTCTAGTCGTACCACAGACGGTTTGCCTCCATCTTTCTTGTCGACGAATAACCTGGTTATCTCCATGGCGATGCACTTGGTTGAATCAAGCCGGTTGCTAACATGGCATCCAACTGCTTCTTCAGTTCTACTAACTCTGAGGGGTTCATGGTATAGGGTCTCTGGGATATAGGTCCGATTCCGGGGATTAGTTCGATAATGAACTCTATATCCCTATCCGGGGGCATACCTGGCAATTCATCTGGGAATACGTCGGGGTATTCACAGACTACTCTGACTTGGTCAATGGTAGGCAGGGCTACACTTTTGTTGCATTTGAATTGACGGGGTAAGGTTTTAGAGATATGTTCTCTTGTTACTCGAACTCTGGTCATGGTGATGGCTTTCTTAGCACAGTCTATCAGTCCTTTATGCCTTGACATCCAGTTCATACCTAGTACTACTTCCAAACCTTTGGTTCCAAGTACAATTAGGTTGGCATAAAAATCTATCCTATGTATTCTGATAGGTACAGCTTTGCAAATTTTTCTAGCTTTTGTAGTTGAACCAGGGATTTGAACTATCATGACATGCTTCAGGTTGGTTGGGCGAATCTTACTAGTGCATACAAATTCTTCGGTGACAAATGAATGCGATGCTCGTAATCAAACAATACTCTTGCTAAAACTGAGTTGACAGAAAACATACCCACTACATCCGGTGCTTCCAGGCTTCTTCGTTCATGTGGAAGAGACGACCGTTCTTGATTGTCTTGGGTTCCTGGGCAAATCTCCACCTGGTTGAACACGGCCTTCTTTGCTGGTGGGGCATTCAGGGCATTGGCGGCAGTCTTCTTGGGACACTCATTGGAGTAGTGACCCTTCACTCCAAACTCGAAACAAGTGATCAGGACTTGTCCTTGACTGCAGCCTACAACATTGCTGCCGATTACGGGGCGATGTTGTTGTTGTTGCTCTTGGGAGAACCACGGTTGAAGTTGTTGGCGTTTCGGAGTTGTGATTGTTTCCTCCGGCTTCACATTTCCTCGCTTCTGTTGGGGTAGCTTAGGCGAGAATTTGGGGGTCGGTTGTTCCTTGGTGCATATCTGGTGAGGGGTTGGGGCCGGTACTTACGGTGACTCTTGGATCGATTTCTGCATCATCTGACGCTTGCGGTTGTCGTTTACTGGTTAATCTTCCCTTCCATCTGAATGGCGAGTCGACTAGCTCTTCAAGATCCGGAAGCGGATGTTGGCGAGGGCGATCTGCATCTCATCATGCGATCCGTTTAAGAATCTCTCTTTCTTCTTGGCCTCGGTGTTGATTTCATCCGGTGCATATCGGCAAGTGACAAGAATTTGTCACGGTACTCTACTCTGATCAATCTTCCTTACTTCAGTTCACGGAATTCATCTCTCATCCTGTTGACAAGACCTTGCGGCACGTGGGTGCGGCTGAACTTGACCTTGAATGCTTCCCAGGTCATCACCTTGCCATGGTTCATGTTGCGGATGCTATTCCACCAATCTCTTGCATCTCCCGCCAGATAGTGGGTGGCGAAGAGAACTTTCTCATTCTCCCCAACTCCTGCAACTTCGAGGTTGTTTTCCATGGTCTGTAACCAGTCATCAGCATCTAATGGGTTTTCAGATTGGTTGAAGATTGGGGGATTGGTGTTCTGAAAGTTTTTGAGTTTAGATCCATGGTGATCCTGATTTCCATGTCCTTGGTTGTTGAGAGCCATTTGGGCGATCTGCTGCAATGTCGCTAAGTTGGCTTGACGCTCGGCCTTGCTTGCTTCACGGTCTGCGATGAGATTCTGCAAGATCTGCAGCATTGGGTCCTGCGATGAGCTGCTCCCTCCTTGGTTTCCACGAGTCATCTGAAGATTGAGATAGATATAGGGGTAAGAGGGAAATTCTAAGGTTCATGGTTTTGGGTTTTCAAAGCTACACTTTGAGTTAGACTCAGGTTTTTCAAATAATTTTACTTTCATTCATGCAACCAAGCACATGATACAACACACACCACAACAATCAAAGGGGAAAACAGATGGTTTTAAGAACCATTCTGCAAACTACGATACAATGAGATGATACATCTCATGCTACGACAATGCTCTAGTGCATCTACTCATCGTCGATGAAGTCGGAGTCTTCATCATCAGTGTAGAAGTCCACAAAGATCCTCTGCGGAAAATCGTCATCGCTTTGAGGTAAGAATCCATATCTCCCTAGATGTCTTCACCCTCATCATCTTCTTCTTTGGCGGCAAGCTGAGCTTCCTGCTCCTTGACGGTCTTCTCGGTCGGCCACCTTCTTGCGAAGGCAGGCGATGGTGCGATCCTTCTTTGCCTGCTGGCGGCAGAGAGGCGGCGATCTTGGACGGCGGTGTGAAAAGTGCAGGCCTTACGGTGGCGATGGCAGTTACGGTTGGCTAACTCTCGGCATTGTCCGGTTCCTGTCGGTCATGAAGCAAGAAGTCAAGGTTCTCCACTTGACGCCTCAACTCTGGGTGACTTGGCATCTCCATCGGCATTCCCATTAAGTCACGTCTTGCATAGTGGGCAAAGCGGGTTCCTTGAATCTTGTTGGCGCCGAGGGCACATAGGCGTGAGAGCTTCATGCATTGCCACAGCTAATCCATCTAGCCAGTTGTTCTCTCTCACGAGAACTGAATTCTCCGGAAGTTGGTGCTTCAATGCTTCCTCGAAGATCTGCGATGACTAGCCATTGTAGGTCTCCTCACAGGGTCTGGAAGTTGAGCTCCAAGAAACTCGAATGTGGGCGTCCTAGTAATTGACGGTGAATCAGATCCCTCTCGAAGATCGGTGACCTCCGTTTCCCAAGCTGGTAAAACTTGCTGAACTGAGTCTCCATCTACAAGAATTTAGGATGAGGAAATTAGTGAAGTGATCAAGTGTGTCAAATTTTAAGTAGTAATGTAAGAATTTTGAGGAACATGTATTTTTGAGAAAGAATGAGTTCACAAGGGTAAGAGGGGAAACAGTTTTTCATAAATACTCACTTTGGTTTTGAAGCTAAGTTTTTGGTTTGGGACAGCCATTCTAACTAGGGTCTTCTATGGTCAGGATGGCTCTGATACTAACTTGTCAACACCCGGATTTTTAATCCCAGATGCCCGTTATGCCATACCTCGCAATCCGAGGATTACCATTTTTGCGAGACATAACGGATTGGATATCATAGTACATCATCCATTACAAACCATACATAAGGTTTTACACAAATAAGGATCTCATGATCCAGTCTTTAATACAACAAGCAGTGGAATTAAACGATAGCGTAGCGGTGGGGTCCATCTTCAGGGCACAGCAATCTTGACAATGAGATAGTCCTAGTTATCATAGCCGTCCAGCTGACCATCATCTTGATAATCTCTTTCATAGTCTGGCCATGATAATAGCCAGGGACAAAAGCCATGAGTACTCTTTAAGTAGTCGCAAACTACTACTAGCAAGGTTTATGATTCTAAGTTAAAGTGCTGAATTGAAAGAATAACTATCAAGTTAAGTTTGAAACCTAAGCTAAGTTCTGAAGCAAGAAAAGATAAATTAAAGTTCTAGAATCACTTAAGTTGGGAAGCTATTATCATCTACACAACCCTGTTGTGGTCAAGTCAAAGTTCATCATTCATTTCAAGTTATTTAGAAAACATCTGACAACGAAATAGTATGGCCATTCCAACTGTCCATAACCGTGGACGCGGCTATTCGAATAGTTTGACACTCTGCAGAGGTGGTACACGTTCACCACAAGATTCGATACATCTGTTAGGGATAACCCTGAATCATCATACTTAGTATGCAGATAATCAAACATAACCTTCCCTTTACACACCCTAGTACAAGCACCTCTCCTATGAGCATGGCCTCCCAACCATGACCATCAGTCATCTTGGGCACTGCATAGGTGGACATCATTGAGAGGTAGCCTCAGCTCAAACCTCTCCCATGAGGGAACTAATACTAATGCATATAAATTTCCAGCTAAGCCTTTCCCAATTCAGGTAATGTGGTTGTACGGTAAATTTGGAATGGTATCGCATCCGAATCCAGCCATCAGTTTTATAAAAGGGTTAAGGCTCATGCCTCATCATTTTCATCATCATAAATCAATTGTGTTTCTCAACACATGTCAAAACATCTCAATAGAATGACTCATCATTACAAGGTTTTCACAACTCATTTTCACCAAGTGTTCCCATCTAAAGTGACTCAAGTTTTGATCTATTCTAAAACACTAGGTTAAGAGTGTTCACTGAGGTGGAAAGGTGGGATCAATATCATGCCATAGAATGACATCTAAAGGTTTCTAAGTAGGTCAAGTTTTATACTCTTTATGCTACCTTCAAAATTAATTAAAGAACTTTGTGTAAACTAAGGGGGGTAAAACTTGTTAATAAGACTTGGAGTACTAATAGTAAAAGGGGGTGTGATCAAAGTATGCTTAAGGCATCCTTACTAAACTATCTAGTTTTATTCTAGCTTGCTACAATAGCTTACTAAAGCATGTTTCCAAGGGTTAGCTTGCCACTAATAGCTTGCCTTGGTTGGTGCAGTGGTTGAAGTTTTCTTCTTCTTCTGGGTAGAACTCCTCCTCCTCGAAGGCTTGGTCGGTACTATCGTCTAGAAATACATAGGGAGTGCACAATCACCAAACAATACTTAACTTAGGCTAAGTAGTATTCTAAACCACACAATTGATGATCTATTATCATCCCAAACATCACAAGTTTTAATTCAATAGTTTCAACCTTTTTATTTTGGAAAAGTAATTTCTACTCATTGAAGAATTAACTACAATTTAATATTCACCACCAAAATATGGGATCATGTGGACACTTGTCATCACCACATATTCTAACATGTGGGAATGATATTTAAAGGTTGGATCAATATTACTTTGGT
This sequence comes from Avena insularis, assembly GCA_023614405.1. Taxonomy (NCBI): domain Eukaryota; kingdom Viridiplantae; phylum Streptophyta; class Magnoliopsida; order Poales; family Poaceae; genus Avena; species Avena insularis. The sequence continues at coordinate 117,554,701 of CM042696.1, forward strand.
TTAAGTTTATTATTTAATGATTTAAAGTGACTAGAAATGCCTATATAGCATTATTTTGGTACTAGTCCAAAGACACTGCCTGTAAACCTTAATATTATTACATATTTGGATAGATATGATGAAATGTGATTTTTGAGAGTTGGAATCAACTCAAAAGCTAACTTGGTTGATTTTACAAAAATGTTTCAAGTTACAAAAGCTTCTGTCTTCTTATTTTTATTAGGAGAAATCTATAACTCTAAATGAATTAAATCCAACGGGCTTGGATAGAGCATTTCAATACCTTTCAGACAAATGAGTTTCATGTAATTTGGATATGTCAAACTCACAGAATTGAATTTTGAAACACTGGACAGAAACTATATTCTAACTAAAAAGAAAAACCTAGATTTGAATCTACGGGCTTGCGCGGGAAAGGAAATGGGCCGGCCCAGTGGTGCTACTGACACGAGGCTCGGTGACGGGGTCCACAGTCAGGCTCTTTAAAACGCAACGGTATGCAGCGCGTTGTGGTAAATGCGATTAGAGGCTAGATCTACGGTGAGGTAAATGCGTCGACGGCCAGATCACCGTGACTCGAACCCTAGCGGCTCGGTGGGGGTCTACTAGGGGCGTACCAGGGCTCCAGTGGGGTCGGCGATGCGGGCGAACAAAGTGGAAGACGACGTCGAGGCGAGGCGTGGTCGCGACGGAGCTTGGGGTGGTCGCAATCAACGGCACCCTTCTTCTCCAGAGGCGGTGGCTCCGGCTCCAATTCCGGCGAGCTGCTGCTCCACTTGCTTCGGCGAGGGGTGGTTGAGGTTCAGAGAGGTGAGGGGAGTGGCATGGTGTGAGTCTTTGGTGCCGGGGAGGGCTCCTTTTATAGGCTCGACGTTCAGACCGAGCGGGATGGGCGGTCGACGATGGCGACATGGCTACGGCGAGCTAGCGGCATGGCTGGGGATGGCGATCGATGGGCGGTTCCCTAGCGGTGCTCTAGTGCTTCAATGCGGCCGTAGGGGCGGTGGCATGCGGTCGGGCGAGGTGGCGCTCTGCGGCGAAGCGGCTGTGTCCACGGCGGCGGTGGCTGTGGGGCTTTAGGCGTGACGGAGGTGTCAGGGTGTTCTCTAGGTCGGCGGGCGGTGGGCACAGGCTGGTGTCGGCGGCAACTTGTGCCTTGAGGGCGGTCTTGGCGCTCTGAGGCGGCGTCGGCATGGTCGACGAGCTTGAAGCATGGCGGTTCTGATGGGATTACAGTCGATGTCCTTGGGCTGGGACTGGTTGGACGATGGAGGTGGACCACTGGCTATCTCCAGGACACGGTGGATGGCGCTGGCGGCGGCTATGGCTTGTTGTCGCCGGTGGGGTGCCCAAGTGGGGGTTCGGCCTTAATGACCATGACCATTTGGTCGTGGCACAGTGTGGGGCTGGGCTAGAGAGGGTTAGGGGGAGTAGTGGAGAGGTTTTGGTGGCAAGTTGGGGAACAAGTTTGGTCAAAACACTATTTAAAATAGTGAAATTTGTTTAGTTTGTAATCTGCCTGCCAAGTGTTTGATGAAATGGCCGCAAGAGAAAAAGTTTTGAATTTTGAGTTCAAAATTTTTGGGTGATCTCCACTAGTGCTAGGTAGTCTCTGGTTGCAAGGGTTTTGAAAATGGAGCTCAAATACATGGTTTTTGAAATAGGGGTGATCTATGCATATGCATTAGATTCAATTTTAAACTGTCATTTAAAATAGTTAATAGAAGGTTTTTAGTAGATCAAATGGTGGGCCTTGGTACCTCATGATGTGTACTAGCAAGGGGTGTAAAGATCAAGAATTGTTTCTGTTAAGAATTGAGTACTAGGAATAGCCAAAGTCGGCATGAGAGTTAAATTTGTCCAGATGACCATTCCTTCATTTTAATTCTTTTTGATTTGATTTCTTTTAGGAAAAGTTTGGGAATGATGTAGATGATGTTTAAATCACCTAAGGAACATTTTAGAAGCAAAGGATCACACAATCATGGTAATTCAAAACAACTCCTATTTTAAATGCACACATATATGAATGCTTTCATTTTAAATTTGGAAAAGTTTTTGTTAACCCCATTTTTGGATGATTTGATCATGATAAGCTTGGATTAAAGTTTTGGGATGTTACACCAGACTATCGGCCGACAGGGGAGGAGCGGGGAGCATCGGGAGTTTAACACCCGACAGGTCGGTCGGGATTTGAACTCCTAAGGTAACCTTCTTATCACTTATGGCGCCCGGCCTCCCATGACCTCTTCTTCCTCTCTCCTTTCTTCTTCCTCTCGTTTCTAGCCATAGTTGTACCAATTTTCAGCCCATTTGTACTCCGATTTCCACCCAAACTTGGTCCTGAAACACATTAGGAAGCTAGGAAAGGCCCGATCTAGTGATGGGATAGCCTAGTGAAGTGATTTGGGGCGTTTTTGTGGAGGAAGTTGGTGGTGTTCTTGGGGAGCAATGGCTATGGTGGAGGCTAGGGTTGCAGCTTGAGGCAGCTGCATGGTGGAGGTGCCGATCCGGTGACTGGAGGCTGCTACACGGTAGGACTTCGCACGCTTCAAGGGTAAATCCTAATTTCTCGCTAACTGTAATCATTTGTGTATGTTTATGGGTAGACTTGGATGTGGTTTGTTAGCTGTAATATTATTTGGCTAGAGGATTAGATTTATATTTGTAGAGTGTAATATGCCATTGTACAGGCATTTGCCAAATTTTGGTATTTTTAGGTCAGAAGTTATGTCATATAATGTAGTGTTTAGGTTTTACTATGGTAACGGTGTCGTCGGAACAAACAAGCACAGAGTTGATTTGGATGAGTATCAGTGGATTGATAAAGAGCTCTAGTCTCCTGAAACATGGTCCATTACTGAGTTGAAGTATTAGTTTTCTGCTTGTTTAGGGCTCCCTCCGACCCATACTATCGGTGTGCATGTATTATGGTCTAAGTCAAGGATTACCCCTAAGTTTTATTTGAGACTGATATAAATGCAAACTCAATGGGTCAAATGGGTGCAAGCTTGTCATAAAAGGGGAGTTAACCCCATTGTCTTAGTGCTTCCTGTCGCGAAAGAGGCCTGGTATGATCATGGCCAGAGTAGTCAAACCGAACATGCTGGTGGTGGTTATGATCATGGCCAGAGCAGTCAATCCCAAGACCTAGGTGGTGGTGGCTACTGATACGTCCATTTTGCATCACTATTCTATATCATAATTTACTATTATTCATTGATATATTTCGTATTAAGAGATGATACTTATGTTATTTCATCTATTTTTGCATGGTTGATGAATTTTGGAGCATGGACCGTTGCAGTCAGGATTCTGATGGAAAAGGTGCTGTTTGGAGGCGAAATTCGTGAAGATCAGAAAATCCAGGAAAATACATCGAAGATTCTATTTTTCCAGAATACGAAGATTGCCAGAAGGGGAAGTGGAGATGGGCCACAGGGGGCCCACACCACCCCCTGGCGCGGGCCACCCTAGGCCGCGCCACCAGGTGGTGTGGACGCCCTGGTCCACTCCAAGCTCCTCTCTGGCATATATTATCCTCCTGAAACCCTAAGACTAGGGGAGCGACCACATAAAGATTCTGCCGCCTCTGCGGGGCGGAAAACACCGAGAGAGAAAGATCTCTCCGGCAGACAGAATTCTATCGGGGGAATTCCTTCCTAGAGAGGCGAGATCATCGCCATCAACACCACTGTCAAGCTGGACTTCATCGGGATCATCATCATCACCACCATCATCATCATCACCACTTCATACCGCTGTATCAATTGGGTTGAATCTTGCATAGTTCTTAGGGGAAACTTTCCCGGTGTTGATAACTCCTTGTAGTTGATGCTATTGAGTGAACCATTGAATTATTGTTTATGTTCATATTGTTACACATCATTATTTCATCTCTGATCATGATCCATATGATGTCTTGTGAGTAGTTCGTTTTGTTCTTGAGGACATGGGATAAGTCATGTTGTTAGTAGTGGAATTGTGTTGAGAAAGATTTAATGGTTTGATATTTAAGTTGTGGTGTATTTCTTCTAGTGGTGTCATGTGAACATCGACTACATGACACTTCACCTATATGGTCCTAGGGGAATGCATTGTGTATTTGGCTACTAATCATATGGGTTGCCGGAGTGACAGAAACCTGAACCCCCGTTAGGAAACCTTTGCACAAGGGATGTCAGGGTCTTAGAGTTTAAAGTTATGGTTAGGTTTCTACCTTAATTACTTTCTTGTACTTGCGGATGCTTGCAAGGGGTATAATCACAAGTATGTATTAGTCCTAGGAAGGTTGGTACATTAGCACATGTTCACCCACACAACACTTAGCAAACTAAAGAAGATTAATCAACTATATGAAGCGAAAGCACTTGACGATATTCCCATGTGTCCTCGAGAATGTTTGGTCATCTTAAGTAATACAACCGGCTTGTCCTTTGCTAAAGAAAGGATTGGGCCACTTGCTGCATTAATTCTTATTGTCTTTTATTTACTCGTATTTTATTTACCTGCATTATCGAAAAACCCTAAAAATTCGTTTGCTAAGTATTTACAGAGAATTCCTGCTCCTAGCCACTCGCCAACACCTTCTGCTCCTCGTTGGATTCGACACTCTTACTTATCGAAAATACTACGATACACCCCCTATACTTGTGGGTCATCAGCTACTATCATGGCTAGAGCAGTCAAGGCCAAGATGGAAGTGGTGGTTATGAATTTGGTCAAAGTAGTTATGCACACACCGAGGGTGGTGGTTATGGATCAGCTGATGGTAGTCATGGGACAGGAGAAGACATTTTCAGTGGTGAGGCTGATGAGGATGAGATATACGAAGGTTGGTTGCAAAATCATATGGAAGCCAAAGATTCAGAAGGCGACAATGATATGATGTCTACGCACTTCTATTCTTGTAGACAGTTGTTGGGCCTCCAAGTGCAGAGGTTTGTAGAAGAGCATCAAGTTTTCCCTTAAGTGGTTTACCCAAGGTTTATCGAACTCAGGGAGGAAGTGGTCAAAGGTATCCCTCTCAAGCAACCCTGCAATCAAGATACAAGAAGTATCTTGTGTCCCCAACACACCCAATACACTTGTCAGGTGTATAGGTGCACTAGTTCGGCGAAGAGATAGTGAAATACAAGTGGTATGGATATAAGACAATGGTGCTAGAAAATACTTTGATGGCGTGGAAGAGACTAAAGGCAAACTGAAATAAAGATGGAAGCAAGCAAACATGTAACAGATCTAATTGCAAACAGTGTTTCAATGTTTAGAAACAAGGCCTAGGAATCATACTTTCACTAGTGAACACTCTCATATAAATATCTTCTCTTTATGATACTACTATGAACAACTCTCCGGTTGGACACTCTAATCTATGGTAGGGCTATAACAACACACCTCAAAGTCCGCTTTCCCCATCTAGATAACCCCACACTGTCACCTTGAGCTCTAGATGTTTCCAACAAACACCACAATTTCATAGAGACATCCAACTCCAAATATAACTCATACCAAGTAATTGTAATCTCTAGCCTAAGTGCCACCATGGTGTGCACGCTGTCACTTTCACACACATGGGGAGAGCAGAGATCTATTAAAGCAGTTGAGTAGCAAGGTAGATCTACTTGATTACAAAGCTCATGATCATAATATGATCATGCATAGAGAGAGAGATGAACACATAGCTACCGGTAGAACCCTTAGCCTCGAGGAAGAACTACTCCCTCATCATCATTGGAATCAGCAACAGTGATGGAGATGGTGGTGGAGATTAATGGAGATGGCTCCGGGGGCACGTCCCCGTCCCGATAGGGTGCCGGAACAGAGACTTTCTGTCCCCTGAATCTCCCCTTCGGTGGCGACGGCGCTGCGGAACTTTTCGTGGCTGGAGGCTTGACGATTTAGGGTTTTTGCATCGGGAGGCATCTTATAGGCGAAGAGGCAAGGTCGGTGGGCGACCAGGGGGCCCACACCACCTGGTGGCACGGCCAGGGCTAGCCCGCGCCACCATATGGTGTGCCCTACTCCGTCTCTGCTTCGTGTTTCCGTGTTGCTCCGGGAAAAATAGGCATATTGGCTTTTGTCCCGTCCAATTCCGAGAATATTCATTTCGGACTTTCTAGAACCAAAAAAGCAAAAAACAGGCAACTGGCAGTGTGGCATCTTGTTAATAGGTTAGTTCTAGGAAATGCATAAAAATACCTCAAAGTGTGGACAAAGCAAAGCAAAGTAGATAGTAAACAAGCATGGAACATCAAAAATTATAGATACGTTTGCAACATATCAACATCCCCAAGCTTAACTCCTGCTCGTCCTCGAGTAGGTAAGTGATAAAAAGAAAGAATAATTTTTGAGGTGACATGCACCATCATAGACTTGATCAAAGTATTTGTAAAACATTGATAGCTAGGATCATAGTACTTCAACATAGCATGAAAGATAAAGTTCTAACAATAAGACATACCAACTATGTTACAACATGAAAAGGCACAAACAAAAGATTCATGAATAACAATGCTTTGCAAGACGTTTGTTTGTTTCACATAAAGAAATCATAGCATAATGGCATTCAGCTTGTCCCTCATAGAGTAGCAAATCATAATTGCATAGGAAACCTTCAAAGTTCATAAGAGTGACTATACACAAATAGTTTAAGGACAAGCAATATCAAAGTTATGCATCAATCAACAAGTCTTGGGATAATGCACATAGAACCAAGAATGGCCACTATGCTCTCAAAGTAGGTGCATAAAGGTAGAAGGTGAAGACTCAACATAAAAGTAAAAGAAGGGACTTCATAGAAGTAAGTAGGGATTCAAGTTTCATAAAGAGCTTCCAAAAATTATGGTACTTATTAGCTTTCAGCTCTCATTGCCCCTATCATAAGCATCTTGAAGTGATTAAGGTTAAAGTGAACAAACTATGGAGTATATGCTTGATGAAGTATAAGTTGGAAATCTCATGTCCCTTGAATACGAGGGCCGCTCCTCATGCTACTCAAGTTTAGTTACCGGTAAGTTCTTGACATAGTAAGTACATGTGTATCATAGAGAACCGCCAACGGGTACCCCTTGCCCGATAATACGGAAGAATCCCCATATCAAAATGACAAGGCAAGCAGACAACAAGCATCTCAGCAATCTTCTTATTTACCATGGGAAAATGGTGCTTTTTTCTCTCTTTCCTCTTTTCTCATATCTCTTTTTCTTTTCTTTTCTTTTTCTCTTTTTCTCAATCTCTATCTCTTTTTTTATAAGAAGAATGCTTCATAGACAACTCATTATGGTTACGCTACAGGTTTCCACAATGACAGCATGGATTAGACCGGCGGCCCAGGCGTTTCTCTAATACACATACATAACTCCATGGACTTACAAGCTCCCCTTTCATTTCACACCAACGACATCCATAGACAAAAGAGCATGATATCAACTAGGTACAAAGTATAAGTGCAATGTTGAAAGAGTTCTCCATGATAGCATGGTTCTGCTAATCCCCAACATATAAGTGCAAGCATATACAACATAGACGACATCATGGTTCAAGTTTATTAAGGGCAAGAAAAGTAAAGTGTGCCATCAAGTTCGTGAGAGATTTAATCACTAGTTTTCTCATAACAAGTTTAATTCGAAAGGTAGATAAAAACATGAATATACCTGGAATAGCAAATGCTAATTGGTAGGTATGGTGGACTCTTTGGAATAACTTGGTTTTAGGAGTTGGATGCATGAGTGGAACTTATACTTGGTTATGGAGGCTAGCAAAAGACTGGGAGCGACCAACTAAGAGAGCAATAATGGCCATAATCATGCAGAGCGATAAAACATTATCAATCAAAGCATCAAGTGATATTACAAGTCGAAAACTAAAGGATCATAAAGGCTTATGGTGACTTGGGATAGTCATAAGATGGTGTGAGCATGCACCAAGTCAACCGAAATAAAGCATCAAAGGAGAATACCACAATACTATTCTTTAATATGCTAAAACAACGCAAGATTCTTCCAAGGCACATTAAGCAATCTCAATTGTTTATAACATGTCATGCTACAGCAAAGATTACTAAGCATAAAGCCAAAAAAATATCAAGCATGTCATGACAAAGCATAGGCCACAGTCAAAAACAAACTCCTTTTACCACTTAAGCATGAACTTTTCCTACTCTTTTCCAATCCAAACCAAACTATTTGAAAACTAATGCATGAAAGAGGGGGTCCAACCAATTTATTCAGCAAACTAAGCAAACCAAGCAAACTAAAACCAAAAACAAAAACAAAGACGCTCCAAGAACAACACAACTGTGCATGAAACAATAAAAATGAAGTGTTTGGAAGAAACCTGGGATTTTTATTGATGAAGAAGAGGATGCCTTGGGCATCCCCAAGCTTTGACGCTTGTACTTTTTGGATATTTCTTGGGGTGACACGCGTGGCATCCTCAAGCTTGAGCTTTAGTCCATTTTTCATCTCATTACTCATTAGTTTTCTCCTCAATAGTAGGTGGACTGAAAATATCATATTCATCATTGTAATCATCATATATTGGAGGCATAGTATCATCAAAGTAAATTTTGTCCTCCATGCTTGGGGGACTAAAAATATCATGCTCATCAAAACCAGCTTCCCCAAGCTTATACTTTTCCATAGCATTAGCAATAATGGTGTTCAAAGAATTCATACTAATAATATTGCTATTAGCAAGCAAATAAAGTTCCATAGGTTTTTTAATTTTCTCTTCAAACACTTCATGTCCTAACTTAAGATAAATACTATAAAGCTCTCTAATTTTTTGTTGTTTTCCATTAAGCCTAACTAGTGAAAACAAGAAACAAAAAGAAAAAAATTGCAGAATCTAAAGGAAATAACTTCGAGCAGTCACACCGGAGGATGTGAGTACCTTTTACCTTAGCTCCCTGGCAACGGCGCGAAAACATAGCTTGATGTCTGCGCACTTCTGTTCTTGTAGACAGTTGTTGGGCCTCCAAGTGCAAAGGTTTGTAGAACAGCAGCAAGTTTTCCCTTAAGTGGATTACCCAAGGTTTATCGAACTCAAGGAGGAAGTGGTCAAAGGTATCCCTCTCAAGCAACCCTGCAATCAAGATACAAGAAGTCTCGTGTGTCCCCAACACACCCAATACACTTGTCAGGTGTATAGGTGCACTAGTTCGGTGAAGACATAGTGAAATACAAGTGGTATGGATATAAGACAATGGTGCTAGAAAATACTTTGATGGCGTGGAAGAGACTAAAGGCAAACTGAAATAAAGATGGAAGCAAGCAAACATGTAACAGATCTAATTGCAAATGGTGTTTCAATGTTTAGAAACAAGGCCTAGGGATCATACTTTCACTAGTGAACACTCTCATATAAATATCTTCTCTTTATGATACTACTCTGAACAACTCTCCGGTTGGACACTCTAATCCATGGTAGGGCTATAACAGCACACCTCAAAGTCCGCTTTCCCCATCTAGATAACCCCACATTGTCACCTTGAGCTCTAGATGGTTCCAACAAACACCACAATTTCATAGAGGCATCCAACTCCAAATATAACTCATAACAAGTAATTGTAATCTTTACCTAAGTGCCACCATGGTGTGCACGCTATCATTTTCACACACATGGGGAGAGCAGAGATCTATTAAAGCACTTGAGTAGCAAGGTAGATCTACTTGATTACAAAGCTCATGATCACAATATGATCATGCATAGAGAGAGATGAACACATAGCTATCAGTAGAACCCTTAGACTCAAGGAAGAACTACTCCCTCATCATCATGGGAATCAACAACGGCGATGGAGATGGTGGTGGAGATTGATGGAGATGGCTCCGGGGGCACTTCCCCATCCCGGCAGGGTGCCGAAACAGAGACTTTCTGTCCCCTGAATCTCCCCTTCGGTGGCGGCGGCGCTGCGGAACTTTTCGTGGCTAGAGGCTTGACGATTTAGGGTTTTTGTATCGAGAGGCATCTTATAGGCGAAAAGGCAAGGTCGGTGGGCGGCCAGGGGGCCCACACCACCTGGTGGCGCAGCCAGGGCTAGCCCGTGCCACCATATGGTGTGCCCACCCTAGTGCCCTACTCCGTCTCAGCTTCCTGCTTCCGTGTTGCTCCAGGAAAAATAGGCATATTGGCTTTTGTCCCGTCCAATTCCGATAATATTCATTTTCTGACTTTCTGGAACCAAAAACAGCAGAAAATAGGCAACTGGCACTGTGGCATCTTGTCAATAGGTTAGTTCCAGAAAATGCATAAAAGTACCTCAAAGTGTGGACAAAGCAAAGCAAAGTAGATACTAAGCAAGCATGGAACATCAAAAATTATAGATACGTTTGCAACGTATCATGATACTGCTGATGATTCCACCGAGTCTGATCAAGAAGAGATCGTCCAACCTATTTTGGCATTTGCTTTCGTGGAGAGCAGACCACCGAGAGTTGGGTATGGTTTTTCAGGAAGCTAAAGATAGCAATTGTGAAGGATACACCGAATGTGTGCATCCTTCATGACAGGCATCCAGGTATACTCATCATGATAAAGAAGCTGATACAGCCTGCTCCTGATGAAGTAACTCCATGGAAGGGCATGCAGAGTTCAGGAACAACTTTTTCTCACAGTTCTGGAACAAGGCCCTTATGAAACTACTCAAGAAGCTTTGCAAGCAGAACCAGGAGTGTAAGTATATCAAATGCCGTGCCTATCTGGATGACTTCACTAAAAAAACATGTTAGGCAGAGAAAAGCAGCTAGAGCAGCAGTTGTCGCGACTCATGCAGCCGCGGTAGCTGCACAAACAGCAATAGGAGCAGCAACACCGGAGGAAGAACCCATTGCTCTTTGTGATTTGCCAGGATTTGACCAACCCGGTACTAGGAGGAGGCCTAGGAGAAGGATCAAAAAAATTCAGGAATGGATAGAGCACGAGACTATGGAGAGGTGGTCTCTGCTACACGGCACTCATGGTGCTAGGTTTAGCATCATGACTACAAATCTTGCTGAAACTTACAACTTCATCTTGAGAGGAAGCAGGGCTCTGCCATTAACAGCCATTGTGGAGTTTATTTTCACCGAAACTTTGAAGTACTTCAGAGACAGACTCCAGATGGCTCAAATGCATATCATCAACAACCCAAACACGAGGTACTGTTCAAAGATCATGCATTACATGAATGACAAGATGGAAAAGGCTCGGTCTATGCATGTCATCGCCATCGGTAATCAAGAAAGAAGATTCGAGGTGCACCTCCCTTCCAACAGGATTGGAACTGGAGAAGAGGTAAAGACACAAGAGGTGAGGATAGTCATTGAAGACTGGCCAACGTGTGAGTGCACCTAAAAACCCCAGTTGTTGCATCTGCCTTGCTCTCATGTACTTGTTGTCTGCGAGCGGGTAGGTATGGATGCGATATCGTTTGTGTCTCCTTATTTTCTTAAGTAGTCGGTGATCAATACATTGACTAGCGAGATGATGGGATATAGGGCATGGGGAAATTTCAACAAAGTAAACCTATGTGAAAGGGTTTACATCCCAGATCTAGAACTAATGCGAGCAAGCAGAGGAAGGCAACAATGTGTCCGCATCTATAATGATATGGATGAATCTGAAGTCGGAGACCCTACTAGGCAATGTTTCCTATGTAATCAGTTTGGTCATACAGACACCAATTGTCACATCTTCGGGACTGGAGGAGCGGCTCCTCGTGGACGTGGCAGGCGAGGAAGAAGAGGCATAGGAAGAAACTAGAATTTGTATATCTATGGAATTATGTTTTAAATTTGTAATACGTATGGAACTATGTTTTAAGCTTGTAATATGTATGGAACTATGTTTTAAATTTGTAATATGTATGGAACTATGTTTTAAGTTTGTAATATGTATGGAACTATGTTTTAATTTTACAATATGTTTTATTATTTGCTATGTGCAGATGGCAGCATCTTTGCTTAACACTGACATAGATAGAAAGCACCGGTCAGCATTATTGGCTGCTAATCCAGGGAGTTTGAAGCACCTAGTGACTCGCACTCCCCTGTATAACTGGTGGATACACCCTGATTGACTTCAGAGGTACGAGACATTTATTTCTCATGGGGTTTCAAATATTTGTGGGCCTCCATAAATAAACGGTTATGCTATCTTGGTATCTAGGTTGCATTGGGCTGGGATTTTACCATTCGTGCGTCTGGTTGAGGCCACTCGTATGGAGGAGATAGACGGACGACAGCATGGCTTCCAGACCACTCGCCTGCACTACGACCAGTCATTTCTCACCTGCTTAGTGGATCGATGGAGGCCTGAGACTCATACTTTCCATTTTCGCTGGGTTGAGATGGATCCTACCCTTCAGGATGTCTCATTCCTACTGGGACTGCCATTGGCTGGAGTGCCAATAGGCCCAGTGGATGCGCCAGCAAATTGGGCCCAATATATGGCCCAACGGTTCTTTGGCATCCGTGATGGAGCTACGACCTTTGCATGTGAAAATCATGGCCCAAAATTCGAATGGTTGCAAAACTATCAGGTTCATTTTCTACTTTGTATCTTCATCTTTGTCGTACCAATTATCATATCACACGGTGATCAAAATTGTTCTATTTACCAATGCAGATCCAAAAGTTCGGGTACCCAGCCATTCTAATGACTGAGCTACAAATTACACGCATCCTGGAGGCATACATAATGTGGCTTTTTGGGAAGGTGATGTTCACCGAGAACCACGGCTCGATCATTAGTGCGTGCTACATCCACTATGCTAGAGAGATCATGGAGGCGACATGCCAGAACAACATCACATAGTGGAGCTAGGGTTCTGCTATCTTAGCAGCTACGTACCGAGGTATGTGCATGGCTTGTCAGCAAACTAAGGAAATGTCTGCCTTGCTAAGATGCCCAATGTTGCTACAGCTATGGTCATGGGAGAGGTTCCCTACCGGCCGCCCAGAGATAACAAAGAATAAAGCATTTATCAACCAGGGAGAGGAACCTGTTGTCTATGAGTCTGATCTTCTGTTTGGCCATGAGGGAATTGACATGCCTACATTCAGTACTCATTGGACACGTCGCAAGGTAAGTTAAACGGTTCAATAAATTACATTTTTGATACTACACTATGAAGGAAACTAACAACTATTTTGTCCAACAGTGTCATTTTGCGGGAGATCAAGTCAAGAGCTACTACCCATCGTTCAACGAGCAGTTCGACTTGCTTAGGGAGGATGTGGTCATTTGGGAGCCATATACACCAATTGTGGCAACCTCCAGATATTCCGGTGGGATATCTATTATATGCACTAGAGATGAGGAGTACTTGCTGACTAAATCGAAGATCATCTGCGATTGTCAGGTCAAGGAGATGTCTCAACAAAGGGTCATGAGGCAATTCAGTCTTTGCCAGATGGTAGATCCTCCATGTTCAAAGGTTCCCCTTCCAGATGTCGTGCACATGTAAGTTAATATACGCACATCCGGTATTGCTTATGTTTAGTTCTACAATGATGGTATAACAAAATGTAATTGCAGGTACACTCGGAAGGGTACTAATAGAAGCGCAACTCAATGGCTTCAACGGGTTCAGAGTTATATCCAGGAGTGGCAGAATGCAACGACTAACGTGTGGCTCGCTGGCCCATTTGATATGGAGCTATTCCTTACATACTTACAGATGTACATGACCATGACACGGTTGCGTCCCATCCACCATGCGCATGATGATGAGATATACCCTAGCCAATCGACTTTGGAGCCCAAACAGTCAGTGGTAAATACTCTTTTCTTCGTTAATGCACATGTTAGTGATACGTCCAAAACGTATCTACTTTCCCGAACACTTTTGCTATTGTTTCTCCTCTAGACTTGTGTGATTTGGATGCAACTAATATGGACTGACGCTGTTTTCAGCAGAATTGCCTTGGTGTTTAGTTTTTGTGCAGAAAATCAACTATCAGGAAAAATCCTGGAAAATATGCCAAAAATCCTATTTCACCAGAAGACTCCCGGCGCAAGAATACGAGACGGAGGGGGCTGGGCCAGCCACCACTGGCCGCTGCTAGGCTGGCCAGCGCTAGGGGTGGTCTGCCGCCTTGCACACCCCCTCGGTCTGCCTCTTCTCCTATAAGATGCCTTCTGACCTAAAAACTCAAGGGGGTCGACGTTTTTCCAGAAGGAGTTCCGCTCCACCGCCACCACTAGATTCCATGATTCAGAACAAGAAACTCCGTTCTGGCACCCTGCGGGGACGGGAATTGGAGGAGATCATCACCATCGCTTCTCCATCGACCATCCATGTTTCCCCCATCTATGAGTGAGTAATACCCCGTTGTAGGCTATGGGGATGGTAGGGATTGGATGAGATCGTTGATGTAATGGCATCAGATTGTTACGGCATGGTGCCTAGTATCTACTATTAGTGCTTTTTGACTTTGTTGCGACTTTTTATGCTTAATGCTTGTCACTAGGGCCCGAGTGCCATGATTTCAGATCTGAACATGTTATTGATTCATTATGATAGTATTGTTTTTGGTCTTACCTGCAAGTTGTATACACACATTGCTGTCCGGAACCAATGGCCCCGAAGTGACAAAAATCAGGATAACCGGAGGGAATGGCTTTGATGTGAGGATCACATGTGTTTACGAAGTGTTAATGCTTTGCTCTGGTGCTTTATTAAAAGGAGCACCTTAATTGCCAGTAGTTCCCTTGAGGCCCCGCTGCAAACGGGCTGGCAGGACAAAAGATGTTGTGCAAGTTCTCATTGCGAGCATGTATGACTATATATGGAACACATGCCTAGGATTATCTAGTACTTGGATGCTTTATCTTATTTATTTGCAATTGCCCTATGTTCTGATTGCCATGTGAATTGTCTTGTCCATGCAACGCCTGTCCATCCATCCCTATGCCTACCGCACTCAAATCCTACTGTTTACTGCAATTGTTACTACTGTCTTTACTTTACTACTGTTGTTACTTTACTATTCCTACTACAAAACTGTTACTACTGATAAACTGCTATGAGAAAGATTGTTTCCAGGTGCAGCTGAATTGACAACTCAGTTGTTAAGGCTTATAAATATTCTTTGGCTCCCCTTGTGTCGAATCAATAAATTGGTTTTCACTTCCCTTGAAAATACTGCGATACACCCCCTATACTTGTGGGTCATCAAGACTATTTTCTGGCGCCGTTGCCGGGGAGCATAGCATTATTTATCAAGTTCACTTGGATTCATTATTGTTCGCTACCATCCATCCATCATGGGTAAGTCTCGTGATGGCAAGGTCCCTATTTTACCATCCACTACAAGGAGTGGTACGGTTCTAAACACCTTTGTTGCTCTTGATTCACCATCTGTTACGAGTAAGCTCGTTACACCACCACATACACATGCTACACACACCGCTACTACTGCTGAATCTGAAACTTCTGATACTTATGATGCTACTTCTACTGTGCTTGATAAGAGTGGTTCATTAGGTCCTTTCCTAGATGCTACGATTTCTAGAACTATAGCTGGAAATACTGAAACTCTACACCTATTAGTTCACCTGAGTCTAGTGAGAGTTATGATATTGAAGACGGTTATGTTGAGATGACTGATGAATTTATTAAAGAATGTAAAAACACCCATGATAGGAGCGCTGCTAAGGGTCTCCTTGAGAGGCGTACTATTAGACCCAAATTGTCTCCTATTGCTAAGTTTGCTGCTTCTCCCATAAACATTAAAGATAAAGATTATGATTTCTCTCTTGATATATCTTACATAGCTATTGTTGAGAAAGAACATTTTTGTGGGACTAAGAATGAAAGTGCGATAGCACATATGACTGAGCTTTCTACCATGAGTGGCTTGTTTTCTAATGATATTAAGATGCGTACTTACTTTATTGCTAAGATTTTCCCCTTTTCACTGAAAGGAGAAGCTAAAACTTGGTTTAGTAATTTACCTCCTGGATCTATTGATAACCCTGATTGCTTGATTAGTACTTTCCTACAGAAATATTTTCCTCCTAGTGCTAGACATGCTATTTTGCAGGAACTTTTTGATTTTAAACAGGGAGAAAAAGAGATATTGCCTGAATCATGGGCAAGGTTTTGTGCTTTGATTCATGCATATGCTGGAAGTCCATTACCTAAGAATGAGCTTCTTAATATATTTTATAATGGACTAACTAAAGAATCTAGGACATACCTAGATAGTTGTGCTGATTGTGTTTTTAGGAATAGTACTCCCAAGGAAGCTGAGGAATTAATGGCTAAAATAAGCAAGAACTATGAAGATTGGACGCCTCCTGAACTAGCTATACCTGAAACAATTATACCTGAACCAGCTATATCGGCGCCTATACCATTATCTAAGAAGAGGGGAGTTATTGAATTGAATGATGAAGTGATGAAGGAAGCTAAGAAATGTCTTAAGGAGAAGGGAATTAAAGCTGCAGATGTCAAGAATTTACCTCCTATAGAAGAATTATGTAAGCCAATTCACCATTCATCCACTATTGAGGTACACTCTCTCCAACATTTTGATGAAGGTGATATCCCTTACTCTAAACCTCCTGATCAATGCTTAGAAGAATTTGATATTTTCATTGTTAAGCAAGATAATTTTAATAAAAGGGTGCAAAATCATCTAATGAAAAACACTAGAGCTATTGTTGATTTAAAAGATATTGTGGAAAGAACCTTTAATGATGTTAAAATGATTGTTAAACATTTTCAAATGGTTCAAACTCAAATAGATCAACGTATTAAAGTGCAAAAAGACTTGCTAGTTAATGCTGCCAAGGAAAAACATGCTTATGAAATTAGAACTAGAAGTGGTGCTGCTACCCAGGATCCTCTATATCCTAAGGGGCATCCCAAAAGAATTGAGTAGGATTCTAAACAAGCTGAAAATAGTGGTACTACTCGTAAGAAAAGAAAAAAGAAACATAAAACTATTGTAGAACCCTCTGAACCTGCTAATGATCCTAATAGTATATCTATCTCTGATGCTGGAACTGAAAGTGGTAATGAAGAAAATGATGTTCCTGATAAAGAAACAGTTGAAGAAGAACCTGAAAAGCACACTAAGAATACTAAATACACTAAAGAAGATTTTATTGCTAAGAAACATGGTAGTGAAAGAGAGCCTTGGGTCCAAAAGCCTATGCCTTTCCCTGATAAGAAACACAAGTCAAAGGAATATGAACACTATAATAAGTTTTGTGAGTGGATGAAACCTTTATTATTGCAAATTCCTTTGACTGATGCTATTAAATTGCCTCCTTACTCAAAGTATATGAAGGATATTGTCTCGAATAAAAGGAAGATCCCTAATGAAGAAATTTCTACTTTGCTTGCTAATTATTCCTTTAATGGTAAGGTTCCTAAGAAACTTGGAGACCCAGGGATTCCAACTATCCCTTGCTCTATTAAGAATAGTCATGTTAGAACTACTTTGTGTGATTTGGGAGCTAGAGTTAGTGTTATGCCTTTCTCTCTCTATAAGAGACTTCAACTGGAAAATTTAATACCAACTGATATATCTTTGCAAATGGCTGATAAATCTACCACTATTCCTGTTGGTATATGTGAGGATGTACCTGTTCAAGTGGCTCATAATTGCTTGATATTAACTGATTTTGTTGTGCTTGAAATGCCTGAAGATGATAATATGTCTATTATTCTTGGGAGACCTTTTCTTAATACTGCAGGAGCTGTTATTAATTGTAATCAAGGAAAGGTGACCTTCAATGTTAATGACAAGGAACATAGTGTCTATTTCCCCAAGAAGATTGATAGGACTTATGGTTTGAATTCAATTGAACATGTTGAGGGCATTCAAGTTGGAGAAACATATTGTCCCATACCAAGAGAAAATTTTGAAACTATTATGATTGGGACCATTGCTATCAAAGTTGAGGTAACATAATCATTAGTGGAATACAAAGTTTTGTTTCATATTAAATTGTTTTGGTAACAAGACCTGATCAACCTTGTTAACAAAAGGATTTCATTGAACAAAACAATGTTTTCACCATGATTATCTCTACTTACTTCTATTCTATCCGTTTAGTTTTTTGCTTTAGTTCAGTTTTCTTTTCTGTTGTTAGTTGCTTGCATGTTAGAGTGTCTTAGAACTTATGAAGTTCTATCCTTGTTTTGTCATTGCATCATTCTAGAAAATATGTCTGTCAAAAAATCATTCATCTATGCCTGAAAATGCCCAAAAATAAAGTGTCTCGAAAAATTCCAGAAAATTCATATTAAATTTTTACATGAAAAAAGGGGCAGAGGAGTGCCTGGGAGGTACCAGGGGGTCCACCAGGCAGGCACACCACCTGGTGGCCCGGCCAGCCCTGGGGCGCGCCTGCCTATGGTGTGGGCCATCCCTGGCCCTCCACTCACTCTCTCACTTGCCACTTTCTTCTCTCTCCCGAGCAAACACCAGTCCATTGCTCGAAATCGCGTTCTTGCTGTGCTTGCCCTCGATTTTTCGATCTCCTTTCTCAGCCCATCTTTTTTGCTGAAATTTGGAGCATTTGTTCTCCGGTATGTGAATCCTCCACTTGTCCAAGTAGATATGTTTTTAGTGGTTTATATCTTGAGTATTTTGCTGCTGTAGGTGATAGGTTATGAGAGCTTGTAAGCTTGTTTGATGCTTATAGATATAGTTTTGATGCATGTTTAGGCCTCATACAAGTCCCTATGAGTAGTGCCCTTCTTTATATATTCACTTTGCTATCACTTGTTTAATAGATGTTTAAATTTCAGAATAGAAGATGAATGAGCATCAACTAAACCAACATGAACTGAGGGTGCCTAAGGTTATGAAGGTTCATCGAGAAGAGGAAGTTTTTCCTTCCATCTATCCATGCTCCGAAATTCATGAGGGTTGCAGGAATTTTCCAGGACTTCCATACTTTGGTTGCTAATGCAGGATTGCAGCACTTTTTGGAAGATGAACCTTGTCAATTTGTTAAACTAACGATGTCTATAGTGCAGGACTTTCAATTTAGTTACTCTTTACCTAACCCCATGGTCCACTACAAAATTTACAATATAGCTATCGACCTTTCTCTCGATGATTTTTGTGTAGCTATTAAGGTACGTCAGTGGGGATCATGTGGAAGGATTAAGGAGCGACCTGCACCACTCATGGACTTGTACGCAGAGATTTGCCAAGGGAGCAGTTTCTCGAAGGAGAGCAAGAAAATCCATAACATTCATCTCCCCTCTATTCTCTAGTTTGCTTACTTTATTGCCAAGTGTGTTCTTGCTAGGAAAACTGCCAATAAGTTATCTTCGTATGATCTAGCATTCATCTCTACTGCTCTTAAATGAGATAAGACTTATAACTTGGGTGCCTTAATAGCTTTCTGTCTTGCTGCTAACCGTGAGAAAGGTGGAATTTGTGGAGGCCTCATTGCTTCTCGTTTATTAGCATTGCATGGTTTAGTGCCTCATCATCTAGACCTACAGTTTCCCATAGAAAGGCTTGATATTAATTCCATGATACAACATAAATTTGTTTCTTCGTGGGCTAGTTTGAGTGAGTTGTCTTATGAAATAACCTTTCTCAAAGCTGGTTGGAGAAGGAGCAAGTCTGAGCATGTTGTTCTTTTGCCTGCACCTAATTTGTTTAACCTTGATAACAGGGTAGGATGGTCCTTCATGAAGGAGAAGTTTGATACGTATTTGGGAGAGCTCTCTCAACAGGAGCAGGATACTAGAAGGGAGGTCACAGATGATTCGGTCTAGCCTTCGAATGAGGGGGAATCTTCATATCAGCAGCCTACCTATGATTGGGGAGCTTCTTCTTCTTCCCACGGGCCTAACTACGATCATTCATACAATGACCCGCCTGCTTGGAGCCCTTACTCGTATTTGGATTGACACCCACTTAGGCCAAAAGCCTAAGCTTGGGGGGAGGTACGCTGACATCACACTCATCTCCATATCATTTTGCGTCAGTACATTGTATATTCATGTTTTGTTCTCTTTTTAGTTTTTGTTATTTCTTTGCTTTTGCTTTCTAAAACACAAAAAGACCAAAAATATTTCTGTTGTTTCTCTTTGGTTTGCTTCTTCCTTTTTGCCTTGGTTTGCTTGCTTTGTTTGAACTATTCGAAAAAACCAAAAAGATTTTGCTTTGCTTGTTTTCCCTTTTTGGTTCTTGTTTTAAAAATCGAAAACACCAAAAATATTTGTTCTTCTTCTTTAGTTTTGTGAGTTTTGTTGCAGGGTTCAGCAGTCCTCAGAGGGATTTGGTTTCATGTTATTATTCAAGCCACACAAGTGAAGGGCAATAATGAGGATTAATGACAACTTGAGGTGTGGTAAGAGGCTGGTAATGAACTCTAATTGTTTTCATTTTTGTACATATACTCATCATTGTGGGCGTGCTTAGTCTGTTCATCTAGGGTGTATGTTATTCATGGATGCTTAGTAGTTCTTGCTTTCATATGATTAGTTCCAGCTTGCTAATAGTTTGTAGCATGTCATATGAGTGTTTGCTTGCATTACTCTATTCATAACTTGGTATGACACTGTGGTATCCTCCTCTAAATGTTTCACTTGAATTGACTTGGCACATGCTCACACATGTATATGACTGAAATAATCAGTTAAGCCTCGATGAATTATTTTGCCTTGAGGGTCTTGAATCACTTTCATGCCATGATTAGTCCTGTTTTGTTGCAAGCATGATTATGACAACTACTACTCTCTCGTTTGTCGCTCCCTTACTATTGCTAGCCTTCATGTACACTGAGTATGTTTTACTCGTGGTTCCAACTCCCTAAAACCAAATATTGCCAAAAGTGTCCACCATACCTACCTACTAGCATGATTTGTTGTTCCGTGCATATTCAATATGCCTTGTTTTCTTCCGGATAAAATGTTTGCTTGTTATGAGAAATTTAGTTAGTAAAGCTCTCACAAACTTGATGGCACACTTTATTTTCTTGCACTTAATAAACCTGAACCATTGCGTCCTTCTTTGTTGCGTATATG
Source organism: Avena insularis (assembly GCA_023614405.1). Lineage (NCBI taxonomy): Eukaryota > Viridiplantae > Streptophyta > Magnoliopsida > Poales > Poaceae > Avena > Avena insularis. The sequence continues at coordinate 117,575,696 of CM042696.1, forward strand.
CTTGCGCTTTATAAGTTGAAGTTAGTAGAACCATGTATCATGGGGAACGCTTTCAACATTGCACTAGTACTTAGTACCTCGTTGATATCATGTTCTTTTGCCTATGGATCCCGGTGGTGTGAAATAAAAGTGGAACTTGTAAGATCATGGAGTTTGTATATGTGTTAGAGAAACACCTGGGCCGCTAGCCTAAGACATGCCTAATCATGGTGGAAAATTGCAGCATAACCATAATGAGCATTCTATGAAGCATCCTCAATAAAAATCTATGCACATAGTAAATAAAAAGATTGCTAAGATGCTCATTGTCTGCTTGCCTTGTCATTTTGATTATGGGATAGCTCCTGTATCATGTGCAAGGGGTACCCCATTGGCGGTTCTCTATGATACATATGTACTTACAATGACAAGAGCTTACTTGTGACTAAAGTTGAGTAGCATGAGGTCCGGTACTCGTAAGTAAGGGGCATGAGACTTTAGCTTATAACTTGTCAAGCATATCCTCTTAGTTGTGTCACTTTAACCTTAACCATTTAAAGATGCTTATGATAGGGGCAATGAGATCTCAAAGCTAACGAGTACCATACTTTCAGCATTTGCAAGCCTTTCAAACTTTTCAAAACCTTTTTCATTTCTTTGTTGAGTCTCCACGTATTCTATGAGGACCTTCTTGAGAGCATAGTTGTCATTCTTAGTGTAATGTGCTTGTCTCAATACTTGATTATTTGTGTTATGACTTTGATGCTTGTATCTTTGATATCCTTACTTCTAGTCTTCACCTGAACTTCAGAGGTACCTTGGCATTCACAAAAAAAAGGCAAGTGAGATACCACTCTATCATTCCTTGTTATGAGCATTGTAATGTTGCTTATGTTTATGTTTTATGCTACTTATTATTTTTAAGTTGGAATCTATTCATAGCTTGCAATGTCTATTAAGTAAACTTAGTTGCATACTCCTTATTATGAATTGTCTAAGTAGTTGATCACATGCTGAGAATATATACATCATATGAAGCAAATGTGTTCGTGAAAGTTTATTTTATCGCACTCAGTTTTCAACTGAATTGCTTGAGGACAAGCAATAAGCTAAGCTTGGGGGAGTTGATACGTCCAAAACGTATCTACTTTCCCGAACACTTTTGCTATTGTTTCTCCTCTAGACTTGTGTGATTTGGATGCAACTAATATGGACTGACGCTGTTTTCGGCAGAATTGCCTTGGTGTTTAGTTTTTGTGCAGAAAATCAACTATCAGGAAAAATCCTAGAAAATATGCCAAAAATCCTATTTCACCAGAAGACTCCCGAAGCCAGAATACGAGACGGAGGGGGGCTAGGCCAGGCCACACCACCTGGCCGCGCGGGCTAGGCCTGGCCGCGCCAAGGGGTGGTCTGGCCGCCCCAGACACCCCCTCGGTCTCCCTCTTCGCCTATAAGATGCCTTCTAGCCTAAAAACTCAAGGGGGGTTTGATGTTTTTCCAGAAGGAGTTCTGCTCCGCCGCCACCACCAGATTCCACGATTCAGAACCAGAAACTCCGTTTTGGCACCCTGCCGGGATGGGGAATTGGAGGAGATCATCGCCATCGCTTCTCCATCAACCATCCATGTTTCCCCCATCTATGAGTGAGTAATCCCCCATTGTAGGCTATGGGGATGGTAGGGATTGGATGAGATCGTTCATGTAATGGCATCAGATTGTTACGGCATGGTGCCTAGTATCTACTATTAGTGCTTTTTGACTTTGTTGTGACTTGTTATGCTTAATGCTTGTCACTAGGGCCTGAGTGCCATGATTTCAGATCTGAACATGTTATTGATTCATTATGATAGTATTGTTTTTGGTCTTACCTGCAAGTTGTATACACAGGTTGCTGTCCGGAACCAATGGCCCTGAAGTGACAGAAATCAGGATAACCGGAGGGAATGGCTTTGATGTGAGGATCACATGTGTTCACGGAGTGTTAATGCTTTGCTCCGGTGCTTTATTAAAAGGAGCACCTTAATTTCCAGTAGTTCCCTTGAGGCCCCACTGCAAACGGGCTGGCAGGACAAAAGATGTTGTGCAAGTTCTCATTGCGAGCACGTATGACTATATATAGAACACATGCCTAGGATTATCTAGTACTTGGATGCTTTATCTTATTTATCTGCAATTGCCCTATATTCTGATTGCCATGTGAATTGTCTTGTCCATGCAACGCCCGTCCATCCATCCCTATGCCTACCGTGACTTCGAATCCTACTGCCATCTAATTGTTATTACTGTCTTTATTTTACTACTGCTGTTACTTTACTATTCCTACTACAAAACTATTGCTATTGATAAGCTGTTGTGAGCAAGATTGTTTCCAAGTGCAGCTGAATTGACAACTCAGTTGTTAAGGCTTATAAATATTCTTTGGCTTCCCTTGTGTCGAATCAATAAATTGGGTTTCACTTCCCTCGAAAATACTACGATACACCCCCTATACTTGTGGGTCATCAGTTAGCCTATATAATGTGTACTTATCTACTATACAAATACAGACCAATATGACATGGGGGCTATAGGCTGAAGTGTCTCAGTGGAGACATTCGCTCTCGTCCGCTCCTCTTGTACCACGTCATTAGGCTTAGACCTTTGTACGGCATGTCGAGTAAAGACTACGGAGTATCTATGCGACCATCATGTGCACCAACGTTTTGAACGTCGTTCAGCACTGAGCAGCATAGCGCCCACCGCGTCACTCCATGGAGTAGCACCCACCACGTCACTCCACGCAGCAGCGCACCCTGCATCCCTCCACATAGTAGCCACCTCTAGACCAGGCTGGAGGGTCGGCGCGGAAGTAGCAAGATCCTTCTCGGCCACTCTGCGATGGGCCTCGTCCATGGATCTCACAGTAGGAAACACCAAGAGCACCAGCTCTAGACCAGGCTGGAGGCTCAGCGTGGCAGCAACAGCGGCCACAGTTTATGAATGACTAGTGGCAGCAACAATAGCTTACTTTCGACTAGTGGCAGCAGCAACAACACATCCCCTTCATGAACTTAGATTACCAACCTCAGTATCAGTCTAAGGGTAAGCATTTTCCTATCTATTATTGTTACATGCATTATGATATCGTTCAGTACTAATTTTTTTTACATGGTCAGGAGGATATGGAGGCCTGGCCATGTCCTCTATGGGTTTGTGGGAGACTAATGAGGAGGAGGATCATCAGACTCAGCAACATCAGGTTGACTGGTTTGGCCAGTATCAGACGCAGCAGACTCCACCACCTTTCCCCCACACAGGATACACATATCCAGGATGACGGGTCAACTCTACCTCCCCATAATGTGGAGCCACCCATAAGGTATGGATGGAGTACACCTAGGCCGCAGCTACCCCGTGACCGGTACCATTGATATCTATCTATGTATGATACATTTATTTATGTATGAGAGATATAGCTACCTATGCATGAGACATATATCTATCTATGTATGAGACTTATATCTATCTATATATGAGACACCTTTCTATTATTTCACATTTTTATTCGACAAACACTTCAACATAGCTTGCAACACAGTTCAACATAACTTGCGGGTACATAAATAAGAGCGCTCTCTATCCCTATGACGATGCATCACCCTTGCCCTTCGATGATGCCTCACCTTTTCCCTTCGACGATGCCTCGCCCTTGATCTTCTTGACCCACGCCTTGTTCTTGGCCTGCCTCTTGTCCCACTTAGCTCTCGCCCAGGTACCAACGGCCGGTGGCATGAAGATATCATCTTCATCTTCACTCTCTTCTAGACAAGATGAAAAGGTATCAATCTTCCTCTACTTGTCATTGCTCTTCTTGTCCTGCGCCTTCTTCTTGGCCTGCCTCTTGTCCCGCCTTCTTCTTGGCCTGCCTCTTGTCCCACTCAGCTCTCACCTTGGTACCAACAGTCGGTGGCATGAAGAGATCATCTTCATCTTCACTCTCTTCTAGCCAAGATGAAAAATTCCCATCCTTCCTCTGCTTGTCATTGCTCTTCTTGGCCTGCATCTTCTTCTTGGCCTGTCTCTTGTCCCACTCAGCTCTCGCCATGGTACTAATGGCCAGCGGAATCAAGAGATCATTTTCATATTCACTCTCTTATATCCAAAATGTAGGGTTCTCAGCCTTCCTCTTCTCGTCAGCTTTACTCTTAAATTTAAGCTTGTTCCACCTTGCATTGATCCTACGAAGCTCTTGTCGTACCTCCTATGGGGTCGTCGAAGACCACCCTCTCCTACGTAGTGCCTCGCCCAGCTCAGTGAGGAGATACTCACTAGCAATGAGTTCCTCCAATCTGGCTGGATTATTGTCTATCCTACAAGTCCTGGCGAAATAAAAAAAGACTTCAGACATCTTCCAAAAAGGAAAAGCCGATGACATAGTGGTGCTCTCAACGAGAATGGTGTGCTTATAGAGCTTCGTGAGGAGGGGGTTTTATAGAGTAAATGAACAAGAAATGGCGGGAACAACTAGGCAGGAAGAACTGAGCGGGAAACATTTTGGCGGGAAACATTATGGCGGGAAACAATCTGCCGGGAAAACATTGTGGCAGGAAAACTTAAGATACATTGTCTCCAAAATTAACTGACGACTACAAGGTAATGCGGAATTAAGTTACTAAACAACAAATCAAACTGAAATGAAGATACACCTAAAACTGAAAGTAAGATACATCGGGACACTACAACTGAAATGAAGATACATCGATAGTGAGACATACATCTACCTTCCCTGAGTCCAGCGCGGGTACTTTCCGGTCTTGTCCCCATGTTCCTCTGCCGCCTACGCCTCAATAGCTATTTCTCTTAATCTCTTCCTTTCCGCATCCTGGGCCTCCTTGCGCACCTGTTCCTCTGCATACATGCGCTCTTCCTCTTCCGCCCTCCCCTTCTCGTTTATCTCCCGGTTCCGAGCTCTCTCCTCTCTTATTTTTTCAGTTCTCTCTCCCTCTCCTTCTTATCCTCTTCGCCCATCCTTTCCGCACATTCCTCTTCGTGGAAGGCAACCCACGCAGCTCGGTTCCTGTCATGACACTCTTGCGCAGCCCAAGATGGCTGCTCCGTGTCAATCTAATGGTACCACTTGCAAAGAGGAGGAGGAGACTGCAATCACATCAATGGAATAAATAAAAGAACATATAATAACGTGAATCATTCATATTCACCATGCTCTAGGAACATATCGGAGGCCTCTCATCGTAGTTGGGACACATGAAAATTTTCATGCCCATGCAAGTGGAGAAATCGATCGACTCTTTGACCTTGGCGAGATGGCCGTACCAACAGAGCTCGTGTGTCACCCCTTGTGGCAACCTGACATCTTTCATCTTCCTAGGCCTATACTCTGGGTTCGAACAGGGCACACTCATGATAGAGAGGAGAAGGAAATGCGAGAGAAAGAGGAGGAACAGATGAACTGGTGGAAGAGAAAACATTTCGGATTTATAGAGGCACTTGGAAGAATAGTCGGGAAGCGGTGACGGGAGATAAACGGCACGAAACATTGGCGGGAGAAATTTGGCGGGAATCGGCTGGCGGGAACCGAAAACTGATCAAGTTTATTAAGTTAACGAAACACGTCGCATAATCCATGCAAGCGCCGGGGGCATCTACGATAATCGGTGGCATCCACATGTCAGAAACACTGTAAATTCATTATATTGCAAAAAAATTGCTGAAAATCACATCTTGTAACAAATGTTAAAGTGGTGGGAAATCGAATATTCTACAAGAAAACGACGATTTTATGCTAACAACCCGAGGCTCGCACCGGTCGCTATATAAGACAGAAAAGTGGTCAGCTGCCCTTCGGGGATACCTGTGTTTAGCAGTTCTTCTCTCTAGTAGCTCTATAAATAATTCATCATCTCAGCGAGTAGGTGCAGTAGTTAGTTTATCATTACGCCTCCGTGTACCGTGTACGAACTACCAAAGCACGCACATGTAAACCTCATGTCGGGCGATCAGGAGGTTGCAGCGGTGGGGGCGGTTGGCACTAGCACCGCGCGTTCGCGGCTCCACCTCTTGACCGTCAGCAGGGGCGGAGCTCTCCTCTCGGTGGTAGTACCTTGTTTTTTTGATAAAAACAACACATACTCCCTCCGTCCTAAAATAAGTAACTTGGATTTGTCTAAATTCGTATGTATCTAGACTTATTTTAGTGTGAGATATATCTGAATCTAGACAAATATAAGTCACTTATTTTAGAACGGAGAGAGTATAAAAAAAGTTCTTACGTGTATAATTTTTTTCTATTTTCTGCTAAATAAAGTGGACTCTAGAGCCATATAAGAACTCAGATTTAGAAGTATAAATGAAAAACATGTGCACTTTTACAACTCTTAATATGTTAGTCGCAGAGGGGACATGGGTCCTCTTCTGAAGTGGTGGCGGGTGGTGTAGCGATGGCAGAAAGCCTTTCTTGCAGTAGAGGAGGACAAGACTTCTCCAGCGGATCGTCTTCTCCGACATCAAGATCTTGCACCTGCGTCTTCTTCGATCAAGTGACTGTTGTAGCTGACAAGTTGTTTATTTTATGTTTGCTTAGTTTTGCTCTTTCTTGTATGCTGATTTCCTCTGCACTTCGTATTAATTTAAAGCTGGGCGTTATCGCCTTATGTTTAAAAAATATAATAAAAATTATCTAATACAATGAATATAAAATAACAAGCTTCAAACTACCAATATAGAGGGGGCATCTGCCCCACCCCTATGGTTCTAGTTAAAATGATAAATCTATGATTCTAATTAAAATAATATCTTCATGATTTCCGAAACCTTTTTCTACATCCGGGTACATATGCAGCCGGTATAAAAAACCATTTTTCTAAAAGTTGAAAATTTTGAAAAAAATATGATCATGTATAGCTTTATGTTTGAGGTGCACACGAAATCATTCCACTCACGTCATGGGACACGTTATTTTAGCACCAAATTTTGTCTTTTTTGCACAAGCCATTCAAAATGTTCATTTGTCGTGAAACTACTTTGCGCGCACCTAAAACTTGATGTTCTACGTGCATATATTTTTTTTGAATTTTGTTGGTATTTCAAATTTTGATAAAATTAAATTCAAATAAAGGTACATATGCACGGGAAAAAAAAAGCCACATCCCACGATTTTGCCCGCCTAGCTGGCGATCCTAACGAGGTATAGCATATTGAACCTGGTGGACGAAGCTACTTTCCGCGCCCTGGTCGTCGGCCTGGTCGACACGGCCCTAGCCGAGGTGCTGTGCATGGACTGTCGGTGTGCCGCCAGATTCTGGACACCGCGGAGAACGTCCTGGCCTATGCTGTAGGCGGCGTTCTCCCTGGACCGGCTCGCGAAGCTAGTGGTAAGAGCATCTCTACTCGTTAGCCATTTTCAGACCGAAATCCGGATCTAAATAGCGTCGGACGGACAAAAGTTTCGGCCTAAGAACGGTCTCTTTCACACTCGTGTTCCCAGGCCGAGTCCCCACGTTTGACCGAAATTTGATTAAACACGACGAATTTTGAACGAATATAGTCGATTTTAATGAAGCAATGGCGAGTTCGTACAATAGTTGGCCAAATTCGGACATATACCCGAATTTTGGCTGAATTAGGATAAACTATAACTAAAATAGAAAAAAAACAAGGCCGCCGATGCCGATGACGCCGCCTCACATGCCGAAGTGGCGGTAGAAGTTGGTGTACTCGGGATCCGCCGCTTATCGTGCCGTCGCCGTCCGGCGTCTGCGATGCGTCGTCCGCCTGCTGCCTTTCTGGTCGCCGTACCTCCACGGCTGAGAAGGGCCAGCGTCATCGTCGTCGTCGAGGACGACGAGGGGCGCGCCAAGGTAGGCGGGAGCGGGGCGCGCTCTGGGCGTGGCGGAAGAACGGCGCCCTCTGGCGCGACGCTCGGCCTGCTCCTGCAGGCGCTGCACGCGCAATGCCTCCTCCTCCTCCCAGTCCGCCCTGGACTAGGCAAGGATGTTCGGCTCCGTGGACGGCGACGGCGACGCGGCCTCGCGGAGAGAATGCTCGATCGCCATTTTCATGGCGAAGGAGTCCTCGTCGACGGCGATGCCCCAGTCGGTGGGCTCGACCTTCGGCTGGCGGAGGGGCATCCGACCGGGCGGCGAGGTCGTCGTGCGGGCTCGCCGATGACGATGCCGCGCGCGCGTCCTCGGCGGCGATGTCCTCGGCGTGTTGGCCTCGTGCTTGGGGCGACGCCGAAGACCTCGCGCGATGCGGAGGAGGAAGAGGAGAGGCTGGCCATCCTCCTAGGCGCCCAGTTCGCTGAGGGTTGGCGACCACGGCGAGGGGGCGGCGCCGGCGAGCGTGGGAACCCAAGCTGAGGGTTGTTGCCGCCGTGGATGTGCTCGAGGACGGCCTCGAGTGTGCGCCCTGGCGCACTCCACCAATGGCGGCGGCTCGCCGAGTTGTTGTGCTTCGGTGGCTCGCCTGGAGGACCCGGGTGCGCGGCCAGCTCGGCGAGGCGGCGCTCCTCGAAGAAATGTTCTAGTAGGCGAAGTGGCCGGGATCCTCGGCGAGCTCCGGATCCGGCATCGCCGCGATGGCGGCCTGGATCTCGTCCACCAGCTCGTGGTCCTCCTCCGGTACACCGGTATACGGCCACGGCGAGCCTCCACTGAGAAGCGGTGAAGTCCGGCGGCGCCATGTACCCGGCGTCGTGGAGCATCCGTGCCTCCCACGGCTGGAGCGTCCGCCGGCCGAAGCCGTTCGCCGCCGCGGGGTCGTCTGGGTACCTCTCCGCCATCTTTCTCTTCGCCGTTTGTTTCTTTCGCCGGAGTTCAGGGTGGTGCAGGGTGGAGGGGGCAGTGTGCTGCGAACCGGCGGTGCGTCCATGTTTTATAGGCCGAGCGAGAGCAGCGAAGGCGGGAGGGGTGTAGCGGCGAGGGCGGGAAAAGGGGAAGCGACGGGAAGTTAATGCCCGCCGGTCCGTCGCGGGAGCCGATGCGACGGTGGCGCGCCATTACGGCGATGCGTGGCCGACGAGACCGGTGGTTAATGCTCGGCGGTCCTTCGCAGCGTCCCAATGCGGGAGGATGAGGACGACTCGGCTTCTGTCGCTGACTGAGCGGGCCCACTCGGCGAACGGCTCTTTTCCCGCCGAATTCGCTTCGTCCGGCGTTCCCAGCGCGTTTCTGGCACCTCGGGTTCGTTCTGGAAACGCCGGACCAATTTTGGGCAAATCCGGATGAAACCAGGATCTTGGAAATGCGACTGGGCCAAATTTCGGTGTTCGGACCAAAAAATATGCCTGTGAACGGCGTGCTGGGAAACCGAGTAGAGATACTCTAATCTGCACCGTCGCCCTGGCTGCCTTGGGCACGGCAACGGCGGCAAGCAGCGCGCGCCGGGAGGTGATGCGTTCGGTTCTTCGAGGTTTCATCATCGGGTGTGTAGCAACCTGTGCCGGGTACGAAAGCGGCGATTCTAGCGTCGCCGGTATGTGCCGGCGTCGCATTCACCGTCCCACCTATCTTTAAGATTCGTGCCCCGTTTTCTCCGCTAAACTGCCGTTTTTTTGCTTCCGTTTGCAGCTTTGTGAAACGCGAGGACGCGACCCCTCCCGAAATATCTAATTCCGAGTCCCCTTCCTCAACCTTCGCTCCTCCCTCCACCTTCCAATGGCCGGCGGCTGGACATCTCCGAACAGATCCATCACGAAGATCTGGTGTGCTCGTCCCTCCCACTTTCTCAACCTTCGATCCTCCCTCCACTTCCACTCGCCGGCCGTCGCATCCACTCGCCGGCAGCCTTCCATTCGCCAGGGGGTCGACCCGTAGCGAACAGGTGCCGCACCGGACTCCGCCACCGCAATCCCGCCCTTTTCTCTCCCCCCGGTGGCTCTGCCTTCCGCTCGCGGTCACCGTCCCACTCCGGTTGAACGCCCAGCTCGGCAGCTCGTCGTAGTCCGGGTGGCCTCCAAGTTCGTACTCCCTCTGGTCGTGTCTTCCTCCCCTTCCACAAGGTTAGGCTCAATCCTCTCTAATCAGGCCTAAATTGAATTGTTAGAAACCGTCATGATCCAGTTCTTGAGGATGGTATGGAAAACTTGAAGTTAGTAAATTACTTGATCTGTAGATATCCAGATTGCAGAATAGTAAGAATAGATAAAGAAATTGAAGAGTCTGTAGATATCTGAAGTTAGTAAATCACTTGATCCGTTACATCTGTGAGAGGATTGAGCACATTATTTGTTTCTTGTTTGTAGAGTAAATGATGAATTGATGATCTGTAGTAGCGTAGTCTCTTGTTTCTCTGTAGATTATCATAGTTTTCCCACAACATAAATTCTAGTGACTTGCTTCAGTTTCAAGTACTCCTTCTAGGATTCTACTGATGCTGGCACAGTTGCCCTAGTTGTGAGAAATTTTCCAAACCACGATAGTAATGATGGCAATGAGAGTACATTTACAAATTTCCCTATCAATGAGCGTACTCCAATCCCACCAATCAAAGAGCACTATTCTTATTATGTTAGTGACTTAGAAGAGTACCGTATTTTATAAAAAAATAAATCTTGTTTTAGTTTTCCATTTTACACTATCATATATTGATAGAGGAACTTGATGTGCACACGGTGGTGCAGAGGAACCTGATGTGCACACCACGTGCACAGGGATAATCAAGATATTTTCTACAAAATCCTTATATGACCAATATATGAAACTTTTAGTTTCATGTGAATGGACATGTATACATGTTTAATATTCGAACAAATGGTTTTGTAAAATTTCATGAGCACTGAATGTATTTTCTAAAGATTTTTCACCTCTTCAGAATGTGTTATATTTTCTCATGATTATTGGTATAACAGAACAAGTCGAATGATCTATTGCAAATGAGTGTGGCAAACCGTTGCCGGTAAGTCGGTAACATACTAGCTTACTGATACATATTTGCTTTGATCGGAGAAAATATTTGGAATTAAACCATGAACCTCCTAGATGATATGTTTCACAATTTTACATGTGAGGTGACATGCCCAGTTTAGATGGCAACTCAAGAATTACATCATCAGCAACTTCTATCTGTTTTATTCTATTTTTGTAGAGTTCAGATCTTTCTTAGACTATCTTTGTGCTATTGACCGTTCATTTCTTTTGGGTTGCTTATGCAATAAAAAGTTACTCCTTCCGACCCATATTACTTGACTTAGATTCATCTAGATACGAATGTATCTAGTCAAGTTTTAGTGCTAGATACATCTGTATCTAGACAAATTTGAGTCAACTAATATGGGTCGGAGAGAGTACATCAATGTTGTGAAAACGTACTATTTACTCTGTTTTTATGAAGCTGAGCTATAAAGGAGCAACAGGGCGTGTAGCTCCAGCCTATGCTGGAGAAGTACCTCAAGTTAAACTCCCAGGTGCTTTGGTGGAGGGACTTCTCTTTGATCTGGACAATAAGATTGTGTGGCTGTGCCAAGGCGACCTAAAGTCATGCCTGGGCATGTACAATGAGGTGCATTCAGTTCCGGCGGTAGCATTGTGTGATCCTTTTGAATTTACTTTTGCCAAATCTTCTTAAAGAGCGAAATACAGAATTATGTTGCGGGATTTCTGTAACTCATTTATGCAATGTATAATATATCAATTATCTCCAAATATTATGTATTTATGTCAGATGTAATAAAGTATATGTATTGTATAATATTTCAAACAGGTTTACTTTTCTCTTTAAGAGGGTTGGTGTGGCAACGCGCGCCTTTATGTTCTAGAGTATCCTACTATGTATCTCAATTGTTTCAAAGAGGCTTTTGTGGTTTCAGTTGATTAAAAAGGTTTCAACAAGGTTCAGTGTGGTTTCAATTGTTTCATAAAAGTTAAGTGTGGTTTCGAAAAATTCATAAAAGGAAGCGGGGTGGTTTCAGATGTTTGAAACATTTTTTATTAGTTTCAGTTGTATATGATTTCAATTGTTACAAACATGGTTGCGTGGTTTTAGTGGTTTTAGTTGGTTCAGAAAGGTTTCAATAGGGTTCGATTTGGTTTCAATTGGGCCACAAAGGTTTCAACGAGTATAATTTTGGTTTCAATAGTTTCGATAAGTTTCAATTTTATTTTGAAATCTTGATAAGTAGTTGCGATGTGGTTTCAATTGTTTTAAATATGCTTGTGTGGTTTCAATTGATTCATAAAGGTTTCAAGACAATTTTATTTTGAAATCTTGATAAGTAGTTGCGATGTGGTTTCAATTGTTTTAAATATGCTTGTGTGGTTTCAATTGATTCATAAAGGTTTCAAGAAGGTACGATTTGGATAGTTTCAATAAGGCTCAATGTGGTTCCATATTATTGATAAAAACTTGCGAGATGGTTTCAATTGATTCATAGATATTTTTTGTAGTTTTGTTTCAAAAAAAGGTTCGTTGGGTGCCAAATTGTTCAACATCTTGGGTGATGGTTTCAGTTGTTTGAAATAGGTTTTTTGGGTGTTTCAATTGTGTCATTAAACGTTGGTGTGGTTTCAATTGTTTCAAAGAGGCTTCTATGATTTCAACTGATTTAAGAAGGTTTCAACAATGTTCAATGTGATTTCAATTGTTCCAGAGAGGTTGAGTGTGGTTTCAAAAAATTCATAAAAGTAAGTGGGATGGTTTCAATTGTTTGAAACATGTTTTTTGTAGTTTCAATTGTATGTGGTTTCAATTGTTCTGAACGTGCTTGTGTGGTTTGAATTGGTTCACAAAGTTTCCGTCAATGTTCGAATTGGTTTCAACAAGGTCGATTTTGTTTCAATTGGGTCATAAAGGTTTCAACAAGTATCGATTTGTTTTCAACAGTTCCAATAAGTTTCACTGTCGTTTCAAAATATTGATAAGTAGTTGCGATGTGGTTTCAATTGTCAAAAATATGCTTGCGTGATTTCAATTGCTTCACAAAGGTTTAAAAAAGGTTCAATTTGGTTTCGATAGTTTCAATAAGGCTCATCGTGGTATTCAAGAAATTCATAAAAGGAAGCCGGGTGGTTTCAACTGTTTGGTAGTTTCAATTGTATGGGATTCAATTTTTACAAACATACTTGTGTGGTTCCAGTTGGATAACAAAGGTTTCAACAAGGTTCGAATTGGTTTCAACAAGATTTGATTTGGTTTCAACTGGATCACAAAGGTTTAAACAAGTATCTATTTGGTTTCAATAGTTTGAATAAGTTTCAATATCGTTTCAAAATCTTGATAAGTAGTTGCGATGTGGTTTCAATTGTGTGAAACATGCTTGTGTGGTTTCAATTGATTCACAAAGGTTCCAAAAAGGTTCAATTTGGTTTCGATAATTGAAATAAGGCTCAATGTGGTTTCACATTATTGATAAAAACTTGCGAGGTGGTTTCAATTGATTCATAGATATTGGTTGTGGTTTCAATTGTTTCAAAAAGGTTAGTTGGGGTGCCAAATTATTCAACATCTTGTGTGATGGTTTTAGTTGTTTGGAACAGGGTTTTGGGGTGTTTCAATTGTGTCATAAAGCGTTGATGTGGTTTCAATTGTTTCAAAGAGTCTTATGTGGTTTCAATTGATTCAAGAAGGTTTCAACAAGGTTTAGTGTGGTTTCAATTGTTTCAGAAAGGTTGTGTATGGTTTCAAAAAAATTATAAAAAGAAGCGGGGTGGTTTCAATTTTTTGAAACATGTTTTCTGTAGTTTCAATTTACTCGGCTTCAATTATAACAAACATGCTTGTGTGGTTTCAATTGGTTCACAAAGGTTTCAACACGGTTTGAATTGGTTTCAATTGTGTCACAAAGGATTCAACAAGAATGAATTTGGTTTCAATAAGTTTCACTGTTGTTTCAAAATCTTGATAAGTAGTTATGATGTGGTTTCAATTGTTTTAAACATGCTTACATGGTTTCAATTAAGTCACAAAGGTTTTAAAAAGGTTTAATTTGTTTCCGACAGTTTCAATAAGGCTTAGAGTGGTATTCAAGAAATTTATAAAAGGAAGCGGGGTGGTTTCAATTATTTGAAATATGTTTTTGGTAGTTTCAATTGTATGTGGTTTCAGTTGTCACAAACATGCTTATGTGGTTTCAATTGGAAAACAAAAGTTTCAACAAGGTTCGAATTGGTTTCAATAAGGTTTGATTTGGTTTCAGCTGGGTCACAAAGGTTTCAACAAGTATCTATTTGGTTTCAATAGTCCGAATAAGTTTCAATGTCGTTTCAAAATCTTGATAAGTAGTTGTGATGTGGTTTTAATTGTGTGAAACATGCTTTTGTGGTTTCAATTGATTCACAAAGGTTTCGAAAAGGTTCAATTTGGTTTCGATAATTTCAATAAGGCTCAATGTGGTTTCACATTATTGATAAAAACTTGTGAGGTGGTTTCAATTGATTCATAGGTATTGATTGTGGTTTCAATTGTTTCAAAAAGGTTCGTTGGGGTGCCAAATTATTCAACATCTTGGGTGATGCTTTCAGTTGTTTGGAACAGGGTTTTTGGGTGTTTCAATTGTGTCACAAAGCGTTGGTGTGGTTTTAATTGTTTCATAGAAGCTTATGTGGTTTCAATTGATTCAAGAAGGTTTCAACAAGGTTTAGTGTGGTTTCAATTATTTCAGAGAGGTTGAGTATGGTTTCAAAAAAATTATAAAAAGAAGCGGGGTGGTTTCAATTTTTTGAAACATGTTTTCTATAGTTTCAATTTACTCAATTTCAATAGTAACAAACATGCTTGTGTGATTTCAATTGGTTCACAAAGTTTCAACAAGGTTCGAATTGGTTTCACCAAGGTTCGATTTGGTTTCAATTGGGTCACAAAATATTCAACAAGAATGAATTTGGTTTCATTAAGTTTCATTGTTGTTTCAAAATCTTGATAAGTAGTTGCGATGTGGTTTCAATTCTTTCAAACATGCTTATGTGGTTTCAATTAATTCACAAAGGTCTCAAAAAGGTTCAATTTGGTTTCGACAGTTTCAATAAGTCTTAGAGTGGTATTCAAGAAATTCATAAAAGAAAGCGGGGTGGTTTCAATTATTTGAAACATGTTTTTGGTAGTTTCAATTGTATGTGGTTTCAATTGTTACAAACATGCTTATGTGGTTTCAATTCAATAACAAAGGTTTCAACAAGGTTCGAATTGGTTTCAACAAGGTTTGATTTGGTTTGAACTAGATCACAAAGGTTTCAACAAGTACATATTTGGTTTCAATAGTTCGAACAAGTTTCAATGTCGTTTCAAAATCTTGATAAGTAGTTGCAATGTTGACATAGGTATGATTACTCGAATGCTTATGATTCGCTACCCTATACTGGGTAAAAGGCTTACAGCCCATGAAGATTTCAGATGATATCCCAAGGAAGCAACCGATAAAGAGTTTGATTGTATTAGGAAAGAGTCTCTGAACCGACAATGTATTGGTATTGTAATAACGCGTATGTAAAACCTATTCGCATACAGGTTTGAGACCCGGCCTATTATATATAGGATGGGAGAAGCCCAAGCGAGGGTACAGAAAACTCCCATGCAACTTGTAACAGTTCGATTTCCCAATATTCATGCGACTTTGATTCCATTGTTTTCGTGACATCCAACGAAATCCCTAGCGTTCTCTTTTCCGCGAAACCCTAAGTCCTTCACCATGGATATTGCCGAGGTTACCCCTCATCAATTGGCGCCGTCTATGGGAAACTTGAACGCTGGAACCATGGATTCGGCGGACCGCTCTCCACCAAGCATCAACCCGACAAAAGCAGATCCACGCCCGCCCACCCCTGTGTTGGTAACCACCGATTTCAATGGCGGGTCCGATCTAATCATCGGAAGCTTCCACTTCCAAGTAGAAGACCTGCAAGAATCACACCCTTTGGCTCGGATCACATCAGAACCATCGGTGGAAAAACTTACGCCTACGACGGTATCAACATCTTCCGTCGGGTCCTCCATGGACGCCACAACACAGGTCGAAGCAAGCAAAGAAAGCGAGCAAATCGAGATGGATCTGGGGGACCTTGATGGTCTTTACGACAATCTCTCCTTCGGACCAGATCCACAGCTAACCCCACCACGCGAAGCAATCCCGGCAAATTCAGAACCCGAAGAAAGCAGCGAAAGCATCGACTTCGGAATTAGGATGGCAGAAATCTACCCAGAACAAAAACTGATGGACTTCACTGGTTCACCCGATAGTGTCTCCCTCGGTTCAGACGATGATGTCACTAGCCCACGCATAACACGCCACCAAGTGTGCATGGTCAACGGGAACACCTCAACACCACGCGACTCTAACGGTAACCCTATCCTCGACCCAATGATATTTTATCAAATGATAATGCAGGAAATCACAACAATGAAGGGGACCACGAAAATGGAGGATAAACGGCGGATAACCGCATAATCCAAGGAAGAGGCGGAGAGCCACATGAAGGAGAGAGGCGAACCCTTCGGCTACCAGCAGCGGCATGGCAAAGGGCAAGGGAAGCAATTTCTAGAGCAGTCCCGATGACAGCGCACGCTTCACACGAGGATATATTGGCATATCATTTAAGAGAGACCTACTAAGGATGCAAAGGCAACTCGACGAAAGAAAGAGATTAGCCGACGAATCTAGCTTACAACAGGCACAGTTAAGCTCTACCCGAGGATCAGGGAGCATAACAGGAGGAGCACCACCAGGAAGGAGAACATCCCAATTGGCGAATATCCCTGAAGCAGAGAGAGGCAGACTTATCCGCGATCTTGATCTATCATTCATGTCGATCGATCAAGCAGGAAACATCAAGGCAAAAACTGTTGGAAATATGCCCTAGAGACAAATAGTAGTAAGGACTATTATCATATTTCATATAGTTTATGATTGAGTTTTATATCATGCTATAACTGTATTGAGTGGAAACATCAATACATGTGTGATATACAAACAACCAGGGGTTCCCAGTGAAACTCTACTCACTGGTTTATTGGTCAACAAATGATCATGTTTCCTGATCATGTGGCATTTATGCCAGTTGGAAATGGAGTCATCTCATTCCGAGAATGAGATGATGAACCAATACCCAACCTAAACATCGTGACCCGATCATGTCACGAAGTTCAAGTTACGATGATTAGAAATGGATCCTCGTAGACTATTCCTTAGACCGTGAGGCTATATCAATCACTGTCTCCCGAGAGTGCTTTGATAGTATCAAGCGCCACTTGGTAATACAGTGGTTATAAAGGTGTGTTCAGGTACTCGAAGGAAACCGTTGAGGCAATATATGTCAAGAGCGGGATTTGTTCGTCCATGTGACGGGAAGATACTCGAAGGGCCCACTCGGAGAAGTTATATCCAATAGCTGCACAGTGTGTGATTTGATCACGGGGATATCACTTGTCGGAACGAGTCAAGTAGCGTTGTTCGGTAACGAGATTGAACACGACATGGTGATGTCATTGATCAGATCTCGGGCAATGCAAGTATCGAGAGACAAAGGGAATAAGACACGACTGCCCCGGTTCAAACGACGAAAGATCTTCGTGAAACGAACAGGGGTCACATGGCCATCCAGGTTCCTCTATTGATCATTGGTGCGGGAGTGTCCCGACCATGTCTAGAGTGTTCCCGAACTGTGGGGTATCACGCTTAAGGGCTTGATGATGCTTAGAGACTGTTTACAGGATCGGTAGAATCGCCGAAAATTTATAGGGAGAAAACTGGAAGGGTTTCGGTAAGTCCGGAGGATGTCCGGAGTGGAGGTGGAAGGTGTTCCATAGCTACGGAGATTGAATAATATGTGAATGAATGTTAAATGTTGATTTAATCATTTATTCATAATTATTTAATAAAGAGAAAATCAATTTTAATGGTCAAAGGCTTAATGGGCCAATTTCCGGAGGGAGAGGGCCCATTAGGGGAAATGAGAGAGGGAGAACGGGCAAAGGGGAGGCCGGTTGGGCCTAGCCCCCCACGTGGGGCCCACTAGGGTGGCCGGCAGCCACCCCTCCCCCTCCTCTCCTTTAGTCCCACTCCAGGACTTTGAGGGAGGTAGTACCTCCCCTCCCCCTATATATAGTGGGGGTATTTGGCCAAATAAAATACACCAATAATCAAAAAAAGTTCTTCTCACTTTTGGGAGGACCTCCATTTGATATTTTATCTCTCCCCCTCTCTCTCTCTCTCGTGAGGGTGGTCCCAAGTCTGGATCTTGTGAGCGAGACATCTTCACCAGCGCTGGGCGCTGCAGGATTCGGATCCGAGAGCTCTACTTCTGCAACTGTTGCTGGATTGGGGAAGCGGGAGTCATCGTCAGGCACCGGACGTGTGTAACTCCCCGCGAGGTGTCGCACTTGAGGCACTCAAGTCGTTGGAGCCAAGGAGCGCAAGGACTTCATCACGACCTTGAGGTCGGCTTCGGCTCGTCTACATCAACCACGCTCTCCTGAGCATTGACAAAGCTTTTCGGTCTTCAAGGGTAAGTTCACGAAAAGCCCCTCCCGTTACTGTATTACTAATAGATAGGTCCTGGCAACTTCAGGGGTTCAAGGGCGTAGAGTAAAATTTATTGTTTTCATACGCGGAACCCCTACAGTGGTATCAGAGCTAGATCTATGCGTAGTAATGCTAGTACGGGTAGAACACACGAGATGTAGCGTGTGGGCGTTGATCTTTTAGTTGTTACCCTCCCACGTGTACTTGTGTATACCGCAGTAATGCTTGATGAAGCGCCCCCCAACCGACTTTATGCGTTCATTCGCGAGACTGGCCCACGCTTGACATACGGCTTGTACCGTATAAAGTGGCTTAGGGGGGGTGTCTGTCTCTCTCGCATTAGTTGGTATACCATTTGCACTGGAGGGCCCCGAAAGGGGTGTAGTAGAGACAACTACTTGATCAGCGTTGTGCTGAAAGTTCGTAGGTAAGAACGGTTCTTGTACGAAAGCCCATTCAGCCACGTAAAACATGCAAAGATAAAGTAGAGGTGTCTAACTTTGTTTTGCAGGGGGGCATTGCTTTGTGATATGGTTGTGGCAAAGGTAAAGTGTTTACCTTTTGTTACATAGTAGTAGATAGTCACGGAGGTGACGGACTACCACGCCGGAATGACACCGGTACCCTGGTGTCTATGGCGCTGGAACCCTGGCGCCGGAACCCGGTGACGGCGGATGGAGATCACGACGTGAAGGACCATATCACATAGCACTTACATTCAATGTTATTGTTTGTATATCTTATTGTGTGCTAGTATTATATACTCGACGTAGCCTAATAAGATGATCCCTATTAAAATTACCAACGATTGTGTTCCCTCTTAGTGTGCACCACCAAGAAAGTTCTTCGGTATGAGGCAGGCCGTGATGATCGGATGTCAGACATATCTACGTTCACATACAGTGGGTGTAAGGCATGTGGCACAGCGAATACACTAAGGTTGAGTTGGCGAGCCTAGAATGTGCAGACATGGCCTCGGAACACGGATGGTCGAAAGATCGAGCACGAGTCGCATGAATGATGTGACCGACGTTTAGCGTCCACCCTTGAACCCACATTGATGGTCATGATGATCGGGGGAGATGTGGCTGATAGGGGTCATGTTATCACTAGGAACCCTTTTGGGGATAGGTGTTTCTGAGTGGAGTTATTGTTAACTCATTTAATTATAAACTTAGTTTAAATTCCTTTTGCAATTATAAATGTAGATGGATCCTTTCATGTTGACGATTGATTGGTTAGAAGGAGAGAAGCTCAGGTTAGATGGATCAAACTTCTCCATATGGGTTGCACGTCTCCACGTTCTCCTTAGCGAGAACGACGTGGTCGACTACATACTCGACGGGATGGATTTGGATCAGCCCACTGACCTAGAGACCCTAGAGGAGCGGAAAGACCGCTATCTCCGTCGTGAGATGGCCTCCTTCATTTCAGTTACCATGCGTTTCGGAATGGTGGATGAGCTATGGCCTTTCGTGGGTGATATCGACCCACGTTCGGTGATGCTGCAGCTTAGGACACATTTCGTGGAACAAGTACGCATATGGGAGCATGAGCTGATGGGAGACTTCCTCTCCATTAAGATGGAGGAGAACTCATCACTGGACGACCACTTGGAGTGCATGCATGATGTGTACATGAGGCATGCATACTTCCTGGATAGCTGGATGACGGGCTCTTTCGCAAACAGTGTTGTGCTGCGGTCGCTGCCACCAAGCTACCAAGCACAAGTCAGGACTTGCGTAATGAGGGGCGATGCGGAATCAATGGAGTTCCACCAGTTCGTGACACATCTCAGGAATGTGTTGGTTGAACCAGATGTCGCCCAGGTCATCAATGATAAAGGTATATATTTGTATACAATTTTATAAATGTTATAATCTTGCAAACACATTTGCAGTGTTAAGTATATCTGATACTTGTTCTGTTTTTCTGAAAACAGGTCCTTCTGCATGAGAGGTGCTTGCTGGAGAGGAGGTGACGTTGCGTGTTGATGGCGAGCATGATGATGATGGCCGACGACACTCTCCCTCGACATTTATCATTTAGTTTGTGTTTTAGGATGATTATTGTAATCAAGATATTGTGAACTTCTTTAGTGTGTCTCACACTTTGTGAGAGAGTTATTCATATGAGTTTGTAACAAACAGTTGTTCTGTTTTTATGAATGATTTCTATTCGTGTTCATATCTTGTTTGATTATGTGTGAATTATCCTTGTTGTTTGAAACTAATTGATAATGCATGAACATTTGTAAAATATTGAAATGCCTTTAAAATACCCGACTTAATGATATGTTCATTAATGAATGAAAACCATTGTTTAAATTCAAAGTTATGTGATAATATGTGAAAGTCATTCGATTTCTTATCACATATAAATCATGCCTAAGTTCGGCAAAATAACTTGAACACCGTGTATTACTTGAATACAAAGTGTTTAAAGAATTGTTAAAAGTAAATACATATTTGATGTATTGTGTTTTGACAAAAATGGTAATTATCATTAATTGATTGTTTAAATGTGTAAAGTAGTTTACCAAAGGAAACATGAATATGAAACTATTTGATTTGATCAAACTGTTTCATCAACAAAGGGTATAGATATAAAAGAGAATCTAATTACTATGATTTGATCAATAGTAATGAAATTAAACTTTATAAGAATGGCATAAAAGAAATTGTGGAATGCAAAGCGTTTTGAAACGTCAAAATGTGAAGCATCACAATGTGATATCAAATATCAAAGTGGGTTAAATAGAAGGCACCAAATAAATCGTTGTAGTGTAGATGTAGAGACCATTAGTTAGAAATAGTTAGCACTCAATTAGAATGTAGTGAACCATTTGAATTCGTGAAAGTTTTGGGGTTATTCGATATAACCAAAACAATAGTGAATAAGTCCTTGTAGAGTATTCATTGGAAACTTTGAATACGAAACCCATAGCTGAAACCAGAAGGAAAGCAAAATTCGTATTGCTTGGATTTTGGTGCATTCTTGAGAAAGCTCACTTTTAGTGATGTTTCTCAATTATGGAGCAAATGGAAAATAGTGTACAACACGATGAGGATTCAAAACCCTACATCAGAGTATTGAGAAGCGCAACAGACAACGTTCCTGAACTATTCTCTTCACAGAAGGAAAGAATCAATGATATTGATCATTGTGTTTTCCCCACTAAGTGTTTTCACTACATGAAGTAGGATTCAAAATGAAATCCATATCTAGTATGGAAACATTTGTGAATCATTTGTCATGATTCTTGGAATATGACATACTACGAACTACTAAGGAAATAATGGTAAATTAGAATTATGAGAAATCCTAGAATTGAAATTCCCTTGAGATTGGAAAGCAATTTGTTGCTGAATCTCACAAGTAAAAGGAGTTGCTTGAATTTTCCCAAATGATTGCAAAGCCATAGTGGAAAAGGGGGTGAATGACAAAAGAACAATTTGTCAAGTATTGGACAAATTCAAATGAATTTGATTCAAGTGTGCTGAATGTCTAGAGGATTCAGAACTAGTAATAGTACTAGTATCTCATAATAAAACTCCAAGTTTGATATTTGATCAAAGGATTTTGAAGTTATTCAAAATAGTGAGTGGACACGCAATTTGCATGAAATTGAGTGGGAGCTATGAAAGTCTTCCTAAAACAATATGTGATTTACATATTTTTGAGTGGGAGCTTGTAGGAGTAATCCTTAAGTATGTTAAGAATGAAAGCACAAATACTTATAAATAATGATTTATAAGATGTAGAAGTTGATAATAGGTGTATTATGATATTATGTAGTATTCCTTAAAGGATTCTGGAAAGGGTTTCAGAATAGAAGTTGATTAAGGAACTAGTCCTTAATAACTCAAATTAGGAATAATATTAAGTTTAACACCAATGGTTAAAAGAAAGAAAAGGATGATCATCATCCACTATGTTGAGACATAGATTCTATCTTAGAAAACCATGATGATAACTTAACATAATATATGATCCAAATAAGGAACGTTTGAAAGTGACTAAGTCCGAATCATAGAACGCTGAGCTAAGATTGTCCGCAGAGTCTTATAGAGAACTGTAGACGTGTTTTCCAAATCCATAAAGGATGCCATATCTTAAAGCATAAAGAGTTATGTTATAAGGGAATATGTTGGAAACTCCTGTAAATACCGATTAAGGTCAAGTAGGAAGCGAGGTGAACAAAACATCGAAAGTTGCACAGAGTGCACTAGTATCTCGATGAATACATTTATAATAATAAGATAAGGGTACCATCTAAAGTGTTGTATAATGTTATGGCGGGGCTAGTTCACTTTTAACGTAGAATGATGTGTAGGGCACAGTGCCCATGAGAAAGCCCTCGAGGTTGATCTAAAGTCACTGTAGGCTCCTAGAATCAGGCCTCGTTCTGCTGCCATAGCAACAATACATACACACAGATGCTATCATGTGATGATATAGTATTAATGTCAGTCAAGGTGACATTAGTAAGTTGCAAAGGATTTGGGACTGTAAAGTATAGACCCAAGACTCAACCTCTTCCATGAGTGAGCATGTTCAGGGTACCGGATATATGGTGCCGATGATTGAGAACAAATGCAGCTAGTGTATTTGTACTCTAGTGCAAGTGGTAGACTGTTGGAAATATGCCCTAGAGACAAATAGTAGTGAGGACTATTATCATATTTCATATAGTTTATGATTAAGTTTTATATCATGCTATAACTGTATTGAGTGGAAACATCAATACACGTGTGATATACAAACAACCAGGGGTTCCCAGTGAAACTCTAGTCACTGGTTCATTGGTCAATAGATGATCATGTTTCCTGATCATGTGGCATTTATGCCAGTTGCAAATGGAGTCATCTCAGAGATGATGAACCAATACCCAACCTAAACATAATGACCCGATCATGTCACGAAGTTCAAGTTATGATGATTAGAAATGGATCCTCGTAGACTATTCCTTAGACCGTGAGGCTATATCAATCACTATCTCTCGAGAGTGCTTTGATAGCATCAAGCGCCACTTGGTAATACAGTGGTTATAAAGGTGTGTTCAGGTACTCGGAGGAAACCATTGAGGCAATATATGTCAAGAGCGGGATTTGTCTGTCCATGTGACGGGAAGATACTCGAAGGGCCCACTCGGAGAAGTTATATCCAATAGCTGCGCAGCGTGTGATTTGATCACGGGGATATCACTTGTCAGAACGAGTCAAGTAGCGTTGTTCGGTAATGAGATTGAACACGACATGGTGATGTCATTGATCAGATCTCGGGCAATGCAAGTATCGAGAGACAAAGGGAATAAGACACGATTGCCCGGTTCAAACGACAAAAGATCTTTGTGGAACACACAGGGGTCACATGGCCATCCAGGTCCCTCTATCGATCATTGGTGCAGGAGTGTCCCGGCCATGTCTGGAGTGTTCCCGAACCGTGGGGTATCACGCTTAAGGGCTTGATGATGCTTAGAGAGTGTTTATAGGATCGGTAGAATCGCCGAAGATTTATAGGGAGAAAACCGGAAGGGTTTCGGTAAGTCCGGAGTGGAGGTGGAAGGTGTTCCATAGCCACGGACATTGAATAATATGTGAATGAATGTTAAATGTTGATTTAATCATTTATTCATAATTATTTAATAAAGAGAAAATCAATTTTAATGGTCAAAGGCTTAATGGGCCAATTTCCGGAGGGAGAGGGCCCATTAGGGGAAAGGTGAGAGGGAGAAGGGGCAACGGGGAGGCCGGCTGGGCCTAGCCCCCCCCCCCGCACGGGGCCCACTAGGGTGACCGGCGGCCACCCCTCCCCCCTCCTCTCCTTTAGTCCCACCCCGGGACTTTGAGGGAGGTAGTACCTCCCCTCCCCTATATATAGTGGGGGTATTTGACCAAATAAAATACACCAATAATCAAAAAAAGGTCTTCTCACTTTTGGGAGGACCTCTAGTTGATATTTTCTCTCTCCCCTCTCTCTCTCTCTCGTGACCATGGTCCCAAGTCTGGACTGTGCGAGCGAGAGACATCTTCACCGCGGAGCGCCGTCGCGCTACGAGATTCGGATCCGGGAGCTCTACTTCTGCAACTGCTGCTGGATCAGGGAAGCGGGAGTCATTGTCAGGCACCGGACGTGTGTAACTCCCCGCGAGGTGTCACACTTGAGGCACTCAAGTCGTTGGAGCCAAGGAGCGCAAGGACTTCATCACGACCTTGAGGTCGGCTTCTGCTCGTCTACATTAACCACGCTCTCCTGAGCGTTGACAACGCTTTTCGGTCTTCAAGGGTAAGTTCGCGAATAGCCCCTCCCGTTATTGTATTACTAATAGATAGGTCCTTGCAGCTTCAGGGGTTCAGGGGCGTAGAGTAAAATTTATTGTTTTCATACGCGGAACCCCTACAAAAACGGCCCAAGCAGCCATCGTGGCCGTGCAAACATATCTGCTCACAACTCAGCCCGCACCCGACGATCCTCGTGCGGCCCTCCACCACTCCGCTCTGATGAACCTTGACATGGTGGGAGCCTCTCTCGTGGAAGCAGAGCAAGGAATCATGCGACATCTCGATAAATCCCCACGCCGTCGCAGCAACCCTTGGCAAGTGGGACACACCCGACGATCACGATCGCCACACCAGGCACACAAGCTGCGAAGCAACACACAACATAGGAACGATGGATCAAGAGATGAAAACCGCAACCGACGACACCATGATGAATACAACAAAGATGATTACGAGCTATGCGGGGCTAGTTGTTTCACTCAGCAGATTCGCAAAACCTCAGTGCCCAAGGACTTCAAACTTCTGCACGACCACCAAAAGTACGATGGACTCCAAGAACCCGAAGCATGGTTATCAGATTATTTGGCCACTGTAAGTTACAAGGCGGCTCCACAGCTACCGCAATGCAAAGCTTACAACTACATCTCATCGGTGCTGCGAGATCATGGCTCAGGCAGCTACCCGAGGATTCTATCGACAGCTGGAACAACCTAGAAGATAAGTTCATCTGGCACTTCCAATCCACAATTAAACGAGCTGCATCCTTGGAGCAGTTGCGAGCATGCAAACAAAAGTCTAGGGAATCAATAAGAGCATTCATCCAATGATGGAATATCATAAAAATCTCAGCTGAGTCCATATCCGATGAAAGGGCCATCGATGCCTTCAACGACGGCCTCCGTCGCCGAGAATTCATAGAAGAATTGGGACGGGTTAAACCCAAAACAATCTCACAGCTAATGGAAATATAAAATCGTTGGGCTGATGGAGAAGACGCGCTGCACAATAAGCGTACGCGATCACTAGAGGAAGACAGGGATAAACACGGCAATGATAGAAGAAGAAGGAAAAACGATGGAAACACGGGACCAAGTTACGTTGCAGTCAGTTTCTCGGGTGAAGGTAACAACAGAAGCAACGACTACAACGGTGGGTACCGCCATAACAGGGATGACGTCGGAGGAAGCCAGTCAACACAGCGGTATGATACGTCCAAAACGTATCTACTTTCCCGAACACTTTTGCTATTGTTTCTCCTCTAAACTTGTGTGATGTGGATACAACTAACACGGACTGGCGTTGTTTTCAGCAGAATTACCTTGGCGTCTAGTTTTTGTGTAGAAAATAAACTATCAAGAAAAATCCCGGAAAATATGCCAAAAATCCTATTTCACCAGAAGATTCACGGAGCTAGAAGACGAGACGGAGGAGGGCCAAGAGGGGCCCACACCACACCACTTGTTATGCTTAATGCTTGTCACCAGGGCCCGAGTGCCATGATTTCAAATTTGAACATGTTATTGATTCATGATGATAGTATTGTTTGTGATCTTACCTGCAAGATGTATACACATATTGTTATCCGGAACCAAAGGCTCCTAAGTGACAATAATCGGGATAACCGGAGGGAATGGCTTTGATGTGAGGATCACATGTGTTCATGGAGTGTTAATGCTTTGCTCCGGTGCTCTATTAAAATGAGCACCTTAACTGCCAGTAGTTCCCTTGAGGCCCCGCTGCAAACGGGTTGGCAGGACAAAAGATGTTGTGCAAGTTCTCATTGCGAGCACGTATGACTATATATGGAACACATGCCTAGGATTATCTAGTACTTGGATGTTTTATCTTATTTATCTTCAATTGCCCTATGTTCTGATTGCTATTTGAATTGTCTTGTCCATGCAACGCCCGTCCATCCATCCCTATGCCCACCGCATCAATCCATTGTTCGCTTTTGTTACTACCGCCTTTGCTTTACTATCGCCGCTACTTTGTTATTCCTACTACAAAAGCTGTTATCGATAAACTGCTGTGAGCAAGATTGTTTCCTGGTGCAGCTGAACTGACAACTCAGTTGTTAAGGCTTATAAATATTCTTTGGCTCCCCTTGTGTCGAATCAATAAATTGGGTGGTTTATTTTCTGATGGTATTAAGATACGCACCTACTTTGTTGCTAAAATTTTCCCTTTTTCATTGAAAGGAGAAGCTAAAACTTGGTTTAATAATTTACCTCGTGGATCTATTGATAGCCTTGATTAGTATCTTCCTTCAGAAATATTTCCCTCCTAGTGCTAGACATGCCATTCTGCAGGAACTTTTTGATTTTAAACAGGGAGAAAACGAGATATTGCCTGAATCATGGGCAAGGTTTTGTGCTTTGATTCATGCACAGGTTGGATGTCCATTACCTAAAAATGAGCTTCTTGATATATATTATAATGGACTAACTGAAGAATTTAGGACATACCTGGATAGTTGTGCTGATTGTGTTTTCAGGAAGAGAACCCCCAAAGAAGCTGAGTAATTAATGACTAAAATAAGCAAGAATTATGAAGACTGGACTTCATCTGAGCCAACTACACCTAAGACAACTACACCTGAGTTAACTATGCCTGAGACAACACCAACACCAAAGAAGAGGGGAGTTATTGAACTAAATGATGAAGTGATGAAGGAAGCTAAGAAATGTCTAAAGGAGAGGGTATTAAAGCTGAAAATGTGAAGAATTTACCTTCTATAGAAGAACTATGTAAGCCAATCTCCCACTCATCCACTATTGAGGTACACTCTCTCCAACATTTTGATGAAGGTAATATTCCTTACTCTAAACCTCCTGATCAATGCTTAGACGAATTTGATATTTTTATTGTTAAGCAAGATAATTTTAATAAAAGGGTGCAAAATCATTTAATGGAAAACTCTAGAGCTATTATTGAGTTAAAAGATATTGTGCAAAGAACCTCTAATGATGTTAAAATGCTTGTTAAACATTTCCAAATGGTTCAAACTCAAATTGATCAGCTTATTAAGGTACAAAAAGATTTGCCAGTTAATGCTTCTAAGGAATAACATGCTTATGAAATAAGAACTAGAAGTGGTTCTGCCAACAAGGATCCTCTATATCCTGAGGGTCATCCTAAAAGAATTGAGCAGGATGCTCAACAAATTGAAAAAAATTGGTACTTCTCCTAAGAAAAGGAAAAAGAAACATAAAACTATTATAGAGTCTTCTGAACCTGCTAAATATCCTAATAGTATATCTGTCTCTGATGCTGAAACTAAAAGTGGTAGTGAAGAAAATGATGCTCCTGATAAAGAAAGGGTTGAAGAAGAACCTGAAAGGCACACTAAAAATACTAAATACACTAAAGAAGATTTTTTTGCTAAGAAACATGGTAGTGAAAGAGAGCCTTGGGTCCAAAAACCTATGCCTTTCCCTAATAAGAAACACAAGTCAAAGGAAGATGAACACTATAACAAGTTTTGTGAGTGGATGAAACCTTTATTTCTGCAAATTCCTTTGACTGATGTTATGAAATTGCCTCCTTATTTAAAGTATATGAAGGATATTGTCTCTAATAAAAGGAAGATCCCTAATGAAGAAATTTCTACTTTGCTTGCCAATTATTCCTTTAATGGTAAGGTTCCAAAGAAACTTGGAGACCCAGGGATTCCAACTATTCGATGCTCTATTAAAAATATTTATGTTAGAACTGCTTTGTGTGATTTGGGAGGAGGAGTTAGTGTTATGCCTTTTTCTCTCTACAAGAGACTTCAATTGGAAAAACTAATACCAACTGATATATCTTTGCAAATGGCTGATAAATCTACTACTATTCCTGTTGGTATATGTGAGGATGTACCTGTTCAAGTTGCTCATAATTGCTTGATATTAACTGACTTTGTTATGCTTGAAATGCCCAAAGATGATAATATGTCTATTATTCTTGGGAGACCTTTTCTTAATACTGCAAGAGCTATTATTAATTGTAATCAAGGAAAGGTGATTTTTAATGTTAATGACAAGGAGCATACTGTCTATTTCCCCAAGAAGATTAAAAGGAATTATGGTTTAAATTTAATTGAACATGTTGAGGGCATCCAAGTTGGAGAAATATATTGTCCCATACCACGAGAAAAATATGAAACTATTATGATTGGGACCATTGCTATCAAGGTTGAGGTAACATAATAATTAGTGGAATGCAAAGTTTTGTTTCATATAAATTATTTTGGTAACAAGACCTGATCAACCTTGTTAACAAAGGGATTTTAATGAACAAAACTATGTTTTCACCATGATTATCTTTGCTTACTTTTATTTTATCCATTTTAGTTTTTGCTTTCACTTAGTTTACTTTTCTGTTGTTAGTTACTTGATTATTAGAGTGTCTTAGAACTTCTGAAGTTTTAGCTTTGTTTTGTTTTTGCATCTTTCCAAAGCCATCTTTATGTCAGAAAATCATTCATCGATACTTGAAAATTGCTCAAAAATAAAGTGTCTCAAAAAATTCCAGAAAATCCATATTAAATTTTTACGTGAAAAAGGGGCAGAGAAGTGCCTGGAGAGTACCAGGGGCCCCACCAGGAAGGCACACCACCTGGTGGCGCGGCCACCCCAGGGGCGCGCCTGGCCATGGTGTGGGCCACCGCTGGCCCTCCACTCACTCTCTCACTTTCCACTGCCTTATCTCTCCCGAGAAAACACCAGTTCATTGCTCAAACTCGTGTTCTTGATGTTCTTGCTCGTGATTTTTCGATATCCTTGCTCAGCCCATCTTTGCTGCTAAAATTTGGAGCATTTGTTCTCCGATATGTGACTCCTCCGCTTGTCCAAGTAGATTTGTGTTTAGTGGATTATATCTTGAGTATTTTGCTACTGTAGGTGACAGGTTATGTGAGCTTATAAGCTTGTTCAATGCTTAGAAAAGTTGTTTTGATGCATGTTTAGGCCTCTTACAAGTCCCTATGAGTAGTCCCCTTCATTATGTATTCACTTTGTAATCACTTGTATAATGGATGTTTAAATTTCAGAATATCAAAGGTGAACAACTACACTTTTGGAGAAATATTTGAGAGGGACACACCCAGGAGGGAAAGGCCTTCAAGATCAGCCTCTCAGTTTAGGCCATCATATAATGAAGATCTTATTGCACCAAGCTTTGGAAATGAAGGAGATGAGGGAGATGCTCACCCATCTACTTTCCCTTGTTTTACCTTTTTGCAAGATGAAGGGATGCTTGACGATTTCTTAATTCTTGTTCAGAGGGTTGGTTTGACCACTTACATGGAAGATGAGAGTGAGAAATATGCCGTGCTCACCAAAACTTTCGTTGAGAGTTTCATTTTCACTAACACCCCTTATCAGTCAACTGTTTCGTTCAAAATTTATAATATTCCTATTACCATGCCATTGGAAAGATTTTGCAGCATTATAGGCATAGGCATGACTGGGACAGTGAAGAAGATCCAAGGACGACCCGCTGATTTGCTGGAGCTATACCAAAGTGTGACAAATGACGATGACCGCGTAACTCAGCGCGGGAAGATAAGGAACATTCAACTCCCAGCTCTTAGATATTTTGCTTATTATCTTGCCACTAGCATTCTTGGTAGGGAGCACACTAGTAATATTTCTAATTATCATTTGGCCTTCCTCGTTGCTGCACTTAATAATGATACCAAGTATAATCTTGGTTCTCTATTTGCTCGCCGCCTAGCTGCTAGAGGACCTATTTATGGGGGTATTATTGCCTCATGCATGGTTGCTGCTTTAGAACTTTCTATGGATCCTAATGACACTGTGTTGACACCTGATGTCTACGCAGTTCTATTCTTGTAGACAGTTGTTGAGCCTCCAAGTGCCGAGGTTTGTAGAACAGTAGCAAGTTTTCCCTTAAGTGGATCACCCAAGGTTTATCGAACTCACGGAGGAAGTGGTCAAAGGTATCCCCTCTCAAGCAACCCTACAATCAAGATACAAGAAGTATCATGTGTCCCCAACACACCCAATACACTTGTCAGGTGTATAGGTGCACTAGTTCGGCGAAGAGATAGTGAAATACAAGTGATATGGATATAAGATAACGGTGCTAGAAAATACTTTGATGGCGTGGAACAGACTAAAGGCAAACTGAAATAAAGATGGAAGCAAGCAAACATGTAACAGATCTAGTTGCAAACGGTGTTTCAGTGCTAAGAAACAAGGCCTAGGGATCATACTTTCACTAGTGAACACTCTCGTATAAATATCTTCTCTTTATGATACTACTCTCCGGTTGGACACTCCAATCGATGGTAGGGCTATAACAACACACCTCAAAGTTTGCTTTCTGCATCTAGATCACCCCACACTGTCACCTTGAGCACTAGATGGTTCAAACAAACACCACAATTTCATAAAGACATCCAACTCCAAATATAACTCATAACAAGTATTTGAAATCTCTAGCCTAAGTGCCACCATGGTGTGCACACTGTCAACTTCACACACATGGGGTGAGCAGAGATCTATAAAGCACTTGAGTAGCAAGGTAGATCTATAGATTACAAGCTCATGATCACAATATGATCACACATAGAGAGAGAGATGAACACATAGCTACCGTTAGATCCCTTAGCCTCGAGAGAGAACTACTCCCTCATCATCATGGGAATCTGCAATGGTGATGGAGATGGTGGTGGAGATCGATGGAGATGGCTTCGGGGGCACTTCCCCGTCCCGACAGGGTGCCGGAACAGAGACTTTCTATCCGCCGAATCTCCCTTTCGGTGGCGACGGCACTACGGAACTTTTCATGGCTGGAGGCTTGACTATTTAGGGTTTTCGCATCGGGAGGCATCTTATAGGCAGAGAGGCAAGGTCGGTGGGCAGCCAGGGGGCCCACACCACCTGGTGGCGTGGCCAGGGCTAGCCCGTGCCACCACATGGTGTGGCCACCCTGTGGCCCCTCTCTGTCTCGTCTTCTGTATTCCGGTAAAATATCGACTTTGGCTTTTCTTCGGTCCAATTCCGAGAATATTCATTTTCTGACTTTCTGGAACCAAAAACAGCAGAAAACAGGCAACTGGCACTGTGGCTCTTGTTAATAGGTTAGTCCAAGAAAGTGTATAGAAATACTCCAAAGTGTGGACAAAACATAAGAAAGTAGATAAAACCAAGCATGGAACATCAAAAATTATAGATACATTTGCAATGTATCAACACCATAAAGGCTTGATCTTGCTTCTATGAAAATGCATAACTTTGTCACTACTGACTCTAGTACGGAGGGTTTAGTATACAGGATGTTGTTTACTGACGGAGACGAGAGGGAAATTCCTTTGCCACAATCCACTTTGTTCAGTATTTATAGGAGGCCATGGTCGCATTCCAAGGAGGAGGTGGACGATCAACTCCGCTTGCTTGGTTTCCACGGGCAGCACTAGGGGGATGTGCCCTCTTACGACTATTCTGTGCACTATGCTGGGGCGTCCTCGAGCTCGTATCAGGACGAGTGCATCTCTTCGCCATACTACGGAGGCGCTCCATCTTGGCCAGCCTGGGATTGATACCCACTTAGGCCAAAAGCCTAAGCTTGGGGGGAGGTACACCGACATCACACTCATCTACATATCATGTTTAGTCGGTACTTTGTATATCCATGTTTCGTTCTCTTTTTAGTTTTCGTTCTTTCTTTACTTTTTGCTTTCTAAAACACAAAAAGACCAAAAATATTTTCGTTGTTTCTCTTTGTTTGCTTCTTTGTCTTTTTAGCCTTGGTTTTCTTCTTCCTTTTTGCTTTGTTTGGACCATTCGAAAAACCCAAAAAGATTTTGCTTTGCCTGTTCTTCCTTTTTGTTCTTGCCTTTAAAAATCAAAAACACCAAAAAAAAATCTGTTCTTCTTTGGTTTTGTGAAGTTCGTTGCAGGATTCAGCAGTCCTCAGTGGAGTTTGGTTTCATGTTATTATTCAAGCCACACAAGTGAAGGGAAATAATGAGGATTAATGACAACTTGAGGTGTGGTAAGAGGCTGCTAAAGAACTCTATTTGTTTTCATTTTTGTACATATACTCATCATTGTGGGCATGCTTAGTATGTTCATGTAAGGTGTATGTTATTTATGGATGCTTAGTAGTTCTTGATTTCTTATGTTTAGCTCCAACTTGCTAATAGTTTGTAGCATGTCATATGAATGTTCGCTTGCATTATTCTATTCATAACTTGGTATGACACTGTGGTATCCTCCTCTGAATGTTTCACTTGAATTGACTTGGCACGTGCTCATGCATGCATATGACTGGAACAATCAGTTAAGCCTCGATGAATTATTTTGCCTCGGGGTTCTTGAATCACTTTCATGCCATAATTAGTCCTGTTTTGTTTCAAGCATGATTATGACAGTTATTGCTCTCTCGTTTGTCGCTCCCTTACTATTGCTAGCCTTCATTTGCACTGAGTATGATCTCTACTCGTGTTTCCAACTTCCCAAAACCAATATTGCCCAAAGTGTCCACCATACCTACCTATTAGCATCATTTGCTTTTCTGTGCATATTCAGTATGCCTTGTTTTCTTCTAAATAAAATGTTTGCTTCTTATGAGAAAGTTAGTTAGTAAAGCTCTCACGAATTTGATGGCACACTTTACTTCTTGCACTTAATAAACCTGAACTATTGTGACTGTCCATGAAAGTTATATGCTTGCAAATTATAGGCTGGGGATTAGCAGAACCGTGTTGTCACAGGGAACGCTTTCAACACCTGTAAATATATACCCAGTTGATATCATGCTCTTTTGTTTACGGATGTCGTCGGTGTAAAATAAAAGGGGAGCTTGTAAGTCCATGGAGTTACGTATATGTGTTAGATAAACGCCTGGGCTGCTGGTCTAATCCATGCCTAATCATGGTGGAAACCTGCAGCGTAACCATAATGAGCAATCTATGAAGCATCCTTCTTATAAGAAAAAGAGAGATAGTTATTGAGAAAAAGAAAAAAAAGATGAGAAAAGAGGAAAGAGAGAAAAAAAGCACCATTTTCCCATGGTAAATAAGAAGATGCTGAGATGCTTATTGTCTGCTTGCCTTGTCATTTTGATATGGGGATTCTTCCGTATCATCGGGCAAGGGGTACCCCGTTGGCGGTTCTCTATGATACGCATGTATTTACTATGCCAAGAAATTACCGGTAACTAAAGTTGAGTGGCATGAGGAGCGGCCCTCGTACTCAAGGGACATGATATTTCCAGTTTATGGTCTGTCAAGCATATAATTCATATTGGGCCTCACTTTCACCTTAACCATTTAAAGATGCTTATGATAGGTGCAATGAGAGCTCAAAGCTAATGAGTACCATACTTTCAGCATTTGGAAGCCTTTCAAACTTTTCAAAACCTTTTCACTTCCTTGTTGAGTGACCACTTATTCTATGAGCACTTTCTTGAGAGCATAGTTGTCATTCTTAGTGTAATGTGCTTGTCTCAAAACTTGGTTAATTGTGTCATGTTTTTGACGCTTGTATCTTTGATATCTTTACTTATAGTCTTCACTTGAACTTCAGAGGTGCCTAGGCATCTATATTTGCTCTACAATCAAAGGCAAGCGAGATACCACTCTATCATACCTTTTTATGAGCATTGCAATGTTGCTTATGTTTATGTTTCATGCTACTTACTAGTTTTGAGTTGGAATCTCTTCATAGCTTGCAATGACTATTGAGTGACCTTATTTGCATACTCTTTATTATGAGTTGTTTAAGTACTTGATCATATGCTGAGAATATATACATCATATGAAGCAAATGTGTTCGTGAAAGTTTCTTTTATCGCACTTAGTTTTCAACTGAATTGCTTGAGGACAAGCAATAAGCTAAGCTTGGGGGGAGTTGATACGTCCAAAATGTATCTACTTTCCCGAACACTTTTGATATTGTTTCTCCTCTAAACTTGTGTGATGTGGATACAACTAACATGGACTGACGCTGTTTTCAGTAGAATTACCTTGGTGTCTAGTTTTTGTGCAGAAAATCAACTATCAGGAAAAATCCCGGAAAATATTCCAAAAATCCTATTTCACCAGAAGATTCACGGAGCCAGAAGACGAGACGGAGGAGGTCCACGAGGGGCCCACACCACCTGGTCGCACGGGCCAGGCCAGGCCACGCCTGGGGGTGGTGTGGCCGCCTCGATCACCCCCTCAGCATCCCTCTTCGCCTATAAGTTGCCTCTTAACCTAAAAACCAAGGGGGGTTCGACGTTTTTCCAGAAAGAGTTCTGCTACGCCGCCACCACCAGATTCCGCAAATCAGAACCAGAAACTCCGTTTTGGCACCCTGCCAGGACGAGGAATTGGAGGAGATCATCACCATCGCTTCTCCATCGACCATCCATGATTCCCCCATCCATGAGTGAGTAATACCCCGCTGTAAGCTATGGGGATGGTAGGGATTGGATGAGATCGTTCATGTAATGGAATCAGATTGTTAGGGCACGGTGCCTAGTATCTATTATTAGTGCTTTTTGACTTTGTTGCAACTTGTTATGCTTAATGCTTGTCACTAGGGCCCGAGTGCCATGATTTCAGATCTGAACATGTTATTGATTCATGATGATAGTATTGTTTGTGATCTTACCTGCAAGATGTATACACATATTGCTGTCCGGAACCAAAGGCCCCGAAGTGACAATAATCGGGATAACCGGAGGGAATGACTTTGATGTGAGGATCACATGTGTTCATGGAGTGTTAATGCTTTGCTCCGGTGCTCTATTAAAAGGAGAACCATAATTGCCAATAGTTCCCTTGAGGCCCCGCTGCAAATGGGCTGGCAGGACAAAACATGTTGTGAAAGTTCTCATTGCGAGCACGTATGACTATATATGGAACACATGCCTATGATTATTTAGTACTTGGATGCTTTATCTTATTTATCCGCAAATGCCCTATGTCTTGATTGCTATATGAATTCTCTTGTCCATGCAACGTCCGTCCATCCATCCATATGCCTACTGCGCTTTAATCCTACTGTTTACTACAATTGTTACTACTGTCTTTACTTTTACTAGTGCTATTACTTTCCTATTGCTACTACAAAACTGTTGCTACTGATAAACTGCTGTGAGCAAGATTGTTTCCAGGTGCAGCTGAATTGACAACTCAGTTGTTAAGGCTTATAAATATTCTTTGGCTCCCCTTGTGTCGAATCAATAAATTGAGTTTCACTTCCCTCGAAAATACTGCGATACACCCCCTATACTTTTGGGTCATCACGGTACCAGCCAAGAGGTTGAGATCCACCTATGTCCGCAATGCAAATGCTGGAAGGACCCTGTAATATGCACTTTTACGTTGACTCGGCAGGCAGGCGACAATCTAACCATCTCATGAAAGACTGTCGAACATTCTTGAAGATGCAGGAGATATGTAATGCAAAAGCAACCTACGCCTGGCACATTAGCCATCGGCGCACCACCACCACCATCACCAGCAGTGCCACCACAAAACACAAATGATCAAAATGGTGAATACCCTAGGTCAAAAGGGGCAATGCCAATTATTCATAAGGGGCGTCTGTCCAATAGAAACCAGAAGCTCATCACAAGACAAATCAATATGGCGGAAACAACAACATTAACCACACCCGAATATCTCCATTGGTCCGAGCAAGAAATCACATTCAGCAAAGCCGATCACCCGCTTCGGGTCCCACGACCAGGTCACTCAGCCTTGATAGTCGAAGCACAAATTGGTAGGTTCGACATGAGCAAAGTCTTCATGGACGCAAGAAGTAGCATAAATCTGATCTACGCAAAAATGTTACAAACAATGGGCTATCCCCTGGACAACCTCACGCCAACAGAAACATCTTTCCACGAAATAGTACCAGGTAAAGCCGAAATTCCTTTAGGAAAAGTATTTCTTAATGTTGTTTTTGGTTCCAAAGTAAATTTCAGGCGAGAAAAACTTGAATTCGAAGTCATGGACTGGCCATCACAATATCATGCGATCCTAGGATGACCGGCCTTCGCACGGTTCATGGCATTTCTGCATTATGCGTATCTAGTCATGAAAATGCAGCACCAAAAGGAATCATCACGGTAAAAGGAAGCTTCACATGAGCCGACAATTGTGATCGGGAGTTCAACAAAATTTCTGAATCTTTCGGGATGGCAACGGAGTTCGAACAACTCAAAACTTCAGCAATTGCAGAACCATTGGAAGTAGCGCGTGTCAATCCCGATGAGTCTTTTGACACCACAAAGGACACAAAAGAAGTACAAATCCACCCCGTCGACCCGACGAAAACAACATTTGTGGCTTCCAATCTTGGTCCCGCATAGGAAAGTACGCTCATCAAGTTCCTCCATGAGCACTGGGATTTTTTGCATGGCTACCTTCTGACATGCCGGAAATTCCCAAGGAACTCGCTGAGCACGCATTAAATTTGGATCCAAAGGCGAAGCCAGTAAAGCAACCGCGTCGTCGCTTCACAAAACCAAAGCGTAAAGCCATTAGAAAGGAGCTCCATCGCCTTACTGACGCCAATTTTATCAAAGAACTAACAAAAGCAGAGTGGGTCGCAAACCTAGTATGTGTTCCAAAGAAAAATACTACAAAACTTCGGATGTGCATCGACTTTACTGTATTGAACAAACATTGTCCTAAAGATCACTTCCCATTGCTGCAAATCGACCAAATAATCGATGCAACCGCGGGATACGAATGTCTTTCCTTTTTGGATGCTTACTCAGGATACCACCAGATTAGGATGAAGGAAGAAGATCAGGAGAAAACAGCATTTATCACGCCTTATGGTGTATTCTGCTACACAACAATGCCCTTTGGGCTCAAGAACACCGGAGCAACATATTAGCGGATGATGCACAAGTGTTTGGGAAGCCAAATAGGCACAAACGTACAAGTATATATCGATGACATTATAGTTATAACAAGACAAGGATCTGCGCTCATCAAGGACCTCGAAGAAACATTCAAAAATCTCGACAAGTTTAGCATCAAAATGAACCCGAAGAAATGCTCCTTTGGAGTCCCGACAGGGCAACTCCTCGGATATTTGGTATCGGCAAGAGGAATCGAGGATAACCCCGAGAAAATACAAGCAATTTTAACAATGAAGAAGCCAACAAATCTACATGGCATACAACAGTTGGTAGGGCGAGTAGCGGCACTCAGTCGTTTTATTGCAAGACTAGGAGAAAAAGCGTTGCCATTTTATGCCCTCATGAGAAAATCAGAGAAATTCGAATGGACGGAATAAGCTCAGCATGCCTTTGAAGATCCTAAAAGGACACTTTCGACATCTCCTGTCGTCGTGTCGCCAAAAGAGAAAGGGCCTTTACTGCTTTATATCGCTGCCACAAATCAGGTGGTCAGCACGGTCTTGGTCATGGAGCGACCCGAAGAAGGGAAAACCCATGGTGTACCGAGGCCAGTCTACTTCCTGAGCAAGGTATTATCGCCATCCAAACAAAGGTACCCACATTACCAAAAACTAGCATATGGGGTATTTATGACAACACGAAAACTACGCCATTATTTTTCAAAACATCCGATCATTGTGGTTAATGAAGCACCTTTGTCAAGCATCCTCAACAATCCAGAAGCAACTGGGAGTGTCTCTTTATGGGGCATCGAATTATCCCCTTGAGACATCATGTATGAGAAGCGCAAGGCAATCAAGTCACAAGTTTTGCCAGATTTTATCACAGAATGGACAGAGTTGCATTGTACGGATCCACCTAACCTTTCTAGTGCCTGGACAATGTACTTCGATGGATCAAAAAGAACGAAAGGAGCAGGGACATGAGTCATACTAGTATCACCACAAAGCGACAAAATGCGTTATATACTTCGGATGAGCTTTGCAAACGCATCCAATAATGAAGCTGAATACAAGGCCTTGTTGCACGGCATGCGTATGGCCAAAGCTTGCGGTGCAACTCGCCTAAAAATATTTGGAGACTCCAATCTTGTGGCGCAGCAAGCAATGAACAAGTGCGATGCCGTCAGCGATAACATGATTGCCTACCGCGATCTATATGGTGTTATGGAAGCTCAATTTGATGGATGCGAAGTGTCTCACATAGGGAGAGCAAGCAATGAAGAAGTTGACAATCTGGCAAACATTGGGTCCTTATGCTTACCAGTGCCACCCGCAGTTTTTGGGAAGAAATAATGGAACGATCGATCAAAGCAAAAAGAATCTCTGAGGTTGTAGCACCAAAAACGGGAAAAAAGAGTAACCCGCGAAAAACCTCGAGGGCTCCATCAGCGACCAAGAGTATGGAAAAGGACATTGAAGAGGAAGAGCAGGAAATTGAAGAGGTCATGCTAATTGAACCTACATGGATGCAGCCGTATATATCATACATGAACAAGGGTGGGCTACTCAAAGATGTGATAGAATCCCGGTGAATCACCCGAAGATCAAAGGCCTTTAGAATAATCAAAGGGGAGCTGTATAAGAGAAGTATTTCGGGAGTGTTATAGTGCTACGTAACACCCGAAGAAGGAAAAATCATACTCAAAGATATACATGAAGGAGTTTGTGGTCATCATGCTAGTAGCCGAGAAATTGCTGCCAAAGCATTCAGAGCAGGGTTTTACGGGCTCACTGCAGTTTGATGACCCACAAGTATAGGGGGTGTATCGTAGAATTTTCGAGGGAAGTGAAACCCAATTTATTGATTCGACACAAGGGGAGCCAAAGAATATTTATAAGCCTTAACAACTGAGTTGTCAGTTCAGCTGCACCTGGAAACAATCTTGCTCTACAGTTTATCAAGAGTAACAGATTTTGTAGTAGGAATAACAAAGTAGCAGCAGAGTAAAGCAAAGATTAGTAACAAAAGCGAACATGATGGATTCGAGTGCGGTAGGCATAGGGATGGATGGACGGGCGTTGCATGGACAAGACAATTCAAATAGCAATCAGAACATAGGGCAATTGAAGATAAATAAGATAAAGCATCCAAGTACTAGATAATCCTAGGCATGTGTTCCATATATAGTCATACGTGCTCGCAATGAGAACTTGCACAACATCTTTTGTCCTGCCAACCCGTTTGCAGCGGGGCCTCAAGGGAACTACTGGCAGTTAAGGTGCTCATTTTAATAGAGAACCGGAGCAAAGCATTAACACTCCGTGAACACATGTGATCCTCACATCAAAGCCATTCCCTTCCGGTTATCCCAATTTCTGTCACTTCGGGGCCATAGGTTCCGGACAACAACGTGTGTATACAACTTGCAGATAAGACCAAAAACAATACTATCATAATGAATCAATAACATGTTCAGATCTAAAATCATGGCACTCGGGCCCTAGTGACAAGCATTAAGCACAACAAGTCGCAACAAAGTCATAAAGCACTAATAAAAGATACTAGGCACCATGCCCTAACAATCTAATGCCATTACATGAACGATCTCATCCAATCCCTACCATCCCCATAGCCTACAGCGGGGGATTACTCACTCATAGATGGGGGAAACATGGATGGTCGATGGAGAAGCAATGGTGATGATGATGGCGATGATCTCCTCCAATTCCCCGTCTCGGCAGGGTGCCAGAACGGAGTTTCTAGTGCTGTTTCATGGAATCTGGTGGTGGCGACGGAGCGGAACTCCTTTTGGAAAAACGTCGAACTCCCCGGAGTTTTTAGGTCAGAAGGCTTCTTATAGGCGAAGAGGGAGACCGAGGGGGTGCCTGGGGCCACCACACCATGCCCTGGCGTGGCCAGGCCCAACCAGCGCCTGGGGGGTGTGGCCAGCCCCTGGCCCTCCTCCGTCTCATATTCTGACTCCTGGAGTCTTTTGGAAAAATAGGCACTTTGGCTTTTGTCCCGCCAATTCTGAGAATATTCATTTCTGACTTTCCTAGAACCAAAAACAGCAGAAAACAGGCAGCTGGCACTATGGCTCTTGTTAATAGGTTAGTCCAAGAAATCATATGAAAAGTACTCCAAAGTGTGGACAAAACACAAGAAAGTGGATAAAACCAAGCATGGAGCATCAACAATTATAGATACATTTGCAATGTATCAACATCCCCAAGATTAACTCCTGCTCGTCCTCGAGTAGGTAAGTGATAAAAATAAAGAATAATTTTTGAGGTGACATGCACCATCAAAGACTTGATCAAAATATTTGTAAAACATTCAAAGCTGGGATCATAGTACTTTAATCATAACATGAAAGACAAAGTTTGGCAAAAAGACAAAGAGACTATGATACAACATGAAAAGGCACAAACAAAAGAATCATGAATAACAATGCTTTGCAAGACGTTTGTTTGTTTCACATAAAGAAAACATAGCATAGTGGCACTCAGCTTGTCCCTCATAGAGTAACAAACATAAATACATAGGACACCTTCAAAGTTTACAAGAGTGACTAGATACAAATAGTTTAAAACTGTAGGGGTTCGTAGCATGGAAAACAAAATTTTCTATCGCATACAAACAAACAAGCCAAGATCTATCTACTAGATTGTAGCAACGAGTCGATAGAGGAACTCACCCTCGAAGATTCCAAAGCGGTTAACGAGAGCAGATTCTCGTGGGTGATGTAGTCGATTTCTTCCGATCTCAAGATCGCAGAGACGATCCTTCCAGCCATGTTCCAGCAGCGCTCCCGCAATGGTCACACGTCGGTACTCGGCGAAGACCTTCCTCTCCCTTGTTCCAAAGCAGGCGGAGGTTGTAGCACTCTCCTCGCGATTCCTAGAAGACAACGGGCGTGGTACCGAAGTAGAGGGAAATCCCAGGCTTCGCTTAAGCCGGTCGTAGTATGGTGGAGCTTATGAGAGAGGCTATTAGTGGTCTAGTAATTAGACACACCAATTAGAAGGCTCAAAACCAATCCCACGCCTCTAACCCGCTGGCTAAAGCAATTAGAAGCTCTAAACCAAAACGGCTCTAAACCGGAGATTAGAGGTGGAAACTTGTGTCCTAGGAGGGAGCCCTGCCTCCTTATATAGGTGGGAGGGCCGGCCAAGGGGAGGAGAGTCCCTTCCCAAGTCGGCTTGGTGGGGCGCCGGCCAAGGGAGGAACCCTCCTCCAATTCGGCCTCCACCAATCCTCCTCTCTTCCCACTTCCCAAAATTGCCGTTTGACTTTCAAACTAGCCGTTTGACTTTTCAATTTAGGATTTAATTTAATCCTTTATTTGGGACAGCAAGAACACTTAGTACATGATGCAATCATTCCAACTTACAATGACACATTCATGTACCCTTCCCCCCCCGGAGTGCCGGACATTCCGGGACCTTCTAGAATGTTCCCGATGAAAACACCGGAACCATTCCCCAACTCCAAAATGGGACTTTCCTTATATGAATCTTATTCTCCGGACCATTCCGGATCACCTCGTGATATCCCGGATCCCATCCGAGACTCCGAACAACATTCGGTCTCTTTCTCATAATACCATAACTACTCAAACAACGTCGAATCCTTAAGTGTGTCTCCCTACGGTTCGTGAATTATGCGGACATGATCGAGACACTTCTCCGATCAATAACCAATAGAGGAATCTGGAAATTCATATGGCTCCCACATATTTCTACGATTACTTTGCGATCGAATGAACCACTTACATACGATACAATTTCCCTTTGCCTCACGATAGTTTACTTATCCGAGGTTATGATCGTCGGTATCTCTGCATACCTAGTTCAACCTCGTTACCGATAAGTACTCTTTTCTCGTTCCCGTGATATGTGATCCCTTGTGAGCCAGTCACATGCTTGCAAGCTAATTGGATGACATTTCACCGAGAGGGCCCAGAGTATATCTATCCGTCATGTGGATGGACAAATCCCACTCTTGATCCATGTGTTTCAACCAATACTTTCCGAACACTCAATGCCACTTTTATAGCCACCCTGTTACGGTGTGGTGTTTGATGACATCAAAGCATCCATCCGGTAAAGGTGATATGCATGATCTCATGGTCGAAGGAATTAGGTTACTATGTATCAGAAAGCATATAGCAATTGAACTATTGAAATGACTTGATCTTTATGCTACGCTTATCTATAGGAGTATGTCCACCATATCATTCTCCTAACGATATGACCTTGTTGTTGATAACATCTCAATGTTCATGATATGGAAACCACAATCATCAATCAACCAACAAGCTAGTGAAGTATAGAGGCTATACTAGGGACTTCAATTTAAGTTTACAAATCACACAAGTATTAATGGTTTCCTTGTTAATACTATTATAGCATGAATGTAAACATTTATCATAAGTATGAAGATATGATAATAACCTACTTTATTATTGCCTCTTGGGCATATCTCCAACAGTCTCCCACTTGCACTAGAGTCAATAATCTAGTTTCAAACCTTTGTGTATTCAACACCTATGGCTTTCCGGTGTTGTATGTACACGATTGCTAGTGGTCAACTGATCTCCGGATCTGACACTTCCAGGTCCGTGTGTAATTGCATGTCTTTGCGTCTCTACGCATCACTCATTCTCTAATGAGATGGCTTTGTATGATTTGGTCTTTCGGTGTGACCTTTAGTTCTTTGGGGTTTAAAACATGTTGACAATATTGTCGTACAATATATCTTCATAGTATTATCCCGCTGTGAACTACACCTAGTTTGATAACAAACTACTTGACACAAATGCCCTCTTTGCTGCTATAATAGCAGTCATACTTAGCCTTTTGTTGAAGTATCTGTCACAATGTCTTAACTTTGGAACTCATCCAAATCCATTATGGAACTCACTTTCCATTATATTGTGCCACCCTTAGTTTAAATTGAGATAAACTAAATTTGTACTTTGTGACAAAGCTAGTATCAATGTAGCACTTTTACAATGAACTAACCATCTATTTGTCACTTCTACAAATAATATACTCTTAGTTCTTCCAAAAGATCATAAGAATATCCTTACTATCGTCCAATGATCATCTTATGACTCATTCTGGTATATGCTCATAATATTTATAGCATAGGACATATCTGGATTCGTACATATCACAAAGATGATTGATATAAATACTTTTGTGATTTCATACATCAAGTATCAATCTATACTTGAATCTTTGTTTCACTTACCAAGTGCCAATACACTTGAATATATCATCAACATTGAACTCTTTCAATCCTTTCACGTAACAAGAACCTTTCTTGTAGTTTCTATATTGAATTCATTCAATATCTCGTCTATGTACTTCTGGCACAACCATATTAGCGTCTATTGATGCCAAATATTTGGGTTTTGCCTAAGTCTTTCATCGGGATGAAATTCTTAATATGTGTTAATAAAAGATACATTATTTCCAATCAACAATATGTCTTCCATATAATGTATTAGAAACATGTCTTAGCGCTCCCACTTAATTTCTTGCAAATGCAAGCATCTTCATTGTCTCCGATGAAATTAAACTCTTTTAACAGTTTCATCATAGTGAAGATTCCAACTCCGCTTATGCTTACTTTAACCATTGAAGTTTGCATATGCTTTTAGCA
This sequence comes from Avena insularis, assembly GCA_023614405.1. Lineage (NCBI taxonomy): Eukaryota > Viridiplantae > Streptophyta > Magnoliopsida > Poales > Poaceae > Avena > Avena insularis. Next base: position 117,619,904 of record CM042696.1, read on the forward strand.
TCCTTTGAATTAACAAAACCCTATGGACCGTGTTATGCACATGTCCTAGGTAACGATTCTATTAGAAGAACTTGTTTTGTTTATTCAACTACCATATAACAAATTTATATGTAGTGGTTGCTACATTAATCCGTCTAGACTAAATATCACTATGAAAGATCAAATCTTGTCATAGTCAACCTTTTAACATTGCTGTGAACTTTTTCCCAACATGTCGACTATTTCATAGATGTGAAACATCCATGTCTACTTCTTTATAGATCCAAACACAACTGTAAGGTCTTACACCTTTCTCGAGGGTCCTTCAAGTTCAAAACTTGATTTCTCGTGTATGGAACTATCACGGATTATATGGCTTCAAGCCATTTGACGGAGTCAGGGCCCATCATCGCTTCTTTGCATGTAGTAGGTTCATTATTCTCAAATAATGATTCAACCCTCAAATCTTGGTATTTGATTGTTCATCCGACCTACTTGTTTCAATAGAAACTTAGACCTCCGTGACCACAACCTTTGAGGCACGTGAGCCATGAGCATTGTTGTGCCTCCTAACACTTTTTCGGTGCTTGCAACTTTGCACATATAGCTAAGGTTCCTTTAACCTTATCAAAGTTCTATTGTCCTCCCACTTAACTTTTCACGAAAAATTCCTTCTCAAAGAAACTTGACGTTCTAAGCGACAAACACTTTTGTCTCCGGTGTTTTATGGAGGAATACTTAATAGTAATACAAAGACAGGTTTATCCGACTTTGGTTGCAAACATCTTTCTTATGCAAAGCATACCAATGTTTAAGAAAGGACTACTTGGGTTTTATCCCAGACCATAACTTTATATGGTGTCATTTCAGCGGATTATGATGAAGCTCTTTTCAGTGGAAAAAACGGTAATCTCTAAAGCTTTTAATCTTTAAAATATAATGGCAGTTTTATGAATTATACCTTTGATCTTACCATGTCAAACAAGGTTTAATTACATATCTCAAATGCTCCATACTTTTATGGTGTTTCGGGAAATGCAAATCCACGGAACTATTCCATAAATCTTAGGTATTATGCTAAACTTGTAACTTTAAATATCTTCCTTTATGATCTTATCATAAACTATTCATATTCTTGTTACAATGATTTTGCACTTCATCTTGAAAGTCTTTGAACTTTTCAAGTGTTTCATACTTTATCCTAATTAAGTAAATATTCATATATTCACTCAAATTTTCGGAGAAAGCATATGAAGTTGAAATCCATCGCTCTTGACTACACATAATGGAGTTCGTACAACAATATGCACAAGTTCCAATAAGCTAGTCTTTCGTTCCCTTTTGGCCTATGAACGAAGTCTTAATTATCTCTAGGAAAGTTTCACAAACGTCATTTGATCAAAAATCAAAAGACTCCAAAATTCCATTCACATGGAGTTTCTTCATGTTTTCTTTCCAATATAATTTAAACGGCGATGTCACTTCCTAAGTGATCTTTCAATCAATTTGTCTTTCGACAATTTTAGCACTAGTTTTATGGATGTGATTTCTCCAACGAGATTTGTGAATCATCCATCTTTTATGGATTACGGCAATTATTTGAACAACCCTTTTGTTCTCATAATACCTGATAAAACAAATTTTGAAGGCAAGCTTTGATGTTTTAACGAGCAACACAATAACCCTTTATTTGTTCTCGATGAACATCATCACATTTTCTTTTGCTAATTACTTAGGCCATTGTAGTTCATGAATTGTGTTGTTTCGTATGACGATTCATACCAACAAATTCAGTATCAAGTACTTAAGAACCACATTGTTTAATAAGCAAAGAATATATCCATAACATGTATATCATCTATATACTTAAACTGAACAATTCTAGTCTTTTCTTTTCTGCCACATATTTATGAGATTCTCTTTCGATTTACATTTGAAAGAATCTATCAACATCAATAGTGGAGTCATACATATGACACATAATCCAAAGCGTGTATAATTAAATACAAATGTCTTTGGACTTGCACTTTGAAGTAGATCACCATCATCAAATGTTTGGTGTTCTTCCAAATTCCTTTCTTTAGTAATCTCTTGGTGTAGTAAACATTTTACCTACATCAAATATTCACCTTATCATGGAATCGTCCATGATCAAGCTACTTTTAGCTTATAATGATGAATTATGAGTATAATGTTGCTATCCAAAACCTTTTGGAAGATTAGGACAACTAGTGTCTCCAACCTTTTGCAAATTCTCATCAAACATGAGAACATGACTTTGCCATATTATACTCTATCATGTTGTAACCAAAACTTCGTTTCAGATATCATAATATCTTCCACACATCATGGTTTCTGAAACAACTCTTTCAGATCCTAGATAACCTTGATATTAAGACAATCTTTGAATATCAAGAATCATGGAGACAAACATGATACTTATATACTAACATTTGGAATTGTTACTCTTGATTTAATACTAATTATTAAACTTCATGGAGTAACCGGAACTTACTGAAAGTTTGCAATAGGACTTTTAAACTTTAGATTAACACTTCAATACAATACGATACCAGTTCGTAAAGTAACTAACCAGAATTCTATAGTTCTATCATCTCAATTATAACTAAAGCGCAAGGTGGTAAACGGATGCCAATGACTACAACAACTATGCAAATTCACTTTGATTTAGTTTATGATAAATTGAGTTCTATTTAATAATTAAATTAATCTAGGTGAACTCCCACTCAAAACAATATCCCTCACATTGTTTTAGTGATCACACTAACCAAATCCACCACATCAAAACCGATCATCACGAGTTGATATAGCTTCAATGGCGAACAATCAACATGTTCATCATATCTACTATATGACTCATGCTCTACCTTTCGGTAATCCGTGTTCCCGAGGCCATGTCCGTACATGCTAGGCTCGTCAAGATCAAACCTTAGCTACCGTGATAAGCAAATCTGGCTTGCTTACGTTGTATTCACCCGGAATCAAAGACACCCGATCATCACGTGGTGCTTCAAGCGACAAGCTTTGGCAACGGTGCATACTAAGGGTGAACACTTTAGAACTTGAAATTTATGTGCATGAGGGATCATCTTATAATGCTACCGTCGTCTACTAAGCAATACAAGATGCATAAAGGATTAACATCACATGCAATTCATAATATGTGATATGATATGGCCTTTCTTCTTTGTGCTTCCGATCTCCATCTTCAAGCACGAACATGATCTCCATCATCACCGCATAGCATCAAGGTCAATGATGCTTCTTCATGATTGTCGCCCACCAGCTTCAACTATTACAACTATTTTGAATAGACACGCAGGTCTTAATGTAAATTAAAGACAACCATATGGCTCTGCCGGTTGCCAACTTACAATAAGGAACATTGCATACATCAAATATAATCACAATCATGGCCATATCACATCATGACACCCCCGCAAAACAAAGTTAGACGCTTCTACTTTCTTTGCATATTTTACGTGGTTTGGGGCTTTCCATAAGTGTCGTTCTAACCTACGAACAAGAACCACAACATTGATACTAGCATTGTTGATTACCCTGTAAATTGGATCTTTACTATGCTAGGAGAAACAGGCACCCATAAAGCCACTTATGCAATACAAGTTGCATGTCAAGCGTGGAGCAAGTCTCATGAACGATGTCATGTAAGGTTAGCCCGGCCGCTTCATCCCAACATACCGCAAGATGCAAAGTACACAAAAGCAATCTAAAAGCATCAACGCCCACAATGACCATTGTGTTCTACTGCAATGCAGATCTACATATAGACACGGCTCGATACCACCGTAGGGGTTCGTAGCATGGAAAACAAAATTTTCTATCGCATACAAACAAACAAGCCAAGATCTATCTACTAGATTGTAGCAACGAGTCGATAGAGGAACTCACCTCGAAGATTCCAAAGCGGTTAACGAGCAGATTCTCGTGGGTGAGGTAGTCGTACTCTTTCCGATCTCAAGATCGCGTAGACGATCCTTCCAGCGCCACGTTCCGGCAGCGCTCCCGCAGTCGGTCCCACGTTCGGTACTCGACGAAGACCTTCCTCTCCCTTGTTCCAGCAGGCAGCGGAGGTTGTAGCACTCTCTCGCGATTCCGCAGACAAACTGGCAGTACCGGAAGTAGGGGAAATCCCGAGGCTTCGCCTTAAGCCGGTGCGAGTATGGTGGAGCTTATGAGAGAGGCTATTAGTGGTCTAGTAATTAGACACACCAATTAGAAGGCTCTAAACCAATTAGAAGGCTCTAAACCACTGGCTAAAGCAATTAGAAGCTCTAAACCAAAACGGCTCTAAACCGGAGATTAGAGGTGGAAACTTGTGTGTACTAGGAGGGAGCCCTGCCCCTCCTTATATAGGTGGGAGGGCTGGCCGGCCAAGGGGAGGAGAGTCCCTCCCCAAGTCGGCTTGGTGGGCGCCGCCAAGGAGGAACCCTCCTCCAATTCGGCCTCCACCAATCCTCCTCTCTTCCCACTTCCCAAAATTGCCGTTTGACTTTCAAACTAGCCGTTTGACTTTTCAATTTAGGATTTAATTTAATCCTTTATTTGGGACAGCAAGAACACTTAGTACATGATGCAATCATTCCAACTTACAATGACACATTCATGTACCCTTCCCCGAGTGCCTGGACATTAGGGACCTTCTAGAATGTTCCGATGAAAACACCTAACCATTCCCCAACTCAAACAGGACTTTCCTTATATGAATCTTATTCTCCGACCATTCCGGATCACCTCGTGATATCCCGGATCCCATCCGAGACTCGAACAACATTCGGTCTCTTTCTCATAATACCATAACTACTCAAACAACGTCAATCCTTAAGTGTGTCTCCTACGGTTCGTGAATTATGCGGACATGATCGAGACACTTCTCGATCAATAACCAATAGAGGAATCTGGAAATTCATATGGCTACATATTTCTACGATTACTTTGCGATCGAATGAACCACTTACATACGATACCAATTTCCCTTTGTCTCACGATATGTTACTTATCCGAGGTTATGATCGACGATATCTCGGCCGACCGAGTTCACCCTCGTTACCGAGAAGTACTCCTTGCTCGTTCCCGTGACATGTGATCCCTTGTGAGCCAGTCACATGCTTGCAAGCTAATTGGATGACATTTCACCGAGAGGGCCCAGAGTATATCTATCCGTCATGTGGATGGACAAATCCCACTCTTGATCCATGTGTTTCAACCAATACTTTCCGAACACTCAATGCCACTTTTATAGCCACCCTGTTACGGTGTGGTGTTTGATGACATCAAAGCATCCATCCGGTAAAGGTGATATGCATGATCTCATGGTCGAAGGAATTAGGTTACTATGTATCAGAAAGCATATAGCAATTGAACTATTGAAATGACTTGATCTTTATGCTACGCTTATCTATAGGAGTATGTCCACCATATCATTCTCCTAACGATATGACCTTGTTGTTGATAACATCTCAATGTTCATGATATGGAAACCACAATCATCAATCAACCAACAAGCTAGTGAAGTATAGAGGCTATACTAGGGACTTCAATTTAAGTTTACAAATCACACAAGTATTAATGGTTTCCTTGTTAATACTATTATAGCATGAATGTAAACATTTATCATAAGTATGAAGATATGATAATAACCTACTTTATTATTGCCTCTTGGGCATATCTCCAACAAAAACAAGCAATATCAAGGTATGCATCAATCAACAAGTCTTGGGACAATGCACATAGAACTAAGAGTGGCCACTATGCTCTCAAGAAAGTGCTCATAGAATGTGTGGAGTCTCAACAAGGAAATGAACAGGTTTTGAAAAGTTTGAAAGGCTTCCAAATGCTGAAAGTATGATACTCATTAGCTTTGAGCTCTCATTGCCCCTATCATAAGCATCTTTAAGTGGTTAAGGTTAAAGTGACACAACCAAGAGGATATGCTTGACAAGTTATAAATCGAAGTCTCATGCCCCTTACTTACTAAGACCGATCCTCATGCTACTCAACTTCAGTCACGAGTAAGCTCTTGTCATTGTAAATATATACGTATCATAGAGAACCGCCAATGGGGTACCCCTTGCACATGATACAGGATCTATCCCATAATCAAAATAACAAGGCAAGCAGACAATGAGCATCTCAGCGATCTTTTTATTTACTATGTGCATAGATTTTTATTGAGGATGCTTCATAGAATGCTCATTATGGTTATACTGCAAGTTTCCACCATGATTAGGCATGGCTTAGGCTAGCGGCCCAGGCGTTTCTCTAACATACATACAAACTCCATGATCTTACAAGTTCCACTTTTATTTCACACCGTCGGGATCCATAAGCAAAATAACATGATATCAATGAGGTACTAAGTACCAGTGAAATGTTGAAAACGTTCCCCATGATACATGGTTCTGATAACTTCAAATTACAAAGCGCAAGCATATACACAACAAAGAAGGATGCAATGGTTCAGGTTTATTAAATGTAGGAAATAAAGTGTGTCGTTAAGTTCGTGAGAGCTTTACTAACTAACTTTCTCATAACAAGCAAACATTTTATTCGGAAGAAAAAAAGGCATATTGAATATGCACAGAAGTAGCAAATGATGCTAATAGGTAGGTATGGTGGACACTTTGGCAATATTTGGTTTAAGGGAGTTGGAAACATGAGTAAAACACTCAGTGTAAGTGAAGGCTAGCAATAGTAAGGGAGCGACAAACGAGAGAGCAATAATGGCCATAATCATGGAGAGCGACAAAACATCATTGATCAAAGCATAAGGTGATACTACAAGTTGAAAACTAAAGGATCATAAAGGCTTATGGTGACTTGGGATAGTCATAACATGGTGTGAGCATGTGCCAAGTCAACCCAAATAAAGCATCAAAGGAGAATACCACAATACTATGCTTTAATATGCTAAAACAACGCATGATTCTTCCAAAGCACATTAAGCAATCTCAAATGTTTATAACAAGTCATGCTACAGCAAAGAATACTAATCATAAAGCCAAAACAATATCAATCATGGCATGACAAAGCATAGGCCACAGTCAAAAACAAGCTCTCTTTACCACTTAAGCATGAGCTTTCCTACTCTTTTCCAAACCAAACCAAACCAAACTCTTTGAACACCAATGCATGAAAGAGAAGGTCCAACCAATTTATTCAGCAAACTAATAAAACAAAGAAAACGAAAAACCAAATCGAAAACAAAAAAGAAGACGCTCCAAGAACAACACAACTGTGCATGAAACAATAAAAATGAAGCGTTTGGAAGAAACCTGGGACTTTTATTGATGAAGAAGGGGATGCCTTGGGCATCCCCAAGCTTTGACGCTTGTACTTCTTGGATATTTCTTGGGGTGACACGCGTGGCATCCCCAAGCTTGAGCTTTATTCCATCTTTCATCTCATTACTCATTCCTTCCATACACCTGAAATTTTTCCTTCATACAAAACTTCACACAATCTTTATTAGCAACATTAGTGCACTCAAGATAAATAAGTCTTAAGGTTCAGTTCTAGCACCAAATAAACTTACATTAGAACACTAGATACTGTAGCACTTCCCTCAAAAAGCTCAATTCCCCAAAAGAACTCAAAAAGGAACCAACAAGAAGCAAATGCAGAAAATGGCAGAAATCTGTCAAAATAGACCAGCGGGTAAAGACGAATTTTTTCGAAGACCTTCTGTTGCTCAAATCAAAAAGTGTTGAACTAACAAAAGTGAGATAACAACCTGGGGCAGAAGAAAAAAAATTCACGCCTCAAAAAGACATTCAGAGATTTTACACGAATTTTTACGGTGAAGCACAAAAATCTGTTTCGGGACAGCAACTTTCCCAATCATTACTTCTTTCTCATTAGAGGTTACTCATGGCACAAAAAGCAAATAAAAAGAATAAGGAGCGGTTATTACTGAAGTAACAACTTCCAAGACTCATCTAAAACTTTTGGGTTATCTCCCAATAAGTACTTTTCTTTAACGCCTTTAAGTTAGGCATAAGCAAAAAAACGAAAATGGATAGAATAGAAGTAAGCGAAGATAATCATGGTGAAAACATTGTTTTGTTCAATGAAATCCTTTTGTTAACAAGGTTGATCAGGTCTTGTTACCAAAACAATTTCATATGAGACAAAACTTTGTATTCCCCTAATGATTATGTTACCTCAACCTTGATAGCAATGGTCCCAATCATAATAGTTTCAAAATTTTCTCTTGGTATGGGACAATATATTTCTCCAACTTGAATGCCCTCAACATGTTCAATTGAATTCAAACCATAAGTCCTTTCAATCTTCTTGGGGAAATAGACAGTATGTTTCTTGTCATTAACATTGAAGGTCACCTTCCCTTGATTACAATAAATAACAGCTCCTGCAGTATTTAAGAAAAGGTCTCCCAAGAATAATACACATATTATCATCTTCAGGCATAATAGTTTGAGAGGATGCTCTCATAAGAAATATGAGTTGAAGTAAGAGAGAGCATCAAGAATCAAATTCAAAACACATTTAAGTCTAACCCACTTCCTATGCATAGGAATCATGTATGCAAATAAATTTGCAAAGAACAAAGTCACAGGCATAGGAAGATAAAACAAGAGTAACTTCAAAACTTTTAGCACATAGAGAGGTGTTTCAATACCATGAAAACTTCTACAACCACATTTTCCTCTCTCATAATAATTTTCAGTAGCCTCATGAAGAAACTCAACAATATAACTATCACATAAAGCATGCTTTTCATGATCTACAAGCACTAGAGCTTTATTATAAACACTTTCAAAAGAATCCTCAGGAACATAACATTCATCCTCCTTTAGTAAGCATGGAGTACAATCAAATAATGTAAGGGATAAAGAGTTACTCTCATTAGAAGGTAGGCATGGGTAGCTAATCCATTCTTCCTCCTTTTGTTCATCACTCTCCTCCTCTTTTTCATCTAATGAGATTTCAGGTTCATCAAATACTTCTTCCATAGGATCCTGCAAGGCATTAGTCTCTTCCATTTGTGGAAAGCATCTATTAAAATATTCAAGAATATAGCCATTTTCAACCTTGTAATTATCAAAGCAAAATTTAAGTATACCATAAACCTCATATTTGTAAGGTGAGTCATCAATATTTTCAAGCAAACTAGCAAGTTCAAAAGCACCCTTCCAAGCAATAAATTCTTCAATTTGTTCCGCATCATAAAAGTCATAAATTCCTTTAGCATAAGAAGATATGGTATCATTATCATTATACTCACATTGAAAAGGGAGGTGTTTATACCTCTTTTTGCAACGAGATTCATCACAACAATAAGTAACATTATAAGTAGAGCACACATTTCTAGCAATGGTATACAATCTATCAATTTGTTCCCATAAGTGTTTCCCTTTTTGTGACAAGCGGTGTTCCTTATAATAATATTTTTGATCTTTTGTGAACCCACCTTGCCAATAAGCTTCAGTTTCAAAGAAACCAACCATTGACAACAAGAATGATAAGGCAAGACAATAACAGACCAACGAAAATAACAACTAGAGTAGGAACTACTTTTTTTGTATTTTTGATAAAGAAACAAGCAAACAAGGAGAAAATAAACTTAGCTTGAACAATAGTGAATCCAAGTGGACTTGATAAATAAAGCTATGCTCCCGACAGCGGCGCTTGAAAATAGTCTTGATGACCCACAAGTATAGGGGTGTATCGCAGATTTTCGAGGAAGTGAAACCCAATTTATTGATTCGACACAAGGGGAGCCAAATAATATTTATAAGCCTTAACAACTGAGTTGTCAGGTTCACTGAAACAATCTTGCTCACAGCAGTTTATCAGTAGCAACAGTTTTGTAGTAGGAATAACAAAGTAGCAGCAGTAGTAAAGCAAAGACAGTAGTAAAAAAGCAGTAAATAGTGGGATTCGAGTGTGGTAGGCATAGGGATGGATGGACAGGCGTTGCATGGACAAGACGATTCAAATAGCAATCAGAACATAGAGCAATTGCGGATAAATAAGATAAAGCATCCAAGTACTAGATAATCCTAGGCATGCGTTCCATATATAGTCATACGTGCTCGCAATGAAAACTTGCACAACATCTTTTGTCCTGCCAGCCCGTTTGCAGCGGGGCCTCAAGGGAACTACTGGCAGTTAAGGTGCTCATTTTAATAAAGCACCGGAGCAAAGCATTAACACTTCGTGAACACATGTGATCCTCACATCAAAGCCATTCCCTTCCGGTTATCCCGATTTCTGTCACTTCGGGGCCATAGGTTCCGGACAACAACGTGTGTATACAACTTGCAGATAAGACCAAAAACAATACTATCATAATGAATCAATAACATGTTCAGATCTAAAATCATGGCACTAGGGCCCTAGTGACAAGCATTAAGCACAACAAGTCGCAACAAAGTCATAAAGCACTAATAAAAGATACTAGGCACCATGCCCTAACAATCTGATGTCATTACATAAACGATCTCATCCAATCCCTACCATCCCCATAGCCTACAGCGGGGGATTACTCACTCATAGATGGGGGAAACATGGATGGTCGATGGAGAAGCGATGGTGATGATGATGGCGATGATCTCCTCCAATTCCCCGTCCCGACAGGGTGCCAGAACGGAGTTTCTGGTGCTGTTTCATGGAATCTGGTGGTGGCGGCGGAGCGGAACTCCTTCTAGAAAAACGTCGAACCTCCCAAAGTTTTTAGGTCAGAAGGCTTCTTATAGGCGAAGAGGGAGACCGAGGGGGTGCCTGGGGCCACCACACCATGCCCTGGCGTGGCCGAGGCCAGCCAGCACAGGGGTGTGGCAGCCACGCCCTCCTCCGTCTCATATTCTGACTCCTGGAGTCTTCTGGAAAAATAGGCACTTTGGCTTTTGTCCCGCCAATTCCGAGAATATTCATTTTCTGACTTTCCTAGAACCAAAAACAGTAGAAAACATGCAGCTGGCACTGTGGCTCTTGTTAATAGGTTAGTCCAAGAAATCATATGAAAAGTACTCCAAAGTGTGGACAAAACACAAGAAAGTGGATAAAACCAAGCATGGAGCATCAACAATTATAGATACATTTGCAATGTATCACAGTTCAAGATGCAAAAGATATCATCAGAACATGTGAAGCATGTCAATGTTTCGCAACAAAGCCGGGAGCACCCGCCGGTGAGTTAAATCCTATACCGCTGGCCTGGCCTTTCGCTCAGTGGGGACTCGATATGGTGGGAAAACTTCACAAATCATCGCCTGGAGGACACGTCTTTCTGCTAGTAGCAGTCGACAAATTTACTAAATGGATCGAAGCAATGCCTGTCACCACCCAAGAGGGAACTTTGGTTGTGAATTTCATCAAATCTATAGTATTTCATTTCGGCGTACCAAACAGCATCATTACAGACAATGGAACTAACTTCACTTCCAATGAGTTCAAGGAGTATTGCCAGGAGATGGGCATCAAAGTAACCTATGCCTCGGTAGCACACCCGCAAACAAATGGACAAGTAGAAAAAGGCAATGGACTAGTAACTGCTGGTCTCAAGAAAAGACTACTAGCGCCACTTGACAGAGCAAAAGGAGCATGGGTTGATGAATTACCATTTGTCTTATGGAGTTTACGTACAACCCCAAATAATTCGACACAAGAGGCACCTTTCTTTTTGGTCCACGGGCAAAAGCCATGCTTCCTATTGAAGTGTCACATGAATCTCCAAGAGTAGCTGCATACGATAAAGAGGAATCAAGAGAAGCGCTCGAAGATGATGTGGATGCACTTGAGGAAGCTCAAGATGAAGCCCTACAAAGAGCAACTATCTACCAGCAAAACTTGCCAATTACCACAGCCGAAGATTGCGGCCTAGGTCCTTCGCAGTAGGGGACCTAGTTCTTCGCCTCAAGCAAGATGGCCACTAAAAGTTAGAATCACCATGGGAAGGACCATACATCCTCACAGAAGTTATTCCCGGAGGAGCATATCGACTACAAGACAAGAAGACATGAGTCAATTACTCAAATCCATGGAACGTAGCATAGCTACGATGATTTTACGCATAAGATCACTTACAATACGATAAGATTTAAAGTTCGTCTTCTTAAGCCAGAATATCCAGGCCAACGGCTAGGGGCCATCCGCCCAAAGAATAATATATCATCGATTTTTCGCCTTATGTATAAAGAGATAAGTTTTTCGTACCTTAAGCTCTTTATTATTGTTCAAAAGATCTATGTTTTCCATCAAGCTAACAACAACTATGAGACTATGTACAGATACAGGCATCCGAACATAGCATTGGGGGCTACTGCCATCGGGAGCGCTGGCGCGTACCCGATAGAAGTTCAATTGTGTATGACTAAAACAAAAGTATTCATGATTGAAAATACCTTTGAGTTTTACATCAATATATCCTCAAAAAGGTTACTCCCATCGGGAGCCAGTATAAAACATTAAAACTATCTGATAAAGTCAGAAATATTGGCAGCCCAGCAGGCCAACCGCCAAAAAAGCCAAAAATATCGGATCGCGCTCAAACGCGACAAAAATCCGAATGTCGTGTTCAGAAACATGAAGGTAAGACCCCAGGATTCGTCTTGTGTGGCCTGATAATCACACAAGAATGCGCTCTGCCAGTAAAATATCCGTATCAACGATACGATGAAAAATCCCGACGGATGCTTTGGGTACCCGATAAGATAGAAGCTCGGATTCAGTATTCAGTAAACCTCAGCGGCTCGAACTAAATTACGCCAGTAATAAATTCCGAGTTTAGGCCTAGGGACTTGAATTTGATGTAGGTCAACCTTGTTTTTGCCCAGGAGCAATTAACTAATTCCCGATCCGTCAGAAGCATCATACTTATTGTACCAAATCCCTACGAAAAATAAAGAGTAAAGAGATAAACATAAAGGAAAAGGAAAAAGAAACTTTGAGACTCAACCTGAAACTGCAGTTCAAGTAGAGTCTCGGGGGCTACTAACATAGGTATGATTACTCGAATGCTTATGATTTGCTACCCTATATTGGGTAAAAGGCTTACGGCTCATGAAGATTTCAGATGATAGCCCAAGGAAGCAACCGACAAAGACTTTGATTGTATTAGGAAAGAGTCTCTGAACCGATAATGTATTGGTATTGTAATCACGCGTATGTAAAACCCATCCGCATACAGCTTTGAGACCCGACCTATTATTTATAGGACGGGAGAAGCCTAAGCGAGGGTACATAAAACTCTCAGGCAACTTGTAACAGTTCGATTTCCCAATATTCAGGCGACTTTGATTTCATTGTTTTCCTGACATCCGATGAAATCCCCAGCGATCTCTTTTCTGCGAAACCCTAAGTCCTTCACCATGGACATTACCGAGGTTACCCCTCATCAGATGTGGTTTCAATTGTGTGAAACATGTTTGTGTGGGTTTCAAAACGGTTCAATTTGGTTTCGATAATTTCAATAAGGCTCAATGTGGTTTCACATTATTGATAAAAACTTGCGAGGTGGTTTCAATTGATTCATAGATATTGGTTGTGGTTTCAATTGTTTTAAAAATGTTCGTTGGGGTGCCAAATTATTCAACATCTTGAGTGATGGTTTAAGTTGTTTGGAACAGGGTTTTGGGTGTTTCAATTGTGTCATAAAGCATTGGTGTGGTTTTAATTATTTCAAAGAGGCTTATGTGGTTTCAACTAGTTCAAGAAGGTTTAAACAAGGTTTAGTGTGGTTTCAATTGTTTCAGAGAGGTTGAGTATGGTTTCAAAAAAATTATAAAAAGAAGCGGGGTGGTTTCAATTGTTTGAAACATGTTTTGTATAGTTTCATTTTACTCGGTTTCAGTTGTAACAAAAATGTTTGTGTGGTTTTAATTGGTTCACAAAGATTTCAACAAGGTTCGAATTGGTTTCACCAAGGTTCAATTTGGTTTCAATTGGGTCACAAAGTATTCAACAAGAATGAATTTTGTTTCAATAAGTTTCACTGTTGTTTCAAAATGTTGATAAGTAGTTGCGATGTGGTTTGAATTGTTTCAAACATGCTTACGTGGTTTCAATTAATTCACAAAGATATCAAAAAGGTTTAATTTAAGAAGAAATTCACAAAGTTTAAGAACAAATTGTTTCAAACCAAGAAATGCTTTTCGCTTGTGGGAAAAATGACCTAAGTCCTAAATAGGTTTCAGAACAAATTCGCAAAGTTTAAGATGAAATTCACACCGTTTCAGAACAGTTTTCACCAAATTACAAAGAACAGTCACAACTTCTTAAAGAAAAGAAAAAGATAAAAAATGCTTTCCTGAAAACATCTACCTGTAAACGAATCTGCCTACGGGTTCGTGGACGTCGGATCTGGAACTACAAATTCGGCAGCCTCATTCGATGCAGGCCTCCCACGTTGCTCGCGCCTGCACTCTGGCCGCCACCGCAGCTCGCGCCCCGGGTGCCACCGTGTCGCCGCGCGCGCCTGGGTAGCTCGTGCTTTGCCGCCATCGCTCGAGGAACGAGACGAGGGAGTAGACGAGGGGCGTCCAGGCTGGAACACGATCCAAGCACGCGGCATAGTCGAGGTAGCTGAGCAGTGTCGGCACTCCCGTGAAGGAGAAGGCCGCGAGGGCACGGAGCTTGTACAACGCTCCGAGGTCAAGGCTGGGGGTGGTTGTCTCTGCTCCGGCCAGGCCACCGCGTGCTCCGACGCCACTGCCCATTGTAGATCTCACGAGAGAGAGGACAATCTTTGGAAGGGAGAAAAGAGAGATGCCTCATCGCGTCGGGAGGAAGGGACGGATATTTTAGGCCACACAGGGTCCACGCGGGGGGGGGGGAGCGGTTAACAGAGTGGAACGGAGCGAGAAAATGGGAGCGCGAATCTTGAAGTGCTCGGGAGGACTCGTGTGGTGGATCGAACTCCGGCACATACCGACGCCTGTAGAAAGAAGTTTTCGGTGCCGGGTACGTCATTTTTAACCATCTTGCGGAGATTTTAGCGGCGGAACATGCATGGACACGAGAAAGGTCGGCACTCAGCAGGTCCCACGTCCATGCAACGTACATATACAGGATAAATAAAATTCTCCCTCCATCTCAAAATAGATTTCTTGAATTTGTTTAAACTTAGATGAATTAAAATTTTGACAAACTTTCGACATCTATTTTAGAACAGACTAATGGAGTAGTATAGTACTAGATTATGTACGTACAATCCTGGCCACTCTCTTCGACGCAGTGTATCGTGTCAGTACCCAGTACCTAGTACGCGTGTCACGTTCTCCGGCATATCAGGTACTCCCTCATATAAATCATGCAATCCCAAAATACACCCACCTCTAAGGCACATAAGCATTTTATTACATAGGAAGAACCAATCAAAGGATTAGTCAGAGCCAAAAAAAACTATAGGAAGCCTAGGACCTAAAGATTTGTTATACGTGTTTTTTAAACCGGGATGGAGAGAGTAGATTATTTCATCAAACAAGTACTATAGTAGTATTTGGGCTACCGGCGCGCAACAGCAATTTTGGTCACTTGCGAGTGATGCATGCGCTGGGCCCACGTTGTGGCTAGGTTGAGTGGTTTTTACGTCTTTCACAATAGGTGTTTTTAGCGTTGTATCCTATATACTTTGTTTATGTGGTATGCTATTTAATGAAGAAAAAGATAGTTGTTCTATCTTAGCTAAGATACACCCCTTATACGTTATCATAGGCAAAAAAAACTTTGCTAGTCCAATCACACACATGCATAAGACAAAAATCAGCAAATGCTACCCTTCTAAGAAACACCATCTAAGATACATTCCATTGTGATGTTTGTTTCTTAAGTTTTAATAACTCCTATGATAACGTCCTAAGAGACCCTCTATTGTGAAAGGCCTTAAAGAGCATTGGCTTATCGTAGGCACAGGACCTGATCATCCTCGAGTGCTAAGAGATGTGTGCGCTGGGCCCACGTCGTGGCTAGGTGGAGTGGTTGTTAAAGAGCACTGGCTTATGGTAGGCACAGGGTGGTCTACGGATTTCAGGGGCCCTAGGAAACGGGACACCAAGGGCTCTTGTTTTAAGTGGCATAGCTTTCCTACGGTCAAGGGGGGCAATGGCCCCCTATTCCAGAAGACATCTTAAAGATATATTTTATATTTTTTCTAAACTTTTAAAGATTTCTTCAATATTTAAGCATGATTAGCGTTTCTTGTGCCTCTTAACAATGCTTGTTAAATTCCGCCACTTGTTAAAAGGACTTTAGAAATATTTGTATTATGTAAAAGAAATATTAATATAATATAATAGAAAATTAGATAATGGTATATTTATATATCAAAGGTCTTTGAAATCTCGGTGAAGACATTTGAAACTACTTGTTTCTGTTGATCAAGGGCACTATATATCCCCGCACATACTTATTTCTACAAATTGCTCCTTGTGTACATATGTCTATGAAAAAAATGAGTAAAAAAGCAGATATATTATAAGGGATATTATAAACTGAATTAATAAGAGGCTGGAATAATCTCTCAAACATGTATGATGGGATAAGTAGAACAATTGGGAATCATAGGAGAGCTACTTGTGAAATTTAACAGTTATGTGATTGCATCGTTAGTCTCCACTAAAGAATACTCACAACCTTCTAAAATACACATGAAGGCTAGTGTTTTGGGAAGGTCAGAGAAATCATGGCATCTAGAAAAATATTCATAAATATTACAATTTTTTTTCAAAAATAGTAGTCGGAGTATACAACTTGGATCATTTATATTTTCTAGAAGTAGCATATATTGTTGGGCCTCAAAAGGAGTAGACTTATATGAATACACAAAACATGTTGGGTCGGGGCCCTACATCATGGGGTCCCGGGTAAGCGCCCCTCTGCCCCACCCGATGGGCCACCCTTGATTGGCAGCTTTGGATGTACTAATGTGGCTCTCAAGACTCAAGTTATTGTAACGTGTTAAAGATCACTGACTGAAGTATATATATGACTATTGAGTAATTGCTACATTTTTTTGTTGGTTAATTTCAGGTAGCTTATCACGTGTAGGATCAATATACTTTATTTTGTATGAAATAAGTATACGCTTCATTTTCCGTGAGCATATATACTACTTTATTAAGAAACCATTATGTTTACCTAAAACAGGAGTATGTTCAAAAGCCATGTTGGGGTATATACCCATGCTCAAAAGCTATATATCTATCTTTGTCTGAGAGCGCTTGAAGAGAGATCAGATACCAATGCCCTGCTTGACAATCGCAACAATCTGGTTGATTTCCGACCATGGACTTCGCCGGAGTTAGTCGGAGTTGGCGCAAAGATTTCCATCCCATGTTTCTTGGTGTTGGTGGGTCCGAGAGAGGGTGAGATCTCGAGTTAGAGACGGATCAGGAGGCATGCAACGCACCACACGTTTGTGTGGAGTTCGCCGGAGTTAATCGGGGTAGGCGCAAGGATTCCTACCCATGTTGCACGTGTCTGTGCGGGCTGCGGGGTGTGGTGCGCCCTAGACATGCATCAGCACCATCAATGGTGGTGCACGGGTGGATACAGTATCATGGGATAGGTTTATAGCAAGTACAATAGGATATAATCAGCTAGCTATAATATATTAAATATTACAGTTTTGGTGAGGTGAAGGAGAGAGAAGAGGAGAAAGAATGCAAGTTGGCTCTAAGTTAAGAGTCAGTTCTAATACATGCTCCTATGCGCTTTGTGAGAGTGAAATATGGATCAAATATTGATTAAGTATTAGACTTTTGTAACTAACTACTGTATGTGTCGAATATAGTATTTACTATAGAAGACATGTCGTTTTATTGTGGCCAGTAGCAGGCTATATTATTAAACTTGCTCTTAGACCCGACACGATACGTGTGGGTGGCGAAAAGCAATTGCTTTACACACGACAAACCCTATCCGATATTTATACGATACTTCTTCCACAGCACAGGCACATCACTAATCAATGCCCATCTCCCATGCGCTGTTCCCAAAAATCCCATTTCCACTCGCAATCCAACCCAAACCCCTCCCATAACTGCATACCTTCCCTCCATAGTCTTTCAGGCCTTCTCATCCTCCCTCCAATACATGACGCGTCCATATTCTCAATCCAGCCCTTGCCGATCTCCAAATCGAGTAATCTACAATTGGTTGATGAATTTTAGTTCTCGTTGAAGTTTTTCATAACAGTTAATGTATTTTAGTACTCTCTCCGATCCAATTAATAGACTCAGATGTGTCTAGATACATCCGAATGTATATAAATCTAATGGCTTCTCCACGGGACCGACCCAGTCGACCACGGGTGGTCCGAACCAGTCCGCGTGGACACGCAGAAAGAGAAAACACATCCAGTGCGGCGCAACCCATTAGACCACGCATGTCCGAGCTGATCCATTCCTCGTCCAAAAATGGGATGGGAATGCGTCACCATGAATGAGTCGTGGATGCCACGCGCTGATTCTGTCGTGCATCGGCTGAGCGATCCCGGATGGCAGTGGCACATTAATTGCTAATAGAGACTAGTTCGTTAATTAACAAAATATTTGTTGGGGGATACCCCGGGTAGGGTCACACCGGGTATAAAGGCCGAGTTAGCCGAGGTATGACACGGTCAAAGCAAGTGCTGGTCGGGTCACCTCAAGGCAGACCGACCCACGGAATAACCCGGCCCGTGGGGCATCTCCCTAGCCTTAATCCCACCGGCATAAAATATATGTCGGCCACGTTTATCTGTCTAATATGCAGGTACCCTCGTAGCCAGATTAGACGTATGCTAACCGGATTACAACTTGGCTTCCAAGAGAAGGAAGGAATCTTCCGCTGGTCAAAAGGTGGCCTTTGCTAGCTGTGTGATACGTCCAAAACGTATCTACTTTTCCGAACACTTTTGCTATTGTTTCTCCTCTAAACTTGTGTGATTTGGATGCAACTAACGCGGACTAACGCTATTTTCAGCAGAATTGCCTTGGTATCTACTTTTTATGCAGAAAATCAACTATCAGGAAAAATCCCGAAAAATATGCCAAAAATCCTATTTCACCCGAAGACTCCAGGAGCCAGAATACGAGACGGAGAAGAGCCAGGGGTGGCCACACCACCTGGTGGCACGGTCGAGCCAGGCCGCCAGGTGGTGTGGCCCCTGTGCACCCCTCGGTCTCCCTCTTCGCCTATAAGGAGCCTTCTGACCTAAAAACTTCAGGGGGGTCGACGTTTTTCCAGAAGGAGTTCTGCTCCGCCGCCACCACTAGATTCCACGAAACAGCACCAGAAACTCCGTTCTGGCACCCTGCCGGGATGGGGAATTGGAGGAGATCATCGCCATCATCATCACCATCGCTTCTCCATCGACCATCCATGTTTCCCCCATCTATGAGTGAGTAATCCCCCGATGTAGGCTATGGGGATGGTAGGGATTGGATGAGATCATTCATGTAATGGCATCAGATTGTTAGGGCATGGTGCCTAGTATCTTTTATTAGTGATTTATGACTTTGTTGCGACTTGTTGTGCTTAATTCTTGTCACTAGGGCCCGAGTGCCATGATTTCAGATCTGAACATGTTATTGATTCATTATGATAGTATTGTTTTTGGTCTTATCTATAAGTTATATACACACGTTGTTGTCTGGAACCTATGGCCCCGGCGATGTAAATCGGGATAACCGGAAGGGAATGGCTTTGATGTGAGGATCACATGTGTTCACGGAGTGTTAATGCTTTGCTCCGGTGCTCTATTAAAAGGAGCACCTTAATTGCCAGTAGTTCCCTAGAGGCCCCGCTGCAAACGGGCTGGCAGGACAAAAGATGTTGTGCAAGTTCTCATTGCGAGCATGTATGACTATATATGGAACACATGCCTAGGATTGTCTAGTACTTAGATGCTTTATCTTATTTATCTGCAATTACCCTTTGTTCTGATTGCTATTTGAATTGTCTTGTCCATGCAACGCCCATCCATCCATCCCTATGCCTACCGCATCCCATCACATCGCTTTTGTTACTACTGTCTTTGCTTTACTACTGCTGCTACTTTGTTATTCCTACTACAAAATTGTTGCTACTGATAAACTGCTGTGAGCAAGATTGTTTCCAGGTGTAGCTGAACTGACAGCTAAGTTGTTAAGGCTTATAAATATTCTTTGGCTCCCCTTGTGTCGAATCAATAAATTGGACTTCACTTCCCTCGAAAATACTGCGATACACCCCCTATACTTGTGGGTCATCAAGACTATTTTCTGGCGCCGTTGCCGGGAGCATAGCTTTATTTATCAAGTTCACTTGGATTCTCTATTGTTCGCTGCTATCCATCCATCATGGGTAAGTCTCGTGATGGCAAGTTTCCTATTTTACCATCCACTACAAGAAGAGGTACGGTTCTGAACACCTCTGCTGCTCTTGATTCACCATCTGTTATAAGTAAGCTCGTTACACCACCACATACACATGCTACCCACACTGCTACTACTGCTGAATCTGAAACTTCTGATGCTTATGATGTCGCTTCTCATGCATGATAAAAGTGGTTCATTAGGTCCTTTCCTAGATGCTACGATTGCTAGAACTATAGCTGGAAATACTAAAACTCCTAATGAAGACACTACTACACCTGTTAGTTCACCTAAGTCTAGTGAAAGTTAAGATATTGAAGATGGTTATGTTGAGATGACCGATGAATTTATTAAAGAATGTAAAAACACCCATGATAGGAGCGCTGCTAAGAGTCTCCTTGAGAGGCGTACTATTAGACCCAAATTGGCTCATACTGCTAAGTTTGCTACTTCTCCCATAAACATTATAGATGAAGATTATGATTTCTCTCTCGATCTATCTTACATAGCTATTGTCGAGAAAGAACCTTTTTGTGGGACTAAGAATGAAAGTGCGGTAGCACATATGAATGAACTTTCTACCATGAGTGGCTTGTTTTCTGATGATATTAAGATGCGTACTTACTTTGTTGCCAAGATTTTCCCCTTTTCACTTAAAGGAGAAGCTAAAACTTGGTTTAGTAATTTACCTCCTGGATCTATTGATAGCCCTGAGTGCTTGATTAGTACTTTCCTGCAGAAATATTTTCCTCCTAGTGCTAAACATGCTATTTTGCAGGAACTTTTTGATTTTAAACAGGGAGAAAAAGAGGTATTGCCCGAATCTTGGGCAAGGTTTTGTGCTTTGATTCATGAACAGGCTAGAAGTCCATTACCTAAGAATGACCTTCTTGATATATTTTATAATGGACTAACTGAAGAATCTAGGACATACCTAGATAGTTGTGCTGATTGTGTTTTCAGGAATAGGACTCCTAAGGAAGCTGAGGAATTAATGGCTAAAATAAGCAAGAATTATGAAGATTGGACTCCTCCTAAACAAGCTATACCTGAAGTAATTGTACCTGAACCATCTATTCCTGTGCCTATTCCAACATCAAAGAAGAGGGGAGTTATTGAATTAAATGATAAAGTGATGAAGGAAGCTAAGAAATGTCTTAAGGAGAAGGGAATTAAAGCTGCAGATGTTAAGAATTTACCTCCTATAGAAGAATTATGTAAGCCTATTGCCTACTCATCCACTATTGAGGTACACTCTCTCCAACACTTTGATGAAGGTGATATCCCTTATTCTAAACCTCCTGATCAATGCTTAGAAGAATTCGATATCTTTATTGTTAAGCAAGATAACTTTAATAAAAGAGTGCAAAATCATCTAATGGAAAACACTAGAGCTATTATTGAGTTGAAAGATATTGTGGAAAGAACCTCTAATGATGTTAAAATGATTGTTAAACACTTTCAAATGGTTCAAACTGAAATAGATCAACTTGTTAAAGTGCAAAACGACTTGCTAGTTAATGCTGCTAAAGAAAAACATGCTTATGAAATTAGAACTAGAAGTGGAGCTGCTACCCAGGATCCTCTATATCCTGAGGGGCATCCCAAAAGAATTGAGCAGGATTCTCAACAAACTGAAAATAGTGGTTCTACTCGTAAGAAAAGGAAAAAAAGCATAAAACTATTGTAGAACCCTCTGGACCTGCTATAGATCCTAATACTATATCTATCTCTGATGCTGAAACTGAAAGTGGTAGTGAAGAAAATGAAGTTCCTAATGAAGAAAAAGTTGAAGAAGAACCTGAAAACCACACTAAGAATACCAAATACACTAAAGAGGATTTTATTGCTAAGAAACATGGTAGTGAAAGAGAGCCTTGGGTCCAAAAATCTATGCCTTTCCCTGATAAGAAACACAGGTCAAAGGAAGATGAACACTATAATAAGTTTTGTGAGTGGATGAAACCTTTATTCCTGCAAATTCCTTTAAATGATGCTATTAAATTGCCTCCTTACTCAAAGTATATGATGGATATTGTCTCGAATAAAAGGAAGATCCCTAATGAAGAAATTTCTACTTTGCTTGCTAATTATTCCTTCAATGGTAAGGTTCATAAGAAACTTGGAGACCCAGGGATTCCAACTATCCCTTGCTCTATTAAGAACAGTTATGTTAGAACTGCTTTGTGTGATTTGGGAGCTGGAGTTAGTGTTATGCCTTTCTCTCTCTATAAGAGGCTTCAACTTGAAAAATTAATACCAACTAATATATCTTTGCAAATGGCTGATAAATCTACCACTATTCCTGTGGGTATATGTGAGGATGTACCCGTTCAGGTGGCCCACAATTGCTTGATATTAACTGATTTTGTTGTGCTTGAAATGCCTGAAGATGATAATATGTCTATTATTCTTGCGAGACCTTTTCTTAATACTGCAGGAGCTGTTATTAATTGTAATCAAGGAAAGGTGACCTTCAATGTGAATGACAAGGAACATACTGTTTATTTCCCCAAAAAGATTGAAAGGACTTATGGTTTGAATTCAATTGAACATGTTGAGGGCATTCAAGTTGGAGAAATATATTGTCCCATACCAAGAGAAAAAATTGAAACTATTATGATTGGGACCATTGCTATCAAGGTTGAGGTAACATAATCATTAGTGGAATACAAAGTTTTGCATCATATGGAATTGTTTTGCTAGCAAGACCTGATCAACCTTGTTAACAAAAGGATTTCATTGAACAAAACAATGTTTTCACTATGATTATCTTTGTTTATTTCTATCCTTTCCATTTTAATTTTTGTTTTCGTTTAGCTTTCTTTTTTATTGTTAGTTGCTTGCATGTTAGAGTGTCTTAGAACTTCTGTAGTTCTAGCCTTGTTTTGTCGTTGCATCATGTTTCCAAAAAAATCTGTCTGTCAGAAAAATCATTCTTCTGTTTCTGAAAAATGCCCAAAAATAAAGTGTCTCGAAAAATTCTAGAAAATTCATATTAAATTTTTACGTGAAAAAAGGGGCAGAGGAGTACCTGGGAGGTACCAGGGGGGCCCACCAGGCAGGCACAACACATGGTGGCGCGGCCAGCCCTAGGTGGAGCCATGCCCTGGTGTGGGCCACCCCTGGCCCCCCACTAACTCTCTCACCTGCCACTTTCTTCTCTCTTCCGAGTAAGCTCCAGTTCATTGCTCAAAATCGTGTTCTTGCTATGCTTGCTCTCGATTTTTTCGATCTCTTTGCTCAGTCCATCTTTCTTGCTGAAATTTGGAGCATTTGTTCCCTGGTATGTGACTCCTCCCCTTGTCCAAGTAGATTTGTGTTTAGTGGATTATATATTGAGTATTTTGCTGCTGTAGGTGACTGGTTATGAGGGCTTGTAAGCTTGTTTAATGCTTAGAGATATAGTTTTGATCCATGTTTAGGCCTATTACAAGTCCCTATGAGTAGAATCCTTCATTATATTTACTTTGCAATCACTTGTTTAATATGTGTTTAAATTTCAGAATACCAAGCATGAACAACCATACTTTTGGAGAGATTTTTGAGAGTGATGCACCTAGGAGGTCGAGGCCCTCAAGATCAGCCTCTCAGGCTAGGCCATCATACAACGAAGATCTCATTGCAACTCAGACAGTAGTGAAAGGGATGATGGGGATGCTCACCCATCCTCTTTTCCTTGTTTTACTTTCTTACAAGCTGCAGGTATTCTTGATGATTTCTTGCTACTGATTGAGAGGGTTGGTTTGACCTCATATATGCAAGATGAGAGTGCGCAATACGCTCTGCTCACCAAAACTTTTTTGAGAGCTTCACGTTTACTAACACACCCTATCAGTCGACTGTCTCTTTTAAAATCTATAATATGCCCTTCACCATGCCTTTGGAGAGATTTTGCAGTATTGTAGGTGTACACATGACAGGGACAGTGAAGAAAATTCAAGGGCGACCCGCTGATTTGTTGGAGCTTTACCGAGGGGTGACCAATGATGATGATCGTGTGGCGCAACGCGGAAAGATAAGAAATATCCAACTCTCCCTCTTAGATACTTTGCATATTATCTTGCTACTAGTGTACTGGGTAGGGAGAACACAAGTAATATCTCCAACTATCATTTAGCATTCCTTGCTGGTGCACTTAACAACGATACTCGGTACAATCTTGGCTCGCTTATTGCTCGCCGCCTAGCTGCTAGGGGGCCTATCTATGGGGGCATCATTGCCTCGCGTATAGTCAATGCACTAGGTATTTTAGTGGATCCCAATGATACTATGCTGGCACCACAGAGGCTTGACCTTGTTGCTATGAAAACTCATCACTTTGTCACTGCTACTTCTGATTTGGATAGTCTAGTATATAGGATGCTTTTCACTGACGGGGATGAAAGGGAGATCCTTTTGCCACATCCTTCTTTGTTTAGTGTTCACAGGAGACCGTGGTCGCGCTCCAAGGAGGAGATGGACGAGCAGCTTCGCTTGCTGGGTTTCCACGAGCAGCACCAGGAGGATGTACCCTCCTATGATTACTCCGTGCATTACGAAGGGACGTACTCGAGCTCGCACCAGGACGAGGGGACCTCCTCGTCATACTACGGTGACACGTCATCCTGGCCGGCTTGGGATTGATACCCACTTAGGCCAAAAGCCTAAGCTTGGGAGGAGATACGCCGACACCGCACTCATCTTCATATCATGTTGTGTCGGTACTTTGTATATTCATGTTTTCGTTCTCTTTTTAGTTTTCATTCTTCTTTGCTTTTGATTTCTAAAACACAAAAAGACCAAAAATATTTCTGTTGTTTCTCTTTGGTTTGCTTCTTCTTTTGCCTTGGTTTGCTTTTCCCTTTTGCTTTGTTTGAACTATTCAAAAAAACCCAAAAAGATTTTGCTTTGCTTGTTTTTCCTTTGGTTCTTGTTTAAAAAAATCAAAAACAACAAAAATATTTGTCGTTCTTCTTTGGTTTTTGTGAGTTTGCTACAGGATTCAGCAGTCCTCAGTGGAATATTGGTTTCATATTATTATTCAAGCCACACAAGTGAAGAGCAATAATGAGGATTGATGACAACTTGAGGCGTGGTAAGAGGCTGGTAACGAACTCTATTTGTTTTCATTTTTTGTACATATACTCATCACTATGGGCATGCTTAGTCCATTCATGTAGAGTGTATGCTTTCTTTGGATGCTTAGTAGTTCTTGCTTTCTTATGATTAGCTCCAGCTCGCTAATAGTTTGTAGCATGTCTTATGAATGTTTGCTTGCATTGCTCTATTCATAAATTGGTATGACACTGTGGTATCCTCCTCTGAATGTTTCATTTGAATTGACTTGGCACATGCTCACGCATGCACATGACTATAATAATCAGTTGAGCCTCGATGAATTATTTTGCCTTGAGCATCTTGAATCACTTTCATGCCATGATTAGTCCTATTTTGTTGCAAGCATGATTATGACAGCTATTGCTCTCTCATTTGTCGCTCCCTTACTATTGCTAGTCTTCACTTCCACTGAGTGTTTTACTCATATTTCCAACTCCCTTAAACCAAATATTGCCAAGGTGTCCACCATACGTACCTATTAGCATCATTTGCTACTTCCATGCATATTCAATATGCCTTGTTTTCTTCCGAATAGAATGTTTGCTTGTTATGAGAAAGTTAGTTAGTAAAGCTCTCACGAACTTAATGGCACACTTTATTTCCTGCACTTAATAAACCTGAACCATTGTGAACTCTCCGTGAAAGTTATACGCTTGCTAATTATAGGCTAGGGATTAGCAGAACCGTGTTGTCATAGGGAATGCTTTCAACACTTGTAAATATATACCCAGTTGATACCTTGCTCTTTTGTTTGTGGATGTCGTCGGTGTGAAATAAAAGGGGAGCTTGTAAGTCCATGGAGTTATGTATGTGTGATAGAGAAACGCTCGGGTCATTGGTTCAATCCATGCTGACATGGTGGAAACCTGCAGCGTAACCATAATGATATCTATGAAGCATTCTTCTTATAAAAAAAGAGAGAGATAGCTATTGAGAAAAAGAAAAAAAAGAGATTTATGAAAAGAGGAAAGAGATAAAAAAGCACCATTTTCCCATGGTAAATAAGAAGATTGCTGAGATACTCATTGTCTGCTTGCCTTGTCATTTTGATATGGGGATTCTTCCATATCATCGGGCAAGGGGTACCCCATTGACGGTTCTCAATGATACGCACATATTCACGATGACAAGAACTTACCGGTAACTAAAGTTGAGTAGCATGAGGAGCGACCCTCGTACTCAAGGGACATGGGATTTTCAGTTTATAGTCTGTCAAGCATATAACTCAGATTGGATCTCACTTTCACCTTAACCACATTAAATATGCTTATGATAGGGGCAATGAGAGCTCAAAGCTAATGAGTACCATACTTTCAGCATTTGGAAGCCTTTCAAATTATTCAAAACCTTTTCCTTTACTTATTGAGTCTCCATTTATTCTTTGAGCACCTTCTTGAGAGCATAGTTGTCATTCGTTGTGCTTGTCCCATTACTTGATTATTTGTGTTATGACTTTGATGCTTGTATCCTTGATATCTTTGCTTCTAGTCATCACTTGAACTTCAGAGGTGCCTTGATATTCATAATCAAAGGCAAGCGAGATACCACTCTATCATACCTTTTTATGAGCATCATAATGTTGCTTATGTTTATGCTTCATGCTACTTATTATTTTTGAGTTGGAATCTCTCCATAGCATGCAATTCCTATTAAGTAAACTTAGTTGCATATTCTTTATTATGAATTGTCTAAGTAGTTGATCACGTTGCTGAGAATATTTACATCATATGAAGCAAATGTGTTTGTGAAAGTTCTTTTATCGCACTCAGTTTTCAACTGAATTGCTTGAGGACAAGCAATAAGCTAAGCTTGGGGGGAGTTGATACGTCTAAAACGTATCTACATTCCCGAACAGTTTTGCTATTGTTTCTCCTCTAAACTTGTGTGATTTGGATGCAACTAACGCGGACTCATGTTGTTTTCAGTAGAATTGCCTTGGTGTCTACTTTTTGTGCAGAAATCAACTATCAGGAAAAATCCCGGAAAATATGCCAAAAATCCTATTTCACCCGAAGACTCCAGGAGCCAGAATACGAGACGGAGAAGAGCCAGGGGGTGGCCACACCACCTGGTGGCGCGGGTCAGGCCAGGCCGCGCCAGGGGGTGGTGTGGGCCCCCCAGGCACCCCCTCGGTCTCCCTCTTCGCCTATAAGTTGCCTCTTGGCCTAAAAACCAAGGGGGGTTCGACGTTTTTCCAGAAGGAGTTCCGCTCCGCCGCCACCACCAGATTCCACGAAACAGCACCAGAAACTCCATTCTGGCACCCTGTCGGGACGGGGAATTGGAGGAGATCATCGCTATCATCATCACCATCGCTTCTCCATCGACCATCCATGTTTCCCCCATCTATGAGTGAGTAATCCCCTGTTGTAGGCTATGGGGATGGTAGGGATTGGATGAGATCATTCATGTAATGGCATCAGATTGTTAGGGCATGGTGCCTAGTATCTATTATTAGTGCTTTTTGACTTTGTTGCAACTTGTTATGCTTAATGCTTGTCACTAGGGCCCGAGTGCCATGATTTCAGATCTGGACATGTTATTGATTCATTATGATAGTATTGTTTATGGTCTTACCTGCAAGTTGTATACACACGTTGTTGTCCGGAACCAAAGGCCCCGAAGTGACAGCAATCGGGATAACCGGAGGGAATGGCTTTGATGTGAGGATCACATGTGTTCACGGAGTATTAATGCTTTGCTCCGGTGCTCTATTAAAAGGAGCATCTTAGTAGTTACCTTGAGGCCCCGCTGCAAACGGGCTGGCAGGACAAAAGATGTTGTGCAAGTTCTCATTGCGACCACGTATGACTATATATGGAACACATTCCTATGATTATCTAGTACTTGGATGCTTTACCTTATTTATCTGCAAATGCCCTATGTTCTGATTGCCATATGAATTGTCTTGTCCATGCAACGCCCGTCCATCCATCCCTATGCCTACCGCGCTTTAATCCTACTATTTACTGCAATTGTTACTACTGTCTTTACTTTTACTACTGTTATTACTTACTATTGCTACTACAAAATTGTTGCTACTGATAAACTGCTGTGAGCAATATTGTTTCCAGGTGCAGCTGAATTGACAACTCAGTTGTTAAGGCTTATAAATATTCTTTAGCTCCCTATGTGTCGAATCAATAAATTGGGTTTCACTTCCCTCGAAAATACTGCGATACGCCCCCTTATACTTGTGGGTCATCAAGAAGCTACTCGGTTTTCTAGTGTCTAGCCGAGGTATTGAAGCTAAGCCGATGAAAATCCGGGCTATAGAGAGAATGGAACTGCCAAAATGCGTTAACGATGTGCAGAAGTTCACTAGTTTCCTGGCATCGTTATCCGGTTTGTATGCCGGCTGGGAGAGAAGGCCTTGTCCCTCTACTAGTTGATGAAAAAGGCAGATAAATTTACATGAACACCACAAGCGGATAGCGCATTTCGAGAGTTAAAAAAGATGTTGTCTACCGCACAGATCCTAGCCACACCACTACCCAAGGAGCCAATGTTGCTCTATGTAGCCGCGACCAACCGAGTCGTAAGTGCAGTAATCGTGGTGGAGAGCGAAGAAGAGGGAAAGTCGGTGCAGAGGCCGGTATATTATTTGAGTGAAGTGTAATCGGCTTCAAAACAGAACTACCCTCACTATCAGAAGATGGCGTATGGCATGTATATGTCGGCCAAGGAACTCAAACACCCCATCAAGGTGATATGTGAGGCTCCCATATTAGAGATTATGAGTAACAAAGATGCTAGTGTCCGAATAGCAAAATGGGCAATTAAGCTAGCCCCATATGCACCACTGTTTGACAGGAGCGATGCGATCAAATCGCAGGCTGTTGTGGATTTCTTTGTGGACTGGGCCGAGATGCAATACTAACCACCCCTGCCGGACTCCAATTATTGGTGAATGCATTTTGACGGATCAAAACTGAAAGAAGGCCTAGGCGCCGGAGTAGTCCTTACCTCGCCCAAGAAGGATCAATTAAAGTATGTCCTCCAGATCCACTTCATAGCCTCGAATATTGTCATAGAATATGAGGCACTGGTGCATGGCCTCAAAGTGGCAAAAGAAGTGGGGATATGTCCGAAACAATGCTTTGGAGACTCAGATTTGGTGGTGCAACAAGTGTCTGACAACTGGGATGCATTGGATGCTAACATCGCCCTTTACAGATTCCATGTTCAAAAGATAAGCGGATTTTTCGAAGGATGTGAATTCCATTACATACCTCGGATTGAAAACGAGGCGGCCGATACACTGTCCAAGTTGGGCTCATCCCGGAAACCAATCCCGCCAAATGTTGCTTTGGAGCACTTGAGAAAACCATCTATCACACCATCGCCTAAATCCGACTCAATTTATATCCCAGCACTCTCCAGGTCAGGAGCTGCACCTATGGAGTTAGATTGGGGAGGTGCCTCAGCAAACCCGGGGACTGCTTCAGCAAACCCGAGGACTGCCTCAGAAAACCCAGGGACTGTTCAGCCAAACCCGGCATGAGTTATGTTGGTGGATGTGATGGAAATTGATGAGGAACCTTTTCCCGTCCGAGCTATACCCTATTGGGCCAAGCCAATATTTGACTTCCTGAAAGAAGGAATCTTGCCGAATGATGAGGTACTCTCAAGGCAGATCCAAAGAAGGGCAAAGGCCAATACCATTATCAATGCCAAACTATATAAGAGAAGTGTAACCACAGTGCTGCAACGATGCATGGACCCGGAGGAAGGACTAGACATACTCTGGGAAATCCACCAAGGAGAATGTGTCCACCATGCATCTTCAAGAGCATTAGTGGCAAAGGCTTTCTAACATGGATTTTATTGGCCAAGTGCTTTGGAACAAGCAGAAGATTTGGTGAGGAAATGCAATGGCTATCAGAGATACGCCACAAAAACCCACCTACCAATGTCGGAACTCAAAACTATCCCCATTACTTGGCCATTTGATGTATGGTGCCTAGACATGGTAGGTCCATTTAAGCCGGCTAAAGGAGGAATGACCCATATCCTAGTTATGGTGGACAAATTTACTAAATGGATTGAAGTGAAGCCAATCAGGAAATGCGACGGGGCGACCGTGGTGCGTTTCCTCAAGGATATAATCCTGAGATATGGCTACCCCCATAGTATCATAACTGATAATGGCACAAATTTCGCCGAAGGAGCATTTGCGAGGTTCTGCTGAGAGAAGAAAATCCGGCTGGATGTAGCCTCCATGGCCCACCCCGCATCGAACGGACAAGTGGAAAGATCCAACGGACTGGTGTTGTCCGGGATAAAACCCCGGCTCATAGAGGCGCTACAAAGATTAGCGGGGTGCTAGATAGAAGAACTACCAGCGGTACTGTGGAGTCTAAGAACAACTCCAAATCGATCAACAGACTATACGCCATTTTTTCTGGTATATGGGGCAGAAGCTATATTACCATCCGACATAGAGCATGATTCGCCAAGGGTCACCCAATACACAGAAGCCGAAGTGCGCGAAGCCCGGCAAAATGATGTTGATTTGCTGGAAGAAGCGAGAGAATTGTCCTTGTCCAGATCCGCCATATATCAGCAAAATCTCCAACGCTACCATAGCCGGAAAGTAAATCCCTGAGTTTTCCGGGAAGGTGATCTGGTACTTCGGCTGGTGCAGCGCACCACTGGCATGCATAAGTTATCCCCTCCATGGGAAGGACCGTTCATTGTAAGCAAAGGTTTGCACAATGATTCCTACTATCTTATCGATGCACAACCATAGGAGAAGAACAAGGCGGACAGGTCCAGAGAGGAATCTAAGCGACCGTGGATTGTAGCATTACTTCGTCCCTTTTACACCTAGCAAAGAGGTGAATGTATCCGAGTCACTCGTATGTCGGTATGTATGTCGGCAATGAGCTTATCAATGAAATTTCAGCACCCCCAGCAGAAACTCGGGGACTGCCATAATAACTGTCTTTCTTATTTAAATGTTCTTTATATGTCGGTTGGCTTACATTGCTTGTACCTTAGCTGGATTAGTAGTGTATGAGCACCAAAAACCCAACTCTTCGACTTTGCTGCTGTCCAACAAGAATTGGATTCATGGCAAGCAAGAGAACAAGTTTGGAATT
Organism: Avena insularis; assembly: GCA_023614405.1. NCBI lineage: Eukaryota > Viridiplantae > Streptophyta > Magnoliopsida > Poales > Poaceae > Avena > Avena insularis. The sequence goes on from CM042696.1 coordinate 117,651,429, forward strand.
GCGAAGTACATGAAAAAAGACTAAGGGAAAGAACCCCTTGTTTACTTTATTCGGACATTTGTTTTTCGGACTAACCCCTTGTTTACTTTATTCGTCTATCACCGGATTATTTTGAGCTAATCTCAAAGTTTCAAGTATTGTTAAGTCAATTTTCTGTACCTCGGACTCGTAAGTCGAAAAACCAAATCAAGGTAGACGCGAGCCGAGTCAAAAATTGGGAGAACAAGAAAAGGAAACTCGGGGACTTCGCCCACGATAGTCCGACATTAAAAACTTAGTAGAAAACATCACACGTTGTAGAAAAACCAAACCAAGCTACTTAAATACATCTTCACCCGGCATTCCGAGGATCTGACAAATATGGTTAAGTGTTTTCAAGGAGCAGGGGCAGAAGCCGAATCATCGGCCGACAGTGGAGGTACTTCAGAATTCGTGGGCGGGGCGTTAGCCTCGGCCTCATCCTCGGGGTTGGCCTCTCCCTTGCCATCTTCCAGATCCTCAGCTTCGTCGCCAAGTTCGGAGGCCTCGCCCTTGCTTCCTTCGTATTCCTCGCCCTCTGAAGCAGCTTCACGTCAAATACATCGAGGTAGACCCCTCATTCCAAGCATGGCAGAAGGAGTACTGGATAAGCTTGTTAGCACAGGCTTTGCGACGCACAACGCACTCCGGATTTTTGGACCACTTTGATCTGGTGCGCATGCGAGTGAGCAGCCCCAAGTCTATTCCTTCATACCATGACAGGACGAAATGCAGTGCGATATCAGCCCCCGCTCGTGCAGCAGATTCTCGCCACAGGTTCAGCTGATGCTCACACTCCATCATCTTTGCTATAAAAGCAGCGTTTCCTTTGGGAGTGGGCTCAGTGGGCCAGAGAGAGTTGAACATCCGCATTGCCGCCGGCATGATATCAGCACCATAGTTCTTAACCAGCTCCATGCGAGTGACGAGGCTCACCAGCAGATCCTCTGTCTCATAAGGGATTAACCCGACAGTAGGACCTGTGGGAATACCATGTTGCTCGCGAGATTGGGCTACAACAGCAACAACAAGAGTATCACCTTCTAGAAACTTGCCTAAGTACAGAACAGAGAAATGAAAATCGGTCAAGGGAAAGAAACTTACGGGAAATCTGGAAGAGGAGACGCTGAAGGTCGGCATGGACATTGGCACTATGGGCCTGGAGTTTCTCATATTCCGAGGTCACTAACGTAAGTTTTACGTCAGCTTCCTGCAGTAAGTCCTGGTCCTTGGAAATTTGCGTGGTTAGAAGCTCTTTTTCCTCGGCAAACTCCTGGTCAGCCTTATCCAGTTTGGATTTGTGGAGTGATGCGCTCGACTTTCAACGTAGAGCTCGTTGGGAACCCCAAGAGGAAGGTACGATGAGCACAGCAGTAAGTTTTCCCTCAATTATGAAACCAAGGTTTAATCGAACCAGTAGGAGCAAGGAAACACCCCAAAGGTGTTACTAGCTGAGCTTTGGCAGGGTGCACTACCGGTGCTAGTAGCAACGTGGAGACCTGCACAACACAACCACAGAACTTTGTCCCCAACTTGCGATGAGGTTGTCAATCTCACCGTGTTTTGCGGAAAACAAAGGATTAAACGTATCGAATGGAAAGAAGTAAAAGTTTGCAGAAAGTAAACACAAAGCAGTAAAAGATTGTAGATGTATGTAAAAGACAAGGACCGGGATCCATAGTTCACTAGAGGTGGCTCTCCTTAAGATAGATAACATGCTGGGTGAACAAATTACAGCGGGGCAATTGACAAACACCGAGAAAGCAATACATGCATATACTAATCATCTTGACTCCTCTGAGACTTGATTGGGCATTACAACATAATACATAGACCGCCATCCAACTGTATCTATGACTAATAATCCACCTTCAGGTTATCATCCGAACCCCCTCTAGTATTAAGTTGCAAGCAACAGATTATTGCTTTACGAACTGCGTGTAAAGTAAACAATACGATTGTTCTATGAACAAAGGATTGTTGTTTTCTCCCTAGTAGCAACAGCACATCTAGTACCTTAGAGATTTATGTCACTTCCCAGATTACGGAGGCATGAACCCACTATCGAGCATAAATACTAACTCTTGGAGTTGCTAGCATCTACTTGGCCAAGATAGCTACTAACAACGGAAAGAATGCAAGATCTCAAATAACAAAGACATGATAGAATCAATAATCAATCTAAAATAGCATCTCAATATCCATCGGATCCCCGCAAACACAACACATATGAATTACAAATAGATGATCTTGATCATGAACGGAGCTCACAAGATCTAAACATGAAAGCACAAAGGAGGAGAAACCAGCCATCTAGCTACTACATGGATCCGTAGTCCAAGGATGAACTACTCACATCCTGGAGGCTTGCATGGTGATGAAGAAGGCCTGTGGTGAATTCCCTCTCGGGGTCTGGAAGAGCCTCAGATCCCTCCCTATCTAGGGATGGAGATGACGGCGGCTACAGACTCTTTCGTGGATTTTTGATCGGGTACTTAGGGTTTTCGTCCTGAGGGCAACTTATAGGCGGAAGGAGAGGCCGAGGGGGTGCCAAGAGCCACCACACCACCCCCTGGCACGGGACAGGCCTGGCCGCGCGGCCAGGTGGTGTGGCCGGCCCCTGGCCCTTCTCCGTCTCGTATTCTAACACTTGATCCCTTCCGGAAAAATAGGCACTTTGGCTTTTGTCCCGTCCAATTCTGAGAATATTGATTTTCTGACTTTCCTGGAACCAAAAATAGTAGAAAACAGGCAGCTGGCACTGTGGCTCTTGTTAATAGGTTAGTCCAAGAAATCATATGAAAATTACTCCAAAGTTGGAACAAAACACAAGAAAGTGGATAAAACCAAGCATGGAACATCAAAAATTATAGATACATTTGCAATGTATCAACATCCCCAAGCTTAACTCCTGCTCGTCCTCGAGTAGTTAAGTGATAAAAAGAAATAATTTTTGAGGCGACATGCACCATCAAAGACTTGATCAAAGTATTTGCAAAACATTCAAAGCTGGGATCATAGTACTTGAATCATAACATGAAAGACAAAGTTCTAGCAATAGGCAAAGAAACTATGATGCAACATGAAAAGGAACAAATAAATGATTCATGAATAATAATGCTTTGCAAGACGTTTGTTTGTTTCACATAAAGAAAACATAGCATAATAGTATTCAGCTTGTCCCTTAATAGAGTAGCAAGTATAAATGCATAGGACACCTTCAAAGTTCATAAGAGTGACTAGATACAATAGTTTCAAACAAGCAATAACAAGTTATGCATCAATCAACTAGTCCTAGGACAATGCACATAGAACTAAGAATGGCCACTATGCTCTCAAAGTAAGTGCATAAAGATAGAAGGTGGAGACTCAATATAATTGTGGAAGAAAGGCCTTTTGTAAAAGGAAGTAGGGATTCAAGTCTCATAAAGAGCTTCCAAAAATTATGGTACTTATAGCTTTCAGCTCTCATTGCCCCTATCATAAGCATCTTTAAGGTGATTAAGGTTAAAGTGACACAACTAAGAGGATATGCTTGACAAGTTATAAACCGAAATCTCATGCCCCTTACTTACGAAGACCGATCCTCATGCTACTCAACTTCAGTCACGAGTAAGCTCTTGTCATTGTAAGTATATGTGTATCATTAAGAACCTCAACGGGGTACCCCTTGCACATGATACGAGAGCTTTCCCATAATCAAAATGACAAGGCAAGCAGACAATGAGCATCTCAGCGATCTTTTTATTTGCTATTTGCATAGGTTTTTATTGAGGATGCTTCATAGAGTGCTCATTATGGTGATGCTGCAAGTTTCCACCATGATTAGGCATGGCTTAGGTTAGCGGCCCAGGCGTTTCTCTAACACACATACAAACTCCATGATCTTACAAGTTCCACTTTTATTTCACACCGTCGGGATCCATAAGCAAAAGAACATGATATCAACGGGGTACAAAGTACAAGTGCAATGTTGAAAGCGTTCCCCACGAAACATGGTTCTTCTAATTTCAACTTATAAAGCGCAAGAATATACACAACAAAGAAGGACCCAATGGTTCAAGTTTATTAGAGGCAATAAAGTAAAGTCTGCCATCAAGTTCGTGAGAGCTTTAATCACTAGTTTTCTCATAACAAGTGGAAGGTAAACAAAAGCATGAATATACTTGGAATAGCATAAGCTAGTAGGTAGGTATGGTGGACTCTTTGTAATAACTTGGTTTAGGGAGTTGGATGCATGAGTGGAACTCATACTTCGTTGTGGAGGCTAGCAAAAGACTGGGAGCGACAAACTAAGAGAGCAATAATGGCCATAATCATGCAGAGCGACAAAACATCATTGATCAAAGCATAAAGTAATACTACAAGTTGAAAACTAAAGGATCATAAAGGCTATGGTGACTTGTGACAGTCATAACATGGTGTGAGCATGTGCCAAGTCAACCCAAATAAAGCATCAAAGGAGAATACCACTATACTATGCTTTAATATGCTAAAACAACGCATGATTCATCCAAGGCACATTAAGAAATCTCAATTGTTTATAACAAGTCATGCTACAGCAAAGAATACTAAGCATAAAGCCAAAACAATATCAAGCACGGCATGCCAAAGCATAGCTACAGTCAAAAACGAGCTCTTTTTACCATATAAGCATGAGCTTTCCTACTCTTTTCCAAACCAAACCAAACTAATTGCAAACCAATGTATGAAAGAGGGGGTCCAACCAACATATTCAGAAAACTAAGCAAACCAAGCAAACTAAAAACCAAAACGAAAACGAAAACAAAAAGGAAGACGCTCCAAGAAAAACACAATTGTGCATGAAACAGTAAAAATGAAGCGTTTGGAAGAAACCTGGGATTTTTATTGATGAAGAAGGGGATGCCTTGGGCATCCCCAAGCTTTGACGCTTGTACTTCTTGGATATTTCTTGGGGTGACACGCGTGGCATCCCCAAGCTTGAGCTTTAGTCCATCCTTCATCTCATTGCTCATTCCTTCCATACACCTGAAATTTTTCCTTCATACAAAACTTCACACAATCTCATTAGCAACATTAGTGCACTTAAGATAAATAAGTCTCAAGGTTCAGTTCTAACACCAAATAAACTTTCATTAGAACACTAGATACTGTAGCACTTCCCTCAAAAAGCTCAATTCCCCAAAGTAACTCAAGAAGGAACTAACAAGAAGCAAATGCAGAAAATGGCAGAAATCTGTCAAAACAGACCAGCAGGTAAAGACGAATTTTTTCGAAGACCTTATGTTGCTCAAATCAAAAAGTGTTGAACTAAAGAAAGTTATATAACAACCTGGGTCAGAAGCACAAAACATTACAGCTCAATCCGACGTACATAGCTCTCTCAAGAATTTTTACGGTGAAGCACAAGAATCTGTTTCGGGACAGCAACTTTCCCAATCATTACTTCACTCTCATTAGAGGTTACTCTTGGCACAAAAAGCAAATAAAAAGGATAAGGAGAGGTTATTACAGAGGTAATAACTTCCAAGACTCAACTAAAACTCTTGGGTTATCTCCCAATAAGTACTTTTCTTTAATGCCTTTAAGTTAGGCATGAAAATTTGAGAAGATGCTCTCATAGGAAATATGAATTGAAGTAAAAAAGAGCATCAAGAAGCAAATTCAAAACACATTTAAGTCTAACCCACTTCCTATGCATAGGAATCTTGTATGCAAATAAATGCACAAAGAACAAAGTGATAGGTATAGGAAGATAAAACAAAAGTAACTTCAAAACTTTCAGCACATAGAGAGGTGTTTGATTACCATAAAAACTTCTACAACCATATTTTCCTCTCTCATAATAATTTTCAGTAGCCTCATGAATAAACTCAACAATATAACTATCACATAAGGAATGTTTTTCATGATCTACAAGCACTAGAGATTTATTATAAGCATTTTAAAAAGAATCCTCGGGAACATAACATTCACCCTATCCATTGATAAGCATGGGGGACAATCAAATAATGTAAGGGATAAAGAGTTACTCTCATTAGAAGGTAGGCATGGGTAGATACATTCTTCCTCCTTTTGTCCATCACTCTCCTCCTCTTTTTAATCTAATGAGCTTTCAGGTTCAGCAATTTCTTCTTCCATGGAGGTTCTAGTAGGCGGTGGTTCATCTATTACCTTAGCAGTCATAAAACTGTTCCCAAATAGGAAACTGAGTGAGCTATCCATAATGAAATAGTGATTGGAGCAGAGCTAGTCATAAAGGTAACTTAAGAAAGGAACTAATTTTTTTCTATTTTTCCAATAAGAAAGCAAACTAGTAAAACTAATTTTTTTATGTTTTTGAAAGAACAAAACAAGCAAACAAACCAAAAAGAAAGCTAAGCAAAACAAAAACAACAAAGTAAAGAGATTGGTTATGAGGGACTCCCCTTGTGAATATGTCCTTGCATCCCCGGCAACGGCGACAGAAAATCTTGATGCGCTCGACTTTCAACGTAGAGCTCGTTGGGAACCCCAAGAGGAAGGTACGATGAGCACAGCAGTAAGTTTTCCCTCAGTTATGAAACCAAGGTTTAATCGAACTAGTAGGAGCAAGGAAACACCCCAAAGGTGTTACTAGCTGAGCTTTGGCAGGGCGCACTACCGGTGCTAGAAGCAACATGGAGACCTGCACAACACAACCACAGAACTTTGTCCCCAACTTGCGATGAGGTTGTCAATCTCACCGTGTTTTGCGGAAAACAAAGGATTAAACGTATCGAATGGAAAGAAGTAAAAGTTTGCAGAAAGTAAACACAAAGCAGTAAAAGATTGTAGATTGTATGTAAAAGACAAGGACCGGGATCCATAGTTCACTATAGGTGGCTCTCCTTAAGATAGATAACATGCTGGGTGAATAAATTACAGCGGGGCAATTGACAAACACCGAGAAAGCAATACATGCATATACTAATCATCTTGACTCCTCTGAGACTTGATTGGGCATTACAACATAATACATAGACCGTCATCCAACTGCATCTATGACTAATAATCCACCTTCAGGTTATCATCCGAACCCCCTCCAGTATTAAGTTGCAAGCAACAGATTATTGCTTTACTGAATCAAGGTAAAGTAAACAATACGATTGTTCTATGAACAAAGGATTGTTGTTTTCTCCCTAGTAGCAACAGCACATCTAGTACCTTAGAGATTTATGTCACTTCCCCAGATTACCAGAGGCATGAACCCACTATCGAGCATAAATATTAACTCTTGGAGTTGCTAGCATCTACTTGGCCAAGATAGCTACTAACAACGGAAAGCATGCAATATCTCAAATAACAAAGACATGATAGAATCAATAATCAATCTGAAATAGCATCTCAATATCCATCAGATCCCTGCAAACACAACACGTATGAATTACAAATAGATGATCCTGATCATGAACGGAGCTCACAAGATCTAAACATGAAAGCACAAAGGAGGAGAAACCAGCCATCTAGGTACTACATGGATCCGTAGTCCAAGGATGAACTACTCACGCATCACACCGGAGGCTTGCATGGTGATGAAGAAGGCCTCCAGGGTGAATTCCCCTCTCTGGCAGGGTGCCGGAAAGAGCTTCAGATCCCTCTCGATCTAGGGATGGAGATGACGGCGGCTACAGACTCTTTCGTGGATTTTTGATCGGGTACTTAGGGTTTTCATCCCGAGGGCAACTTATAGGCGGAAGGAGAGGCCGAGGGGGTGCCGGGAGCCACCACACCACCCCCTGGCGTGGGCCAGCCCTGGCCGCACGGCCAAGTGGTGTGGCCGGCCCCTGGCCCTTCTCCGTCTCGTATTCTGGCACTTGATCCCTTCCGGAAAAATAGGCACTTTGGCTTTTGTCCCGTCCAATTCCGAGAATATTCACTTTCTGACTTTCCTGGAACCAAAAACAGCAGAAAACAGGCAGCTAGCACTGTGGCTCTTGTTAATAGGTTAGTCCAAGAAATCATATGAAAAGTACTCCAAAGTTGGAACAAAACACAAGAAAGTGGATAATACCAAGCATGGAACATCAAAAATTATAGATACATTTGCAATGTATCATGGAGGTCCTTAAGCCTCTGGATTTCGGTGTTCAGGCGAGTAATCTCCAAGTTCTGGAGGCGTAGCCGAGCTATCTCGTCATCCTTCTTCTTCAGTTTGGCTTGGTGCTTGCCTGCTTGTTTGAGAGAATGTGTCATCAGATCAGGAATAGATACGTTGTCTTCAAGGGCAACTGCAACAGTGGGTTAATCCGGCGGAGCCGAAGTAGAAATATCTACTGAGTCAAAGAGAGAGCGCACAAAGATCGTTTGGAACAAGACAAAATACCTTGGATTTCAGCGAGATTTTTCCGCATGATAATATTTTCAGCCTCAACCTCGGCTGCATAGTCCGGGTAACAAGTTAATACGGATCATGGATAACTCGAATAAATGCAAGTGAAAAGTATCGAGTAAAGAAAGTTACCCTTCCTCTGGTGATCCTCTAAGAGCTTGCCATAACGCGCGCGAACATCTTTGTAGGAGTCCAGTAGGCGCTGGAACTCAACAGTTCGGCGGTTAGTGGTGATCTGAAGAAACAAGACAAGGTTAATTCAAAGGGAGAGTAAGTATAATTCGAAGTCTACAATAACCGGCCAACTGGAACTTAACCTGGCTCTAGGTGTGTGGATATTCGAAGTCTACCAGATCCGGGCCAAGTGGAACTTAACCCGGCTCTAGGTGTGTGGATATTCGAAGTCTACAAGATCCGGGCCAAGTGGAACTTAACCCGGCTCTAGGTGTGTGGATATTCGAAGTCTACAAGATCTGGGCCAAGTGGAACTTAACCCGGCTCTATGTGTGTGGATATTCGAAGTCTACAAGATCCAGGCCAAGCGGAACTTAACCCAGCTCTAGGTGTGTGAATATTCGAAGTCTACAAGATCCGGGCCAAGTGGAACTTAATCCGGCTCTAGGTGTGTGGATATTCGAAGTCTACAAGATCCGGGCCAAGTGGAACTTAACCCGGCTCTAGGTGTGTGGATATTCGGAGTCTACAAGATCCGGGCCAAGTGGAACTTAACCCGGCTCTAGATGTGTGGATATTCGAAATCTACAGGATCCGGGCCAAGTGGAACTTAAATCGGCTCTAACTTCATCACTATTTGAATTCGCTAAGGACATGAACTAAATTTTCTAGGAGCATCCGACCGAGTAACAAGTTACTCCCTCGGAGGCTTGGGGACTAGGGGATATATCTATAAGCATGCATATAAAGTACCATAGCAGAAGAAAAATGTTACCTCCATCATGCGGCCAGCCAAACAAATGGCCTTGGTGGCGGAGTTCATCTAAGCGCTGAACTCCGCTAGGATGAACTTCTCCAGAAAATCATCCTTAGGATCAATAAATTATGCGTTGTTCCAGTTGTTCACATACTCTAGGAGCAGTGGGCTGTAACTTTCGTTGCTGGGAGAGTGACTCGTCACCAAGCCTTTAGTATGGGCCTCTCCCCTCGCGGATTGAGCGGCAGCGGGACTGGTATGCAGGACCAGTTGCCTACTGCCATCTGATCCAGCAGCGAGAGACCCGGAAGTGATGCCCTTGGCTGGCCCGGTAGCTTTCTTGAGCTGGCCAGATGACGCAGAGCACTGGAGAGACCCCGAGGCTGCTGGTCCGAACGGAGCCTGAGAAGCTGTCCGAAAGATGTCCGCAACGGACACCATAGATCCGGATGCAGTAGAGGGAGTTTTCCTTTTTGGAGGCTTGGTGGAGGCTATTACTCCTGCTGGCTTTGGAGCCAAGGTTGGTGCTGGTGCTGTTGATGCTAGTGCTGGTGTTGTTGGTGCTCCGGGTGCTACTGATACTGGTGCTGCTGGTGCAGAAAAGACTAGGGCTAAAGAGGAACTTGGTTGGGGCGGTGCCGATGAAACTGGCACCTCAGAACTAGGTGGTGGCACCGAAGAGGAGGAGCTAGGATGATCCGGCATAGCCGTATCCTAGGCTGCCCCACTACCCCCCACGCCGACGTTGCCCTCCTCGTGGCGAGGTGGGCTCTGGTCAGGGGCAGCCGCTAAGTCCTCTTGAATAGGACTGAGCGGGTGAACGTCGTCGTCACGGGGGAGAGGGACTGCTCCGGATCGGAGAGGCAATGCCGGAGCCGCTCTGGGGAATGACCCTAGGAGCTCTAGAAAATAAAAGTGCAGCAAGTTACGAAGAGAAAGAAAGAACAAATAAAAGGCAAAGACAGAAAGGGAAAGACCCAAGAAAAAATGCAGAGAGACTTACTCATCCGAGGTTGGAGGCGCCTGAGGTTTGGGCGCCCTCCGGACCATGCTCTTGGCCGCTGGCTCGGTCGAGGCTTTCACCCCGGACTTTTTCTGCCTCTTCTTGAGCGGCTGCGCCTCCGAAGCTGCGGTCGAGGTTGCCGCGCGCTTTTGAGAGGGAGTAGGGACTCAACCACCCGTGGCGAGGGGGGAACCTCGTGGACCTGACCGGCTGGGTTAGCTGAAGATTCGAACATAACCAGATATGCGTAAGAGATGGGTACCGGGTCAAGTACCTCCAGAACCTCAACATCCGAGTCATCGTCATCCGGCCAATCCCTTAAAGAAGAGGCCTTACCAGAGGAACGTTTGATGGTATCCGGAGTAGGCAGAAAAGTCTCCGGATCAGGTTCCACCTCATCTGGCTCGGCACGATCCGGCACCCACTTGCTCGCCAGCTCCTGGCCATCCTCTAGTCGTTGCTGAAGGAATCGCTGAGAACAAAGCAGCAGGGGTCAAGTTAAAAGAGGTTGTCCGGCATATAAAGAAGACCCGGAAAAATAATAAAGTGAGAAGTTTACCTCTGGAGGAGGGTTGTCCCGGGTGTAGGGCGCAATCCCCCACTCCCAAGCCTCAGAGAATTCCTTCTCCATGTTGAAGATGGCCTTAACCCGGCGGTAAACTACCAAGTTATCGAGCTCGAAAGAGGAAGTCCGGTGGGGATCAAGGGGGGCGCTCAAGTAGCAGATCTTGTGGGCACGTTTCTGCAAGGGGGAGACCTGACTGCGGATGAAGGTGATCCTAATATCCTTCCCCCGCAGCTTCTCCTTGAGCAGCTCCTTGATCCGGCGGTCAACAAAATTCGCCAGAGCCGTGGGTCTCTTCGGAATACTCTCCCAAAGAGAGGTGTCTGGGGCTCCGAGCTTGAAGGGAAGGAGCCAGATTAGGTCCTCGTCCGTAGTGTTCCGGATGTAGAAGAAAGTCCGGGCCCAGCCTTTGCAAGACTCAAGCCCGGTGACCCGGGGAAAGGCGGACCTCTTGCGGGGAGATATGGAGGCCCCACCGCATTGGGTCAGATGCTTCTCAACCGGAGTAAGCTCCTTATCTGGAACGACATTCTTCCGGAGACCGAAGAACTTAATCCACATCTCCTTGGAGGGCCAGAGGCCAAGGTATCCCTCTATGCTAGAGGCAAAAGAGGAGAGAGAGGTAATGGCGTTGGCAGGGAGATGGTGCGGTTGCAATTGATATGTGGAAATAAAATCATGGAAGAAATCGGAAATAGGAAGGCCGAAGCCACGCTGGAAGTGGGAGAGAAAAACAACGTACTCCCCTGGATTTGGAGAGGGGGAAATCTCATCGGCGGCGAGGCGGCAGGCAACACCGGCGGGGATGCGACGCGTGGCGCATAGCCAATCCAAATCGTCTTCACAGACGAAGGCGTCGTCCCAGCCACCGCGCTCGGGGGCCTCATCTTCCTCTTGCTGTGCGACCACGGCAGCCTCTTCCTCAGTCATGGTGAGGTCGAGGTCTTCGAGGATGAGGTCGGAGTAGAGATAGCCGGCCGCGGGTAACCTAGAAGCACAGGGCCTCGTGGCGTAGATCTTGAACAGAAGCGGCGACGCGGTTGCAGGGAGCGTCTGGACACAGTTGCGGCGGTGCTGCACTAGCAAAGAAGCAGTGGTGGCGGTGGAGTTGTAGCGAAGAAGAAAGAATGCAGGGGAATGCGTGATGTGTGGGGAACCTCCCCAAGATTGCCCCCAGCCCTATATTTAACCGCACGTGCGGGCGCGTAGTGGGATCCTTTGCGGTGGCCCAGCCACACGCAGCGGGCGTGTACGCGACCAAACCAGCCAATCAGACACCCGCCACAACAAGGACCACAAGGAGCAAAAGATCCCGTGACGCGACGTGGTGTTACGGTTACCAAGGCGTTGCTGCAAAGGGACGTGCGTAGCAGTTATTCCTAACATTACAACAGTAACCGACACAGTAAATGGGCGTGACCCTTAAAATGAGACAAAGTGATGATTACCCTCCACGTAGGACGTGGGGAAGCGTATGAGAGAAGGAAAGGTAACTTGGATATGTGAGCCAAGACCCGGCCAGCGAGAGATAACTTGGAATGAGCCAAGGGAACGCAAGAGAAAAAAGTCCGGAATACGGAGTAACTCGGCCAAGGAGGCAAAGATCCGGATAGGGGAACCTGTCGTGGCCTTAACAACAAAAGTTGCTAAGACCGCACCCGCTTCGGGGACTAATGTTGGGGGATACCCCCAGGTAGGGTCACGCCGGGGTATAAAGGCCGAATTAGCCGAGGTACGGCACGGTCAAAGCAAGTGCTGCCCGGGTCACCTCAAGGCAGGCCGACCCACGGAATAACCCGGCCCGTGGGGCATCTCCCTAGCCTTAACCCGGCCGGCATAAAATGTATGTCGGCCATGTTTATCTGTCTAATATGCAGGTACCCTCGTAGCCGGATTAAACGTATGCTAACTGGATTACAACTGGTTTCCAAGAGAAGGAAGGAATCTCCCGCTGGTCAAAAGGTGGCCTTTGCTAGCTGTGTCATGAGCGAAGCAAAGGAGAGGAAAGGACCAGCGGGGCAGGAGCGACCAAGGTGACGTGGGCAGTGTCGGCTGACGTAGCCCGTGTCTGGTGACGCTTAAAGGCAAGGACTACGCGGTGGGTTACGTCCAAAGCCCGGACGAGCCGTTAAAGAGAATAAAGAAGCATCTAGCTTTAGTCGAGGAGCATATTCGGGGAATATGCTGCCACGTGTGTCCTAACATTGTAACCCGGCTCCCCTATATAAGGAGCATCGGGGTCTCTATAGAGAGGGATCGATCATTTTCTCTGTCTAAGGTAGAGCTCTAGAGCTAGGTTGTGAGGAGTAAGAGACATTCTCTTCTTCTCACCAATAGCTTGAGGAGCGCTTGTAAACTCCATTGATACAGGAAATACAACAACATTTGTGCGTAGAATCATCACGTTCTCACTCCCTGGATTCCCTAGCACACATTGGCCTCATCTTTAGCCTATCCATGGTATCTGCCGTGCCACCACCACGACAATATTGTTTGGCGGTTGGACGAGCTGAATGCGAGAAACCTTCAGCTGCGCATGTTGCAATGGCCGAAGGAGCTCACGCGACTTTGGTCCCCGCTTTCTAGCCTCTGCTCGAACCAGTGACGATTTGGGGGTGTTGTCTACAAGAGGTATTGTCCAAAACCCAGCATCTACTCCCTCAGTTTTAAAATATAAGATGTTTTAGCTTTGTGAAGCAAATGTATCTGGACTTGTTTTAATATGTAGGTTCACTTATGTTTAGAGTAAATCTACGTACTAAAAAGAGTCTAGATACATTTTCTTCACAGGCTAAAACATCTTGTATTTTAAAACGGAGGGAGTAGAGTGAATCTACGTACAAAAAAGAGTCTAGATACATTTTCTTCATAGGCTAAAACATCTTGTATTTTAAAACGGAGGGAGTATCTCTTTCGTCAAGTTGGCCAAGGCCAATCGAGCGGCTTCATTTCTCTCCGGCGTACTACCTCTGTTCGGGATTATTAGTCCTAAGGGCCAAGTTGCTAATACCAAGACACTCCATAACTCTCGCATTATTCTTTGCATGCTCCAATAGGCTTACATGCATGAGAGAAGTCAGAGGAAAAGGAGAACATGCATTGGACGAGATAGACTAATAAATAAAATAACGCTTATAATCTCAAACAATGTAAAAAAGCTCTCCGGACCTATAATTTCAAAACAGAGGTAGTAGTTGGTTAAAAAAGGCCTTACCGAGGCGACCAAGCAGATTATGAAAAGTCGACGATACCGACACGCTCGGATCCTTTCTCCTGATGTTAAGTGGGTCACAAGTCAGGGACGCAGTCATAGAGATGCGGGCGAGATCGCTACATTGCGCAGTCACCTCCCAGGCGCGTATCCTTCCCGTGGCGAACCGGCAGTTCTCCTTCAGATTCACGGAGATGGACCATGTCTACAATTAAATGGGCCGTGTTGACTAGGCCATTTGCGGGCTAGCTAGGGAGGATTATTCATTGTTATTCCTCTCCATATCTTTTACCTATTTTTCTTACGAAAGATCAACGCTTTTTGCTAGAAAGGTTGTCATGATTCCCATTTTCTCGATTAAGGTTGTACTCCCTCCGTTTTAAAATATAGGATGTTTTATCTTTGTGAAAGTGTATCTAGATATCTTTTAGTGTATAGGTTAACTCTAAATATGTGTAGATTCATCTAGTTTTGGAGTGAACCTATTACCTATACACTAAAAGATGTCTACATACATTTTTTACAAATCTAAAATATCTTATATTTTAAAACGGAGAGAGTATTTATTAACGCGATAGTTTGCGTCAAGATGATACAAAATCTGATGCACATGGCCCAGACAGAAGGTATAAAAGTTCGACATAGACTCTTCACAAACTATACAGAGTAAAGAAAATGAAATATTTTTCGGAAAAAAAACCAAAAAAAACGACGAATGACCAGTACAGTTGTTTCTTTGTATTGTTTGTTTTCGTTGCTCACAACTCGTGCGACATGGTTTCGGAGGATAAGTTGTGTTGGTTTGTTGCGGCGTCTAGCGAAAAATATGTTCTAACTCTGGAATATCTCTCTCGAAATAGCCTTTCACCCGCTATATTAATATAGCAACCACATGATATAACTGCCAGATTGCCAGATTACTGCTGGGGCAAACAGCACATCCAAATCCAAAAGAAACAAAAGAGAAAAAAGAAAAGTAAACAATGCTGACACCGGCGGATCAACGAAAACAAGGATGACCCGCACCCGCTGCGCCCTCCCGAGGATTCCCACCATGATCCTAGCACTCAGAATCGCCGCGTACCAAGCAGTACCTCCAAGAAGGAAAGCGACGACAACGACGCTACTGCCCGAACTAGTCCTAGGGTTTTCCCCGGTACGCTACGGGTAGTGGGGAAGAGGTACACCCGACGCCCTTCAGCAAGGAACGGTGACACTCGCAAGCGTCACCACATCGGTGTCGAGACGACAAAGATTTCTCTCGACCCCCAAAAACCACATCTCCGAACGATTCTTAGCGCTCCACCAAGCTTTCCACCCACCAACATACGCCACCACGGTTCTGAAGTCAACCTCGTCGTCTCACCATGACAAGCCTTGCGAAGCCGGCCGGACCGAGAAGAACCGGTCATAGACAAGGAGCAACAATACCACAACCACGCGGAAGGGAGCAGCCTCCACCGCCATAGACGGTAGCCGACCGGACGCAACGTCAAGAGCACATCGGGGCACATTGGAGCCGGAGGGCGGCATCAGCACAACCACCTGGAGGACATCCTCTACCGCTATCGGCAGGTGCCGACCGGACACGGCAGCAGGAACATACCAGGCCAGGTAGGCCCGGCCGGACCCCAGACAGGTCCGTGAAGTCCCCACCGCCATGCTGCAGCACGTAGGCCAACACTGCCCTCTTGATCGGCGCCATAGGCCCGGCCGAGCCTAGATCGAACCCGTGAAGCTTCTCCTGCTGCGCTGCAGCAGTCGTGGTGTTGTCGCCGCCCCCATCACGAACGACCCCTCCTTCCAACCCGAGACGGTGCATCTGAGTTGACCCAACCGTCCCGACCCAGATCAGGCCCCAAAGGCCCAGATCTGGGCCAGCAACCGGCGGCCAGAACCCTCCACGCCGCCCAAGCTACCAATTGGAGGCACCACCACAACGCCTATCACCCTGCACAGCACCAGGAATCCCGCCACCGAGCCGGACCGTCGCCGCCGAGCTGCACCTCTAGGCACCGGACTGCCCCGCGCCATCCAGAACCGGAAGGGGAATGGCCTTATGGCCACCGCCATCGACGCCGCAGCCAACGGCGCCGCCAGACGCCGGTGACGGAGAGGGAGGAGGAGGGGAAGCGAGGCGGCGGGAGAGGACGCGGTCCGGCCGCCGTGGGGGCAGCGCGGGTCGCGGTAGGTGGGAGACGGTCTATCCTCCACCAATCGTCGTGATGTTCAGAAGTCTTTTTTCCCTAACTCCGGAATCTAATCAGCTATCTTTGACATCTGAGCAAATGCATGTCTGGGAATTCAGTCTGTTTATTATCTCCATCTATCGGAGCCCCTTGCTAAGGGTTTGGGTAGTCAAGTGAAAGAAAACTCAACTCTGTTTTGTTTATAATATCTGTCTTAGAACCCCAAAGCATGGGGCGGGGGGTCCAATTAGTCAAAATTTGGATGTATCAATATACTTCTTTCGGTCCAAATTATTATTTTTAGATTTGTCTAGTTTCAGATGTATCTAATCATGTTTTTTTGCTAGATACACTCGAATTTAGAGAAATCGGTGAATATTAATTTGGATCGGAGGTAATACTAAATAATGTTTAGATTTATTTAAATTTTGACAAATCTGCTACATCTATTTAGAGACGGAGGGGGTATAACATTAAAAAAAAACTGCTTTGCTACTCTTGACATTAACATGTTCATTATGATCAATCATTTGGCATCCTTGGACGAAAAACTTTGAGCATGTTGCCAATTTCGACAAAGACCATCATTCGCCGAAAGAAGAAATCGACGGAGACGGTCGACACGGCGAGAAAGGTGGATCAGTGACGCCACCGGCATCGACGGGCTCGTTCCCAGAACAGCTCCTCCTGGCGCAACCGCGCCTCCTCCTCTTCATGCACCAACCACGCCTCGTCGTAGGCTTGTATCGCCTCGGCGGCGTATTCGGCCGTCGCCTTGGCTTCCTCGGCGGCTTCCCTGGCCAGCGCCCTGGCCCTGGACGCTTCTGGGTCCAGCACCTTGGCTAGCCACGCGGCCTGGACAGCCTCCTTGCTGAGCGCCCTCGCGGCCTCGTAGGCGTCCTCCCTGGCGTACTTCGCGGCCTCCATGGCGTCCGCCCTGGCGCTCCTTCGCGTGGCCATGGGACGTCGCGTGCACCACAGCTATATAGCTTGTTCGGCGCTGAAAAATCTACACCCGGCGTGCGATTGTGATCACTGGGGTCAGTATAAATAGTAGCCCAGCCCACGTACGACGGACACCGGCGTCGAGTCGGGGTCGGAGTCGATTTCTTAACCGATTGTGATCCGTCTCCCGGCGTACACGTACGCTAGCTGTTGCCTAAATACTCAGCTCGCGAATTTCCCTGCAAGAAAACATGGATCTACAGCTCCACAGTCCACGGAGCCAAGCAACCAGTACGTATGTACGCGCCACGCACACACGCGCGCGCGCGTTACCCACACGCAGCTACCTGGTCATCTCCTCTTCTGAGTTCTGACTGACCACACTAGCCAGTGCGCAACTTGATGAGAAAACATCCTCCTGGACTCTGGACCGTAGGGAGGATCGGAGCACCATCAATTCAAGAGGAAATTGCATGTAACACCATATGTTGGGACACCTTTTGCACGGAACCACAACAATGACTATTTTTTGCACAGAACACCATATTTTGCTGTAATTGTTGCACAAAACACTAAATAGAGTTGTTAGCTCGTTTGACACATAATTAAGCCCCTGGCCCTCTGATAGTACTTACGTGGACTCCAGCGTGGACCCTGACCACAACCACCACCGTGGCCAACGATGAATGTCGGCGTGGCCAGCGAGCAGGAGGCAGCCGATGCGCCTCCATGGAGGCGTCGGCGTGGCCCGCGCAGGCAGTCGGAATAGCGTGAGGAGATGTACGCTAGCAGCGAGGGTACTAGGGACTCCCCGTCGACGCATCGTGGACTCCTAGATCGAGCAATAGCGTTCCCTGCAGCCGAGAAAACGAAGACATGGCGGGAGTCGCCGACGGCGAATTATTTGGTGAGCTCGTTCGCGTCCTTGTAGAGCAGCATGGTCTGCGCCACCCCATGCGCGCCGTTCCCAACTTCCACCGCTGCATCAAGGGAGACCGGATGCGATGGCCGCAGCAGGGCTCCGGCTCCGAAGATCTAGCGATCGCCAACTCCAGCATGCGGACGAACCTGGCCAGCTCGCCCTACGTCGTCGTGACAGGAGCATCTCTCCTCCGCCGGGCAATTATGGTCGAAGTAGACCCGGGTGGCTGCACTGGACACCAACCTCCCCACCGAGGCCATGAACCACTTCTCCAAGGTGTTCGACGCACTCTCCTTTACCACCGACTGGTTCATGGGCAGCGCCGCCAGGTGGTCGGCTGAGTGCAAAGACACGGGACAGTTAGGTCTTGTCCGGCGCTAGGTGGAGAGGACCCAGGGGTGTAATTATGTGTCAAACGAGCTAACGACCATATTTAATGTTTTGTGCAACAATTACAGCAAAATATGGTGTTCTGTGCAAGAAAATAATCATTATTGTGGTTATGTGCAAAAGTTGTCCCAACATGCGATCTTATGTGCAATTTCCTCTCAATTCAATTCAGCAGCTAGCAACGCCTGCCTGCATTTCGTCCTGTGGTCCTTGCCGGTTGATCTGCCGTGATTACCCTCCATGTTTTCTTCCATCTCTTGCGCGCACGGTTTTGTCCATCCTAGCAGCAAAGGATCGCCTGGCAGACACTCGTTGCTTCACCCGAGTGGCTCGGCGTGAGTCAATTGCTGCTGCTGCTGCAATACGCGCACGCAGTGGACCACCTCACGATCACAAGATCTTTCTGATTTTCCCACTTGCCCACATACGTACCACTATTCAAGCACTTCACACGTGATTTTTTTGTTGCTTTCCTTGTGTTTAATTACAGCTTGTATAGCTCTGATCAGAAGATAAATGGGCATTTTTCCAGATCGGCTGGCCTTTAGGGTTAGCACCAACCGCCCTGTCCTTGACCGTGGCAGAGTTCACATGCATGCTGCGCGTGAGGTCGATCTTGCACACAAAGATAGGAGGAGAGATCTTATCATCATCATCATGTCCTTGGAGGAGCACGCACTCTCCCAACCAAACCTAAGGGTCAACTAGGCCAGTATGCGACATCATAGCATCATCGAGCTAGCTAGGGTGTTTGGTTTGTCCTCCGATTATTCTTCTCTCGGCCGGATTTGTTTCTCGTGTTTTCCTCTCAGGACTTGTCTTGTCTTGTGGCAGGGGAGCACTAGGTAGGCTCTACTATTATACTGGCTAGGAAGTGAGTCCCTGGTGAGACTGAGACGAGATGAGATGGAAGAAACAAGGTAGCAACCCCTCCTGCTTTTCATGCCCTTTTCCTCTTGACGTGGCCGATGAGCTGATGATGATGTGGTCAAGGAAAAAAAGTAAATGCTCACCCTCCTCCTCCCATGATCCACATCAACATCTAGCAGTAGTACTCCCTCTGTTTCATATTACTCTGCGTGTTACTGTTCATCACGCAAAACAAGGCGGTCCATTTCTTTCTCATTTTTTATCAATTTTTTTTTATAATTTTTAAAATGGATAGAGTAAACATAGAGCTACACATCCCAAAAAACCAAGAAACAAAAAAGTAAAAAATAAGAGAGAGAAATCGGCCATCTCGTTTTGCATGCATTGTAGCACCGCGTACACTAAAACTGGAACACAGGGAGTATCATCTCGTCCCTCTGATCCGATACAGTACAGTAGCATAGCATGGCATGCTCAGAAAAAATTAATTAAAACGCTCTGGAGTAGGAGCTGTGCTGTAGCGTGTACTTGCGGCCGTGCACGCATATGCATGCCACTATATGGCGATACGCCAAAACGTACTAGCCCTACAATGCTCCTAGCTGGCTGGCTACAGTCCTAGCGCATTAGCACTGTAGCCCCTGTGAGGAAAGTGAGTAGATCTGTCGAAAGCAAAGAAGCTGTCATGCCACAAGGAGGGAGGTGTGGTATTAAAAACTTTTCCTCCTACGGCCTCTCGTTACCTCACCCGCGGCCGGGCTGTCTCTCTACGCATAGGAGTATTTCCTTTTTCCTCTCTAGTTTCTTTGCCATGGAAATATCTTGCTGAAAACATAGTAGTACCGCCACGTGCGCACCCACTGAGCACGCGCAGCAGCAGCAGCTGGCAGAGAAACGACGCCACCCTGCGGCAGCGTATGGGTGGCCTCCGGCGCCCGTGACGCGTATTCTGATTCCGGAATCAAGCGTGGATATATAGGGCGGGAGCCCCGTCCATCGTCGTTGATTACGCCAACACGCAAACACGCTACTGCCTGATTTGACAACACACGGCCGCGCCGCTAGCTCGCTAGCTCCGGCCTCCGGGGATGGATCCCTTTCGAGTTCCGGTCGCCGCCGGCCGGGTCTCCGCTTTGTTTCTTGTCTTCCCGACGCGGCGGTCGATGCACTGCACGCACACGCACACCCGGCCCACCCCATCTGTCCGTGCATGCGTGGTCATTAAAACTCTCGTGCCGCTTCTGCTACCGCTGCAGGAGGATTCAGAGCTTTTCTCTGTCGCGCGCGCGTGTGTGTGTGATAGATATGGAATGTTTGGTGCAGCCGGCTTTAATTTGTCCGAAAGTTGGGAGCTGGGTTTACCTTTCCTGCCCTTCTTTTGTGCTGCACATGTCAACCATAGACTTCAGCATTTCTCAGAACAAAAACACGATGTTCAGAAGAAGAACAACTGATGCTGTGTTTCATTAATCGGAAATCCAGTTATAAAAAGCAACACAAGTATAGAAACTAAAAAACAGATTGTGATTATCCTGAATTTATAGATAAAATCTTAAGAGACCGAGAAATACCAAACAACCCTATAGTTTAGTGCAACCACCGAAACCAACATCCGTCGTCTAGATCCATCGTCGCCGAGACACATGCCAGAAGAGACACTGAGGCTCCGCCAATGCAAGATAAAAAACATCGCCAACGAGACTTTTTGAATTGATGAACATGTCTGCTATACGCAACGAGGCACATGCCACGTCGACCAGAGGACGTTCCCGTGCTATGTTGAACCAAGATTTGGCGCTTTCGATCGACGAAGTCGGAGAAGAACGGTAGATCCACCACCTCTAGACCAACATCCTCGCTCCAGGGGAACCACCTCGTTGCGGTGACCCAACATATCACTGCATGTTGTAGTACGCAAATCGTTGACATAATATCTCCGAAAGTCCCGTTCAGTGAATATTACATCCCTTAGAGTGGTACAACAGAAACATTACGGATCCACAATGCATACAAACTTATTATTACAATACCAAAAGAAGCGATACCATAAGGTTCTCCTGATTCACAACAAGCTAAACATCTTATTTAGGGTTGTTACAACTTTAGAACAAAAAGAACCAAATTAATTAATAAGTTGGGAGCTCATAAGCTTATTTATTAAATTTCTACGCTGCTCGACTCAACCTTGATACTAAGTTCTATCCTAATAACTACTCAGAATCGTTGCCTTCAGCTCGATATCGAATCTCATAGTTTACGTCCTCAACTACTCCGAAGAGGTTAGATTCTTTGTAAAAGATGTCTTCCTAGCATTCAGCAGAATACAATGCATTATCTTTGGGTCCTTCAGAGTCTACGAAGGGGATCAAAGAAAGGGTGAGTAACAACGTTATCCAGCAAGTCATTGTATGTAAGGTGGAAAATTTGATGCACTAAATACAGCCACATACATACGTCGTAGTCTTTATGCAGTTTTTGTAATCATTTCTTCAAAATGTTTTTTTATTGTGGAAACTACGTCCACCAGCCTTCACATGTTTACAAAGACCTTCATGGATCTCCTTTCCTGCCACGTTCGTAGCTCCTTCCTGGAACAGGGAGTAACATTCCACACTTTTATACACTCTGCAGATGTGCATTGCTTTACCCATAAGAGATCAAATCCTTGTTGCACAACCTGATGTACTTCCCCGTCCACAATTCTGTGATATGGGGCCTAGTAGATGATTCAAACATATCACTGCCCTTCTCCAGAACCCCGCATGCCAACCCAATTCTGTAATCAGAACCTGACCCTAGTAGACCCTATCATAATGGCAGACCTACCTAGTCCCTTATAGACCATCATAGACACCAAATATCACGGGACACTAAGGGGTCCCACCCATGTGCTGGATCCTCCGTGAGGAATCTGTAGCATCATGATAAAATCGTTCTTTAGCATGCGAAAGGAAGAAGATCTATCCGACTTCTTTTTCATATTCCAGATCTCATAGTTAACGCATATTATACAACGCTCGAATCACTGACGATATTGGTTATTAAGTCCTAGATGATACTTTCCCGTGCAAATGAAACCTCAACAAACCACATATATCATATCATGGTTCCATGGTGAGCCTTAATAGATTGTCACCACTTGGGTCGATAACCAACAATTCATATTATTAGGAAAATAATATTTTATGACTTCTTTTTGAATATAGGTGATAATATAGTAGATTATAAATACTTTGTAAAACACATCAAAGGACATGAGTAAGTGATAAACTTTCCTTGTGACTATAAGGTAGTGAAGTGATGGCTATGAAATACCACCTCTTTTAGCCATATAAAATGAGCCATTTATCTCACATATCATGTTTCTTCCAGCTATAGCTATGCCTTATATGCATGATTTCTATTTCTCATTTACTTTCATATGAGCTTTGCACATTTAGTAGTTTAGGTAGAAGTTTATCACTTTCCTTGTCTATGACATGTGTGTAGGTGTTGATTATGATTATGGATAAAACAAAGGCAAAAGGAACAAAGAGAGCATAGTATGGAGGAGCTGCAGGGACCAGACTTAGCCATTTGAGGTGTTGAAAAAGTGAATTTTCCCAACTTCTCAAAATAAAGATCCAATACCACAGGGTTGTAGCCCTCGATGATACAAACTCAACGAGCTCAAGAACACCCAAAACAGAGTTCGTATGAAGAAATAACGACCAAAATACTAAAGGTGGCACACAGTTTGACGAGCAACTATACGGCCAGAGCTATTTTTATGATCGTATAGCTCCGCCCGTATAGTTGCCAAAAAGGTCGCAAACAGCAAGATTTTGCCCCAGAAAAGCTCCGGAACCTCCCCTAAGTCATATGACGATATTGGGGGAACCCTAAGGCACCCCAAGACCTATATAAAGGAGGGAGGACCCAAGAGAGAGCCCCCAAGCCATATCCTCCACCACGGTGGAGCCCTGCCGCCGTGCCACTGCCATAGCCACCTCCAATCAGATCTACACAATCACCATCACACAAGAGGATAAGGGACTAGGATTTTGAATGCCTCCACATCGCTCTACATCGTCATCTTCATCAACAACATCTCCATCACCGATCCCCTTTGGTTACTTGTTGTAATTCTAGATTAAATATTGGATTTGTACTTGTCTTAAATTGTATCATCATACTTCATCCATATTCTATCCATGATGTTGATTGCCTTCATGCGTGAGTAGTTTCCTTTGTTCTTGGGGAGATGGAGAAACCCTAATATGAGATTGAATTGAGATAAAGATTATTATGTGATATTGTTCATTATGTGTCTGTGTTAATTGTCTTCGTCTTGATGTTGGGAGTTGTGCACCTCCTTAATATTTGCCTCCTATGGGGACTCGATGAAGGGGATTACTTATTGATAAACAGAGGGATGATAGCACTTACTATGACTATAAAGCTGTTGTCATTCTTTACGTACTAACTTGGGGGAATCAAGGAGAACTCATAAAGCCATGTCAATGCCACGGGAGAAATCTCTTAATAGCGCAGTAATTTGATTGATGTCGATTGCTATCTACTGTGGTTATGAGGATGATGTGTGCAGCGGTTGCTGGCTATTCATCCATATATGGAGCTCCTCCCACACATATCATAAATGGTCTTATTTATTATAATAATTTTGATCACTCTTTCTAATTACTAGCAGGTGGATCCACTATTCCCTGAGAACTTTTTCCATCATCTTGCAGACTTTCGTAATCATACTTGCATGCTCTTATTTACTTACAGCTTTAGTTTATTTATTGTTCTCTTATTTGAAAACTCAAAAATATCTTTTATACAAAACTTGCATTTTATCTTATTACTTAGAATGTTATTTAGCACTACTATTTTAGTATTTAGTTCAAAGAGTTATTAGACTTCAGACTCCTGCTCCCTATGGGATTGATATCTTTATTTCAAAACTAGCTACAAACGATCTATGCACTTGCAGTCATCAAGCTATTTTTTGGCGTCGTTGCCGGGGAGCTAAGCATTGTATGTCTTTTAGCTTTTGTTTATTTATTTTAGTTTTGCTAGATTTTATTTTAAGCTTTCTTTATTTGCTACATTTGTATTTTCCTTTTGTTTACAAACCAAAAAACCATAAAAATATTTGTTACTAATCATGTTAACTACCTTCCAACAGATGAAATCTATAATGAAGGAGTCAAAGGGAAGTACTTTGGGAGATATTCATAAGAGGAAAGGCATATTAAAAGAATGGTTGACTTGGGTGGACAAGTATTCATCCATACTGTGTGCCTCTTATCAATTATGTTGTGATTATTGCGGATCTCCAGATCACCTCAATTATCAATGTAAGTATAATCATTTTGATACTGAACTAGCAGACTATAATAGAGATGAGTTTAAAAGACTTGTTGGGGAGGACACATTACAATTTGTGCTTTTTGCTGGTTGCAAAGAGTTGTTATTTCATTTAAAAGATATACAGGTAGAAAGTAAACCACTCGATATGATCTATAAAGAAGTTCACCCTATATTCTGCTATTGCAAAGATAACTTCCATGATAATGAATTTATTGTTGGGCGGATTAAAGCCGCCATGGAAGAATCTAACCTTTTGCAGGGTGCCCCAAAAGATTATGTGGAGGGAACTCCACTCAAAAAGCCTCCACCTAAACCACTGGAACATGTTGTTAATAAAGAGGTGGCACTTGATGTTGCACCCTTTCAACTAGTGGAAGGTAAGCCCGAAGGTAAGACTATCGCTGAGCTACTCGCAAATTATCTTAGTAAGAATGAAGAGGAGCAACTTGATCAACCACTTGAATCTCCTACTTCTGAAAATAACTTTCCACACACAAATAGTATGCATGCAAACGATATCTCATTACCTAGTAATGATTTCTATAAGTCCCAAACTTATGATGATTATTCTAAGGAGGATTCATTCCTAGACAGTGATTTTTGGGGACTTTGGTGAGGGACTAAAAGATGAATCTTTCTATGAATATTGTGATGCTATTAACATGGGACATGAATCCTCATTGGAAGAGGAGGATGAGTATTTTGAAGAACTGGTGAGCAATATGACGGTAAGAGAAATGTATTCCCAAATAGTGGAATATGCTAAAAAGTTATTTTCTTTGGATACGGTAGACGATCCAATAATATGTCCTCAATGTATGAAACTTGGGCACTACTTTCATTTTCAATGCTTTGATAACTTTAATCAATCTGCAATGTCTTATAATAATGGTGATGTTGCTAGTGAAGTATTAGAGTATATTATCTTTGAAGGTGCCCATGAGTTGATAATACATGTCATATCACGTATTAATAGTGAAGATAGTGTTCTCATAAAAATAGCTTATGAAATCCTGCTGCGTATTTCTTGGTATTCTCATGAACGTTTTAGTGCGAATGCACTTATTATGAGGAGTAAGACACATAGAAAACCCATAGTGCACAAAGTTACTTGTTTGTAGGAAATCGAAAGTAGTGTTCCTTGGTGTTCCCAAGAAGAGGATGAACACGAAGAAGAACTGCAAATCCCATTGGAGGAGGATGAAGTTCCTTCCCAAGAAGAGGATGAACATGAAGAAGAACTGCAAATACCATTGGAGGAGGATGAAGTTCCTTCACAAGAAGAGGATGAACATGAAGAAGAACCACTAATTCTTGAGGATATGCAACTAATGGACATGTGGGAGCAGGTGGATTACTGTTCGGGTAATTTGCCAAATTTATTCGAAGGGATGAGGCAACATAATGGTAAGCCTAACAAGCTTTATGATTATGAATGCATTCCTCTCTTTAAAGAATTTTGATCAACCAATACTCACATAAACGATAATAATGTTAAACTCTTGGAATACATAGTTTATGAAGGGTCTCATGAGCTGCTTAGGAAAATTGGTATTATTATGAAAAGTAGCGATAATGAGGATCTAGCAAGGTATCATAATATTATGGATTATATTGTCGATTATTGTCAAGAACATTTTAGTGGGAATGCACTTGTGATAAAGAGTAAGGAGCTATGTAAAATAATAGTTCCCGAAACTAATATTTTGCAGGAACCACTGGATAACAAGGAGGAACACCAAAAAGGTGAGGTTGAAGACAAACATCATTCTACTAATAATAAGTTTGTTTATGATGCCTCGGTCTCTAGTAATGATTCTTATTGTGTTGAAACTGAAGATAATTTATTTGCGGAGGCTTTATGCCTAGATACTCATTTGGAGAACACTAATAATTATGAACTGGAGATAAATCCTTGTAGTATTAATGAGCAGGTTTTGGGAGAGCACATCTTTGATGAAACATTTGTTGATGGTGCTTCTTTTTGTGATTGGATTGATAACTCTAGAACTGATGAACTTGATAGTAAGGGTGATGAACTAGAGAATAAAAGACACTTTTTAATCTTTCCCTGCTGCTAAAGATGAGTATTATGAAATGTTTCCTTGTGATAGTGTAGCCCAATAAGAGTACTATGAATTGTATCCCGATGATGTTATCAAAGGTAAAATGTTTGACTTTACATGTAAATATCTAATCCTTTTGTTAAAGCTATCTAGGGAGGTATGCTCACCACACATGGCGCATTGATGACCCACAAGTATAGGGGGTGTATCGCATTATTTTCGATAAGTAAGAGTGTCGAACCCAACGAGGAGCAGAAGGTGCTGGCTAGTGGTATGGATCAGGAATTCTCTGCAAATACTTAGCAAACGGATTTTTAGGGGGTTTCGATAAAGCAAGTAAACAAAGTACGAGTAAATAAAAGACAGTAGGAATAAATGTAGCAAGTGGCCCAATCCTTTATGCAGCAAAGGACAAGCCGGTTGTATTACTTAAGATGACCAAACGTTCTCGAGGACACATGGGAAGACTGTCAAGTGCTTTCGCTTCATATAGTTGATTAATCTTCTTTAGCTTGCTAAGTGTTGTGTGGGTGAACCTGTGCTAATGTACCGCCCCATCCAAGACTAATACATACTTGTGATTATACCCCTTGCAAACATCCGTAAGTACAAGAAAGTAATTAAGGTAGAAACCTAACCACAGCTTTAAACTCTAAGACCCTTACGTCCCTTGTGCAATGGTTTCCTAACGGGGGTTCAGGTTTCTGTCACTCTGGCAACCCCTACGATTAGTAGCCAAATACACAATGCATTCCCTAGGCCCATATAGGTGAAGTGTCATGTAGTCGATGTTCACATGACACCACTAGAAGAAGTACACCACAACTTAAATAACAATCTGTTGAATCTTTCTCAACACAACTCCACTACTAACAACAAGACTTCTCCCATGTCCTCAAGAACAAAACAAACTACTCACAAGACATCATATGGATCATGATCAGAGATGGAATAATGATGTATAACAATCTGAACATAAACAATAATTCAATGGTTCACTCAATAGCATCAACTACAAAGAGTAATCAACACCGGGAAAGTTTCCCCTATGAACTAATGCAAGATTCAACTCAATTGTTACAGCAATATGGAGATGGTGATGAGGGTGCTGATGGTGATGATGGTGGTGATGATGATGATGATCCCGATGAAGTCCAGCTTGATGGTGGTGTTGATGGCGACGATCTCCCCTCTCCGGGAAGGAATTCCCCGGAAATCATCTGCGGAGAGATCTTTCTCTCTCGGTGTTTTTCGCCCCGCACAGGCGGCAGAATCTTTCTGTGGTCGCTCCCCCAGTCTTAGGGTTTCGGGAGGAAGATATACTCCAGAGGGGAGAGGCTGGAGTGGGCCAGGGCGGCCACACCACTTCCTGGCGCGGCCTAGGCCTGCCCGCGCCATGGGGTGGTGTGGGCCCCCTGTGGCCCACCTCCACTCCATCTTATGGCATCTTGAGTCTTCTGGAAAAATAGAATTTTCCGTATATTTTCCCGGATTTTCTGATCTTCGCGAATTTTGCCTCCAAGCAGCACCTTTTCCATCAGAATCCTGACTGCAGCGGTCCATGCTCCAAAAGTCATCAACCATGCAAAAATAGATGAAATAACATAAGTATCACCTCTCAATACGAAATATATCAATGAATAATAGTGAATTAAGACATAGAATAGTGATGCAAAATGGACGTATCAACTCCCCCCAAGCTTAGACTTCGCTTGTCCCCAAGCGAAACTGAGCTCAATAAACATGACCTCAGGTTTATGGAGTGAAGAGTCGATAAAAGAATAGGGACTAGAAGCATCACGTTCATCAATACATAGATCATAATAGAAGACAACTCACTATTATATAACTCAACTTGCAATGAGTAAAGGAAACACAACAAAGATACATGAAGTAAACCATAATTGGTAATGGCAAACTTAGCTCTTGGTCGAAGAATAGTTGATAATTTGCTGGAGTCACAAATAGCTGGTTTTCAAAGAAAGCTTTCAAAGTAGTAAACTTCAAGATAAGAGCAATGTGCAAAGCAAGGAACATAAGAAACATAAATCATCATATGAATGAATGAAACGCATCAACTCAAAATACTTGCTGAGATAGAAGGGAATAGGTTTACTGACTCAACTACAAATTAAAAGAAAGGCCCTTCGCAGAGGGAAGCAGGGATTACAAGTCTCATAAAGAGCTCCCAAAAATTATGATACTTACTAGCTTTCAGCTCTCATTGCCCCTAACATAGGCATCTTTTGGTGATTAAGGTTAAAGTGACACAACTAAGAGGATATGCTTGACAAGTTATAAATTGAAATCTCATGCCCCTTACTTACGAGTACCGATCCTCATGCTACTCAACTTCAGTCACGAGCAAGCTCTTGTCATTGTAAATGCATGCGTATCATTGAGAACCGACAACGGGGTACCCCTTGCACATGACATAGGAGCTATCCCATAATCAAAATGACAAGGCAAGCAGACAGTGAGCATCTCAGTGATCTTTTTATTTGCTATTTGCATAGGTTTTTATTGAGGATGCTTCATAGAATGCTCACTATAGTTATGCTGCAAGTTTCCACCATGATTAGGCATGGCTTAGGCTAGCGGCCCAGACGTTTCTCTAACACACATATAAACTCCATGATCTTACAAGTTCCACTTTTATTTCACACCACCGGGATCCATAAGCAAAAGAACATGATATCAACTAGGTACAAGTACCAATGAAGTGTTGAAAGCGGTCCCCATGATACATGGTTCGGCTAACATCAACTCATAAAGCGCAAGCATATACGCAACAAATAAGGACCCAATGGTTCAAGTTTATTAAATGCAAGAAAAATAAAGTGTGCCATCAAGTTCGTGAGACCTTTAATCACTAATTTTCACATAACAAGTTTAATTTGGGAGGTAGACAAAACAAGAATTTACTTGGAATAGCAATAATGCTACTAGGTAGGTATGGTGGACACAAATGGCAAAGGTTTTGGTTTAAAGGAGGTGGATGCACGAGAAGAAATCCTCTCAGTAGGTTTTTGGCTAGCAAGGCTGGGTAGCAAGTATAAGAGTTGAAGGAAACAAACAAACATACAAGTGATAAAGACAAACATGCAATCTTCCTTGGAAGCACAAAAGATCTTAACTAGAGAATACTAAACTTATGAGCAAATCAAGAAAGAAAGATGATGAAATTATTTTTCTTTAGAGTACTTCTATCTTTTTCTTTTCAACTCTCAAAAAGGTGTTGCTACTGACCGAGCCAGGTTTGCCAAAACCAACTAAATTAACTCAATGATCCCAAACTGATACCAATACTAATAACAAGATCAATCATATAACCACGAATTGAAAACTAACATAAGCTATGCAAAAGGGTGAATGATAGAACTTCTCATTAATATTCCATAATGGCAACTCACACCAAGGGATACAAATCTAACGAGAGAGGGGACACTTCCATAATGCAAACCATACTACATAATAACTCCTCTATTCATGATATGACTCTACTAATAAGGTAAAAAAATAGAAGATAGTGATATGATACCGTGGCACTCCCCCAAGCTTGGAACAAACCAAGGGGATGCCAAACCTGATGACAAATTACTCCTTTGGTGGTGGTGGTATCCTCTTGATGAGCTCCTTGATCAGTTATCCCAAGTCTTCAATCTCAAAGGTGAGATTACGAATAAGCTGCGATTTTTGCTCAATGCGGCTCATGATCATGCCGTGTTGAGAATTCTAGCTCCTGCTATTCTTTCCCCACTCTTCCTCCTTGAAGTCTTCTTTTCCTGCATGGCTAGAACGAGGCAAATCCCAATTGGAGGGTAATTTCCCTTTGGGCATATTCTGGTATTGATGCTCATGGATAAGGGTATGGAAAGGATTCTTTGTGCGTGGAGGAAGTGACCAAGGATCTGAACGGTGATGAGGAGGCTTCCCTCCGATGGCTGGATTTTCCACCACTCCAATGCTTGCAATGGTAGTGCCGGTGTGCACACATTGGCCTTGATCCTCTTCACCTTCACTCTTGATCTCCTTCTCCTTCTCGCGGTCTTGGAGGTCTTCCTCCATAGGTTCCTTTCCTTTATCCTTGGCAGACACCATTGTTCTTCTAAACCTTTAAAGAGTATGTCCTGGCAGAAACAGATCGAAACAAAAACACGACGAAAACACGATATATGGACCTCGGGGGATCCGGGGGGTTATATATTACGAAGTTTCATACAAAAAGGAAGGTACTGGGAAAAAACAAGTCGGAGGCGGAGTCCGAGGTGGACTCACCACCTGGTGGCGCAGACAGGGGTGGGCCCACGCCACAGGGTGTTGTGAGCCACAATGGCTCCGTTTCCGTCCCTTTTTCGCTTCGTAGCTCTCCTTATTGACTAAAAACTGCAAAAATATAGTTGGATTGTATTTTCACGGAACTTTTCTTACCAGAACTGTTACCTATTTGAAAACGGACTCTGCAGGTCTCTGAATTTGGTATCTAGTAGATTCTTCTGGAGTCACCACTTGAATAACATCAATATCTTCGTCTTCATACACTTATTACTTGAGTCATAAAACCCTTCTCTTCCTTATTACACCATTATCTCCATTATCTCCACTTCCTGAAAATTTCTTTCACACAAAACTTCACACAGTTCTTATTAGCAACATTACTATAAGTGAAGTGATAAAACCTTTTGAGTCCAACTTCAACTGAAAACCATCAAAACATAAGCTACTTTAGCAACTCCTTCCGAAAACCCAAAAAGAATTCAAAAAGGAAATCGAATAAAGAAGCAAATGCAAGACTGGCAAAATCTGTCAAAACAGACCAGCAGGTAAAGATAAAATTTTTCGAAAATCTTCTGTTGCTCAAATCAAAAAGTGCAAAACTAATGAAAGTTAAAAAACAACCTGGATCAGAAGCACAAAAAATTACAGCTCAATCTGACAGACAGAGGTCTCTCACGAATTTTTACGGTGAAACACAAAAATCTGTTTCGGGACAGCAACTTCCCCAAATCTTACTTCTCTCTCATTAGAGGTTGATCTTGACACAAAAACCAAACAAAACGAATAAGAAGCGGTTATTACCGAAGTAATAACTTCCAAGACTCAAAGAAACAAAAACAAACTGAAAGCAAAAACAAATTGGGTTGTCTCCCATAAAGCTCTTTCTTTATAGCCATTAAGATGGGCATGATAATTTTGAAGAAGCTCTCATAGGGATATGAATTGAAGTGAAAGAGAGCATTAAGAAGCAAAAACACACACATTTAAGTCTAACCCACTTCCTATGCAAGGGGATTTTGAAAACAAACAAGTTATTGAAACCAAAGGCAACTTGCATAAGAAGGCAAAAGAAGTGCAACATAAAAACTTTCAACATAAAACGGGGAAACTTGATATTATTGAGATGCATAAGAACACTTTTCCCTCTCTCATAATAGCTTTCAGTATCATGCATAAACTTAACAATATAGCTATCACAAGGACTATCATAGCAATGATCACTTATTCTAACAGAAAACACAGGAATACTAGCTCTCATAACACTACTATGTGAAACAATATTAGAGGTATCCTTACAAAGGATAGTGTGTCCCTCTTTTTCATATTTAGCAACAAAGTCTTTCACATTTGCTATTATAGGTTCATCAACCATTTGTTTATCAGGTTCAACAGCCTTATTTGTACTTTCATTAACCATACTAGCTATCATAGAATGTTCCTTTACCTTAACTGGAAAAGGCATTTTCTCAATATAAGGTTCAGGTAAAACATGATTAGCAGTATAAACTTCAGTATTTCTCGCAGGAACACTCTTAGCAATATCTTTATAAGGTTCATGATACTTATTCCACTTCTCTTTAGGCACTTCAATATAGGAAGCAAAAGCCTTAAAATAAGAAGCAATAGCTTGAGAGTCTAGACCATAAGCATTTTTAATATTTTGAAAGTCATCAGTTCCCATAAAAGATTCAGTGCATTCATAATCATAATTTATACCTAACTTTCTACCTTTGTCATTCTCCCAAGCTTCAGCATTGTCTTGAATACGATCTAGAAGGTCCCATTTAAATTCTTCTTCCATATGAGTGAATGATCCAACACAAGAAGCATCCAATAAATCCTTGTCATGTAGAGGGAGCCTTGCATAAAAGTTGTTGATAATAATATTGTTGGGGAGCTCATGAATGGGACATTTGAGCATTAGTAACTTCAATCTCCCCCAAGCTTGAGCTGTACTCCCTCCATCAAGAGGCCAAAAGTTGTATATTTGATTTCGATCTTTATGAATCTCACTAGGAGGATAAAACTTTGAATAAAAGAGAGGCACTATTTCCTCCCATTCCAGAGCTTGACCATTCTTCAGTAGCTTATACCATTCCTCAGCTCTTCCTTTTAGTGATAATGAGAATAACTTCTTCGTAACTTGATCTGTAGTAATACCTGCACACTTGAACAACCCGCATAATTCGTGTATAAAGAGTAAATGATCACCGGGATGGACAGTTCCATCCCCAACATAATAGTTATCCATAACACGATCAATAATTCTTGTAAGTATTTTGAAAACATTTTTCTCAGCAGGTGGTGGCTTATCTACTACCTTAGCAGTGGTAGTAGCATTACCAAATAAGAAACTCAGCGAATTATCCATAACGAAAATAAAGCAACTAGCGTAGTAAACAATACTCACGAGAAGTTTCCTTTAGTTCCACTCTCCAATAGCGCTTCACTCCCAACGGCCAGAAAATAGTCTTGGTGACCCACAAGTATAGGGGTGTATCGCAAGTATTTTCGATAAGTAAGAGTGTCGAACCCAACGAGGAGCGTAAGGTCTTGGCTAGTGGTATGGATCAGAATTCTCGCAAATACTTAGCAAACGGATTTTTAGGGTTTCGATAAAGCAAGTAAACAAAGTACGAGTAAATAAAAAGAGGAATAAATGCAGCAAGTGGCCCAATCCTTTATGCAGCAAAGGACAAGCCGGTTGTATTACTTAAGATGACCAAACGTTCTCGAGGACACATGGGAAGACTGTCAAGTGCTTTCGCTTCATATAGTTGATTAATCTTCTTTAGCTAGCTAAGTGTTGTGTGGGTGAACCTAATGTAATGTCGCCCCATACAAGACTAATACATACTTGTGATTATACCCCTTGCAAACATCCGTAAGTACAAGAAAGTAATTAAGGTAGAAACCTAACCACAGCTTTAAACTCTAAGACCCTTATGTCCCTTGTGCAATGGTTTCCTAACGGGGGTTCAGGTTTCTGTCACTCCGGCAACCCCTACGATTAGTAGCCAAATACACAATGCATTCCCCTAGGCCCATATAGGTGAAGTGTCATGTTGTCGACGTTCACATGACACCACTAGAAGAAGTACACCACAACTTAAATAACAATCTATTGAATCTTTCTCAACACAACTCCACTACTAACAACAAGACTTCTCCCATGTCCTCAAGAACAAAACGAACTACTCACAAGACATCATATGGATCATGATCAGAGATGGAATAATGATGTATAACAATCTGAACATAAACAATAATTCAATGGTTCACTCAATAGCATCAACTACAAAGAGTAATCAACACCGGGAAAGTTTCCCCTATGAACTAATGCAAGATTCAACTCAATTGTTACAACAATATGGAGATGGTGATGAGGATGCTGATGGTGATGATGGTGGTGATGATGATGATGATCTCGATGAAGTCCAGCTTGATGGTGGTGTTGATGGCGACAATCTCCCCTCTCCAGGAAGGAATTCCCCCGGCAGAAATCTGTCTACCGGAGAGATCTTTCTCTCGGTGTTTCCGCCTTGAGGCGGAATCTTTCTATGGCCGCTCCCCCAGTCTTAGGGTTTCGGGAGGAAGATATACGCCAGAGGGGAGAGGCTAGAGTGGGCCAGGGCGGCCACACCACTCCCTGGCGCGGCCTAGGCCTGCCCGCGCCATGGGATGGTGTGGGCCTCCTGTGGCCCACCTCCACTCCATCTTCTGGCATCTTGAGTCTTCTAGAAAAATAGAATTTTCCGTATATTTTCCCGGATTTTCTGATCTTCGCGATTTTTGCCTCCAAACAACACCTTTTCTATCAAAATCCTGACTGCAGCGGTCCATGCTCCAAAAGTCATCAACCATGCAAAAATAGATGAAATAACATAAGTATCACCTCTCAATACGAAATATATCAATGAATAATAGTGAATTAAGACATAGAATAGTAATGCAAAATGGACGTATCACGCATCAATCATCATTTGTGAGCAATAACACATTTATCTACAAGACTCCAATGCACCGCAAGCGGGTGAGACTTCGACCAGGATATAATAGTAAGTTCTCCAAACCTCTCTTGGAGGTAAGAATAAATAATTTTTTGGCTCCTATCTATTGAAATCATATTGGAGAAAAGCCTGGCTACTTGGTTATAAGAAAGCGCTTCCCGGGAGGCAACCCGAAAGTTATTAGGTGTCTTTCTTAGTTTGGTATATTGAGTCTTGATGCATTCATGTTGCATTAGCATTTTTATTCTTTGCATGATATGCTATTAGAGTTATCTTGTTGTAGTTTTCAACAGGTAGAATTTATTGTTACTATGTGTTGCATAACTCGGTTGTACTTAAAAATCCTGCTTTATTCATGTTGTTGTTGGTCAACAATTTTTACTTTCAATTTTTTGTCAAAAACAAGATATATCACTAAGTTACAGGAAAAGAAATAATTTTCAAAGAAATGATTTTTTATGCATACAGAGAGTCTAACGACCAACTATACGGCAAGAATAAAAATTCCGGTCGTATAGATATCTTGACCATCGATAATATTTCTTTCATATGTACTGAGAGTTTAACGACCAACTATACGGCGACAATAAAAATTTCGGCCGTATAGTTCTGGTCGTATAGATATCGATGCCTTCATCAAATTTCTTTTCTAGGATACAAAAGGTTTGACGACCAACTATACGGCGGGACCTTTTTGGTCCAGGCGTATAGTTGCCCCCGTATAGTTGGGAAAACCCCTCAAATGCCAACTGGAAGGTAACCATTGCTCAAAATTTTATTCTTTCTTCTTCTTTCTTCTTCTAAAAACATCGAAACACCACCTGGGAGCTTCTCCCATGATCTAGAGAAGTCGAACATATGGAACAAATAAATTTCTACCTCAGAAACCTCCTAGACTATAATTCTGTATAGAAGTGCATGTTTTCTTTTTACTTTCCTTTTATCGGTGGGGTAAACAAACTATGTTCGTATACCAAACTGATGCATTTTATTTTTGTGTGTTATTTTCGCAGGGACTTGAACCTTGTGTGACCGTGTGTACGGTAGTGCTGACCGTGCAAACACTCACATGAGCCACTTGGTTGCTTCAACTCAACACTTTGATAATCAGTGTCTGGTAAATCCTTCCAACTCGAACCTCTTTTAATAAGCGCATAGGGGTTGCACACTCGTGTCTCGTATCATGTTTCGCTTGCACCTCATCACAATCTAGGAGAGGCATCTTCTAGAACTAGTTTGTTGACTTAAGTGTGGTGCTTAGGTTGATGAACCGACTCAGTGAGACTTGTATTTTATCACTTGTGAGCTAAACCCATGTCTTCAGAAACACAAAAATATTTTGTTTTCTTTTTAGTTTTTAAGCAGGTCCTCAAGGAAGGCACACCGGGCCATATCAAGAAATACATGTTGAAGCAAAGGTTCTTCGTCCATAAAAAGAGAGGTTACTTGTACCTAAACATTAAAGTGTGTCACCCTTGTTTTCAACTAAGCTTGGGGAGGTAACCACTTATCACACTCTCTTTTGGAAACTGTATTTTCTCTTTTCTTTTGGTAATATACTCAGGTTTGGTTCTTGCAAAGTTCTAAGCTTGGGGAGGTTACTTCTGCATGTGTAGAGTCTTGTGCAATGTTCGTATTCAATGAGGGTTCAATGCAATCATGTATCCCACTATTTTTGAATGCTTGTTTAAGTGAGTCTAGTTATGTATTCATATGGGGATACACTTGCTCATGATAGGCACCATAGGAGTTGATTTAGAGCTTGTATGCATCTTGCCAAATTGTCTATCAAGCTTGTTACACTATTTGTGATCCTCTAGAAAACATTGCCACAATCTCTACACTTGGAAAGAATGAATACTTGTTCAAGATCTTTTGAAATTTGTTGGTTGTCACTAAATAGCTTTGTCTTAAATGAATAGGTTATGCTCGACCCCATAATGTCAAAACAATAGACTTGGTAGTTTGCTTACGGAAGGAGTTGTCAATTGGAAATGATATTTCTAAGTTTTGAGTTCTATTCTAAATAAGGTGTTGATTAATTGTCTTAAGAGTTTATCCTTAAAGATACTCAACACCATAGATGTGATGATTGACTTGATAGTACTCGTTGAAAGGATTTGTTTGAAGAAACTAAAATTTAGCGGTAATTGAGATGCATGCCAAATCTTGACCTATTGATTAAAGTATGATATTGCTTTATGCGTGTCTGCACCATTGTCGCACAACATGGGACGCTAACAACTCCGCTGGCCTTTGAACAATCCAAAATGAGGAAACTCTTGGAGTTTGGCTATGAGTTGCCCAACATATGTAGCATAAATGCTATAATTGGGTATGCATTGGTATTCTCATGGGCATGCGTTCAAAGTGAAAGAGGGAATACTCCTCTGACCGTTATGAGAAATCATTATACCGAAAAGGGAAACCTTGATAATGGTCACGAGTATCCATTCTTAGCCTGCATAGTCTGATTAAACACACTAAGTTTTGGCATGATCTCATTACTAATGAACTGAAGTTTCAGAAAGACAAAGAACAAAAAATGAGTGTTTGATAGCCATGATTCATTGATGTGGATGACCAAATGAGACACCCTAATGCTATGCTTCTTTTGACATGTTCTCGCATTTCCTTTTAGCATAAATCTTGTCACTAAGCGATAAACTTTCTGAAAGCTCAATAACTGATGTTTGCACTTGAGAGCCTTAACTAAATGACATGATTGGGTAGCTTTATTCCTATTTATGCTTGACATCTATTTATGACTAAGTTTTGCCTCATAAAAAATAATGATATGAAAAGTTATACAAAAGGTGCAATAAGAGGATCACAAGTTTCTCTACAAGTAGATTCACTATTGACATGGAGCATATAAGTTTTGATGAATCTTTAGTGGTCTTTATAACTAAGCCTGTGTTGCCTTGTATGAATACATGTTTTCTCTCTTCAAGCTTGTAGAAGAAATAAGGATGCAAGGCATTGATTTCCAATGATAAACTATTTCACAACCATTAATTTATTACCGACCCTTCCTGCTCGAGGACGAGCAAGGTCTAGCTTGGGGAAGTTGATGGCTACGAAATACCACCTCTTTTAGCCATATAAAATGACCCATTTATCTCTCATATCATGTTTCTTTCATCTATAGCTATGCCTTATATGCATATGTTGATTATGATTATGGATAAAACAAAGGCAAAAGGAACAAAGAGAGCATAGTATGGAGGAGCAGCAGGGACCAGACTTAGCCATTTGAGGTGTTGAAAAAGTGAATTTTCCCAACTTCTCAAAATAAAGATCCAAGACCACAGGGTTGTAGCCCTTGATGATACGAACTCGACGGGCCCAAGAACACCCAAAATGGAGTTTGTATAAAGAAATGGCGGCCAAAATACTACAGGTGACAGACAGTTTGACGAGCAACTATACGGCTGAAGCCATTTTTCTGATCGTATAGCTCCATCCGTATAGTTGCGAAAAAGGTCGCAAACGACGCGATTTCGCCCTAGAAAAGCTCCAGAACCTTCCCTAAGTCATATGACGGTATTGGGGGAACCCTAGGGCACCCCCAAGACCTATATAAAGGAGGGATGATCCAAGAGAGAGCCACCAAGCCATATCCTCCACCACGGTGGAGCCCTGCCGCCGTGCCACCGCCATAGCCGCCTCCAATCAGATCTACACCATCACCATCACACAAGAGGAGAAGGGACTAGGATCTTGAATGCCTCCACATCGATCTACATCATCATCTTCATCAACAACGTCTTCATCATCGATTCCCTTTGGTTACTTGTTGTAATTCTAGATTAAATCTTGGATTTGCACTTGTCTTCAATTGTATCATCATACTTCATTCATATTTTATCCATGATGTTGATTGCCTTCATGTGTGAGTAGTTTCCTTTGTTCTTGAGGAGATGGAGAAACCCTAATATGAGATTGAATTGAGATAATATTATTATGTGATATTGTTCATTATGTGTCTGTGTTAATTGTCTTTGTCTTGGTGTTGGGAGTTGTGCACCTCCTTAATATTTGCCTCCTATGGGGACTCGATGAAGGGGATTACTTGTTGGTAGACAAAGGGATGATAGCACTTACTGTGACTATAAAGCTATTGTCATTCTTTATGTACTAACTTGGGGGAATCAAGGAGAACTCATAAAGTCATGTCCATGCCACGAAAGAAATCCCTTAATATCGCAGTAATTCGATTGATGTCGATTGTTGTCTACTGCGGTTATGAGGATGATGTGTGCAGCGGTTGCTGGCTATTCGTCCACATATAGAGCTCCTCCCACACATATCATAAATGTTCTTATTCATTATAATAATTTTGATCACTCTTTCTAATTACTAGTAGGTGGATTCACTACTCCCTGAGAACTCTTTCCATCATCTCGCAGACTTTCGTAATCATACTTGCATGCTCTTGTTTACTTACAACTTTAGTTTACTTATTATTCTCTTATTTGAAAACCCGAAATATCTTTTATACAAAACTCGTATTTTATCTTGTTACTTAGAATGTTATTTAGCACTACTATTTCAGTATTTAGTTTAAAAAATTATTAGACTTCAGACTCCTGCTCTCTGTGGGATCGATATCTTTATTTCGAAACTAGCTACAAACGATCTGTACATTTACAGTCATCATGAAGTTGGATGCTTTAACTCGATCTTGTACTTCGGTTTCTACAAAACACCATCATTGGCCGGTAAATGTTTAAAGAAGTAAATAATAATTGAATGCATAGTAATGTCATGCAATGTTTTTAAATTTATTACCCTTCTTTGCGTGTTTTACCGATTTATTAAGTTGAAAATTATTTTTGAAGTTTTAAAATCATTTTGTTTGCATCTATAAGAAAATAATATCATTTCTTGATAGCAAATAATCCTAAATAATATACGTAAAGCTAAAAGGATTTTTTAAAAGATAAAAGAAAATACATTTATTTTATTTAAATACAAGTAAAGGATTTTATAAATTCTTTATAGCACTTACCTTTTGTAAATCCTAAAATCACTTGGAATTATATATTTAGTATTTTTTTTTGAACTAGTAGATCCATTTTCATACTTAAAAGTAATATTTATTTATTTTTAGGATTTTTCCTTATTTTATTATATATCTTTGAGAAATGAAATGGTTTCCATAGTTAATTATGTTTTATTTAACTCAAACGAGTAATTTAATATTTTTCTTAGATATATATTATTTTTGCGAGCATTTTGATACATTATATGTATTTTTAGGATTTTTTGTATTTTCCTAAGGCTCTTAAAATTTATAGGGTTATTTTAATATAGATCTATTCTATTTTACTTATTTCTTTTTAATTTCCCTTTTAAACTAGGCCTGTCCCATAACCCTACCTGGCACACACAGTAGCCTAACAGGTTGGATCAAACCCAATCCCATGACTCATTCGACCCATCCGGCCCACACACTCCTCTCTCACTCTCAATCCCCCTCTCTCTCCCTCTCATCCTCACTCTCTCTCTCGTTGGCGACAGCAATGGTGTCACCACTGATGCGTGTGATTCCGGTGACCACGACCACTCCGTTTGCCACTACTGGTGTCAAGGGGGGAATGAGGAACAAGGGGTCGATCCTTTTCTCTAGAGGCCTTCGGGTACCTTATATGCATTCCCTAGGTTACAAGATTAGGGCATAGGTGGCAAGAAATATTCGCTACTAGTGGTACCAAATTCGTTACCCTAGACCCACCATATGTTGATCTTGTCGTTATGTCACCTCCTGGATATCCTCGATGGGACTAGATGCGCCCATCCCTCTAACAACCGTCACCATGCTGACAATGGTTGCCTCCGGGAACTCCTCGACATGACTTCTCGCTATAATATAGGGGCACACCTGACCCTCTCCGGGATTCCTGGGATGAGACAGGAGCATTGACTTAGGGGCCGACATATGATCTCTGATCATAGGCCAGTCCCTATGTCGACACCAAAGCTCCTGCCGATATAATTTGACATGGTCATACCTGCATAAAGGGAGATAACCTGCTTATGCCGACATACTTTGTGTATGTCGTCCTATGTCGGCCACCCTATGTCGGTCAACCTACTAACTTCTCATTATAAGTTGCCTTGACCCTACCGGGGGTCATCCCCCTGACACTCCACTTCCTACCGCCATAGCACGGCATCCCTGACCGGTCACGCTATAGAGGCGTCGACACCGTCGAATCAGAGGTGTGGCCTTAGTGGCCCAACCATGTGGCGTTCAAGGTGGAGGATTCGGAGCCGCCGCAGCGGCCGATGACGAAGGAGGAGGAGGTCTAGGTCGTCATCCTCGCGTCGCAGTTGGAGGAGGAGAAGCGATGGGACAACACCGCCCATGCCCTTCACGAGTCCTTGGTGGCCGCGCACCCCTTCACCGCCCGTGCTCCCGCCCCCGAGCGGCGCGTGGCCACCGCCCAGGTATTCATCAGCATCGACAACGACGACGACTAGGCGGCACACAGCAGCAGGACCAGCATCGGCCAGCCAGCAGCAACATCGGTTCCCTTCCATGCTACGACCACCCCATAATATTGTTGTTTTTTCTGCTGATATTTTGACTACCAGGACCTTTATCTAATATGTATAATCATTTTCTGCCGCTCCTTTTTCTACAACTTTTTTTGCGAGCAGTGGCCATTGGGGACACATGCCACCGCAAACGGGCTCAACCTAGATGGCCTATCCTCCACCCCGCAAACGGACCGAACCAGACGGATTTGGTGTACGAAATGCGGGGGGGGGGGAGGGGGTGTTTGAGTTTGCCTAAGGACAACTCCAACAGCACCCCACAAATCTGGGAGGACAAAAAAACGGACACACGTCCGGCCCAATTTGGTAGGTGCCCCCAACGGTAGTATCCCCACATCTCGCCGGAGCCCGCCGGAGAGGAGCACGACTGACGTCTCGCGTCGTGCTCACATGCCGTGCCGGAGCTGGAGAGGAGGGCGGCGAAGCTCGTGGCAGCGGCATGAAATGGCGATGCACAACCATGTGAAACAGCGGTGGTGAAGCTTCGTAGGGGTGAGGTCAGGGGTGCGCGGAGGCGGAGCTTAGTAGGAACAAGGTCGGGGGCATGCGGCGGAGCAGACCCCAACCAACATCATATGATCGACGAGGTCGGGGGTCGTGTCTAAGGATCCTGATGGCAAGCGTGGCGTGAAACCTGGCCCTCGAGCCGCCACTCCTTGACGAGCTTGAGCAGCGACAGGACCCCATCCTCCTCGACGATGAGCGCTTCCAGCGGCACACAGTCCAACGATGGGGCGACGCGAGATGCGAGGGCAGCGCAAAGAACGACGGCGGGGCAGCGACGCAAGATAGGGGAAGTTGCCCCTCGATCTACCTGAGAGAGTGACGAGGGTTTAACTCGTCAATGCCCATTGTTATGGACTTGGGTTTTGGAGAAGGAGGGAGCGCTGGAGGCATCAATCGGCTAGCAAACAAGCACACAAGGGACGCAAGGTTTTGAAGGGTTTCGCAGCATAGTAAATCAAAATTTTCTACGGAAGCGAACAGAGGGAAAGCCAAGATCTAATCTAGGAGATGCAAACAACGAGAGAGATTGGATTAGATCTTCATACCCTTGAAGATTCGCAGACAGCGTTAAATCGCCGAACGTGGGTGATGTAGTCGTACTCGCTTCTCCTCCTCGCGATCCGATCCGATCTAGCACCACAAGTGGCGGTGCCTCCGTGAGATGCACACGTGCAGCACCTCGACGTCTCCTCCTTCCTTGGACCAGCAAGTATGGTGGAGAGATGGATTGGATCTACAACACGACGGCGTGGTGTATATGGTGGAGAATTTCTGCAGCAGGCTTCGCCACAAACAATGGGAGGGAGAGGAGGCGGCGGAGGCAACTAGGGTTTGGAGAAAGGTGTAGGGTTGGGGAGGCGCACCAGCCTCTATATATAGAGGGGGTGCGGCCAGCCCTTGCCCATCCTCCAAGCCTATCTCTAGTTTAAACAATTTAAACTCTCCCTTATCTAGAAATCCTATCTCTAGTTTAAACAATTTAAACTCTCCCTTATCTAGAAATCCTATCTCTAGTTTAAACGAGTTTAAACTTATCTAGGATCGGCTGGGCCCTATGGGGCCTTGTGCCCCTGGCCCAATGCGGCCAGTACACTCCCTCATAGGCCCATGCCCCATCCCGGAAGGTGGGACCACGTTGGCCCCCTTCCGGAAGGTTCTAGAAGCTTAGGCATAATACCGATTAATCCTAACAATTCAACTCCAAAACTGCTGCCTTATATGAATCTTATTCTCCGGACCATTCCGGAACCTCTCGTGATGTCTCGGATCCCATCCGAGACTCCGAACAAAAATTCATAAACCAATTATCCAATCTATCCTAGCGTCGAGACACGTTAAGTGTGTGACCCTGCGGGTTCGAGAATATGCAGACATGATCTTCTATTAATAATCAATGGGTCTGGGCACCCATATTGACTCCCACACATTCATCGATGATCATATCGGATGAACCACGATGCCAGGATTCAATCAATCCCATATATATATTCCCTTCGTCTCGCGATATTTTACTTGCCCGAGATTCGGCCGTCGGTATCGTCATACCTAGTTCAATCTCGTTCACAGCAAGTACTTTACTCGTTCCGTAATCCGATATAACTTTGTGATTAACTCCTTAACCACATGCTTGCAAGCGGTGTTGATATCGATTAAAGTGGGCCAGTATATCTCTCCGACTTGGGAGGGACAAATTCCATCTCGATACATACAACCCAACAGATACTTTTCGATCACCTGAGAGACACCTTTATGATCACCCTCTCATAGGATGATGTTTGATGGCCTCAAAGCTTTCTTCCGATACCAGGGAGTTGTATTATCTCATGGTCTAAGGAATACAATATTTGACATGAGAAAAGCTTCGCAAAGACGAACACGATGAAACGATCTAATAGCTTTGCTTAGTTTGGGTCTATCCACCATATCATTCTCCCAATGATATGATCTCATTACCAACCGACAACTCATGTCTATGTATAGGAAACCTTAACCATCATTGATCAATGAGCTAGTCCATAGAGGCGTACTAGGGACACGGTGTTGTTCACAAACCACACAAGTATTAAAGTTTCCGCTTAATACAATTCTAGCATGGAATATAAACTTTATCATGAACAAGAATTATA
This sequence comes from Avena insularis, assembly GCA_023614405.1. NCBI lineage: Eukaryota > Viridiplantae > Streptophyta > Magnoliopsida > Poales > Poaceae > Avena > Avena insularis. Next base: position 117,695,717 of record CM042696.1, read on the forward strand.
ATAATAACATCTTTATTATTGCCTCTAGGGCATAATTCCAACAGGTTTACCCAGGTCTAGGCCTCGTAGAGGTCCCTACTCCTGCTTGTCTACTCTTGGAATTATTGAGGGAGTCGAAAGTTATAGGGGGTGCGCAGATGCAATCTGGCAAGGTTGTGGAAAACTAGGGTTGTGTTCGTCCTCCTCGCCGCCCCCTCCCAGCCTTTATATAGATAGGCTAGGTCTCAGGTATCAGGTCGAGTCGGTTACAGATTAGGGTTCGTCCCTTTGAAATTTCTATCTTAAGTTTCTTTTTACGCTGCAAGCAATCGGAGTTTACGTGAGTCACTCGAATCCTGTATTGGGACTTGGCAATGCCGTGGGCTTTAGTAGTATTTGGACTGTATATGCCAAACTCGAGTACCTGTAGGGTATGCCCACGTCAGTAGCCCCCAAGTGTCTAGTGGAATCGCAGATTCGAGTGGAGACTTTATGAAGTTTTTCGAGTGCATAGTGAGCATATTTTCGAGTGTTTTGTTTTGTGTCATAGGGATTGTTGATATACGTGCCTGATTTATCTGATGTATCGGTATCAGTTAACTGCCTTAGGGCAAACAACGCAATCTACTCAAACTCGAGTCCCCGGACTCGAATTCGAAAAGGTGCTGGTGTAATTCGACTCAAGCCGCGGAGGTCTTACAGGATTCGAATTCTAGTATGTAAATGTGAGCACTCGACACGTCTATCAAGGCATATTCATCGCACCTGTAGGTACGGATATATTTCTGGTAGTGCACAGCAGATGCATTGCCAGGCCTTATTCAAGTCTTATCTTCACGTTGTAAGTGCGGCATGCGAATTTTGTCATCGCGGAGATGATTCGGGTGACCCATGAGATGTAGTATCTTTGCAGGGAAAATATGAGGCGGAGTTGCCATAGCATTTGAGTGTGGATGTTATCAACACACAATGCACTATATAAGAAAAAGAAAAATAATCATAGGGTGTGTGGCCAGCGCTCCCTATGGGAGTAGCCCCCGAGTGCCTATTTGAGTCGTAGACTCGAGTGGGGACTAAAAACGTTTTGCGACTGCTGTCGTCTTTTGTTCCTTGTTTCAGTCGAATGTGCTTTCAGTGCTCCCTATGGGAGTAACCCAGAGTCCACAATCGAATCGATGATTCGAGTGAAGGGTTCTGATGATGCTTGGTCATCTGCATAAAATTCTTTGGGTGCGCGGCCAACACTCCTGTTAGGAGTAGCCCCCGAATGCTTGGTTGAGTCGAAGACTCGAGTAAGTACTAAAGTAGTCAAAATGTTATTCTGCTGGAATTGATGACGTCAGTGTTGACGACGAGATGACTTCAGTTGCCCGCGTGAACGGCTTTGACGGGACGTGACGAGCAGTGGGTCCCATTTTCTAACTTTGATTTGACTGGGCGTGCGTAATCTTCTGTTTTAACTGCGCCTCCTCGATTTCCGCACGTAATGGGAGTAGTGGGGGATGGTTCGTGATTCACCTTTGTCACGCGTCGATGTCGATGTGTGCCACGCGTCCAGTAGGGTTTCTGCTGGCCGCCGGATGACATCCGCTAGGGGGTTAAGTATGAGCACAGATGCGGTAATTTTCCACATCTCTCTTCTTGCTTTCTATTCCTCCGCCGTTGTTGCTCTTGCTGCTTCCTTGCGCACGTCCTCTCCGTGGCACTGGACCAGCTTCGTGTATTCGCCAGCTATTTCTTGCGCTCTCACCGCCATCGCAAGATGGGCAAGAAGAAAGGAGGCGCCACCGTTGGATCTGCAACCACCATTGTCATCGCCAAGAAGAACGGAGGCGCGACCACCACGGGCACCAGCACCGCCGGCGCTGGGAAGAAGAAGGGTGTGGGTACCCGCATCATCAATGGGTCCTAGCGCCCATCCATCATCAAATATTCCGAGTTGTTCAATCTTCATCAAGATGGAGCGCTTCCTTCCGCGGAAAATGACTCTCGCGTGCCTATCGAAGAGGTAATCCTCCGTCCTCCTACGGGATTCCGAGTGATGTTCCTTGCGTTCATCATTCATGGTCTCTCTCTCTCCCTTTGCATCCTTTTGTTAGGGGTCTTCTCTGCTTCTACGGGCTCCAGCTGCATCAGCTGTCCCCAAATTCGATTCTCCACATCACTTGTTTCATCACCCTTTGCGAGTGCTGGCTCGGAATCGAGCCACACTTCGGTCTTTTCAAGAAACTCTTCAAGCTCAAACGTCAGTCGGCATCGGGTTTTTTAGTCTATGATGTAGGGGCCTGTGGGATACACGTCGACTCCTCTGCCACGTATTTTGACATCAAACTCACCGCGTCTATCCAAGGGTGGAGAGATAAGTGGTTCTACATCCACGACCATAAGGTCGACGGAGAGCACTACGGACTCGCGTCTTTCGATCCCGTGGCTGCCTGTAGGAGGAGACGCTCCTGGAAGAACGTCATGATGCCCGATGAGTCTGAGGAGACGGAGATGCTGTATCAGCGTGTCTGTGACCTCGAAATCTGCATTGGCAAAGAGGAAGGTGGTGCTGCACTCATTCGCACGTGGTTGCGCCGCCGCGTGTAGCCTCTGCAGGCCAGAGCCCATCCAATGTACTGTTGGATTGGTACCAGTGATGTCACTCACATATCGACGGAGGGCATTTCTTCGGGTGAGGTGGACAGGAGGTTGCGGCTGGTGACCAAGTACACTGCCAAGGAGGATCTCCCAGGCGAGCCAGTCGTGCCTCCTTTCGATGCCAACAATCCTCCACCTGAGGTAGGGTTTATCTATGAAGTGTTATAGATTTTCGACTGCTTGTCAAGGTGCTCGATATATAATTATGCTTCTTCTGATTGTAGGACTGGAGCGTGGCTACCAGCTTCCCCCCTCAACCTGAAGGGATTATTCTGCGCGAAGCGGAGGAAGAGGACGAGTCGGAGTCCACGGTCCCCATGGAGGAAGAAGAGGAAGCCCCCGAGTCTGGTGACCGCAGGACTCACAAGCACTCCTGTAGCAAGGATTTAGATGCTTCCTCGCCATCGACGCCAGAGAGTTCTCCTACTGCTATTGCAGAGGAGCCAATCCCCGTCGTTCCTGTCCACACCGTGGCTCCTCCCGCTCGGAAGAAGTTGCGGTTGCCAAAGGAGTCGCCGGATGATTCCTTCGATCTTGACAAATTCAACTGGTAAGTTTTTATATTTTGCAAATTCATCTTATTCTTGTTGAAGTTTTCTCTTTTGAAGTAACATTGTCCATATTTGTAGTCAAACAGTGTCGTCATCTTCTCACAACGTCGAATTTGTGAAAGAATCCAGAGTCGCGGAGTCCAAGAACAAGGAGGTGGACGCTCGGTCGCCTTCTCCTCCAGTGGCAACCCACTCTGGCGCCAACACTTCGAGTTCCCCTCATGCTGGGGGGCACCGGATGGTTGCCCGGACGCCTACTCGACGGGAACCTTCGGAGTCCCTAGAGGAACACGTAAGTGCCTTTTTGCTGCTAGCAGTCGAATTTGTGCTTTTGGTTGACACTGAATATTTGGTTCTCTTGGTGTAGCCCATCGTGAAGGATTCCACTCGCCTCGCAGAGCAGGTCCTTGCTTTGGGTCGACAGCACGCCTTGCTAGACAATCGCCATCATGCAGTCGAAGGTTTGTTCTAGTCATTGTCCCTTTACTCTCCTTTGTGTTGAAATTTGTAGACTCATGTACTTGCCGTGCTTTGCCCTTTATAGGTGATCATAATGAACTTCTTCGTCGCTTTACGTCCCTCGAGAAGGGGCTTGCTGTGGCGGAGAAGAAGTGCGACGAGGCAATCGTAGCCCTGGAGGAGTCGCGGAAGCGGGAGGAAGACCTACGTGCTTCTGCTGCTGAGAGGGAGAAGTTGTTTGTGGAACAACTTTTCTCGACTGCGAAGGCGCTCTCAGGTACTTGCGCTGCTTTACTTGTATTGTTCATATCTTGGTTTGCTGGTCCTTATGCTGACACCTTGTATTCTTCAGATGCCGCTGGTCTGAGCTTCAACGCCCAGACCTTGCGCCGTGAGGATGTGATGTCTATGCACTTCTATTCTTGTAGACAGTTGTTGTGCCTCCAAGTGCAGAGGTTTGTAGAACAGCAGCAAGTTTTCCCTTAAGTGGATTACCCAAGGTTTATCGAACTCAGGGAGGAAGTGGTCAAAGGTATCCCTCTCAAGCAACCCTGCAATCAAGATACAAGAAGTCTCTTGTGTCCCCAACACACTCAATACACTTGTCAGGTGTATAGGTGCACTAGTTCGGCGAAAAGATAGTGAAATACAAGTGGTATGGATATAAGACAACGGTGCCAGAAAATACTCTGATGGCGTGGAAGAGACTAAAGGCAAACTGAAATAAAGATGGAAGCAAGCAAACATGTAACAGATCTAGTTGCAAACGGTGTTTCAATGCTAAGAACAAGGCCCAGGGATCATACTTTCACTAGTGAACACTCTCATATAAATATGTTCTCTTCATGATACTACTCTGAACTACTCTCCGGTTGGACACTCTAATCCATGGTAGGGCTATAACAGCAAACCTCAAAGTAAGCCTTTCCCATCTAGATAACCCCACACTGTCACCTTGAGCACTAGATGGTTCCAAAAAACACCACAATTTCATAAAGACATCCAACTCCAAATATAACTCATAACAAGTATTTGTAATCTTCAGCCTAAGTGCCACCATGGTGTGCACACTGTCAACTTCACACACATGGGGAGAGCAGAGATCTATTAAAGCACCTGAGTAGCAAGGTAGATCTACTTGATTACAAAGCTCATGATCACAATATGATCATGCATAGAGAGAGATGAATACATAGCTACCGGTAGAACCCTTAGCCTCGAGGAAGAACTACTCCCTCATCATCATGGGAATCAGCAACGGTGATGGAGATGGCGGTGGAGATCGATGGAGATGGCTCCGGGGGCTCTTCCCCATCCCAGCAGGGTGCCGGAATAGAGACTTTCTGTCCCCCGAATCTCCCCTTCGGTGGCGGCGGCGCTGCAGAACTTTTCATGGATTTCTGATTGACGACTTAGGGTTTTTGCATAAAGGGAGATATATAGGCGAAAGAGGCAAGGTCGATGGCCGGCCAGGGGGCCCACACCATGCCCTGGCGTGGCTAGGGGTACCCGCGCCTAGGGGTGGTGTGGCCACCCTATGGCCCCACTCCGTCTTGTCTTCTGGCTCCGTGAGTCTTCCGGTAAAATATCAACTTTGGCTTTTGTCCTGTCCAATTCCGAGAATATTCATTTTCTGACTTCCTGGAACCAAAAACAACAGAAAACAGGCAATTGGCACTATGGCATCTTGTTAATAGGTTAGTCCAAGAAAGTGTATAAAAATACTCCAAAGTTGGAACAAAACATAAGAAAGTAGATAAAAACAAGCATGGAACATCAAAAATTATAGATACGTTTGCAACGTATCAACATCCCCAAGCTTAACTCCTGCTCGTCCTCGAGTAGGTAAGTGATAAAAGAAAGAATAATTTTTTAGGTGACATGCACCATCATAAACTTGATCAAAGTATTTGTAAAACATGGATAGCTGGGATGATAGTACTTCAACATAGCATGAAAGACAAAGTTCTAACAATAAGACATAGCAACTATGTTGCAACATGAAAAGGCACAAACAAAAGATTCATGAATAACAATGCTTTGCAAGATGTTTGTTTGTTTCACATAAAGAAAACATAGCATAGTGGCATTCAGCTTGTCCCTCATAGAGTAGCAAACATAAATGCATAGGACACCTTCAAAGTTCATAAGAGTGACTAGATACAAATAGTTTAAAACAAGCAATATCAAAGTTATGCATCAATAAACAAGTCTTGGGACAATGTAGATAGAACTAAGAATGGCCACTATGCTCTCAAAGTAGGTGCATAAAGATAGAAGGTGGAGACTCAACATAAAAGTAAAAGAAAGGCCTTCATAGAAGGATGTAGGGATTCAAGTTTCATAAAGAGCTTCCAAAAATTATGGTACTTGTTAGCTTTCAGCTCTCATTGCCCCTATCATAAGCATCTTGAAGTGATTAAGGTTAAAGTGAACAAACTATGGAGTATATGCTTGACAAAGTATAAGTTGGAAATCTCATGTCCCTTGAATACGAGGGCCGCTCCTCATGCTACTCAAGTTTAGTACCGGTAAGTTCTTGTCATAGTAAGTACATGTGTATCATAGAGAACCGCCAACGGGGTACCCCTTTGCACATGATACAGGAGCTATCCCATAATCAAAATGACAAGGCAAGCAGACAATGAGCATCTCAGCAATCTTCTTATTTACCATGGGAAAATGGTGCTTTTTTTCTCTATTTCCTCTTTTCTCATCTTTTTTTCTTTTTCTCAATCTCTATCTCTTTTTTATAAGAAGAATGATTCATAGATTGCTCACTATGGTGATGCTGCAAGTTTCCACCATGATTAGGCATGGCTTAGGCTAGCGGCCTAGGCGTTTCTCTAACACACATACATAACTCCATGGACTTACAAGCTCCCCTTTCATTTCACACCGACGACATCCATATACAAAAGAGCATCATATCAACTAGGTACAAAGTACAAGTGCAATGTTGAAAGCGTTCCCCATGACAGATGGTTCTGCTAATCCCCAACATATAAGTGCAAACATATACAACATAGACGACACAATGGTTCAAGTTTATTAAGGGCAAGAAAATTAAAGTGTGTCATCAAGTTCGTGAGAGATTTAATCACTAGTTTTCTCATCACAAGTTTAATTCGAAAGGTAGATAAAAACATGAATATACTTGGAATAGCAAATGCTAATAGGTAGGTATGGTGGACTCTTTGGAATAACTTGGTTTTAGGAGTTGGATGCATGAGTGGAACTCATACTTGGTTATGGAGGCTAGCAAAAGACTGGGAGCGACCGACTAAGAGAGCAATAATGGCCATAATCATGCAAAGCGATAAAACAACATTAATTAAAGCATAAAGTGATATTACAATTCGAAAACTAAAGGATCATAAAGGCTATGGTGACTTGGGATAGTCATAACATGGTGTGAGCATGTGCCAAGTCAACCCAAATAAAACATTAAAGGAGAATACCACAATCCTATGCTTTAATATGCTAAAACAACACATGATTCTTCAAAGGCACATTAAGCAATCTCAATTATTTATAACATGTCATGCAACAGCAAAGATCACTAAGCATAAAGCCAAAACAATATTAAGCATGGCATGACAAAGCATGGGCCACAGTCAAAAACAAGCTCTCTTTACCACTTAAGCATGAACTTTCCTACTCTTTTCCAATCCAAACCAAACTATTTAAAAACCAATGCATGAAAGAGGGGGTCCAACCAATTTATTCAAGCATACTAAGAAAACCAAGCAAACGAAAACCAAAAACAAAAATGAAGATGCTCCAAGAACAACACAACTGTGCATGAAACAATAAAAATGAAGTGATTGGAACAAACCTGGGACTTTTATTGATGAAGAAGGGGATGCCTTGGGCATCCCCAAGCTTTGACGCTTGTACTTCTTGGATATTTCTTGGGGTGACACGCATGCCATCCCCAAGGTTGAGCTTTAGTCCATTCTTTATCTCATTACTCATTCCTTCCATACACCTGAAATTTTTCCTTCATACAAAACTCCACACAATCTTTATTAGCAATATTAGTGCACTCAAGATAATAAGTCTTTAGGTTCAGTTTCAACACCAATAAAACTTCCACTAAAACACTAGCTACTATAGCACTTCCCTCAAAAAGCTCAATTCTCCAAAAGAATTAAAAAAGGAACCAACAAGAAGCAAATGCAAATAATGGCAGAAATATGTCAAAACAGACCAGCAGGTAAAGACAAATTTTTTCGAAGACCTTCTGTTGCTCAAATCAAAAAGTGTTGAACTAACGAAAGTTAGATAACAACCTGGGACAGAAGCACAAAAATTCATGACTCAAAAGGACGTACAGAGATTTTACCGAAATTTTTACGGTGAAGCATAGAAATCTGTTTCGAGACAGCAACTTTCCCAATCATTACTTCTCTCTCATTAGAGGTTACTCTTGGCACAAAAAGAAAATAAAAAGGATAAGGAGCGGTTATTGCAGAAGTAATAACTTCCAAGACTCATCTAAAACTTTTGGGTTATCTCCCAATAAGTACTTTTCTTTAACTCCTTTAAGTTAGGCATGATAGTTTGAGAATATGCTCACATAAGAAATATGAATTGAAGTAAAGAGAGCATCAAGAAGCAAATTCAAAACACATTTAAGTCTAACCCACTTCCTATGCATAGGAATCTTGTAAAGAAACAAGTCATGAAAGCACAAAGCAACAAGCATAGGAAAGCAAAACAAGTGCAACTTCAAAAATTTCAACATAAAGAGGGTAAACTTAATATTATTGAGACACATAAAACCATGTTTCCCTCTCTCATAATAAATTTCAGTAGCATCATGAATAAAACTAACAATATAACTATCACATAAAGCATTCTTATCACGAGCCACATGCATAAAAGAATTAATACTCCCCACATAAACATAGTCATACTTACTAATTGTAGTGGGAGCAAATTCAACAAAATAGCTATCATTATTATTCTCATTACCATAAACATCAAATATAGGAGGCATATTGTAATCATAATTAATTTTCTCCTCAATAGTAGGTGGACTGAAAATATCATATACATTATTGTAATCATCATATATTGGAGGTGTAGTATCATCATAAGCAATAGAATAATTATCTTCCAAAGTGTGTCATTTGTAAACATATCATCATTGGAAGGATCATGGATAGCACTAATAGTGCAGCAATTATTAATATCATCATTTTTAGAATTGGTACCGAAGAGATTTTCAATATCAAAAGTGGTGTGCTTTTCCCAATCATGATCACTACTATAGGTAATAGGCATAGGAACATCATCGAGTTCGGACTCATCAAAAGCTATAATAGGAGCAACATGCTTAGGGGAAAATACCGTTTCCTCTCTCCTTTTACTACTCCTTTTTCTTCTTTTTCTTCTTATCTTTTGGAGGGAGAGGCTTGAAAGGAAGCTTCTCCATATACCCTGGTTTATTGTTAGAGACAATATAAGAAACTTTGGAGGATTCCTCCTTTTCATTAATAAGATCAAAACACATATTAGTCCTGTCATATTTTGGTAAAACCTCATCTTTTATAACATTTTGTATGTAAGTATTTGTGTGTCAATTATCAACACAACAAAGATGACAACCATGCAGGACACTATTCATATCAAAAGGACCCATAACTACCAAAGAGGTATTTCTTGATAACTCTTCACATCCCAAAAATAATGTAAGTTCATCATGCTGATTAGGAGTGATCATGTCATCACAATACAAACTTGGAGTACTCATTGGATTAGAAGGGCTATTATTATGGCCCGAGCATTGAAAATTGAAATGACCCACTTCAAAGCAAAGTTCATAAATAAAAGGATAGAGGGCACAAACTTTTTTACCAAGATCATTTAGAGCCCTATACCACGTTCTAGTTTTTTCATTCTTGTGGGTGATACAGTGTTCTTCTTCAATTTGATTATTCTCACAAGGTCTATGTATTTGATGTCTACGCACTTCTATTCTTGTAGACAGTTGTTGGGCCTCCAAGTGCAGAGGTTTGTAGAACAACAGCAAGTTTTCCCTTAAGTGGATCACCCAAGATTTATCGAACTCAGGGAGGAAGTGGTCAAAGGTATTCCCTCTCAAGCAACCCTGCAATCAAGATACAAGAAGTCTCTTGTGTCCCCAACACACCTAATACACTTGTCAGGTGTATAGGTGCACTAGTTCGGCGAAGAGATAGTGAAATACAAGTGGTATGGATATAAGACAATGGTGCGAGAAAATACTTTGATGGCGTGGAAGAGACTAAAGGCAAACCGAATAAAGAAGGAAGCAAGCAAACATGTAACAGATCTAGTAGCAAACGGTGTTTCAATGCTTAGAAACAAGGCCTAGGGATCATACTCTCACTAGTGAACACTCTCTCATATAAATATATCATCTTCATGATACTACGCTGAACTACTCTCCGGTTGGACACTCTAATCAACGGTAGGGCTATAACAACACACCTCAAAGTAAGCCTTTCCCATCTAGAAAACCCCACACTGTCACCTTGAGTACTAGATGAGTCCAACAAACACCACAATTTCTTTAAGACATCCAACTCCAAATATAACTCATAACAAGTATTTGTAATCTCTAGCCTAAGTGCCACCATGGTGTGCATGCTGTCACTTTCACACACATGGGGAGAGCAGAGATCTATTAAAGCACTTGAGTAGCGAGGTAGATCTATAGATTACAAGCTCATGATCACAATATGATCATGCATAGAGACAGAGATGAACACATAGCTATCGGTAGAACCCTTAGCCTCGAGAGAGAACTACTCCCTCCTCATCATGGGAATCAGCAATGGTGATGGAGATGGTAGTGGAGATCGATGGAGATGGCTCCGGGGGCACTTCCCCGTCCCGGCAGGGTGCCGGAACAGAGACTTTCTGTCCCCCGAATCTCTCCTTCGATGGCGGCGGCGCTGCGGAACTTTTCGTGGCTGGAGGCTTGATGATTTAGGGTTTTGGCTTCGGAAGGCTTCTTATAGGCCAGAGGGCAAGGTCGGTGGGCGGCCAGGGGGCCCACACCATGCCCTGGCGCGACCTAGGTGGACCCGCGCCATGGGTGGTGTGGCCACCCTGTGGCCTCTCTCCGGCTCTCCTTCTGGCTCCGTGAATCTTCCGGGAAAATATCGACTTTGGCTTTTGTCCGGTCCAATTCTGAGAATATTGATTTTTTGACTTTCCTGGAACCAAAAACAGCAGAAAACAGGCAACTGGCACTGTGGCTCTTGTTAATAGGTTAGTCCAAGAAATCATATGAAAAGTACTCCAAAGTGTGGACAAAACATAAGAATGTAGATAAAACCAAGCATGGAACATCAAAAATTATATATACATTTGCAATGTATCAACATCCCTAAGCTTAACTCCTGCTCGTCCTCGAGTAGGTAAGTGATAAAAAGAAAGAATAATTTTTGAGGTGACATGCACCATCAAAGACTTGATCAAAGTATTTGTAAAACATTCAAAGCTGGGATCATAGTACTTCAATCATAACATGAAAGACAAGGTTCTAGCAATAAGACAAAGAAACTATGATGCAACATGAAAAGGCACAAACAAAAGATTCATGAATAACAATGCTTTGCAAGACGTTTATTTGTTTCACATAAAGAAAACATAGCATAATAGTATTCAGCTTGTCCCTCATAGAGTAGCAAATATAAATGCATAGGACACCTTCAAAGTTCATAAGAGTGACTAGATACAATAGTTTAAAACAAGAAATAGCAAGTTATGCATCAATCAACTAGTCTTGGGACAATGCACATAGAACTAAGAATGGCCACTATGCTCTGAAAGTAGGTGCATAAAGGTAGAAGGTGGAGACTCAATATAATGGTGGAAGAAAGGCCTTTTGTAAAAGGAAGTAGGGATTCAAGTCTCATAAAGAGCTTCCAAAAATTATGGTACTTATAGCTTTCAGCTCTCATTGCCCCTATCATAAGCATCTTGAAGTGATTAAGGTTAAAGTGAATCAAACTATGGTGTACATGCTTGATGAAGTATAAGTCAGAAATCTCATGTCCCTTGTATACGAGGGCCGCTCCTCATGCTACTCAAGTTTAGTCACCGGTAAGTTCTTGTCATTGTAAGTATATGTGTATCATTGAGAACCGCCAACGGGGTACCCCTTGCCCGATGATACGGAAGAATCCCCATATCAAAATGACAAGGCAAGCAGACAACAAGCATCTCAGCATTCTTCTTATTTACCATGGGAATATGGTGCTTTTTTCTCTCTTTCCTCTTTTCATAGTATCTTTTTTTTTTCTCAATATAGGACTCTTTTTTTTGTAAGAAGAATGCTTCATAGACAACTCATTATGGTTACGCTGCAGGTTTCCACCATGTCAGCATGGATTAGACCAGCGGCCCAGGCGTTTCTCTAACACATATACATAACTCCATGGACTTACAAGCTCCCCTTTCATTTCACACCGACGACATCCATATACAAAAGAGCATGATATAAACTAGGTACAAGTACCAAGTGCAATGTTGAAAGCGTTCCCCATGAAAGCATGGTTCTGCTAATTCCCAACAAATAAGTGCAAGCATATACAACATAGACGACACAATGGTTCAAGTTTATTAAGGGCAAGTAAAGTAAAGTGTGCCATCAAGTTCGTGAGAGCTTTAATCACTAGTTTTCTCATAACAAGTGGAAGGTAAACAAAAGCATGAATATACTTGGAATAGCATAAGCTAGTAGGTAGGTATGGTGGACTCTTTGGAATAACTTGGTTTAAGGAGTTGGATGCATGAGTGGAACTCATACTTGGTTGTGGAGGCTAGCAAAAGACTGGGAGCGACAAACTAAGAGAGCAATAATGGCCATAATCATGCAGAGCGACAAAACATCATTGATCAAAGCATAAAGTGATACTATAAGTTGAAAACTAAAGGATCATAAAGGCTATGGTGACTTGAGATAGTCATAACATGGTGTGAGCATGTGCCAAGTCAACCCAAATAAAGCATCAAAGGAGAATACCACTATACTATGCTTTAATATGCTAAAACAATGCATGATTCATCCAAGGCACATTAAGCAATCTCAATTGTTTATAACAAGTCATTCTACAACAAAGAATACTAAGCATAAAGCCAAAACAATATCAAGCATGGCATGACAAAGGATAGGCCACAATCAAAAACATGCTCTCTTTACCACTTAAGCATGAGCTTTTCCTACTCTTTTCCAAACCAAACCAAACTATTTGAAAACCAATGTATGAAAAGAGGGGGTCCAACCAATTTATTCATCAAACTAAGCAAACAAAAGCAAACGAAAAAACAAAACAAAAACGAAAAAGAAGACGCTCCAAGAACAACACAACTGTGCATGAAACAATAAAAATGAAGCGTTTGGAAGAAACCTGAGATTTTTATTGATGAAGAGGGGGATGCCTTGGGCATCCCCAAGCTTTGACGCTTGTAATTTTTGGATATTTCTTGGGGTGACACGCGTGGCATCCTAAAGCTTGAGCTTTAGTCCATTCTTCATCTCATTACTCATTCCTTCCATACACCTGAAAATTTTCCTTCATACAAAACTTCACACAATCTTTATTAGCAACATTAGTGCACTCAAAATAATAGGTCTTTAAGTTCAGTTCTAGCACAAATAAAACTTACATTAAAACACTAGATACTGTAGCACTTCCCTCAAAAATCTCAATTCCCCAAAAAAACTCAAAAAGGAACCAACAAGAAGAAAATGCAAATAATGGCAGAAATCTGTCAAAACAGACCAGCAGGTAAAGACAATTTTTTTCGAAGACCTTATATTGCTCAAATCAAAAAGTGTTAAACTAACAAAAGTTAGAAAACAACCTGGGGCATAAGCGCAAAAATTCACGCCTCAAAAAGACGTACAGAAATTCTACACGAATTTTTACGGTGAAGCACATAAATCTGTTTCGGGACAACAGCTTTCCCAATCATTACTTCTCTCTCATTAGAGGTTACTCTTGGCACAAAAAAACAAATAAAAAGGATAAGGAGCGGTTATTACTGAAGTAATAACTTCCAAGACTCATCTAAAACTTTTGGGTTATCTCCCAATAAGTACTTTTCTTTAACGCCTTTAAGTTAGGCATGATAGTTTGAAAAGATGCTCACATAAGAAATATGATTTGAAGTAAAAGAGAGCATCAAGAAGCAAATTCAAAGCACATTTAAGTCTAACCCACTTCCTATGCATAGGAATCTTGTAAAGAAACAAGTCATGAAAGCACAAAGCAACAAGCATAGGAAAGCAAAACAAGTGCAACTTCAAAAAAATTAACATAAAGAGGGGAAACTTAATGTTATTGAGATACATAAAACCATGTTTCCCTCTCTCATAATAACTTTCAGTAGCATCATGAATAAAATTAACAATATAACTATCACATAAAACATTCTTATCATGAGCCACATGCATAAAAGAATTAATACTCTCCTCATAAACATAATCATTCTTATTAATTATAGTGGGAGCAAATTCAACAAAATAGCTATCATTATTATTCTTATCACCATAATCATCAAATATAGGAGGCATATTATAGTCATAATTAATTTCCTCCTCAATAGTAGGTGGACTAAAAATATCATATTCATCATTGTAATCATCATATATTGGAGGTTTGGTATCATCATAAGCAATAGAATAGCTATCTTCCAAAGCTGGGGAACTAAAAAGATCATTTTCATAAGAACTAGCTTCCCCAAGCTTAGAATTTTCCATAGCATTAGCAATAATGATGTCCAAAGAATTCATACTAACAACATTGCTATTAGCATGCAAATAAAGTTCCATAGGTTTTTTAATTTTCTCTTCAAACACTTCATGTCCTAACTCAAGATAAATACTATAAAGCTCTCTAAATTTGTTGTTGTTTTCCATTAAGCCTAACTAGTGAAAACAAGAAACAAAAGGACAAAATTGCAGAATCTAAAGGAAATAACTTCGAGCACTCACACCGGAGGATGTGAGTACCTTTTACCTTACCTCCCCGGCAACGGCGCCAGAAAATAGCTTGATGTCTACGCACTTCTATTCTTGTAGACAGTTGTTGGGCCTCGAAATGCATAGGTTTGTAGAACAGCAGCAAGTTTTCCTTTAAGTGGATCACCCAAGGTTTATCAAACTCAGGGAGGAAGTGGTCAAAGGTATCCCTCTCAAGCAACCCTGCAATCAAGATACAAGAAGTCTCTTGTGTCCCCAACACACCCAATACACTTGTCAGGTGTATAGGTGCACTAGTTCGGCGAAGAGATAGTGAAATACAAGTGGTATGGATATAAGACAATGGTGCGAGAAAATACTTTGATGGCGTGGAAGAGACTAAAGGTAAACTAAAATAAAGAAGGAAGCAAGCAAACATGTAACAGATCTAGTAGCAAACGGTGTTTCAATGCTTAGAAACAAGGCCTAGGGATCATACTCTCACTAGTGAACACCCTCTCATATAAATATATCATCTTCATGATACTATGCTGAACTACTCTATAGTTGGACACTCTAATCAACGGTAGGGCTATAACATCACACCTCAAAGTAAGCCTTTCCCATCTAGAAAACCCACACTGTCACCTTGAGTACTAGATGAGTCCAACAAACACCACAATTTCATAAAGACATCCAACTCCAAATATAACTCATAACAAGTATTTGTAATCTCTAGCCTAAGTGCCACCATGGTGTGCACGCTATCACTTTCACACACATGGGGAGAGCAGAGATCTATTAAAGCACTTGAGTAGCAAGGTAGATCTATAGATTACAAGCTCATGATCACAATATGATCATGCATAGAGAGAGATGAACACATAGCTACCGGTAGAACCCTTAGCCTCGAGAGAGAACTACTCCCTCCTCATCATGGGAATCAACAATGGTGATGGAGATGGTAGTGGAGATCGATGGAGATGGCTCCGGGGGCACTTCCCCGTCTCGGCAGGGTGCTGGAACAGAGACTTTCTGTCCCCCGAATCTCTCCTTTGGTGGTGGCGGCGCTGCAGAAATTTTCGTGGCTGGAGGCTTGATGATTTAGGGTTTTGGCTTCGAGAGGCTTCTTATAGGCCAGAGGGCAAGGTCGGTGGGCGGCCAGGGGGCCCACACCATGCCCTAGCGCGGCCTAGGTGGACCCGTGCCATGGGGTGGTGTGGCCACCCTATGGCCCCTCTCCGGCTCTCCTTATGGCTCCGTGAATCTTCCAAGAAAATATCGACTTTGGCTTTTGTCCGGTCCAATTCCGAGAATATTGATTTTCTGACTTTCCTAGAACCAAAAACAGCAGAAAACATGCAACTGGCACTATGGCTCTTGTTAATAGGTTAGTCCAAGAAATCATATGAAAAGTACTCCAAAGTGTGGACAAAACATAAGAAAGTAGATACAACCAAGCATGGAACATCAAAAATTATAGATACATTTGCAATGTGTCAGTATTCCACAAAAATTAACATGCTTATAAGAAATAGTACTTTCAGAGGTTTGAGCATGTTTATTGCTATCATTAATAACAATTTTATTTTCCATGCAAGTGCCTTTAAAAGGCTCATGATACATGTCCCATTTTTATTTAGGAGCATTAATATGAGAAGAAAAGGCTCTAAAACAATCAATAAGAATTTGAGGATCAAGACCATATGTAGCACTAAGCTCTTGAAAATCAGCAGTTTCAGCGAAAGACTTAATGCAATCATACTCATAGTTTATACCTGGTTCTTTACCTTTGTTGTTATCCCAATCTTCGGTATTGCTTTGAATTGTTTCAAGAAGATCCCACTTAGCTTTGACCTCCTTACTCGTGAAGGATCCCTCTAAACAAGTATCTAGGTAGTCCTTGTAATGTCATGAAAGCCTTGCATAGAAATTATTAATAACAATATTCCTGGGGAGCTCATGAATGGGACATTTGAGCATTAGTGACTTCAATCTCCCCCATGCTTGGGGAATACTTTCTCCATCATGAGGATGAAAATTATAAATATAATTCCTATCTTTCTGAATTTCATGAGGACAATAAAATTTAGAGTAAAAGAGAGATTCAAGTTCCTTCCATTCCAAATGATGAGGATCATCTAGTAGCTCATACCACTCCCTTGTTTTGCCCTTAAGTGATAAAGAGAATAGCTTCCTCTTAACTTGGTTCATTGAAATACCTGCACACTTGAACAACCCACATAATTCATGTATAAAGAGTAAATGATCACCAGGATGGACATTTCCATCTCCAAAATAAGAGTTATTCATAACACGTTCAATAATTTCCCTAGGTATTTTAAAAGGGACGTTTTTAGTATGAGGATTTAAAATATCACAAGTATCATTAGAATCACCACATATGGGAGATAAAGTATTATTAGAGAAAATTTTCTTCTTTAAAGCTGGGGCACTAAGAAGATCATTTTCATAAAAACTAACTTCCCCAAGCTTAGACGTTTCCATAGCATTAGTAATCAAAAGATTCATACTAATAACATTGCTATTAGCATTCAAAGAAAGTTCCATGGGTTTTTTAATTTTCTTTTCAAACAATTCATGTTCTAACTTAGAAAAAATACTAAAAAGTTCTCTAATTTTGTTGTTGTTTTCCATTAAGCCTAACTAGTGAAAACAAGAAACAAAAAGACAAAATTGCAGAATCTAAAGGAAATAACTTCGAGCACTCACACCGGAGGATGTGAGTACCTTTTACCTTACCTCCCCGGCAACGGCGCCAGAAAATACTTGTTGGCGCGTGGTTGACGTGGGAGCTTCTTCTTATTCATTCCCTGACAATGGCGCCAGAAAATAGCTTGATGTCTACGCACTTCTATTCTTGTAGATAGTTGTTGGGCCTCCAAGTGCAGAGGTTTGTAGAACAGCAGCAAGTTTTCCCTTAAGTGGATTACCCAAGGTTTATCGAACTAAGGGAGGAAGTGGTCAAAGGTATCCCTCTCAAGCAACCCTGCAATCAAGATACAAGAAGTCTCTTGTGTCCCCAACACACCCAATACACTTGTCAGGTGTATAGGTGCACTAGTTCGGCGAAGAGATAGTGAAATACAAGTGGTATGGATATAAGACAACGGTGTCAGAAAATACTTTGATGGCGTGGAAGAGACTAAAGGCAAACTGAAATAAAGATGGAAGCAAGCAAACATGTAACAGATCTAGTTGCAAACGGTGTTTCAATGCTAAAAACAAGGCCCAGGGATCATACTTTCACTAGTGAACACTCTCATATAAATATATTCTCTTCATGATACTACTCTGAACTACTCTCCGGTTGGACACTCTAATTCATGGTAGGGCTATAACAACAAACCTCAAAGTAAGCCTTTCCCATCTAGATAACCCCACACTGTCACCTTGAGCACTAGATGGTTCCAAAAAACACCACAATTTCATAAAGACATCCAAATCCAAATCCAAATATAACTCATAACAAGTATTTGTAATCTCCAGCCTAAGTGCCACCATGGTGTGCACACTGTCAACTTCACACACATGGGGAGAGCAGAGATCTATTAAAGCACTTGAGTAGCAAGGTAGATCTACTTGATTACAAAGATCATGATCACAATATGATCATGCATAGAGAGAGATGAACACATAGCTACCGGTAGAACCCTTAGCCTCGAGGAAGAACTACTCCCTCATCATCATGGGAATCAGCAATGATGATGGAGATGGCGGTGGAGGTCGATGGAGATGGCTCCGGGGGCACTTCCCCGTCCCGGCAGGGTGCCCAAACAGAGACTTTATGTCCCCCAAATCTCTCCTTTGGTGGCGGTGGCACTGCGGAACTTTTCATGGATTTCTGATTGACGACTTAGGTTTTGCATCGGAGGAGATATATAGGCGAAAGAGGCAAGGTCGGTGGCCGGCCAGGGGGACCACACCATGCCCTGGCGTGGCCAGGGGGACCCACGCCTAGGGCTGGTGTGGCCACCCTGTGGCCCCACTCTATCTCGTCTTCTGGCTCCGTGAGTCTTCCGGTAAAATATCAACTTTGGCTTTTGTCCCGTCCAATTCCGAGAATATTCATTTTCTGACTTCCTGGAACCAAAAACAACAGAAAACAGGAAACTGGCACTGTGGCATCTTGTTAATAGGTTAGTCCAAGAAAGCATATAAAAATACTCCAAAGTTGGAACAAAACATAAGAAAGTAGATAAAAACCAAGCATGGAACATCAAAAATTATAGATACGTTTGCAACGTATCAGGATGCTCTTGCTGGTGCCGTGGGCGCAGTCGAGGATCGTAGTGTCTCCCTCCAAGGGACGCTGGGGAAGGCCAAAGGTGTGCTAAGCCGCCTCCGGGAGGACCTGACCCCCAAGGCCGGCCTAATTAACAATCTTGATGACCTGGTGGAATCCTTCGCTGAAGGTATTCCCATGGACTTCAAGAACTCCCAACGATCTGTCGGCGCCACCATGGCACTCGCGATGGCGCAAGCCCATGGCGTGGAGTTGGATCCCGGCGCGATCTCTGAAGCGATGCCTGTTGACGCCGATGGCCAGCAGGTAGTGTTTGCTCCCTTCGCTAGTAGCTGCGGTAAGTATGGGCCTCAGCTTATCGAGACAGTCGCAAAATACTATGAGGAGCAGCGACGAGCGAAGGCGGCGAAGACTGTGGCGTCTGGGGCTACTACCGGAAAGTCTGTGGCGTCGGAGACTACCACGGATGCGATAAAGCCCCCGAAGTCGAAGTCTAAGTCGAAGAAGTAGATTTCTCCATAGTTGCCCTTTGTAATAGGTGTAGCTGTCCTTTTGTTGGTTCGTGTTTTGTGGGGGGTGCCCCCTTGATATTTTTATCGAATTTGAATGCACTCCTCTTCTTATCAATGTATGATTAGTCTCATTTGCCTCTTGCTTGGTTGTAATAGGGTCCTTCGAGTGGTCCTTCAAGGGATCCTCATGACTCTCCTTCCACCGATGAAACCATGGTGCATCCGCGTCCAAAGGTGGAGGAGCTGTCATTGCTCGCACGACTGTGCAACCGCGTTAAGCAGTTGGAGCGTGAGTTGCCTATGATCCGCGGTAAGGCAGATGTGTGGAAGTCGAAGGCTGAGAAGGCCGCCGCCTGCGAGAAGTATCTTTTGGACGAAGTGGCGCAACTGAACGAGCAATTTAAATTTTAGCTCTCTATCTTCTTACCCTCTCTTTAGCCATTCGCGGTGATGCCTTGGCTTATGCTTTTGGTCTTGCATTTTTTAGTTGTTAGCGCTCGCCATCTGCAGGATGAGAAGGACCGGGTTGCCATTCGAATGAATGACTTAACCCAGGAGCAGCTGTAGGCTAGTGGGTACTTTTGGGTGGACCACAACCATGTCGTCGCTATGGCGACGCTGCAGGATCGTTCTTCACGAGTGCTTCAATGTTTAAAGAAAGTGTAGTCGTTCCTTAGGCATATCTTCCAAGCGATGTTTCCTCTTGTCGTGGTGCCCTCAAGCCTGCTGGCTCTCCTGATAAGGTTTCAGGATATCAGTGCGGTTCGCGAGTGCGTGCGACAACAACTAGTTGCAGGTGCTAAGGCGGCATTGTCACTGGTACGACTGCATCGGCCAGATGTGGATATCGCGTTTGTTGCTGCTGGATCGCCGCCACCGCCTGAAGGGATGACTTGGAATATGGTGCCGCACTATCATGCGGTTGACCAGCCAGCGGAAGACATCGTCGACTTCTTTGAAGAGCAAACGAATGTTCTTCTTCTGCAGCAGTAGCTTGATTTGTATCCTGCACATAGATGTACAAGTGTTGTAAAGTTCCTATGATTGTGGCGGGTGTGTTTGATACCCATGGATATGTAAAGAGCTTGCTACCTTGTATTATTTTTCGAGTGTATGGTACTCTGCAGTTCCCTTTTGTTAGCCTGACGTTTATTTATCTCAACACCTTGTAAACTTGTCAGTGCGTTGCAGCTGGGTTGGTTGTTATCAAGGGTTCGATTGGTAGTATGTCAGCTACTCAGGATACTACGATTTGTTCGTAGAACAGGGGTATAAAGGGTGGCGCAGTGCCCGAGTGATAAAATTGCGAGAAAAACAGAAAAGACACAGAGTTTTAGGGCACTTAGCTTTATTTATTCGCAAAATAGTACGAGGTATAATGTTTGGCTAAGTAGCCTGGCTGAATAGGCTTATTTGTATAGTAAAGACGTCTAAGGGTAGAAACGTCGCAACTGTACGACGTTCCAGGGGTTGGAGTATGCGACTCCGCTTTCTAGGTCTTTGAGGCGATGGACGCCACCTGGGATTACTTCGGTAATCACATAAGGTCCTTCCTAAGGGGATTCGAGTTTAAGGTGTCCTCCGAAGACTCGACTCGTCTGCCGCCTTTCTTCGCGCGTCGAGTTGCGCAATCACTTGTTATTGGCACCTATACTCCTCTTTGAGGAGCCAATGGTAACCCATCAACATCTGTTGCGATGAGTTCAGAGGGAGGGGATTGCCTCGCAGAGCCTCCCGACAGCGGGCCCACTCGTTGTCGTTGAGCTTGATCAGCATGTGCTCTTCAGTGCGCTCATTCGTCGTGAGGTTCGGGTCCCCTTCTGTCCCATTGTTGGTGGGAGCGCCATTGGCGGGGCCACCATTTTTGCCATTGGTCGGTCCGGTGCCGGTGTTGTCGTGATTGACACCGGTGTCGCCTGTGTTGATGACGACGCACATGAAGTGGTTGGGGAAGCTGTTGCTCCCACAACTTTTAGATCCGGAGACATGGCCTCCATCTTTTGTGGCCAGGTCACCCAAATCGGGTCCGCGACTGTTGTCGCTGTCCGTGCTCCCAACTGTTGCTGGGGCGTTGAGCTCGCTGAGGGTACCGTTTGGTGGTGGAAACCACGATGCTGGAGCAATCGCGGATGTCGTCGGCTGGTCAGGGAGGCGAAGCGTGACCAGTTGACCGACCAGGAAGCGGAAGCTTCTGATCGCCAGACCGATCCCATCGCCCATGGACTCGAAAGCCGTGCGAGTCGCTGGCGTGTGGACGGTGAAGTCAAAGGTGCCGAAGAGCTGGCGAATCTCTGCTGTTGCAGAGTTGTAGATCGTGGTTGATGGGGCTGAAGAAGGCGTGACATCAGCACTCTCAGTTCCCACAAACGACGCCAATTGACGAGGGTTTAACTCGTCAATGCCCATTGTTATGGACTTGGGTTTTGGAGAAGGAGTGAGCGCTAGAGGCATCAATCAGATAGCAAACAAGAACACAGGAACGCAAGGTTTACCCAGGTTCAGACCTCGTAGAGGTCCCTACTCTTGCTTGTCTGCTCTTGGAATTATCGAGGGAGTCGAAAGTTACAGGGGGTGCGCAGATGCAATCTGGCAAGGTTGTGGAAAACTAGGGTTGTATTCATCCTCCTCGCCGCCCCCTCCTAGCTTTTATATAGATAGGCTAGGTCTCAGGTAGCAGGTCAAGTCGGTTACAGATTAGGGTTCGTCCCTTTGAACTTTCTATCTTAAATTTCTTCTTACGCTGCAAGCAATCGGAGTTTCCGTGAGTCACCCGAATCCTGTATTTGGCCTTGGCAACGCCGTGGGCTTCAGTAATCGGGCCCAAATTTGATTTGGAAATGGGGTGGACCGGATAAAAAAATGGGCAAAATTAAATTTGGGGTATCCCGTTGAGTCGTGGTCTGTGTCCGGTCGAACAGACCCGCGCAGTCCGTTTGACGGGTGCGGTTGGGAGTTCGCCTTAGGGCATCTCCACCAGGCCAAACCAAACACACGATCGAAATGGTCCGTTTCTATCCGTTTGGGTTGGCCCGTGGTCACTTTGGGGTAGCGGTCCGGCCTGTCCGACCGACCGCGCCTAGCGGCGCGATCCAAATGTCCGCGCCTGGCCATAGGCCACGTTGATTTTTTGAAATTCAAACTAACACAATTCGCGCGTAAAATAAACTGGCAAAGTTTATACAAAATATATTACATTCAAAAACATAAAAAAGGAAAAAAAATGGCCCTAGCCCTAGCTATTGACGATCTGCCGACCACCACCGGATATGGATCGAGGTCGATGTACTCCGGTGGCATCCAGAGGTGCGACGACGGCATGCTCGGAGCTGGCGCCGACGTGGTTGTGGGAGGTGTCGGGTGGTTGATGACCTGGCCTGGCCATGCCGGCCATGCATCCGTTTCCGCCGGTACGGGCGGAGCGTACCACCCCGGTTCGGGTGGGGCAGACGACTCCGACGCAGGCGTAGCAGCCCACCCCCGCAGCTGTTGTGGTGGGGCGGTGGCGGTGGCAGCAGCTGCCCGACGTTGACCTATGCCACCAAGCCGGTGAGCAGGACAACCTCCTGATAGCCGTCCCACATCCGGTCCTCCTCCCTCACGCTGGCCGCGATGGCTTGCTCGAGGAAGGCGTACTTGTCGTACCCCCGCGCCAGGACCTCCTGGTACTCCGGGGGCAGGTACGCGGCGGCGGATACGGAGGACGACCCCTCCTCCTCCTCCTCCTCCTTGACGATGATGTCGTCATTGTCGCCGAGGTCGGCGTTGGAGTGGTTGACGACGCCGCCGGAGGTGTCCTCGATGGCGGGGAGGTTGCAGGAGCCCAACGGGTCGAACTCGCCGCGGTAGGTGCTGATGCGGTGTGCCGTGAGCTCCTAGCCAAGGAACTTCCTCCAGAAGATCGGGTTGTGGTATGCGCGGTCGTACCAGAAGGCCCGCGAGAGCTTGCGGATGCGGCAGGCCATCTCCGCCTCCAGCGCCTTGTCATCCTACGGGGCGGGTGGCACCGTCACCCACTCTTGGTTGAGGTGCCAGCCCATGGGGAGGGAGACATCGTGGTGGGCGATGCCTCTCTTCTCTCCTACCGCCGCTCGCACTCCGCCACGCGGAAGTAGCGGCGGTCGCGGGCTTGCTCTGCATCCTCCCGGCGCGCAGCTCGGACACCGACAAAGTCCTGCGCCCGGGGCGGCGGTGGCAGGACCCCCCGACGGAAGGCCGGCGTGCCACTACCCTGATGGTGCCGGCCGCTCGAGCCGGATCCGCCGGCTTCATGGTCGTTCTTCGACTTCCTAAACCACCCCGGCTTCTTTATCGCGGCGGTGGTGGCGGTGGCTGCGGCGGCTAGTTGCTCAGAGGCTACGACGACGGTGATGGCGAGAGGAGGGGAGGTGCGCGACATCGACCACCGCAGGGGGAGGCTTAAGTAGCCCTGGCCCGTGGAAGCGCACGCAGGTTCTCGCGCCTTCGCCATCAATGACGACGGGAACGGAAACTCAGGCGAAGCCCCGTCCCGTCGTCATTGATGGCGAAGGCTGCCACAATTGCGTCTGGCTCGGTGCCGCCATTCATTCTGCCGCCCGTGCCTCTGAATCGATGCCGCGGTTGCGTCTGAATCGGTGCCACGGTTGTCTCTGAATCACTACGGACGCTGACGGGTGGACCAGTAGCGCGTGCGGAAAGGACACGTCCGCGACCCGCCCGTGTCCGGGCCGACGCAAGGGTCACGCAAATTAGGTGCGCCGATGGGTCGAGTCGGACACGTCAAACCGGATGGATCGTGCCGCTGGAAGACCACGTACGTCCCGCATGTCCGCACGGACGCTTTTGTACGCGTCCGGGCCGGTTGGGTCGGGTGGAGATGGCCTTAGGCTTGAGAGAAGAGGAAAACCGAGGGGTTGCTAAAAAAAAAAAGGAAAAGGGGTTTTCCTTTTTCTCTCCCGAACCTAAATCGCTTTCAAAATCGATCGCCGATTACGAATCTGATCACACGACATGGTACCACAACCAATCGCTTCAGCATCCCCCATTCTACTAGCTTATTACATCTAATCGAGTCCGGCTAAATATCCCTCCTTTTCTTGAATTGGGCCTCGCAGATCCGGTTCATCCTGCTGCAGAACCGGCAGGGGAAGACGCGGCTGGCCAAGTACTACGTCCCGCTCGAGGATTCTGAGAAACATAAGGTCGAGTTCGAGGTGAGGGGTGCGCGGACCACGATTAGTTCGGCCCGATCCAGTTTTCGATTTCTTGATCCTGTTTCTTGGCCGGTTTACAGGTGCACCGGCTGGTGGTCAATCGGGACCCAAAGTTCACCAACTTCGTGGAGGTATGCCCACTTATTGATTTGGATTCGATCCCTGATCAAATTTTCGTCTGCGATTCTTTCTTAGGGAGAAAAATGACTAGTTAGGCGTAGATTCCTGTCCGAGGCTAGATTACCAGCCTCTCTTCGTTTGTAGTTTGGTTAGGTGGGTGTTCATTTCCGATGATGCGTGTCCGAAACTAGCATAATTTCTTGAGCTGTTCAGGATTGGAGGCGAGAAATTTTAATTGTGTTGGTCATTTTGGGCTGGAGAATTGATTAGATAAAACACAGTAAATTTATGTGAATCGAGTGCATATATCACTTAGTCTGATTTCTTATCATGCAATCGCAATGGATCAAGATGTCTGATTTCTTGTTACAAAATATATCTTTTAAGTTAATACGATAAAAATGGATGATGGACCCACTATACAAGTTCATTCCAGTGAAATATAGAAAAAAACAACGATTCAATATCAACACTCATTACTGTAGTGAACCCAGATTGTTTGAATTCTTGCGGCAATCCATGATTCTATCTGCTGCTGTTTACTGGTATGAGTGTTACACACGGTTGGATTTATGACTTCTCATCAAGTAATAAAAAGAACAAAACATAATTCTTCTTCCCTGAGTGGGTGCAATTGGAGCAAGGAACAGGTAATTAATTAATTATAAATACAAGCTTTGCCAGTTCACATCTGAAGCTAGAGAGTGAGGAAAACATGTCTGAACCTATTCTAATGTTCTGTTCAAATGAAATGCAAAGCCATGTAATATGAAATTTTACTTACTATTCATTAGAGATATAGGACTCCACTATTGAGATAGTACTTACTATTTAGTCTACTCAATTACCTCATGGTTGAACATGTACAACAACTAAATTATATTTCACAAGTGACAAATATATATCAAAGTGTAACAGATGTAAAACACATATTTTCCTTTTTTATATTTAGACTTGATTTCTATTGCGTTCATTGATTCTAATTCATTGCTAAAGTTAGTAGAGTTGGCTTTGTAGTTTCCTAGTGTGTTTACTGGTTTTATGGACTGTAAAACAAACCTGGTATATGACTGAAATAAAATAGTATATGATTCATGGAGCAACTTGAACCTCTTGAGTTGTTAGTATATGATTTATAAAGGCACTTGAAACTCTGATTTGTATGCCTTGTGTTTTTGTAAACTATGCAGTTTCGCACGCACAAAGTTATCTACAGGAGATATGCTGGACTATTTTTCGCAATTTGTGTTGATATCACGGACAATGAGTTGGCATACTTGGAAAGCATTCACTTGTTTGTTGAGATATTGGACCATTTCTTCAGCAACGTCTGTGAGCTAGATTTAGTATTTAATTTTCACAAGGTAACTGTTCTTTAATCCCTAGCTTATCCTTTTGCTCTTCTGCTTATGGCCTTGTTTCATTAACTGTTTGTGCATTAGAAGAAAAACTGTTTGGCTAACCAATAAATACTTTTCTTCTAAACAAACTTTCACATAGCCACTCAAAGGAATAAAGAATATAACATAGCTTAGCGAAGTTTCTCTATATACCTGGATGCTCAGATAGTAAGCTTTGTTCATATGTTTTACGGACATATGTTGCAAATATGTTCACCAAAAACTGAGTCAAGTTTAAAACTTTAAATCTATAGTACTCCCTCCGTCCTGAAAAGGATGTCTCTGATCCAGTCAAATCTGTGACATCCTTTTTGGGATGGAGGGAATATATGATTTTTTTGAGGAAAAAATATATAGTATATGATCTCCCTTATATGGAGTAATAACTTTATCTATACCTAATAATAAAGGACGGATTGTTTCTTCCGGTCCAACTCTTTTCTGGACCAATTTGCCCTCCCACCAAACTACATACAACACACCAATACCTTTGTACCGGTTGGAAAAAAAACACAGGCCAGCCCCTCTTTTCTCGTGTGCGGACGACGCCTCCTCTGCGTGTGGCCGATGAGTGCTACATGGGAACCGAGCGGTGCAAAAAAAACACCGGGACGGCCTCCTCTTTCCTCCTGTGCGGACGCTGCCTCCTCTGAGTCTGGCCGATGAGTACTGTAGGGGAACCGAGCGGGGCAAAGGGCATGTGGGCGCTGATCCAAACTGGGCTGCTGTTGTCGGGTGCTTCGCTCCAGAGCAAACGAAGCAGGCTCGCATGCGGGAGCACAAGAAGGACCAAGAAAAGAAGAGGCCATCGATTGGCACATGCTTGCGGGAATCTAGCAAAGCAATCACACGAGGAACCAAGGTTGCGATCATTTTTTGCTATAAATTGAACCATGAGCATAAATTATTTGTGATGCGGAAGCAGGCGAGGTTGTGTTAGGGACCCCATGAGCCGAGCACGACATGATGCAGAGGCCTCGCTCCGCTCGTCGCCAGCCGGTCGTGCCTCCTTGTCGATTCTGCCGGCCACACAAGAGATTAGGATGGGGGCTCGTGGTCGACCATGTCCTTTTCCTCCAGTCCATGCTTCTCCTCTCTACTATCTCACGGACCCGCCATGCCCTCCTCCATATCACGCAACTAGCTGCAGCTGCTGAACCACGATGATGGCAGTGTCGCGCTACCGGCACGACTCGGGAGCGAAGGCATGGAGGCACGAGGGGGTGCAGGCCGCTGGGAGGTAACGAGCTGTCTCCGGTTTCCCTGGCGAGTGGCGACGAGATAGGGGAGAGAGACGAGGGACGTGAGATGCGCAGATACGTGGTCTTGGATGGCCTCTCTGTAGGAGATAAGGCTAGGTGATTTGACTTGGGCCTCTTGGGCTGGTATAGCTAGGGATGTACCGAGACTTGAAAATAGGTTCTTTGTTGGGTTCAATAGTCTCACCTCGTTCCATTATAACAAATATTACCTATTTATATACGTTCAAAATTTTCCTATCAGCAAGCAGTGAAATCTGATGATTGGGAACAAAATTCCACATGTGCTGATGATGGGCAAAGAAATAAACGGGAGTATGTCGAACTGTGCTTGGCCTGAATGAAACGAGTCATTGGGAAAAAAATGATAGGGGCTAGCTACGCTGATTAAGAGAGGATGCTTAGGAAGGCTGCAAGTTGCATTCATGCACGAATGAAAATTGACGCATCGGAGATGCAGTATACTGTCGGGCTGGCATTCATCGAGAGAAGTAGCACCTGAGTTCCTCAACCAGATAAGTAGCAGAGGGTGGAGCCAACTCGACCACCTGCAGGCGCCTGATGTTATTGAGGCCATGATTCCTGGTTCACCCGCTGCCCCGCTGTTGTACACCATGCCAAAGCTTGCTCATAATTTTTTTTAATGATTTTTTTCTACTGCTCTGCATTTATCTGACATAGAAGTGAACTACAAAAATACGTAGAGAGTATCGGTGGTGAAAGGATAAGAAGAAATGGCAGGGGCGGCACGTCGGCATCGCCGAGCAGGGATGGAAGGAGGAGTGTTTGCTTCTTCCAACTTGTTTTTTGACTTTTTTTGTCCTCCTACCAAACCATGTATTACCATCAATGCCATCCACGAGTAAAAACCAGTTCGATTTTTAGATCGGCCGAAGTCGCTGATCCGCGGTCCAGTACCCTAGCGCCTCCAAAATTGGCCCATCATCACATGTTGCTGGAAGGTGTGGGCCTACACCAAACATCACATGCTTGCCTTTCCACCTGATCAATCTCTTAGGTGTGGGAAGATTTTAATGATTTACATGAATGCCACCGATAATTGTGCATAAACAACTCATGTTTAGTCTCACATCGGTCCTGTCATCGAGTGATTTATATATGCTCGCATACTTTATAGAGCATCGGCAAGCACCTCAGCAATCGGCAAGCAAGAGTAATCCGACTCCTGAGAGGAGAAGCCCTAAGTGACCTGCAGAGCAGGTAGCGGCGGCACGTCGACGGATTGTTTCTTCCGGTCCAACACTTTTTTAGACTGTTTTACCCCTCGACTTAGATCGAAATAACCCACTGCCATCGGTAAGTACCGCTTTGTAAGGTTCCTATTCTCTCCCCGACCGAGCAACACAACAATTGATGAATGAGTTCGTCCGAGCAACACAGAAATTGACGAACGAGTTGGACACCGCCGTCATCCCCTCGATCTTCTAGCACTAGAGCAGCCGCCCTCCAACGGCCGGTGGAACAGGACAACATTGCCCCAATCGAACTATCCTCGGTGGCCTCCCGCGAGCAATTGAAAATTTTGACCAGATCAAGCTCCACACCCTCTTCGTCCTGATCAAAAAGGCCTGGCGCGATCTCCAGCCACTGGCGACGTACACCTCCTCCGGCCGGTGGAACGGGACAACCGCGACCCAAAATCCCCGACCCCATAGTCGGGTCTTCCCTGACCGCCTTCAGGTGTTCTCAAGTTCAATCTCCGACTTTAATCTAATCAGTCATCAGCTTCCAACTTTTGACCAGGCTGCAATCCAGATGCTCATCTTGATCGGATCAATTCCCACAATAGTTGAGGGTGTAGAAAAGCAGATTTCGGAAGGAAATTTTATGTAGGCAGTCTGCCATCCTCAGAAAACTACAGCGGCCCTCCACCTATCAGCAATATAGTAAAGCAGAGTGTATGTGTAGCGGTCGGTGACCCATGACGAGGCCTAATGCAGCATGTCATGGCGTTGAGTGGTGGTCATTGGTATAGTACACGTGACGCTCATTGGATTGTTATGTTGGAAAAAAACCGTGTCGAGCATCGCGAGTGGAGGCGGGCACGCTGCTAGGTTGCTTCTCCATGGCGAGCAGCTAGCGGGCAGAAGGATTTGGGCCTCTCGGATAGACCTCCCGAATACTAGAACCGTGCCGGGCACTGCGAGCGGAGGCAGGAGAGGGGCACGCTGCCAGGCTGAGCTATCAATGGGCCGCTTTCGAATTACAATATTGGTACATGTTTAATAAATTTTTTTTTGGGGGTTATACATGTTTAATAATTCTGATGGCGTCGCTTCGTACATAGAAGAAGGGCCGTCCTACGTTCCCGTGCACGCACCGCCTAGGAAAAGTTAGTCCCACATAGAAAAATTAGTACAAAATCTACCAGGTTAAATAGACCTCTATCTCACCTTGAATAAGCAAGTAGCATATGTGAAGGGCGTAGCGAAACTCTGCCGCATTAAAAGAGGGATTGGTGGGAATATGTTTGCGAGCTTATTACTATCAAACGAGGTTCTCTGTGACAATAGTGGGGATGGATTTGTGGTTTAAACGAGATTCTCTGTGGGCTTGTCGGCTTGAGCTTAATTAAATGCGATGGGAGAGATCGGTGGGGACTGATAGTTGCAAAGAAATTTCTGGCGAACCCTCGTGCGAGGGGGGAAGATTGAAACATAGCCTATATAGCTGCATTATTCAACTACTAGCACAAACTTACTTACACAATGATTACTAGACACAAATTAGGATATAGCTATAAGCATGAATAAAAATGACAACGTTTTGACTAGATTAAAATCAACCTGTAGCAACGCACGGGTACATTTCCTAGTATAATATAAAGTGTGAATTTGACTGAAATGTATGAAATAGTATTGCAGCCTAAATGCAGAGCATGTATTTTTTATTGGCGCCTTAAATATTTCCTTTATGCAGCTCCATTTTGAATCAGGGTAGTATCAGGATAGAGCCATTTTATTGGCATATTAGATATTTTCTTTATGTAACTGAAATGTGTGCAATGATGATACATGTAAGTTTATGCTTGAATTAGGTCTTGCTGATATTTGTTAGAATAGGATGTTTTTGAACAATTAATTATTTATTTATACCTGTGTTACAAATCGTTTTGTCACAAAGTTATTTCACTTTGTGATGTAGGTTTACCTCATTTTAGATGAGTTTATTCTTGCTGGAGAGCTGCAAGAGACGAGCAAAAAGGTATGCATCTTTTTGGAGTATTTTCTGTCACAGTACTATGTCAATCGTACTTATTTGTCTTTTCAATATGGATTTGGTAGATGTATATAGGAAAAAGTCTATTTTAAACCCTGAACTCGTAGTGCTCCGGCGGTTTGAACCCCCACGTCGAAATCCCTGTCGTTCGTACCCTGAACTTTGCAATCCCGGTCTAAATCAAACCCTTGAGCTGTTTGGTAGACCGGGAAAACAAAGATCCAGGCGGGGATTACAGGTTTCTGTGACTGACAGTGGGGCCCATATGTCATATTTATTTTCTTCCGCTAACTTATTTCTCTTATTCATGCCGACACTAGCTTCTGGGCTTATTTGTAAATTTTCCGAGCGCACGCGTCCATCAAGATCGCATCGCTCTCCTGCGGCAAGAGCCTATGGCCGGTTTGTGCTCCCACTCCGTGCGCGCGGCGCCGCTGGCTGTCGAGCACGTGCACCTGCTCGGGTTCCTGTCCATTGACGCATCCATTCCCGCACATGTGTGCCCCGCACCACCGGGGCTGCCGCCAAGCACGGCCATGTTGGTGCCCGCCGCCGCCAATGCCCCGTCTCCGGCGCCTCCATCCGCCGCGGAGGGCCACCACACCAGCCGGCCCGCCGTGTGTCGTGGCCAAGGCCAGCTTTGTATTAGCCGCATGTATGTTGCTACACCAGCCGGCCCGCCGTGTGTCGTGGCCAAGGCCAGCTTTGTATTAGCCGCACATACGTTGCTAAAAAATGCTAGAGTTATGGAGAAGTTGTTATGGACGCAGCCTACGGACGAGCGTGGAATTGTGCCATTGCACGTTGCTACCTAGTCTCCTCACTCCTATGAAATCATTCTGAACTACAGTGGTGTCAGCATGGCAAATATCAGTACGCGATTCACGGCGGTGGAATTCAGCTCGACCGTCGGCCGCTGTGGTCGCGAGGCCGCGAGCGTAGACGCGCTTACCGGCATCACCTGAAGTCCTGAACCCAGCGGCAGCTAGCGAACATCAGGGGCAAGCAAGAGTGCGCCGGCAGAGAACGAACAACCAGCACGCAAGCACACGGCGGCAGCGAGCGTGCAAGCATGCGCCGCCATCGCTGCAGCTCGATGTGTGCCGGGAAGCAGTCGGCGGTGAGCGCGTACTACTAGCCCAGGCCTCGGACTCGGAGGAGCGCACCCATGGCGAGCAGCGCCTCAGGGTGGGTTGGCCAGGACTCGGAGGAGCGCACCCACTAGAGGAATAGATAATTATTCAAGGGTTTTGCTGTAAAATTTTGCTTACGTGGCAATGGTCAACTTGGTCAAATAGCTCCAGGGTTTGATTTAGACCGGGATTGCAAAGTTCAGGGTACGAACAACAGGGATTTCGACGCTGGGGTTCAAATCGCCGGAGCACTACGAGTTCAGGGTTTAAAATAGACTTTTTCCATGTATATATCAATTTCCTCCTTCTAAAAGTTCCGTTAATGAAATGAAGAAGAAAACATCAGAACACATTTAGTCTCAATGCGAAACCTTTGATTGGCCTGCATTTACTGTCTATAGTTGTTGCAGTATTAGCTTTCCGCTTGTCTGCGAGGGCGCTATGGTGATAAACTATGCTATTATCAACTATCCAACTTCATGAGCTTTCTTGAGGAGATGCCCTTGGGTTGAAGTTCCTCATGTTCTAATATTTGCATAAAGCATGGGTGTGGGGATTAGGGGCACAATAAGGTCCAACACATGTGCTTGCAGTGTTTGGTACTTCTTTTGTTTAGGCATTATCTTCGTGCATTTTTTTTCTAGGATACACCCTGGGAGGTGTACCAAACACATAGAAGAGCTGCCGACGGCAGTTACAACACCGCGAAGCGGCTAGTTTGCACTGTCAACATGGGTGACAGCTCCCCAAGCCTAAGCCTACTCTCCGTCCATCAACAACAATGGCGACAGCTCCGGGAAGCCAAAAAAGCTAGAACGAAAAAGCCTCCACAGGCACCACTGCTCGTAGTCTCGCTTGATCCTCGTCTTGACGCTGTCCACTGACGGTCTCTCGTTGTTAAACACCACATCATTCCGATGCCTCCATAGGCACCAGAAGACCAGAATGATCGCCGTCCAGAGGTCCCGTTTATGATCCTGGGGACAGGGTCTCGTCGTCCACTAGAGTAGGAGGTCAGTGTCGGCCTACGGTGCCCACTCCAACCTGTCCCACCTAAGCAGCGTCCAAGTCCACACCTCCTGTGCCACCACGCAACCGAGGAGCAAGTGTTGGATGCTCTCCGGCTCATGGTCACACGGGGCATCTGCTCGGCCTCGCTCAACCTCGAAGCTCTAGTCGATCTGCCGTCCAGCAGCGGTTACGAGAAGCCAACCAAGCAAAGAACTTGCACCTGTGCGGCGCCCTGGACCGCCAGATCTGACTGGCCGCCGGTGCAAGGGTTGTTCCTGCGAAGAAAGGCATATAAGCTGACTTCGCCTAATAGCACCCATCGCTGGACCATCGCCAGCTCAACACGTCATCACGCTCGGGGTCCAGTTGTATCCCCATCAGCGCATGCCACAAGAGAAAGAACTCAGGCACCGCCTCCTCTCTGAGGTCCGGCCCACAGTCCAGCAACCAAGTCCCACTCGGGCCAGTCTTTAACCGTACGTTCTCTGACTTTACGCGGTGGTACCAGCGACAGGAGATGCGGAGCAATCTCCTCGACCCTCCGTCCCCAGACAAGAATTAGTGATGCTACACCTCAATATGTGGAAGCTCAGTGATGGCACTAAAAGTGTCGCAATGTGTAATGGCTATGGGTGTTTAAACACGTGGAAACAAGCAGCAAGTAGGCTAGCTCACTTTCTTTCGGATCAAACCAGTACACATATATAAACAGCGGTGTCATGGTTGAACTTGGACGATATCTGAACACTTGCAATGAGCAGCACCCTGAGCAAAAGATGAATCATCGTGGCCATGTCCATTCAGCATGTTTAGTGCTATCGTTTTTCCTTGTCGAAGTAACAGTTGCGATGATCAGTACCCTGAGCACAATCATGGATTTTCAACCTGTGAGATTTACTGAAAATGCTGGGCACGGGGTTCTGTTTTCCAAAAGTAAGTAGTAGCAGACAGCACCTAACACACTCCTTGCAGGCAATAATCGAGAGGATGGGTGAACTGGAGAAGCTGGACTAAGTCATTTCGCCCATGTAGCCATTCTGACCTCTGCTTGGAGAATGTACAATTCTGTGTAGTTCTTTGTTTATCCCCGGTGTGTTGTGAGTTTACTGGTACGAGAACTTGTAAGAGGCCAACAAGAGTATTTTAAAACCAAATGTAATCATATTTGTATACCTCTCAGTGGAACTGAAATTCAATGTTTTGCGATTCTTATTCATGTGTTTTGTCACTAGCGATTCAGCTCCTGCAACTACCATCTTGATTTCATTGCGCTGCGTGCCTGCAGAAAGTGTGTACTCTACTAGCCATCATGAGATATTTTCACATTGAGACGTTAGAATTTTCTTGTTATAAACATAACTGAACTTTGGAGTTTGGCTTGGTATGTGGAACGAGGCAGCTGTACTAGGTAAGCCAGTGAACTATTTGTATAAAACACCCTGTTCATTTGTAGTACGATGTAAGTTGTTTTTTTATACTAGAAAAATATGGAAATATGTTTTAACCTGAGTAAACCGTATCACCGGTCCTAATTCTTTTTCCGTACCTTCACTTTGGTCCCTATTCTTTAAAATTGCACATCTAGGTCCTAATTGTTTCATAAGTGTGTCACCCGAAGTCCTAAATCGATTTAACCCTCGTAGACAATGGGACCCGAGAGACGTACTGTATACCCTTCACATTTGCGAATAGGCCCTAAGGTTGTGTTTTTTCCAAAAACAACGATCCCTGTTTTGAGTCCCTAACTGGTTCTTGCTACGGATGATGTCGTCCTGTACTCCGCTGCTGCTATTGATTCGGTCATTAATAAGTCGATATTCGGTAGTCAGAGGAAGGAAGTAAGGAAAATCTGGCGCCCGCAAACCAGCTAAATCTCCGATTCCAGGTACCATACAGGACAACGGGCGACGGTTCCTGCAAAATCGCCGAGGCGCACGCGTTAGAAGCAGATTTGAATCAAATCGGTGAATTCGAATCGAATCCAGCATCAGTCAATTGGATGATGAGCAGAGGAACTAGCGTGCATAGCTTACTTTGGAGAGGAGGAGCCGACGACGGGGGCGTTGCTCGCGTGGGTGGCAGACCTGAAACTCGCATGCCTGCATGTGTAGAGTCAGAGGTGGAATTGCATGGAACTAATCTAGAAATTTGAATCGAATCTTGGATCAATCAATTGGACCAAGGGCAGAGGAGTTGACGCGCTAACCTTACTTGGGAGATGACCAGTGGAACAGCAGCCGACAGCGAGGGCGATGTCACCGTTGGAGGCGCCTCAAGGAGGAGGAGGGGACGGTGGCTTGTTCCCTATTCTTTCGCAACAGGGACCACATTTTGAAAGAAAACACAATCTAAGGGGCCTACATGTCACCGGTCAACGAGGCTCAAACCGATTTAGAACCGTGACACACTTACGAAACAATTAGGATCTAGATGCGCAATTTTAAGGGATAAGGATTAAAGTGAAGGTACGGGAAAAGAATTAGGACCGCTAATACGGTTTACTCTTTTAACCTTAAAAAAAACTTCCAAATGATAGATTGATCATAAATCCCTTTATATGCAACAATGTGTAAGCGCATTTCAAGTGATAGATGGATCATAAATCTCAGTACGTACGTACGGGCGGTATTTTACATAGCAAACGGATTAAGGTACTAGGTGAAGTTAGTTCTCTCCTAGGTAGGCAGGCCGTAATCCCAGATTACGGGTGCTGATGTACGCATGCATGATGCATTTGGAGATGACCGAGCTTTACTTGTCTGGTAGTACTGCTGTTTTACCTAGCACGTACGTACTCGTAGTACTTACAGACAGTATTTGATGGTATATGGAGTGGACCACGGAACGCTGTACTGGCCACCCTGCTATCTAATTCCACTGTTGCCTTTTCACTACAGGAGAATCCAAATACGCCGCGACGGCAAAATATCGGGACCGTCGGCGAAAGTTCCCGGGCTCGTCAGCCGGACAAACAGGCCGTCGGCGTAGCACCCCGTCGACGTAAAGCCAAATTCCCTGACGGCCGCCGTCGGCGTATGCACAGTCTAGCCCGACGGCAGCCGTCGGGCCCAGATATACCGTTGCCCAGAAGGCTACTTAACGACCCACCTGACGGGGCGGCCCGCAGCGTTAGTCGCATATCTACGCCGACGGCCTGGTTGTCGGCCTATCTAGGCTACAACCTCTACGCCGACGGTCGTCGGGCGTAGGTTTTTTTTATTTTTTTGGTGTAGCTTGTTTATTTTTTCCCACTAAAATTTTAATGTATATGTACTTTTTTCATAAATTGGTGATTGTAAAATAACCACGCGAATTTTCGGCATCCTACCACACCCACATAGAATAACGACGCGCACACATCTCGATAATATCACTAATACATCTCGCTCAATCAAACTGGACGCTGATTTCCGGGTCCTGAGCCGCGTGCGGTGAACACCCAAAGAGAAGGAACCATCACACGAGCATAGCTCGGGTGAGATCCTGAAGAACCTGCCATGTATTGGAGAGCCTGACCTCCAACATATACATCTAGCGTCGGACGTGCTCGTCCTCCTCCCTGACACGCCTCCGTACCACCTCCTCGGGGGCCGACTCCCTCTGAACCGCTCCTGGACCATGCGACCGCCACCAAAGAAGCTCCGGGTCGACGACGGGACCCGGATTCCTCACCAAGCTACGGTTCTCGGAAGGAAGCACCTCCCAGTGCTAGCCCGGCGGAGCCCAAGCTCGGACATCCCCGTCCCCGACGGAGCCCAGCAGTCCTCCGGTGTTGCCGCCGAGTTGAGGACGAACACGCGGGTTGGGCATCCTAAAGTATGCATTTGATGGAAAGAACAAATTTCTAAGTGTGGGTTCTCCAAAATGCATCTAATTAACAAAAAAATAGGCTTGGAGATTACCTGCGGGCGACGACGACGAGCGGCTTTGAGTGGAGGATACTTTAGACGGGTCGTGATGGAGGCTGCTTTGGGCAGGAGGAGGAGGATGCAGCGGAGTGGAATGAGAGAAGAGGGGGTATTTAACCTAAACAGACCTAACCCACCAGATATACATCGGCCAAGCCTAGGTTTTCTTGTGTCGAGCCTTGGTTTTCTTGGGCCGAGCCATGGTTTTCTTGGGCCGAGTCGGAGCGTCGAAACAACCAGGGCCTTGCGTAGGTGCCATGCGTAGGCCCCAGGTGTGACCCCCCTTCCTGGGCATGCGTTAACGCTTGGTAAAATCCTAGATCTGTACGTGGAAACTCCCGCCGCGGGACAACCGGGGCCTAGAATGTGGCAAAGTAGGACCAACCTTTGCTCAGCATGTACATATGTCCTAAACAAACCAAAACAAGTAGAAAGGTCCACCGGGATACCCTTGTACGGAGATTGCTATAGGGGCAGACGATCCGGGGCCCCGGTCTAGGGTTTCGCCGGAGGAAGACCACTGGAGCGTCGAAATCACATGAAAACTTGCATGTGCCCCTAACACATGTGTGTGAGAGTGGTGCAAGGTTGGTAGGTGCCATGCATAGGCGCTAGGTGTGACCCCCCTTCCCGGACATGCGTTAACGCTTGGTAAAATCCTAGATTTATACGTGGAAACTCTCGCCGCGGGCCAACCGGGGCCTAGAATGTGGGAAAGCAGGCCCAACCTTTGCTCTCCATATACATATGTCCTAAACAAACCAAAACAAGTAGAAAGGTCTACTGGGCTACCCTCGTACGGAGATTGCTATAGGGGTAGGCGATCCGGGGCCCCTGGTCTAGGGTTTCGCCGGTGGAAGACCACCGGAGCGTCGGAATCACATGAAAACTTGCATGTGCCCCTAAAACATGTGTGTGAGAGTGGTACAAGGTTGGTAGGTGCCATGCGCAGGCCCCAGGTGTGACCCCCCTTCCCGGGCATGCGTTAACGCTTGGTTAAATCTCGATCTCAGACGTGAAAACTCCGCCATGGACAACTGGTCCTAGAATGTGGCAAAGTGGGCCCAACCTTTGCTCTCCATGTACATATGTCCTAAACAAACCAAAACAAGTAGAAAGGTCCACCGGGCTACCCTTGTACGGAGATTGCTATAGGGGTAGATAATCCGGGGCCCCGGTCTAGGGTTTCGCCGGAGGAAGACCACTGGAGCGTCGGAATCACATGAAAACTTGCATGTGCCCCTAGAACATGTGTGTGAGAGTGGTGAAAGGTTGGTAGGTGCCATGCATAGGCCCAGGTGTGACCCCCTTCCCGGACATGTGTGAATGCTTGGTAAAATCGTGGATCTGTACGTGGAAACTTCCGCCACGGGACAACCGGGGCCTAGAATGTGGGAAAGCAGGCCCAACCTTTGCTCTACATATACATATGTCCTAAACAAACCAAAACAAGTAGAAAGGTCTACTGGGCTACCCTCGTACGGAGATTGCTATAGGGGTAGGCGATCCGGGGCCCCTGGTCTAGGGTTTCGCCGGTGGAAGACCACCGGAGCATCGGAATCACATGAAAACTTGCATGTGCCCCTAAAACATGTGTGTGAGAGTGGTGCAAGGTTGGTAGGTGCCATGCGCAGGCCCCAGGTGTGACCCCCCTTCCCGGGCATGCGTTAACGCTTGGTTAAATCCTGGATCTGTACGTGAAAACTCCCGCCGCGGGACAACCGGGGCCTAGAATGTGGCAAAGTGGGCCCAACCTTTGCTCTCCATGTACATATGTCCTAAACAAACCAAAACAAGTAGAAAGGTCCACCGGGCTACCCTCGTACGGAGATTGCTATAGGGGTAGATACGGTCTAGGGTTTCGCCGGAGTAAGACCACTGGAGCGTCGGAATCACATGAAAACTTGCATGTGCCCCTAGAACATGTGTGTGAGAGTGGTGCAAGGTTGGTAGGTGCCATGCATAGGCCCAGGTGTGACCCCCTTCCCGGACATGTGTTAATGCTTGGTAAAATCGTGGATCTGTACGTGGAAACTCCCGCCGCGGGACAACCGGGGCCTAGAATGTGGGAAAGCGAGCCCAACCTTTGTTCTACATGTACATATGTCCTCAACAAACCAAATCAAGTATAAAGGTCCACCAGGCTACCCTCTTAAGGAGATTGCTATAGGGGTAGGCGATCCGGGGCCCCCGGTCTAGGGTTTCGCCGGAGGAAGACCACCAGAGCGTCGGAATCACATGAAAACTTGCATGTGCCCCTAGAACATGTTTGTGAGAGTGGTGCAAGGTTGGTAGGTGCCATGCGTAGGCCCTAGGTGTGACCCCCCTTCCCGAACATGCGTTAACGCTTGGTAAAATCCTGGATCTGTACGTGGAAACTCCCGCCGCGGGACAACCGGGGCCTAGAATGTGGCAAAGTGGGCCCAACCTTTGCTCTCCATGTACATATGTCCTAAACAAACCAAAACAAGTAGAAAGGTCCACCGGGCTACCCTCGTACGGAGATTGCTATAGGGGTAGACGATCTGGGCCCCTGGTCTAGGGTTTCGCAGGAGGAAGACCACTCGAGCGTCGGAATCACATGAAAACTTGAATGTGCCCCTAGCACATGTGTGTGAGAGTGGTGAAAGGTTGGTAGGTGCCATGCGTAGGCCCAGGTGGGACCCCCTACCCGGACATGCGTTAACGTTTGGTAAAATCCTGGATCTGTACGTGGAAACTCCCGCCGCGGGACAACCGGGGCCTAGAATGTGGCAAAGTGGGCCCAACCATTGCTCTCCATGTACATATGTCCTAAACAAACCAAAACAAGTAGAAAGGTCCACCGGGCTACCCTCGTACGGAGATTGCTATAGGGGTAGACGATCCGGGGCCTCTGGTCTAGGGTTTCGCCGGAGGAAGACCACCGGAGCGTCGGAATCACATGAAAACTTGCATGTGCCCCTAGCACATGTGTGTGAGAGCGTTGCAAGGTTGGTAGGTGCCATGCGTAGGCCCCAGGTGTGACCCCCTTCCCGTACATGCGTTAACGCTTGATAAAATCCTGGATCTGTACGTATAAACTCCCGCCACGGGACAACCGGGGCCTAGAATGTGGCAAAGTGGGCCCAACCTTTGCTCTCCATGTACATATGTCCTAAACAAACCAAAACAAGTAGAAAGGTCCATCGGGCTACCCTCGTACGGAGATTGCTATAGGGGTAGACGATCCGGGGCCCCCGGTCTAGGGTTTCGCCGGAGGAAGACC
Organism: Avena insularis; assembly: GCA_023614405.1. Lineage (NCBI taxonomy): Eukaryota > Viridiplantae > Streptophyta > Magnoliopsida > Poales > Poaceae > Avena > Avena insularis. The sequence continues at coordinate 117,735,604 of CM042696.1, forward strand.
ACCAGAGCGTCGGAATCACATGAAAACTTGCATGTGCCCCTAGCACATGTGTGTGAGAGTGGTTCAAGGTTGGTAGGTGCCATACGTAGGCCCAGGTGTTACCCTCCTACCCGGACATGCGTTAACGCTTGGTAAAATCCTGGATCTATACGTGGAAACTCCCGCCGCGGGACAACCGGGGCCTAGAATGTGGCAAAGTGGGCCCAACCTTTGCTCTCCATGTACATATGTCCTAAACAAACCAAAACAAGTAGAAAGGTCCACCGGGCTACCCTCGTACGGAGATTGCTATAGGGGTAGACGATCTGGGGCCCCCGGTCTAGGGTTTCGTCGGAGGAAGACCACCGGAGCATCGGAATCACATGAAAACTTGCATGTTCCCCTAGAACATGTGTGTGAGAGTGGTGCAAGGTTGGTTGGTGCCATGCGTAGGCCCTAGGTGTGACCCCCCTTCTCGGACATGCGTTAACGCTTGGTAAAATCCTGGATCTGTACGTGGAAACTCCCGCCGCGGGACAACCGGGGCCTAGAATGTGGCAAAGTGGGCCCAACCTTTGCTCTCCATGTACATATGTCCTAAAAAACCAAAACAAGTAGAAAGGTCCACCGAGGGTACCCTCGTACGGAGATTGCTATAGGGGTAGACGATCCGGGGCCTCTAGTCTAGGGTTTCGCAGGAGGAAGACCACCGGAGCGTCAGAATCACATGAAAACTTGCATGTGCCCCTATCACATGTGTGTGAGAGTGGTGCAAGGTTGGTAGGTGCCATGCGTAGGCCCCAGGTGTGACACCCCTTCCCGAACATGTGTTAACGCTTGGTAAAATCCTGGATCTGTACTTAGAAACTCCCGCCGCGGGACAACCGGGGCCTAGAATGTGGCAAAGTGGGCCCAAGATTTTCTCTCCATGTACATATGTCCTAAACAAACCAAAACAAGTAGAAAGGTCCACCGGGCCACCCTCGTACAGAGATTGCTATAGGGGTAGACGATCCAGGGCCCCCGGTCTAGGGTTTCGCCGGAGGAAAACCACCGGAGCGTTGGAATCACATGAAAACTTGCATGTGCCCCTAGCACATGTGTGTGATAGTGGTTCAAGGTTGGTAGGTGCCATGCGTAGGCCCCAGGTGTGACCCCCCTACCCGGACATGCGTTAACGCTTGGTAAAATCCTGGATCTGTACGTGGAAACTCCCGCCGCGGGACAACCGGGGCCTAGAATGTTGCAAAGTGGGCCCAACCTTTGCTCTCCATGTACATATGAACTAAACAAACCAAAAAAGTAGAAAGGTCCACCGAGCTACCCTCGTACGGAGATTGCTATAGGGGTAGACAATTTGGGCCCGCGGTCTAGGGTTTCGTCGGAGGAAGACCACCGGAGCGTCGGAATCACATGAAAACTTGCATGTGCCCCTAGCACATGTGTGTGATAGTGGTGCAAGGTTGGTAGGTGCCATGCGTAGGCCCCAGGTGTGACCCCCTGATGGCGCGAGGTTGATGTGGGAGCTTCTTCTTCTTCAGTCCCCGGCAACGGTGCCAGAAAATAGCTTGATGCGCTCGACGATCGACGTAGAGCTTGTTGGGAACCCCAAGAGGAAGGTATGATGAGCACAGTAGCAAGTTTCCCTCAGTTATGAAACCAAGGTTTAATCGAACTAGTAGGAGCAAGGAAACACCCCAAAGGTGTTACTAGCTGAGCTTTGGCAGGGCGCACTACCGGTGCTAGGAACAACGTGGAGACCTGCACAACACAACCACAAAACTTTGTCCCCAACTTGCGATGAAGTTGTCAATCTCACCGTGTTTTGCAGAAAACAAAGGATTAAACGTATCGAATGGAAAGAAGTAAAAGTTTGCAGAAAGTAAACACAAAGCAGTAAACAGTTGTAGATTGTATGTAAAGAAGAAGGACCAGGATCCATAGTTCACTAGAGGTGGCTCTCCTTAGATAAATAACATGCTGGGTGAACAAATTACAGCGGGGCAATTGACAAACATCGAGAAAGCAATACATGCATATACTAATCATCTTGACTCCTTTGAGACTTGATTGGGCAATACAACATAATACATAGACCGCCATCCAACTTCATCTATGACTAATAATCCACCTTCAGGTTATCATCCGAACCCCTCCAAGATTAAGTTGCAAGCAGATTATTGCTTTACGAATCGCATGTAAGGTAAACAATACAATTGTTCTATGAACAAAGGATCGTTGTTTTCTCCTAGTAGCAATAGCACATCTAGTACCTTAGAGATTTCTCACTTCCCAGATTACGGAGGCATGGACCCACTATCGAGCATAAATACTAACTCTTGGAGTTGCTAGCATCTACTTGGCCAAGATAGCTACTAACAACGGAAAGCATGCAAGATCTCAAATAACAAAGACATGATAGAATCAATAATCAATGTGAAATAGCATCTCAATATCCATCGGATCCCCGCAAACACAACATGTATGAATTACAAATAGATGATCTTGATCATGAACGAAGCTCACAAGATCTAAACATGAAAGCACAAAGGAGGAGAAACCAGCCATCTAGCTACTACATGGATCGGTAGTCCAAGGATGAACAACTCAGGCATCACACCGGAGGCTTGCATGGTGATGAAGAAGGCCTCCAAGGTGAATTCCCCTCTCTGGCAGGGTGCCGGGAAGAGCTTCAGATCCCTCCCGATCTAGGGATGGAGATGACGGTGGCTACAGACTCTTTCGTGGATTTTTGATCGGGTACTTAGGGTTTTCATCCCGAGGGCAACTTATAGGCGGAAGGAGAGGCCGAGGGGGTGCTGGGGTCGTCCAGACCACCCCCTGGCGCGGGCCAGGCCTGGCCACGCGGTCAGGTGGTGTGGCCGGACCCCAGCCCTTCTCCGTCTCGTATTCTGGCACTTGATCCCTTCTGGAAAAATAGGCACTTTGGCTTTTATCCCGTCCAATTCCGAGAATATTCATTTTCTGACTTTCCTGGAACCAAAAACAGCAGAAAACAGGCAACCGCAATCGTGGCTCTTGTTAATAGGTTAGTCCAAGAAATCATAATAAAAGTACTCCAAAGTTGGAACAAAACACAAGAAAGTGGATAAAACCAAGCATGGAACATCAAAAATTATAGATACATTTGCAATGTATCACCCCCCTACCCGGACATGCGTTAACGCTTGGTAAAATCCTAGATCTGTAAGTGGAAACTCCCGCCATGGGACAATCGGGGCCTAGAATGTAGAAAAGTGGGCCCACCTTTGCTCTCCATGTACATATGTCCTAAACAAACCAAAGAAATTAGAAAGGTCCACCGGGCTACCCTCGTACGGAGATTGCTATAGGGTAGACGATCCGGGGGCCCCGGTCTAGGGTTTCGCCGGAGGAAGACCACCAGAGCGTCAGAATCACATGAAAACTTGCATGTGCCCCTAGCACATGTGTGTGAGAGTGGTGCAAGGTTGGTAGGTGCCATGCGTAGGCCCCAGGTGTGACCCCCTACCCAGACATGCGTTAACGCTTGGTAAAATCGGATCTCAGACGTGGAAACTCCCACATGGACAACCGGGGCCTAGAATGTGGCAAAGTGGGCCCAACCTTTGCTCTCCATGTACATATGTCCTAAAAAAACAAAAACAAGTAGAAAGGTCCACCGGGCTACCCTCGTACGGAGATTCCTATAGGGGTAGACGATCCGGGGGCCCCGGTCTAGGGTTTCGCCGTAGGAAGACCACCGGAGCGTCGGAATCACATGAAAACTTGCATGTGACCCTAGAACATGTGTGTGAGAGTGGTGCAAGGTTGGTAGGTGCCATGCATAGGCCCCAGGTATGAACCCCCTACCCGGACATGCGTTAACGCTTGGTAAAATCCTGGATCTGTACGTGGAAAGTCCCGCCGCGGGACAACCGGGGCCTAGAATGTGGCAAAGTGGGACCAACCTTTGCTCTCCATGTACATATGTCCTAAACAAACCAAAAAAGTAGAAAGGTCCATCGGGCTACCCTCGTACGGAGATTGCTATAGGGGTAGGCGATCCGGGGCCCCTGGTCTAGGGTTTCACCGGTGGAAGACCACCGGAGCGTCGGAATCACATGAAAACTTGCATGTGCCCCTAAAACATGTGTGTGAGAGTGGTGCAAGGTTGGTAGGTGCCATGCGCAGGCCCCAGGTGTGACCCCCCTTCCCGGGCATGCGTTAACGCTTGGTTAAATCCTGGATCTGTACGTGAAAACTCCCGCCGCGGGACAACCGATGCCTAGAATGTGGCAAAGTGGGCCCAACCTTTGCTCTCCATGTACATATGTCCTAAACAAACCAAAACAAGTAGAAAGGTCCACCGGGCTACCCTCGTACGGAGATTGCTATAGGGGTAGATAATCCGGGCCCCCGGTCTAGGGTTTCGCCGGAGGAAGACCACTGGAGCGTCGGAATCACATGAAAACTTGCATGTGCCCCTAGAACATGTGTGTGAGAGTGGTGCAAGGTTGGTAGGTGCCATGCGTAGGCCCCAGGTGTGACCCCCCTTCCTAGACATGCGTTAACGCTTGGTAAAATCCTTGATCTGTACGTGGAAACTCCCGTCGCGGGACAACCAGGGCCTAGAATGTGGCAAAGTAGACCCAAACTTTTCTATCCATGTACATATGTCCTAAAAAACCAAAACAAGTAGAAAGGTCCACCGGGCTACCCTCGTATGGAGATTGCTATAGGGGTAGGCGATCCGGGGCCTCCGGTCTTGGGTTTCGCCGGAGGAAGACCACCGGAGCGTCAGAATCACATGAAAACTTGCATGTGCCCCTAGCACATGTGTGTGAGAGTGGTGCAATGTTGGTAGGTGCCATGCCTAGTCCCTAGGTGTGAAGCCCCCTTCCCGGACATGCATTAACGCTTGGTAAAATCCTGGATCTGTACGTGGAAACTCCCGCCGCGGGACAACCGGGGCCTAGAATGTGGCAAAGTGGGCCCAACCTTTGCTGTCCATGTACATATGTCCTAAACAAACCAAAACAACTAGAAAGGTCCACCGGGCTACCCTTGTACGGAGATTGCTATAGGGGTAGGCGATCCGGGGCCCCCGGTCTAGGGTTTCGCCGGAGGAAGACCACTAGAAATGACCGCCCAACGTCCAGGGTTCCACGAGAAATTAAAAAGAGGAGTAAAAAATGTAATGAAATGTTTTTGCACCCCAGAAATTAAGTAATATATTAAAAATATAACGTAGGAATTATTAAAATGGGAAATAAAAAAAGGAGTAGGCCGACGGCTATGCCATCAGCGTAGAGCTGCCTAAGCAGTACGTGACTGCCTACGCCGATGGCTTTGCCGTCGGCATAGACTGGCACGTGGATAAGGTGAACGGCCCGCGCCCTGGCTACTCTCTCCTCCACAACTCACTGCCTCCCCGTGCCTCCCTCTGAGCCGAGCCGCCGCTGCCGCAACAAGCTCACCTCCCTCTCCGCCGCTGCCGCCATTCCCTAGCCGGCCCGCCCGCCACCGCCGCTGCCACTCCCTCCTCCCCGAGCCTACCCCTCCCCCGCCACCACCCCTCCCCGAGCCTGCCCCTCCCCTCCCCTCCGTTGTTCCTCCCTGGCCCTCCTCGAGCCCGCCCCTCCCCTCCGCCGCCCCTCCCCATCCCTTTCCTGCCCTGCCCGAGCCTACCCCTCTCCTCCCTGCCCGAGCCGCCGCCCCTCCCCTCCCTGCCCGAGCCGCTGCCCCTCCCCTCGCTGCCCGATCTCGCCCCTCCCCTCCCCTCCCCATGCCCTGTCCTGCCCGAGCTGCCCCTTCTCGAGCCGCCACACCCCGGCTAAGCTCCGGCGGAGGAGCGCCCACTCCTTCCCCGACCCTTCCTCCCTGCAGCTGCCACACCCACCCGCTCATGAGGCCGCACGCTCCTCAGGCCGAGCCAGCGCTGCCATGCCCACCCGCCCACGAGCGTCTCCCCTTCGGTAAGTAGAACCTTGCATTATCATGAACCAGGACTTGTGAACTTGCTAATAGTGTAATCTTGCATTATCGTGCAGGGATACACGTTGAGTTTGAGAGTGGGGACGTCGATGGAGGGCGGTTTGCAGGAGCGTCGGTGATCTTCTTCACCATCGGTCATGCTTCTAGGGTAAGAAATCTATTCGCCTTTCTTGCAAGTACCTATGGTTTTATTTAAGTGTCTAGATCACTGAGTATGTCACGGTACCTAGGCGTCTTTTCCCGTCCATAAGTGTTATGCGGATAAATATGCACATAGGGTTAGATTTGCATATTATGAACCGTAACGCTTGCGGCATTTACAGGACAGTCGGCAAATGTGTAGTTGGGTATGTTTTCCATGTTCTGCTCTAGTCCAAGTCAAGATTTCGGCAGTGCCTCACCGTTGTTCTCCAGATGCACATCCTCTTGGCTTTTTGCCTAGACGTGTATCGGGAGAGCAGCGGGGAGGTGCTGCCGAAATTCTGTCTCGGAGTAGGGTAGAGCATGGAGAATGTACCCAACCTACGGATCCAGTGGCTGCTAGGAACCTCTATGCCTATTAGAGATGTAGGTCATGCGTGTTGTCTCGTAGAGAAATAAAAAATATGATACATTTAGTTTAATGCTATTATTTGATATGAAATGCCATGTTTATTGTTTGTCTCCTAATACGTCCAAAATGTATCTACTTTCCCGAACACTTTTGCTATTGTTTTTCCTCTAAACTTGTGTGATTTGGATGTAACTAACATGGACTGACGCTGTTTTCAGCAGAATTTCCTTGGTGTCTTGTTTTTGTGCAGAAAATCAACTATCAGGAAAAATCTCAGAAAATATGCCAAAAATCCTATTTCACCAGAAGACTCCCGGAGCCAGAATACGAGACGGAGTGGGGCTGGGCCCTGGCCACACCACCTGGCCGTGTGGGCTAGGCCTGACCGCGCCAGGGGGTGGTCTGGCCACCCCAGACACTCCCTCGGTCTCCCTCTTCGCCTATAAGTTGCCTTCTGACTTAAAAACTCAGGGGGGGAGGGGGTTCGACGTTTTTCCAGAAAGAGTTCCGCTGCACCGCCACTAGCAAATACCGCGATTCGGAACCAGAAACTCCGTTATGGCACCCTGCCGGGATGGGGAATTGGAGTAGATCATCGCCATCATCATCACCATCGCTTCTCCATCGACCATCCATGTTCCCCCATCTATGAGTGAGTAATCCCCCGCTGTAGGCTATGGGGATGGTAGGGATTGGATGAGATCGTTCATGTAATGACATCAAATTGTTAGGGCATGGTGCCTAGTATCTACTATTAGTGCTTTTTGACTTTGTTGCGACTTGTTATGCTTAATGCTTGTCACTAGGGCCCGAGTGCCATGATTTCAGATATGAACATGTTATTGATTCATTATGATAGTATTGTTTATGGTCTTACCTGCAGGTTGTATACACACGTTGTTGTCCGGAACCAAAGGCCCCGAAGTGACAGAAATCGGGATAACCGGAGGGATGGCTTTGATGTGAGGATCACATGTGTTCACGGAGTGTTAATGCTTTGCTCCGGTGCTCTATTAAAAGGAGCACCTTAATTGCCAGTAGTTCCCTTGAGGCCCCGCTGCAAACGGGTTAGCAGGACAAAAGATGTTGTGCAAGTTCTCATTGCGAGCACGTATGACTATATATGGAACACATGCCTAGGATTATTTAGTACTTGGATGCTTTATCTTATTTATCTGCAATTGCCCTATGTTCTGATTGCCATGTGAATTGTCTTATCCATGCAACACCCGTCCATCCATCCCTATGCCTACCGCGCTCCAATCCTACTGTTTGCTGCAATTGCTACTACTGTCTTTACTTTACTACTGCTATTACTTTACTATTGCTACTATAAAACTGTTGCTACTGATAAACTGCTGTGAGCAAGATTGTTTCCAGGTGCAGCTGAATTGACAACTCAGTTGTTAAGGCTTATAAATATTCTTTGGCTCCCCTTGCGTCGAATCAATAAATTGGGTCTCACTTCCCTCGAAAATACTACGATACACCCCCTATACTTGTGGGTCATCAAGACTATTTTCTCGCGCCGTTGCCGGGGAGCATAGCTTTATTTATCAAGTCCACTTGGAATCATTATTGTTCGCTGCCATCCATCCATCATGGGTAAGTCTCGTGATGGCAAGTTCCCTATTTTACCATCCACTACAAGAAGAGGTACAGTTCTAAACACCTCTGTTGCTCTTGATTCACCGTCTGTTATAAGTAAGCTCGTTACACCACCACACACACATGCTACACACGCTGCTACTACTGCTGAATCTGAAACTTCTAATACTTATGATGCTGCTTCTACTGTGCTTGATAAGAGTGGTTCATTAGGTCCTTTTCTAGATGCTACGATTGCTAGAACTATAGCTGGAAATACTGAAACTCCTAATGAATACACTACTACACCTGTTAGTTCACCTGAGTCTAGAGAGAGCTATGATATTGAAGACGGTTATGTTGAGATGACCGATGAATTTATTAAAGAATGTCAAAACACCCATGATAGGAGTGCTGCTAAGAGTCTCCTTGAGAGTCATACTATTAGACCCAAATTGTCCCCTAGTGCTAAGTATGCTGCTTCTCCCATAAACATTAAAGATAAAGATTATGATTTCTCTCCTGATCTATCTTAAATAGCTATTGTTGAGAAAGAACCTTTTTGTGGGACTAAGAATGAAAGTGTAGTAGCACATATGACTGAGCTTTCTACCATGAGTGGCCTATTTTCTGATGATATTAAGATGCGGACCTACTTTGTTGCTAAGATTTTCCCTTTTTCACTAAAAGGAGAAGCTAAAACTTGGTTTAGTAATTTACCTTTTGGATCTATTGATAACCCTGATTGCTTGATTAGTACTTTCCTGCAGAAATAGTTTCCTCCTAGTGCTAGACATGCTATTTTGCAGGAAGTTTTTGATTTTAAACAGAGAGAAAAAGAGATATTGCATGAATCATGGTCAAGGTTTTGTGCTTTGATTCATGCACAGGCTAGATGTCCATTACCTAAGAATGAGCTCCTTGATATATTTTATAATGGACTAACTGAAGAATCTAGGACATACCTGGATAGTTGTGCTGATTGTGTTTTCAGGAATAGGACTCCCAAGGAAGCTGAAGAATTAATGGCTAAAATTAGCAAGAATTATGAAGATTGGACTCCTCCTGAACCAGCTATACCTGAAACAATTATACCTGAACCAGTTATTCCTGCGCCTATACTAACATCTAAGAAGAGGGGAGTTATTGAACTAAATGCTGAAGTGATGAAGGAAGCTAAGAAATGTCTTAAGGAGAAGGGAATTAAAGTTGCAGAAGTCAAGAATTTACCTCCTATAGAAGAACTATGTAAGCCAATCTCCTATTCATCCACTACTGAGGTATAGTCTCTCCAACACTTTGATGAACGTGATATCTCTTACTCTAAACCTCCTGATCAATGCTTAGAAGAATTCAATATTTTTATTGTTAAGCAAGATAATTTTAATAAAAGGGTGCAAAATCATCTAATGGAAAACTCTAGAGCTATTGTTGAGTTGAAGCATATTGTGGAAAGAACCTCCAATGATGTTAAAATGCTTGTTAAACATTTTCAAATGGTTCAAACTCAAATAGATCAACTGATTAAAGTGCAAAAGACTTGCTAGTTAATGCTGCTAAAGAAAAACATGCTTATCAAATTAGAACTTGAAGTGGAGCTACTACCCAGGATCCTCTATATCCTGAGGGGCATCCCAAAAGAATTGAGCAGGATTCTCAACAAGCTGAAAATAGTGGTACTACTCGTAAGAAAAGAAAAAAGAAACATAAAACTATTGTAGAACCCTCTGAACCTGCTAAAGATCCTAATAGTATATTTGTCTCTGATGCTAAAACTGAAAGTGTTAATGAAGAAAATGAGGTTCCTGATAAAGAAAAAGTCGAAGAAGAACCTGAAAAGCACACTAAGAATACTAAATACACTAAAGAAGATTTTGTTGCTAAGAAACATGGTAGTGAAAGAGAGCCTTGGGTCCAAAAACCTATGCCTTTCCCTGATAAGAAACACAAGTCAAAGGAAGATGAACACTATAATAAGTTTTGTGAGTGGATAAAACCTTTATTCCTACAAATTCCTTTAACTGATGCTATTAAATTGCCTCCTTACTCAAAGTATATGAAGGATATTGTCTCGAATAAAAGGAAGATCCCTAATGAAGAAATTTTTACTTTGCTTGCTAATTATTCCTTTAATGGTAAGGTTCCAAAGAAACTTGGAGACCCAGGGATTCCAACTATCCCTTGCTCTATTAAGAATAGTTATGTTAGAACTGCTTTGTGTGATTTGGGGGTAGGAGTTAGTGTCATTCCTTTCTCTCTCTATAAGAGACTCAACTGGAAAAACTAATACCAACTGATATATCTTTGCAAATGGCTGATAAATCTACCACTATTCCTATTGGTATATGTGAGGATGTACCTGTTCAAGTGGCTCATAATTGCTTGATATTAACTGATTTTGTTGTGCTTGAAATGCCTGAAGATGATAATATGTCTATTATTCTTGGGAGACCTTTTCTTAATACTGCAGGAGCTGTCATTAATTGTAATCAAGGAAAGGTAACCTTCAATGTTAATGACAAGGAGCATACTGTCTATTTCCCCAAGAAGATTGATAGGACTTATGGTTTGAATTCAATTGAACATGTTGAGGGCATTCAAGTTGGAGAAATATATTGTCCCATACCAAGAGAAAAATTTGAAACTATTATGATTGGGACCTTTGCTATCAAGGTTGAGGTAACATAATCATTAGTGGAATACAAAGTTTTGTTTCATATAAAATTGTTTTGGTAACAAGACCTGATCAACCTTGTTAACAAAAGGATTTCATTGAAAAAACAATGTTTTCACCATGATTATCTCCGCTTACTTCTATTCTATCTATTTTAGTTTTTGCTTTCGTTTAGTTTACTTTTCTGTTGTTAGTTGCTTGCATGTTAGAGTGTCTTAGAACTATTGTAGTTCTAGCCTTGTTTTGTCATTGCATCATTTCAGAAAATCTTTTTCTGTTAGAAAATCATTCATCTATACCTGAAAATTGTTCAAAAATAAAGTGTCTCGAAAAATTCCAGAAAATTCATATTAATTTTTTACCTAAAAAAGCGGCAGAGGAGTGCCTGGAAGGTACCAGGGGGGCCCACCAGGCAGGCACACCACCTGGTGGCACGGCCAGCCCAGGGGCACGCCTGCCTATGGTGTGGGCCACCCCTGGCCCTCCACTCACTCTCTCACTTGCCACTTTCTTCTCTCTCCCGAGTAAACACCAGTTCATTGCTCGAAATCGCGTTCTTGCTGTGCTTGCCCTTGATTTTTCGATCTCCTTGCTCAGCCCATCTTTGCTGCTGAAATTTGGAGCATTTGTTCTCCGGTATGTGACTCCTCCGCTTGTCCAAGTAGATTTGTGTTTAGTGGTTTTTATCTTGAGTATTTTGCTGCTGTAGGTGACAGGTTATGAGAGCTTGTAAGCTTGTTCAATGCTTAGAGATATAGTTTTGATGTATGTTTAGGCCTCTTACAAGTCCCTATGAGTAGTGCCCTTCATTATATATTCACTTTGCAATCACTTGTTTAATAGATGTCTAAATTTCAGAATAGAAGATGAATGAGAATCAACTCAACCAACATGAACTGAGGGTGTCTGAGGTTATGAAGGTTCACCGAGAGGAGGAAGTTTTTCCTTCCATCTATCCATGCTCCGAATTCATGAGGGTTGCAGGAATTTCCCAGGACTTCCATACTTTGGTTGCTAATGCAGGATTGGAGCACTTTTTGGAAGATGAACCTTGTCAATTTTTGAAACTAACGATGTCTGTAGTGCAGGACTTTCAATTTAGTTACTCTTTGCCTAACTCCATGGTCCACTACAAAATTTACAATATAGCCGTTGACCTTTTGCTCAATGATTTTTGTGCAGCTATTAAGGTACCTCATGTTGGAAATATGCCCTAGAGACAAATAGTAGTAAGGACTATTATCATATTTCATATAGTTTATGATTAAGTTTTATATCATGCTATAACTGTATTGAGTGGAAACATCAATACACGTGTGATATACAAACAACCAGGGGTTCCTAGTGAAACTCTAGTCACTGGTTCATTGGTCAATAGATGATCATGTTTCCTGATCATGTGGCATTTATGCCAGTTGGAAATGGAGTCATCTCATTCCGAGAATGAGATGATGAACCAATACCCAACCTAAACATCGTGACCCGATCATGTCACGAAGTTCAAGTTACGATGATTAGAAATGGATCCTCGTAGACTATTCCTTAGACTGTGAGGCTATATCAATCACTGTCTCCCGAGAGTGCTTTGATAGCATCAAGCGCCACTTAGTAATATAGTGGTTATAAAGGTGTGTTCAGGTACTCGGAGGAAACCGTTCAGGCAATATATGTCAAGAGCGGGATTTTTCCGTCCATGTGACGGGAAGATACTCGAAGGGCCCCCTCGGAGAAGTTATATCCAATAGCTACGCAGCATGTGATTTGATCATGGGGATATCACTTGTCCGAACGAGTCAAGTAGCATAGTTCGGTAAGGAGATTGAACACGACATGGTGATGTCATTGATCAGATCTCGGGCAATGCAAGTATCGAGAGACAAAGGGACTAACACATGACTGTCCCGGTTCAAACGACGAAAGATCTTCGTGGAACGCACAGGGGTCACATGGCCATCCAGGTCCCTCTGTCGATCATTAGTGCGGGAGTGTCCCGACCATGTCTGGAGTGTTCCCGAACTGTGGGGTATCACACTTAAGGGCTTGATGATGCTTAGAGAGTGTTTATAGGATCAGTAAAATCGTCGAAGATTTATAGGGAGAAAACCGGAAGGGTTTCGGTAAGTCCGGAGGATGTCCGGAGTGGAGGTGGAAGGTGTTCCATAGCCACGGAGATTGAATAATATGTGAATGAATGTTAAATGTTGATTTAATCATTTATTCATAATTATTTAATAAAGAGAAAATCAATTTTAATGGTCAAAGGCTTAATGGGCCAATTTCTGGAGGGAGAGGGCCCATTAGGGGAAAGGAGAGAGGGAGAAGGGGCAAAGGGGAGGTCGGATGGGCCTAGCCCCCCGCGCAGGGCCCATTAGGGTGGCCGGCGGCCACCCTTCTTCCCTCCTCTCCTTTAGTCCCACCCTAGGACTTTGAGGGAGGTAGTACCTCCCCTCCACCCATATATAATGGGGGTATTTGGCCAAATAAAATACACCAATAATCAATAAAGCTCTTATCACTTTTGGGAGGACCTCCAATTGATATTTTCTCTCTCCCCCTCTCTCTCTCGTGACCGTGGTCCCAAGTTTGGACTACACGAGCGAGAGACATCTTCACCGCGGGCGCCATCACGCCACGGGATTCGGATCCGGGAGCTCTACTTCCGCAACTGCTGCTGGATCAGGGAAGCGGGAATCATCGTCAGGCACCGGACGTGTGTTACTCCCCACGAGGTGTCGCACCTGAGGCACTCAAGTCGTTAGAGCCAAGGAGCGCAAGGACTTCATCACGACCTTGAGGTCGGCTTCGGCTCGTCTACATCAACCACGCTCTCCTGAGCGTTGACAATGCTTTTCGGTCTTCAAGGGTATGTTTGCAAAAAGCCCCTCCTGTTACTGTATTACTAATAGATAGGTCCTGGCAGCTTCAGGGGTTCAGGGGCGTAGAGTAAAATTTATTGTTTTCATACACGGAACCCCTACAGTGGTATCAGAGCTAGATCTATGCGTAGTAATGCTAGTACGGGTAGAACACACGAGATGTAGCGTGTGGGTGTTGATCTTTTAGTTGTTACCCTCCCACGTGTACTTGTGTATACCGCAGTAATGCTTGATGAAGCGCCCCCCAACCGACTTTACGCGTTCATTTGCGAGACTGGTCCACGCTTGACATACGGCTTGTACCGTATAAAGTGGCTTAGGGGGTGTCTGTCTCTCTTGCATTAGTTGGTATACCATTTGCAACGGAGGGCCCCAAAAGGGGTGTAGTAGAGAAAACTACTTGATCAACATTGTGCTAAAAGTTCGTAGGTAAGAACGGTTCTTGTACGAAAGCCCATTTAGCCACGTAAAACATGCAAAGATAAAGTAGAGGCGTCTAACTTTGTTTTGCAGGGGGGCGTTGCTTTGTGATATGGTTGTGGCAAAGGTAAAGTGATTAACTTTTGTTACATAGTAGTAGATAGTCATGGAGGTGACAGACTACCACGCAGGAATGACACCGGTACCCTGGTGTCTACGGTGCCGGAACCCTGGCGCCGGAACCCGGTGACGGCGGATGGAGATCACGACGTGAAGGACCATATCACATAGCACTTACATTCAATGTTATTGTTTGTATATATTATTGTGCGCTAGTATTAGATACTCGACGGTAGCCTAATAAGATGATCCCTATTAAAATTACCAACGATTGTGTTCCCCCTTAGTGTGCACCACCAAGAAAGTTCTTCGGTATGAGGCAGGCCGTGATGATCGGGTGTCAGACATATCTACGTTCACATACAGTGGGTGTAAGCCATGTTGCACAACGAATACACTAAGGTTGAGTTGGCGAGCCTAGCATGTGCAGACATGGCCTCGGAACACGGATGGTCGAAAGATCGAGCACAAGTTGCATGAATGATGTGACCGACGTTTAGCGTCCACCCTTGAACCCACATTGATGGCTGTGATGATCGGGGGAGATGTGGCTGATAGGGGTCGTGTTATCACTAGGAACCCTTCTGGGGATAGGTGTTTCTGAGTGGAGTTATTGTTAACTCATTTAATTATAAACTTAGTCTAAATTCCTTTTGCAATTATAAATGTAGATGGCTCCTTTCGTGTTGACGATTGATTGTTTAGAAGGAGAGAAGCTCAGATTAGATGGATCAAACTTCTCCATATGGGTTGCACGTCTCCACGTTCTCCTTAGAGAGAATGACGTGGTCGACTACATACTCGACGGGATGGATTTGGATCAGCCCACTAACATAGAGACCCCAGAGGAGCGAAAAGACCACTATCTCCATCGTGAGATGACCTCCTTCATTTCAGTTACCATGCGTTTTGGAATGGTGGATGAGCTATGGTCTTTCGTGGGTGATATCGACCCTCGTTCGGTGATGCTGCAGCTTAGGACACATTTAATGGAACAAGTACGCATATGGGAGCATGAGCTGATGGGAGACTTCCTCTCCATTAAGATGGAGGAGAACTCATCACTGGACGAGCACTTGGAGCGCATGCATGATGTGTACATGAGGCCTGCATACTTCCTGGATAGCTGGATGACAGGCTCTTTCGCAAACATCGTTGTGCTGCGGTCGCTGCCACCAAGCTACCAAGCACAAGTCAGGACTTGCGTAATGAGGGGCGACGCGGAATCAATGGAGTTCCACCGGTTCATGACACATCTTAGGAATGTGTTGGTTGAACTAGATGTCACCCAGGTCATCAATGACAAAGGTATATATTTGATATACAGTTTTATAAATGTTATAATCTTGCAAACACATTTGCAGTGTTAAGTATATCTGATACTTATTCTGTTTTGTTGAAAACAGGTCCTTCTGCATGAGAGGTGCTTGCTGGAGAGGAGGTGACATTGCGTGTTGATGGCGAGCATGATGATGATGGCCGACGACACTCTCCCTCGACATTTATCATTTAGTTTGTATTTTAGGATGATTATTGTAATCAAGAGATTGTGAACTTCTTTACTGTGTGTCACACTTTGTGAGACAGTTATTCATATGAGTTTGTAACAAACAGTTGTTCTGCTTTTATGAATGATTTCTATTCGTGTTCATATCTTGTTTGATTATGTGTGAATTATACTTGTTGTTTGAAACTAATTGATTATGTATGAACATTTGTAAAATATTGAAATGCCTTTAAAATACCTAACTTAATGATATGTTCATTAATGAATGAAAACCAGTGTTTAAATTCAAAGTTATGTGATAATATGTGAAAGTCATTCGATTTATTATCACATATAACTTGAACAAAATAACTTGAACACCGTGTATTACTTGAATACAAAGTGTTTAAAGAATTGTTAAAAGTAAATACATATTCGATGTATTGTGTTTTGACGAAAATGGTAATTATCATTAATTGATTGTCTAAATGTTTAAAGTAGTTTACCAAAGGAAACATGAATATGAAACTATTTGATTTGATCAAACTGTTTCATCAACAAAGGGTATAGATATAAAAGAGAATCTAATTACTATGATTTGATCAATAGTAATGAAATTAAACTTTATAAGAATGGCATAAAAGAAATTGTGGAATGCAAAGCGTTTTGAAACGTCAAAATGCGAAGCATCACAATGTGATATCAGATATCAGAGTGGGTTAAATAGAAGGCACCAAATAAATCGTTGTAGTGTAGATGTAGAGACCATTAGTTAGAAATAGTTAGCACTCAATTAGAATGTAGTGAACCATTTGGATTCGTGAAAGTTTTGGGGTTATTCGATATAACCAAAACAATAGCGAATAAGTCCTTGTAGAGTATTCATTGGAAACTTTAAATACGAAACCCATAGCTGAAACCAAAAGGAAAGCAAAATTCGTATTGCTTGGATTTTGGTGCATTCTTGAGAAAGCTCACTTTTAGTGATGTTTCTCAATTATGGATACAAATGGAAAATAGTGTAAAACATGATGAGGATTCAAAACCGTGCATCAGAGTATTGAGAAGCGCAACGGACAACGTTCCTAAATGATTCTCTTCACAGAAGGAAAGAATCAATGATATTGATCATTGTGTTTTCCCCACTAAGTGTTTTCACTACATGAAGTAGGATTCAAAATGAAATCCATATCTAGTATGGAAATATTTGTGAATCATTTGTCATGATTCTTGGAATATGACATACCTACGAACTACTAAGGAAATAATGGTAAACTTGAATTATGAGAAATCCTAGAATCGAAATTCCCTTGAGATTGGAAAGCAATTTGTTGCTGAATCTCACAAGTAAAAGGAGTTGCTTGAATTTTCCCAAATGATTGCAAAGCCATAGTGGAAAAGGGGGTGAATGAAAAAAGGACAATTTGTCAAGTATTGGACAAATTCAAATGAATTTGATTCAAGTGTGCTGAATGTCTAGAGGATTCAGAACTAGTAATAGTACTAGTATCTCATAATAAAACTCCAAGTTTGATATTTGATCAAAGGATTTTGAAGTTATTCAAAATAGTGAGTGGATACACAATTTGCATGAAATTGAGTGGGAGCGATGAAAGTCTTCCTAAAACAATATGTGATTGACATATTTTTGAGTGGGAGCTTGTAGGAGTAATCCTTAAGTATGTTAAGAATGAAAGCACAAATACTTATAAATAATGATTTATAAGATGTAGCAGTTGATAATAGGTGTATTATGATATTATGTAGTATTCCTTAAAGGATTCTAGAAAGGGTTTCAGAATAGAAGTTGATTAAGGAACTAATCCTTAATAACTCAAATTAGGAATAATATTAAGTTTAACACCAATAATATGATCGTCATCCACTATGTTGAGTGATACGTCCATTTTGCATCACTATTCTATGTCATAATTTACTGTTTTTCATTGATATATTTCATATTAAGAGATGATACTTATGTTATTTCATCTGTTTTTGCATGGTTGATGACTTTTGGAGCATGGACCGCTGCAGTCAGGATTCTGATGGAAAAGGTGCTGTTTGGAGGCAAAATTCTAGAAGATCAGAAAATCCGGGAAAATATACGGAAAATCCTATTTTTCCAGACGACGAAGGAAGCCAGAAGGAGGAGTGAAGATGGGCCACAGGGGGCCCACACCACCCCTGGCGCGGGCCACCCTAGGCCGCGCCACCAGGTGGTGTGGCTGCCCTGGCCCACCTCTAGCTCTCCCCATTGGCGTATATATTCCTCTCGAAACCCTAAGACTCGGGGAGCGACCACAAAAAGATTATGCCACCTCTGCTGGGCGGAAAACACCGAGAGAGAAAGATCTCTCTGGCAGACAGATTTCTACGGGGGGAATTCCTTCCCGGAGAGGGGAGATCGTCGCCATCAACACCACCATCAAGCTAGACTTCATCGGGATCATCATCATCATCACCACCAGCACCATCATCTTCATCTCCATATTGCTGTAACAATTGGGTTCAATCTTGCATAGTTCTTAGGGGAAACTTTCCTGGTGTTGATTACTCTTTGTAGTTGATGATATTGAGTGGAACCATTGAATTATCGTTTATGTTCAGATTGTTATACATCATTATTCCATCTTTGATCATGATCCATATGATGTCTTGTGAGTAGTTTGTTTTGTTCTTGAGGACATGGGAGAAGTCACGTTGTTAGTAGTGGAGTTGTGTTGAGAAAGATTCAATAGTTTAATATTTAAGTAGTGGTGTCATGTGAACGTCGACTACATGACACTTCACCTATATGGGCCTAGGGGAATGCATTGTGTATTTAGCTACTAATCGTAGGGGTTGCCAGAGTGACAGAAACATGAACCCATGTTAGGAAACCATTGCACAAGGGACGTAAGGGTCTTAGAGTTTAAAGTTGTGGTTAGGTTTCTACCTTAATTACTTTCTTGTACTTATGGATGTTTGCAAGGGGTATAATCACAAGTATGTATTAGTCCTAGGAAGGTCGGTACATTAGCACAGGTTCACCCACACAACACTTAGCAAGCTAAAGAAGATTAATCAACTATATGAAGCGAAAGGACTTGTGATGGATGCCTTCCCATGTGTCCTCGAGAACGTTTGGTCATCTTAAGTAATACAACCGGCTTGTCCTTTGCTGCATAAAGGATTGGGCCACTTGCTGCATTTATTCCTATTGTCTTTTGTTTACTCGTACTTTATTTACTTGCTTTATCAAAACCCCCTAAAAATCCATTTGCTAAGTATTTGCAGAGAATTCCTGATCCATACCACTAGCCAACACCTTTTTCTCCTCGTTGGGTTCGACACTCTTACTTATCGAAAATACTGCGATACACCCCCTATACTTTGTAGGGGTTCCGCGCATAAAACAATAAATTTTACTCTACGCCCCTGAACCCCTGAAGCTGCCAGGACCTATCTATTAGTAATACAGTAATGGGTGGGGCTTTTCGCGAACTTATCCTTGAAGACCGAAAAGCGTTGTCAACGCTCAGGAGAGCATGGTTTATGTAGACGAGCCGAAGCCGACCTCAAGGTCGTGATGAAATCCTTGTGCTCCTTCTGGCTCCAACGACTTGAGTGCCTCAAGCGCGACACCTCGCGGGGAGTTACACACGTCTGGTGCCTGACGATGACTCCCGCTTCCCCGATCTAGCAGTAGTTGCGTAAGTAGAGCTCCCGGATCCGAATCCCGCAGCGCGACGATGCTCCGCGGTGAAGATGTCTCTCTCTCGCGCAGTCCAAAAGTGGGAAGACCTTTATTGATTATTGGTGTATTTTTCTAGGCTAAATACGCCACTATATATAGGGGGAGGGGAGGTACTACCTCCCCTCAAGTCCCGGGGTGGGACTAAAGGAGAGGAGGGGGCAGGAGGTGGCCGCCGGCCACCTAGTGGGCCCCACGCGGGGGGGCTAGGCCCAGCCGTCCTCCCCCTTGGCCCCTCTCCCTCTCTCCTTTCCCCTTTCCCCTAATGGGCCCTCTCCCTCTGGAATTGGCCCATTAAGCCTTTTTGACCTTTAATTGATTTTCTCTTTATTAAATAAATATGAATAAATGATTAAATCAATATTTAACATTCATTCACATATCATTTAATCTTTGTGGCCATGGAACACCTTCCACCTCCACTCCGGACATCCTCCGGACTTACCGAAACCCTTCCGGTTTTCTCCCTTCTATTCTTCGGTGATTCCACAGATCCTATAAACACTCTCTAAGCATCATCAAGCCCTTAAGCGTGATACCCCACAGTTCGGGAACACTCCAGACATGGTCGGGACACTCCCGCACCAATGATCGACAGAGGGACCTGGATGGCCATGTGACCCCTGTGCGTTCCACGAAGATCTTTCGTCGTTTGAACCGGGACAGTCGTGTCTTATTCCCTTTGTCACTCGATACTTGCATTGCCCGAGATCTGATCAATGACATCACCATGTCATGTTCAATCTCACATCGAACAGTGCTACTTGACTCGTTCCGACAAGTGATATCCCCGTGATCTAATCACACGTTGTGCAGCTATTGGATATAACTTCTCCGAGTGGGCCCTTGAGTATCTTCCCGTCACATGGACGGACAAATCCCGCTCTTGACATATATTGCCTCTACGGTTTCCTCTGAGTACCTGAACACACCTTTATAACCACCGTTTTACCAGATGGCGTTTGATGCTATCTAAGCACTCTCGGGAGACAGTGATTGATATAGCCTCACGGTCGAAGGAATAGTCTACGAGGATCCATTTCTGATCATGGTAACTTGAACTTCGTGACATGATCGGGTCATGATGTTTAGGTTGGGTATTGGTTCATCATCTCATTCTCCCAATGAGATGACCTCATTTCCAACTGGCATAAATGCCACATGATCAGGAAACATGATCATCCGTTGACCAATGAACCAGTGACTAGAGTTTCACTGGGAACCCCTGGTTGTTTGTATATCACACGTGTATTGATATTTCCACTCAATACAGTTATAGCATGATATAAAACTTAATCATAAACTATATGAAATATGATAATAGTCCTTACTACTATTTGTCTCTAGGGCATATTTCCAACAGTCTCCCACTTGCACTAGAGTACAAATACACTAGCTGCATTTTGTTCTGAATCATTGGCACCATATATTCGGTACCCTGAATATGCTCGCTCATGGAAGAGGTTGAGTCTTGGGATTACATTAATCATCCTAAAACATAAACTAAGTGATAAATGTCGAGGGAGAGTGTCATTGGCCATCATCATCATGCTCGCCATCAACACGCAACTTCACCTCCTCTCCAGCAAGCACCTCTCATGCATAAGGACCTGTTTTCAGTAAAACAGAACAGGTATCAGATATACTTAACACTGCAATGTGTTTGCAAGATTATAACATTTATAAAACTGTATATCAAATATATACCTTGGTCATCGATGACCTCTCCGGTGATTGGTTCAACCTTTACGTTCCGGAAACGTAGTATGAACTCATGGAAATCCAATGTTTCCATATCACCACTCATGATGCTACTCCGGACATGTCCTTTGTAGCTGGGAGGCAATGACCGAAGCAGTACGTCTATCGCAAATGGATCAGCCATCCAGTAATCCATGAAGTGAACCAGTCTCGTGTGTGCATCAAGCATGCGCTCCAAGTGACTCTTCAGACATGTATGTTCCTCCATCTGTATGGAAAGGAACTCTCCAAGCAACTCGTGCTTCCACATGCGCACATGGCCTATGAACTCTGCTCTCAGCTGATCCACCATCGAATATGGGTCAAGATCACCCATGAGCGGATGTAGTTCATCCACCATCCCGTAACGCATTATAATCTGAATGTAAGTGGACATCTCTTGGCGATAGTAGCGGTCTGCCAGCTCTTGTGGAGTCTCATAGTAGTCTGGCTCAGTCAAATCCATCATGCGGCGTATGTAGTCTACCACATGATTCCTAGTAAGGAGATCATCTAGGCGCACAAGCCAACCAGGAAAGTTGGATCCATTAAGCCTAAGTTTCTCACCCTTTACCCAATCCTCAATGGCAAAGTAAGCTTCACGGTGAGCCATCTACATTTATAATTGCAAAAGGAATTTAGACTAAGTTTATAATTAAATGAGTTAGTAAAAACTCCACTTAGAAACACCTATCCCCAAAAGGGTTCCTAGTGATAACACGACCCCTATCAACCACATCTCCCCGGTCATCACGGCCATCAATGTGGGTTCAAGGGTGGACGCTAAACATCGGTCAAATCATTCATGCGACTCATGCTCGATCTTTCGACCATCCATGTTTTGAGGCCATGTCTGTACATGCTAGGCTCGCCAACTCAACCTTAGTGTTTTCGCTGTGCAACATGGCTTACACCCACTGTATGTGAACGTAGATATGTCTGACACCTGATCATCATGGCCTGCCTCATACCGAAGAACTTTCTTGGTGGTGCACACTAAGGGGAACACAATCGTTGGTAATTTTAACAGGGATCATCTTATTAGGCTACCGTCGAGTATCTAATACTAGCACACAATAAGACATACAAACAATAACATTGAATGTAAATGCTATGTGATATGGTCGTTCACGTCGTGATCTCCATCTGCCATCACCGGGTTCCGACGCTAGGGTTCCGGCGCCGTAGACACCAGGGTACCGATGTCATTCTAGCATGGTAGTTCGTCACCTCTGTGACTATCTACTACTACGTAACAAAAGGTAATTACTTTACCTTTGCCACAACCATATCACAAAGCAACGCCCTCCCTGCAAAACAAAGTTAGACGCCTCTACTTTATCTTTGCATCTTTTACGTGGCTGAATGGGATTTCACACAAGAATCGTTCTCCGAGTGGGCCCTTGAGTATCTTCCCGTCACATGGACGGACAAATCCCACTCTTGACATATATTGCCTCTACGGTTTCCTCTGAGTACCTAAACACACCTTTATAACCACCGTTTTACCAGATGGCGTTTGATGCTATCTAAACACTCTCGGGAGACAGTGATTGATATAGCCTCGCGGTCTAAGGAATACTCTACGAGGATCCATTTCTAATCATCGTAACTTGAACTTCGTGACATGATCGGGTCACGATGTTTAAGTTGGGTATTGGTTCATCATCTCATTCTCCGAATGAGATGACCTCATTTCCAACTGGCATAAATGCCACATGATTAGGAAACATGATCATCCGTTGACCAATGAACCAGTGACTAGAGTTTCACTGGGAACCCCTGGTTGTTTGTATATCACACGTGTATTGATGTTTCCACTCAATATAGTTATAGCATGATATAAAACTTAATCATAAACTATATGAAATATGATAATAGTCCTTACTACTATTTGTCTCTAGGGCATATTTCCAACATACTTGTGGGTCATCAAGACTATTTTCTGGCGCCGTTGCCGGGGAGTGAAGCGCTATTGGAGAGTGGAACTGGTAAAGGAAACTTCTACTGTGAGTATTGTTTACTTCTGTTAGTTGCTTTATTTTTGTTATGGATAATTCACTGAATTTCTTGTTTCGTATTGCTACTACCGCTGCTAAGGTAGTAGATGAACCACCACCTACTGAGAATGATGCTTTTAAAATACCTACAATAATTATTGATCGTGTTATGGATAAATACTATGTTGGGGATGGAACTGTCAATCCTGGTGATCATTTGCTCTTTATACACGAATTATGCGGGTTGTTCAAGTGTGCAGGTATTACTACAGATCAAGTTAAGAAGAAGTTATTCTCATTATCACTGAAAGGAAGAGCTGAGGAATGGTATAAGCTGCTGAAGAATGGTCAAGCTCTAGAATGGGAGGAAATAGTACCTCTCTTTTATTCAAAATTTTATCCTCCTAATGAGATACATAAAGATCGGAATCAAATATACAACTTTTGGCCTCTTGATGGAGAGAGTATAGCTCAAGCTTGGGGGAGATTGAAGTTACTAATGCTCAAATGTCCCATTCATGAGCTCCCCAACAATATTATTATCAATAACTTTTATGCAAGGCTTTCTCTTCATGATAAAGATTTATTGGATGCTTCTTGTGCTGGATCATTCACTTGCATGGAAGAAGAAGCTAAATGGGATCTTCTGGACCGTATTCAAGACAATGTTGAAGCATGGGAGAATGACAAAGGTAGAAAGTCAGGTATAAATTATGATTATGAATGCATTGAATCTTTTATGGGAACTGGTGACTTTCAAAATATTAGTAATGCTTATGGTCTTGATTTACAAGTTATTACAAATTGTTTTAAGGATTTTGCTTATTATATTGAAATCCCAACAAAGGGATGGAGAAAGTACCATGCACCCTATAAAGATATTGCTGACTGTGTTCCTGTTGGGAGTACTGAGTATTGCATTATTGATCATGTTTTACCTAAACCTTACATTGAGAAGATACCCTTCCCAGATAAGGTAAAGGATCATCCTATGATAACTAGTGTAATCACTAAAAGTGAAAAGAGAACTGTAAAACCTGATGAACAAATAAGCATTGAACCTGTAGTAGCAATTGTTAAAGATCTTGTAACTAAAAGTATAGAAGATGGGCACATATTCTTTTGTGAGGACGTTTCTAATGTTGTCTCACATCCTAATAGAACTAAAAAGGCTAGTGTCCCTGTGCTATCTGTTAGAATTGGTGATCATTGCTATTATGGTTTGTGTGATATTGGTGCAAGTTCAAGTGCTATTCCTTATGAGCTTTATAAAGAAATTATGCATGAAATCAGTCCCTGAGAGTTGGAAGAGATTGTTGTGGTTATTCACCTTGCTAATAGAGAAACCATCTCTCTAATTGGTATTGTGCGGGATGTAGAAGTTCTTTGTGGTAAGATTAAATATCCTGCTGATTTTCTAGTACTTGGTTCAGCTGCTAGTAAAACTTATCCCATCATTTTTGGTAAACCTTTCTTGAGTACTTGTGGAGCTATTATAGATTGCAAAAGAGAGAAAATCTTGACTAACTTTGATGGGGAATCTTATGAGTTTAATTTTTCGAAATTTACTAAAGAACCTTGTGAACATGAAACCCATAATGAGGATTTTAGAATTGAACAACTTGCTTCTATTTCTCTTGCTCCTAATAATGTTTGGAGCAGTATATGGAAGACCACGAAAGTGAGATCTTCATGGAAGAAAGAAATGAGATTGACGAGATTCTCCGTCGTCAACCTACGATGCTTAAGCATAACTTGCCTGTGGAAGATTTGGGTACCACATTGCCGCCTAAAAAGGATCCGGTTTCTGATCTAAAACCTCTCCCTGACAATCTTAAATATGCTTACATTGATGATAAAAAGATATATTCTGTTATTATTAGCTCTAAACTTTCAGGGAAGGAAGAGGAACGATTATTGGAGGTTTTGAAGAAACATCGAGGGGCTATGGGCTATAGTTTGGATGATTTAAAAGGGATTTCTCCTACTATATGTCAGCATGCTATCGATATAGAGCCAGATGCAAAGCCAGTAGTAGAGCACCAACAGCGTTTAAATCCTAAGATGATAGAAGTGGTAAGAAATGAGGTATTGAAACTCCTTGATGCTGGTATTATTTACCCTATTGCTATTAGTGAATGGGTTAGTCCTGTTCATTGTGTTCCTAAAAAAGGAGGAATTACTGTTGTTCCTAATGATAATGATGAGATTATTCCCCAAAGAATAGTAGTGGGCTATATGATGTGCATTGATTTTAGGAAAGTTAACAAAGTTACTAAGAAAGATCATTGCCCGCTTCCTTTTATTGATCAAATGTTAGAAAGGTTATCTAAAAAGACCCATTTTTGTTTTCTTGATGGATATTCTGGTTTCTCTCAAATTGCTATTTAAACAACAAGATCAAGAAAAAACTACTTTTACATGCCCTTACGGAACCTATGCTTATAGACGTATGCCTTTTGGTTTATGTAATGCTCCTGCTACTTTTCAAAGATGCATGTCTGCTATCTTTCATGGTTTTTGTGAGGAAATTGTGGAGGTGTTCATGGATGACTTCTCCGTCTATGGAACTTCTTTTGATAATTGTCTTCACAATCTTGATAAAGTCTTGCAGAGGTGTGAAGAAACTAATCTTGTTCTTAATTGGGAGAAATGCCACTTCATGGTTAATGAAGGGATTGTCCTTGGGCATAAGGTGTCCGAAAGAGGCATAGAGGTGGATAGAGCTAAAGTTGAGGCAATTGAGAAAATGCCCTGCCCAAGAGACATCAAAGGTATTCGTAGTATCCTTGGTCATGCTGGTTTCTATAGAAGGTTTATTAAAGATTTTTCTAGGATATCAAAACCCCTCACTAATCTTCTTCAAAAAGATATACCCTTTGTTTTTTATGATGATTGTAAGGAAGCTTTTGAAACTCTTAAGAAGGCTTTAACAACAGCTCCTATTGTTCAACCACCTGATTGGAGTTTACCCTTTGAAATAATATGTGATGCTAGTGATTTTGCTATAGGTGCTGTCCTTGGGCAACGAATTGATAAAAATCTAAACGTTATTCATTATGCTAGTAAGACTCGAGACGCTGCTCAAAGGAATTATGCTACTACTGAAAAAGAATTTCTAGATGTCGTCTTCGCTTTTGATAAGTTTAGACCCTATATTGTAGACTCAAAAGTCACCATTCATACTGATCATGCTGCTATTAAGTACCTTATGACGAAGAAGGATGCTAAGCCCAGGCTTATTAGATGGGTGCTGCTTTTACAAGAGTTTGATCTACATATTGTAGATAGGAAAGGTGCTGAAAACCCTGTAGCTGATAATTTATCTCGATTAGAAAATATCTCCTTTGACCCTATGCCTGTTAATGATAGTTTTCCAAATGAACAGTTGGCTGCGGTAGGGGTAAGCTCGCGAGGGAGCCCTTGGTACGCTGATTATGCTAACCTTATTGTCTCCAAGTATTTGCCTCCAACTTTTACAACTCAGCAAAGAAGAAAGTTCTTTTATGATTTGAGGCATTGTTTTTGGGATGACCCACACTTATATAAAGACGGAGTAGATGGTATTATGCGAAGATGTGTTCCAGAATATGAACAAAAAGAGATATTGCGTAAATGTCATGGTAGTGCTTATGGAGGACATCATGCAGGAGATAGAACAACGCAGAAGGTGCTGCAATCAGGTTTCTACTGGCCTACCCTTTTTAAAGATGCAAGAAAATTTGTTTTATCTTGTGATGAGTGTCAGCGTGTTGGTAATATTTCTAGATGCAATGAAATGCCTATGAACTACTCTCTAGTTATTGAACCCTTTGATTGCTGCGGATTTGACTTTATGGGTCCTTTACCTCCCTCGAAAGGTTATACTCATATTCTTGTTGCCGTTGATTATGTTACTAAGTGGGTAGATGCCATTCCTACGAAGAGTGCTGACGGGGAGACTTCTTTAAAAATGCTTAAGGATGTTATCTTTCCCAGGTTTGGAGTGCCTAGGTATCTCATGACTGATGGAGCTTCCCATTTCATTCATGGCGGTTTTAGAAAGACCCTTGCTAAATATGATGTTAATCATAGAATTGCTTCAGCTTATCACCCTCAAACTAGTGGGCAAGTAGAGTTATCAAATAGAGAAATTAAATCCATCTTGCAAAAGACTGTTAATAGATCTAGAAAAAACTGGGCTAAAAAGTTGAATGATGCTTTATGGGCTTATAGGACTACGTACAAAAACCCTATGGGGATGTCTCCTTATAAAATGGTTTATGGGAAAGCTTGTCACCTACCTTTAGAATTAGAACACAAAGCTTACTGGGCAGTTAAAGAACTCAATAGAGATTGTAAGCTCGCAGGTGAGAAAAGATTATTTGATTTAAGTTCTTTAGATGAATGGAGGAGTGAAGCCTATGAAAATGCTAGGCTCTTTAAGGAAAAAGTTAAAAGATGGCATGACAAGCGAATACTTATGAGAGAATTTCATGTTGCTGAGAAAGTTCTATTGTATAGGTCTCGTCTCAGATTTTTTGTAGGAAAGCTACTATCAAAATAGGAAGGACCTTTCATTATTGAAGAAGTGTGCCGTTCAGGAGCAATAAAAATTTCTTCTTTAAAAGATAATACTACACAAGTAGTGAATGGGTAGCGACTCAAGCACTATATTGCTGGAGATTCTTACAATGAAGATGTTGATGCCTTTCAAGTTATAACTCCGGAAAAATTTATCAAGGACCAAATTAAGAGACCTGCAGAGTCCGTTTCCAAATAGGTAACAGTTCTGGTAAGAAAAGTTCCGCGAAAATACTATCCAACTATATTTTTGCAGTTTTTAGACAATAAGGAAAGCTACCAAGCGAAAGAGGGAAGGAAACAGAGCCAGGGTGGCTCACACCACCCTGTGGCGCGGGCCCACCCCTGGCCGTGCCACTAGGTGGTGTGGCCACTCCGGACTCCGCCTCCGACTCGTTTTCTCCCAGTACCTTCCTTTTGATGTGAAACTTCGTAATATATAACCCCCCGGATCTCCCGAGGTTTGTATATCGTGTTTTCGTTTCGATCTATTTCTGACAGGTAGAGTCCCAGATTTGGAGCCACAATGACTTCATCTGGATCAGCCAAGGAAGAATCTTTAGAGGATATCATCAACCCATACATGAGAGAGTTGAAGATTCAGCCCAAGGAGTTGTTGCTTGAAGATGGGGAGCTCCGGATTAAAGAGGTTCAAGGCCCTAAGGGTGAAGGAGGTCTGGAGGATAGGATGGAAGCACTGGAGCAAGAAGTCTTTAGGTACAAGAAGATGGAGGAACGTGAAGTGGATATTATCCATAAGATTTGCTCTGAACTCATCACCGAGCACCGAAAACAGACTGCCGAGCTCAAGGATGAAGTCCTCTCACTCCGCCAAACAACCAACAAACTGCAAGCACAACTATACGACGTTCAAATTCAAAACTATGAGCATGACGTTAGGTTTAAACGCATAAGTGCTGCTGCAAGTTTCAGGATGCTGGGGACCACGATGTCCTTTGTTGATGGGAAGCCCTTGCCCTAGAAGTCGGACGATGATGAGAAAATAATACCACCACCGAAGGAGTAATTCGGTCATCAGTTTTGGCATCCCCTTGGTTTGTTCCAAGCTTGGGGGAGTGCCGCGGTATCACATCACTATCTTCTATCTTTTTACCTTTTAATAGAGTAATATCATGAATAGAGAAGTTATCATGTAGGATGGTTTGCATTATGGAAGTGTCCCCTCTCTCGTTAGATATGTATCCCTAGGTGTGAGTTGCCATTATGCAATATTAATGAGAAGTTCTATCATTTACTCTTTTGCTTAGCTTATATTAGTTTTCAATTCGTGGTTATATGATTGATCTTGTTGTTAGTATTGGTAGTACTTTGGGATCATTGAGTTAATTTAATTGGTTTTGGCAAACCTGGCTCGGTCAGTAGCAACACTATTTTTGAGAGTTGAATGAAAAGATAAAAGTACTCTAAAGAAAAAAATAATTTCATCATCTTTCTTTCTTGATTTGCTCATAAGTTTAGTATTCTCTAGTTAAGATCTTTTGTGCTTCCAAGGAAGATTGCATGCTTGTCTTTATCACTTGTATGTTTGTTTGTTTCCTTTAACTCTTATACTTGCTACCCAGCCTTGCTAGCCAAAAACCTGTACTAAGAGGGAATTCTTCTCGTGCATCCACTTCTTTTAAACCAAACCTATGCCATTTGAATCCACCATACCTACCTATTAGCATTATTGCTATTCCAAGTAAATTCATGTTTTAATCTACCTTCCAAATTAAACTTGTTATGTGGAAATTAGTGATTAAAGCTCTCACGAACTTGATGGCACACTTTACTTTCTTGCACTTAATAAACTTGAACCATTGTGCCCATCTATGTTGCGTATATGCTTGCGCTTTGTGAGTTGAGAATTAGCAGAACCATGCTGTCATGGGGAATGCTTTCAACATTGCACTGGTACTTTGTACCTAGTTGATATCATGTTCTTTTGTCTATGGATGTCGTTGGTGTGAAATGAAAGGGGAGCTTGTAAGTCCATGGAGTTATGCATGTGTGTTAGAGAAACGCCTGGGTCGCTGGTCTAATCCATGCTGACATGGTGGAAACCTGCAGCATAACCATAATGAGTATCTATGAAGCATTCTTCTTATAAAAAAAGAGTCAAATATTGAGAAAAAAGAGAAAAATAAAAAAAGAGATTATGAAAAGAGGAAAGAGAGAAAAAAGCACCATATTCCCATGGTAAATAAGAAGATTGCTGAGATACTTGTTGTCTACTTGCCTTGTCATTTTGATATGGGGATTCTTCCATATCATCGGGCAAGGGGTACCCCGTTGGAGGTTCTCTATGATACACATGTGCTTACGATGACAAGAACTTACCGGTGACTAAACTTGCGTAGCATGAGGAGAGGCCCTCGTATTCAAGGGACATGAGATTCTCAATTTACAACTTGTCAAGCATATCCTCATATTTGATCAGTTTAACCTTAATCATCTAAAGATGCCTATGATAGGGGCAATGAGAGCTGAAAGCTAGTAAGTATCATAATTTTTGGGAGCTCTTTATGAAACTTGAAATCCCTGCTTCCCTCTGTGAAGGGCCTTTCTTTTACCTTTTAGTTGAGTCAGTAAATCTATTCCCTTCTATCTCAGCAAGTATTTTGAGTTGTTGTGTTTCATTCATTCATATGATGATTTATTCAATCATGTTTCTTATGTTCCTTGTTTTGCACATTGCTCTTATCTTGGTGATTACTAGTTTGAAAGCTTTCATTGAAAACTAGTTATTTGTGAACTCCAGCCAATTATCAACTATTCTTCGACCAAGAGCTAAGTTTTCCATTACCAATTATGATTTACTTCATGTATCTTTATTGTGTTTCCTTTACCTATTGCAAGTAAGTTATACAATAGTGAGTTGTCTTCTATTATGATCTATGTATTGAAGAATCTGATGCTTCTTATCCGTATTCTTTTATCGACTCTTCACTCCATAAACCTGAGGTCATGTTTATTGAGCTCAGTTTCGCTTGGGGACAAGCGAAGTCTAAGCTTGGGGGGAGTTGATACGTCCATTTTGCATCACTATTCTATGTCATAATTTACTGTTATTCATTGATATATTTCATATTAAGAGATGATACTTATGTTATTTCATCTGTTTTTGCATGGTTGATGACTTTTGGAGCATGGACCGCTGTAGTCAGGATTCTGATGGAAAAGGTGCTGTTTGGAGGCAAAATTCACGAAGATCAGAAAATCCGGGAAAATATACGGAAAATCCTATTTTTCCAGAATACGAAGGAAGCCAGAAGGAGGAGTGGAGATGGTCCACAGGGGGCCCACACCACCCCCTGGCGCGGGCCACCCTAGGCCACGCCACCAGGTGGTGTGGCCGCCCTGGCCCACCTTTGGCTCTCCCCTCTGGTGTATATATTCCTCCCGAAACCCTAAGACTCGAGGAGCAACCACAGAAAGATTCTGCCACCTTTGCGAGGCGGAAAACACCGAGAGAGAAAGATCTCTCCGGCAGACAGATTTCTGCCACGGGAATTCCTTACTGGAGAGGGGAGATCGTCGCCATCAACACCACCATCAAGTTGGACTTCATCGGGATCATCATAATCATCATCACCACCATCATCACCACCAGCACCATCATGTCCATCTCCATATTGTTGTAACAATTGGGTTGAATATTGCATAGTTCTTAGGGAAACTTTCCCGGTGTTGATTACTCTTTGTAGTTGATGCTATTGAGTGGAACCATTGAATTATCGTTTATGTTCAGATTGTTATACATCATTATTCCATCTCTAATCATGATCCATATGATGTCTTGTGAGTAGTTCGTTTTGTTCTTGAGGACATGGGAGAAGTCATGTTGTTAGTAGTGGAGTTGTGTTGAGAAAGATTCAATAGTTTGATATTTAAGTTGTGGTGTACTTCTAGTGGTGTCATGTGAACGTCGACTACATGACACTTCACCTATATGGGCCTAGGGGAATGCATTGTGTATTTAGCTACTAATCGTAGGGGTTGTCGGAGTGACAGAAACCTGAACCCCCATTAGGAAACCATTGCACAAGGGACGTAAGGGTCTTAGAGTTTAAAGTTGTGGTTAGGTTTCTACCTTAATTACTTTCTTGTACTTACGGATGTTTGCAAGGGGTATAATCACAAGTATGTATTATTCCTAGGAAGGTCGGTACATTAGCACAGGTTCACCCACACAACACTTAGCAAGCTAAAGAAGATTAATCAACTATATGAAGTGAAAGCACTTGACAGTCTTCCCATGTGTCCTCGAGAACGTTTGGTCATCTTAAGTAATACAACCGGCTTGTCCTTTGCTGCATAAAGGATTGGGACACTTGCTGCATTTATTCCTATTGTCTTTTGTTTACTCGTACTTTATTTACTTGCTTTATCAAAAACCCCTAAAAATCCGTTTGCTAAGTATTTGCAGAGAATTCCCGATCCATACCACTAGCCAGCACCTTCCGCTCCTCGTTGGGTTCGACACTCTTACTTATTGAAAATACTGCGATACACCCCCTATACTTGTGGGTCATCATTGAGACATAGGTTCTATCTTAGAAAACCATGATGATAACTTAACATAATATATGATCCAAATAAGGAACGTTTGAAAGTGACTAAGTCCGAATCACATAACGTTGAGCTAAGATTGTCCGTAGAGTCTAATAGAGAACTGTAGACGTGTTTTCCAAATCCATAAAGGATGACATATCTTAAAGCATAAAGAGTTATGTTATAAGGGAATATGTTGGAAACTCCTATAAATACCGATTAAGGTCAAGTAGGAAGCGAGGTGAACAAAACATCGAAAGTTGCACAGAGTGGACTACTATCTCGATGAATACATTTATAATAATAAGATAAGGGTACCATCTAAAGTGTTTTATAATGTTATGGCGGGGCTAGTTCGCTTTTAATGTAGAATGAAGTGTCCCAGGGCACAGTGCCCATGAGAAAGCCCTCGAGGTTGATCTAAAGTTATTGTAGGCTCCTGGAATCAGGCCTCGTTCTGCTGCCATAGCGACGATACATACACACACAGATGCTATCATGTGATGATATAGTATTAATGTCAGTCAAGGTGACATTAGTAAGTTGCAAAGGATTTGGGACTGTAAAGTACAGACCCAAGACTCAACCTCTTCCATGAGCGAGCATGTTCAGGGTACCGGATATATGGTGCCGATGATTGAGAACAAATGCAGCTAGTGTATTTGTACTCTAGTGCAAGTGGGAGACTGTTGGAAATATGCCCTAGAGACAAATAGTAGTAAGGACTATTATCATATTTCATATAGTTTATGATTAAATTTGATATCATGCTATAACTGTATTGAGTGGAAACATCAATACACGTGTGATATACAAACAACCAAGGGTTCCCAGTGAAACTCTAGTCACTGGTTCATTGGTCAACAGATGATCATGTTTCCTGATCATGTGGCATTTATGCCAGTTGGAAATGGAGTCATCTCATTCAGAGAATGAGATGATGAACCAATACCCAACCTAAACATCATGACCCGATCATGTCACGAAGTTCAAGCTACGATGATTAGAAATGGATCCTCGTAGACTATTCCTTAGACCGTGAGGCTATATCAATCACTATCTCCCGAGAGTGCTTTGATAGCATCAAGCGCCACTTGGTAATACAGTGGTTATAAATGTGTGTTCAGGTACTCGGAGGAAACCATTGAGGCAATATATGTCAAGAGCGGGATTTGTCCGTCCATGTGACAGGAAGATAATCGAAGGGTCCACTCAGAGAAGTTATATCCAATAGCTGCACAGCGTGTGATTAGATCATGGGGATATCACTTGTCGGAACGAGTCAAGTAGCGTTGTTCGGTAACAAGATTGAACACGACATGGTGATGTCGTTGATCAGATCTCGAGCAATGCAAGTATCGAGAGACAAAGGGAATAAGACATGACTGTCCCAGTTCAAACAACGAAAGATCTTCGTGGAACGCACAGGGGTCACATCGCCATCCAGGTCCCTCTATCGATCATTGGTGCGGGAGTGTCCCGACCATGTCTGGAGTGTTCCCAAACCGTGGGTATCACGCTTAAGGGCTTGATGATGCTTAGAGAGTGTTTATAGGATTGGTAGAATCGCCGAAGATTTATAGGGAGAAAATCGGAAGGGTTTCGGTAAGTCCAGAGGATGTCCGGAGTGGAGCTGGAAGGTGTTCCATAGCCACGGAGATTGAATAATATGTGAATGAATGTTAAATGTTGATTTAAAATTTTATTCATAATTATTTAATAAAGAGAAAATCAATTTTAATGGTCAAAGGCTTAATGGGCCAATTTCCGGAGGGAGAGGGCCCATTAGGGGAAAGGAGAGAGGGAGAAGGGGCAAAGGGGAGGCCGGCTAGGCCTAGCCCCCCGTGCGGGGCCCACTAGGGTGGCCGACAGCCACCCCTCCCCCTCCTCTCCTTTAGTCCAGACATGGTCTCTCCCCTTCTCTCTCTCGTGACCGTGGTCCCAAGTCTGGACTGCGCGAGCGAGAGACATCTTCACCGCGGAGTGCAGTCGCGCTGCGGGATTCGGATCCGGGAGCTCTACTTCCGCAACTGCTGCTGGATCGGGGAAGCGGGAGTCATCGTCAGGCACCGAACGTGTGTAACTCCCCGCGAGGTGTCGCACTTGAGGCACTCAAGTCGTTGAAGCCAAGGAGCGCAAGGACCTCATCACGACCTTGAGGTCGGCTTCGGCTCGTCTACATCAACCACGCTCTCCTGAGAGTTGACAATGCTTTTCGGTCTTCAAGGGTAAGTTCGTGAAAAGCCCCTCCCGTTACTGTATTACTAATAGATAGGTCCTGGCAGCTTCAGGGGTTTAGAGGCGTAGAGTAAAATTTATTGTTTTCATACGCGGAACCCCTACACCTCAGTGGGGATCATGTGGACGGATTAAAGAGTGACATGCACCACTCATGGACTTGTACGCAGAGATTTGCCAAGGGAGCAGCTTCTCGAAGGAGAGCGGGAAAATCCGTAACATTCATCTCCCCTCTATTCGCTACTTTGCTTACTTTATTGCTAAGTGTGTGCTTGCTAGGAAAACTGCCAATAAGTTATCTTCGTATGATCTAGCATTCATCTCTGCTCTTAAACGAGATAGGACTTATTAACTTGGGTGCCTTGATAGCTTTCTGTCTTGCTGCTAACCGCGAGAAAGGTGGAATTTGTGGAGGCCTCATTGCTTCTCGTTTACTAGCATTGCATGGTTTAGTGCCTCATCATCTAGACCTACAGTTTCCCATAGAAAGGCTTGATCTTAATTCCATGATACAGCATAAATTTGTTTCTTCTTGGGCTAATCTGAGTGAGTTGTCTTATGAAATAACCTTTCCCAAAGCTGGTTGGAGAAGGAGCAAGTTCGAGCGCGTTGTTCTTTTGCCTGCACCTGTTTTGTTTAACCTTGAGAACAGGGTAGGATGGTCCCTCACGGAGGAGGAGTTTGATACGTACTTGGGTGAGCTCTCCCAACAGGAGCAGGATACTAGAAGGGAGGTCACAGATGATTTGGTCTAGCCCTCGAATGATGGGGAGTCTTCATATCAGCAGCCTACCTATGATTGGGGATCTTCTTCTTCCCAAGGGCCTCACTACGATCATTCTTACAATGACCCGCCCGCTTGGAACCCTTACTCGTACTTGGATTGATACCCACTAAGGCCAAAAGCCTAAGCTTGGGGGAGGTACACTGATATCGCACTCATCTCCGTATCATTTTGCATTGGTACTTTGTATATTCATGTTTCGTTCTCTTTTTAGTTTTTGTTCTTTCTTTGCTTTTGCTTTCTAAAACACAAAAACACCAAAAATATTTCTGTTGTTTCTCTTTGTTAGCTTCTTCTTTTTGCCTTGGTTTGCTTTTTCCTTTTTGCTTTGTTTGAACTATTCGAAAAACCCAAAAAGATTTTGCTTTGCTTGTTCTTCCTTTTCGGTTCTTGTTTTGAAAATTTAAAACACCAAAAATATCTGTTGTTCTTCTTTGGTTTTGTGAGTTTGTTGCAGGGTTCAGCAGTTCTCAGCAGAATTTGGTTTCTGATACATTGCAAATGTATCTATAATTTTTGATGCTCCATGCTTGGTTTTATCTACTTTATTGTGTTTTGTC
Source organism: Avena insularis (assembly GCA_023614405.1). Classification (NCBI taxonomy): domain Eukaryota; kingdom Viridiplantae; phylum Streptophyta; class Magnoliopsida; order Poales; family Poaceae; genus Avena; species Avena insularis. Next base: position 117,771,447 of record CM042696.1, read on the forward strand.
CACACTTTGGAGTACTTTTCATATGATTTCTTGAACTAACCTATTAACAAGAGCCACATTGCCAGCTGCCTGTTTTCTGCTGTTTTTGGTTCCAGGAAAGTCAGAAAATGAATATTATCGGAATTGGACGGGACAAAAGCCAAAGTGCCTATTTTTTCGGAAGACATCTGATTCTAGAATATGAGATGGAGAAGGGCCGGGGACCGGCCACACCACCTGGCTGCACGGCCAGGCCTGGCCCGCGCCAGGGGGTGGTCTAGCCGACCCCAGCACCCCCTCGGCCTCTCCTTCCGCCTATATATTGCCCTCGGGATCAAAACCCTAAGTACCCGGTCAAAAATCCATGAAAGAGTCTGTAGCCGCCGTCATCTCCATCCCTAGATCGAGAGGGATCTGAAGCTCTTCCCGGCACCCTGCCGGAGAGGGAAATTCACCCTAGAGGCCTTTTTCATCATCATGCAAGCCTTCGGTGTGATGCATGAGTAGTTCATCTCTGGACTACGGGGCCATGTAGTAGCTAGATGGCTGGTTCTCCTCCTTTGTGATTTCATGTCTAGATCTTGTGAGCTCCGTTCATGATCAAGATCATCTATTTGTAATTCTACATGTTGTGTTTGTGGGGATCCGATGGATATTGAGATGCTATTTCAGATTGATTATTGATTCTATCATGTCTTTGTTATTTGTGATCTTGCATGCTTTCCGTTGTTAGTAGCTATCTTGGCCAAGTAGATGCTAGCAACTCCAAGAGTTAGTATTTATGCTCGATAGTGGGTTCATGCCTCTGGTAATCTGGAGAAGTGACATAAATCTCTAAGGTACTAGATGTGTTATTGCTAGTAGGGAGAAAACAACAATCCTTTGTTCATAGAATAATCATATTGTTTACTTTACACGCAATTCGTAAAACAATAATCTGTTGCTTGCAACTTAATACTGGAGGGGGTTCGGATGATAACCTGAAGGTGGATTATTAGTCATAGATGAATTGGATGGCGGTCTATGTATAATGTTGTAATGCCCAATCAAGTTCCAAAGGAGTCAAGATGATTAGTATATGCATGTATTGCTTTCTCGATGTTTGTCAATTGCCCCGCTGTAATTTGTTCACCTAACATGTTATCTATCTTAAGGAGAGCCACCTCTAGTGAACTATGGATCCCGGTCCTTTCTTTTACTTTCAATCTACAAACTATTTACTGCTTTGTGTTTACTTTCTGTAAACTATTACTTCCTTCCATTCGATACGTTTAATCCTTTGTTTTCAGCAAAACCGGTGAGATTGACAACCTCATCGTAAGTTGGGGGCAAAGTTCTGTGGTTGTGTTGTGCAGGTCTCCACGTTGCTACTAGCACCAGTAGTGCGCCCTGCCAAGGGTCAGCTAGCAACACCTTTGGGGTGTTTCCTTGCTCCTACTGGTTTGATTAAACCTTGGTTTCATAACTGAGGGTAACTTACTGCTGTGCTCATCATACCTTCCTCTTGGGGTTCCCCAACGAGCTCCACATCAACACCGAGCCATCAAGTATTTTTCTGGCGCCGTTGCCGGGGAGTCAAGGACATCTTCACAAGGGGAGTCCCTCATAACCAACCTCTTTACTTTGTTATTTTTGTTTTGCTTAGTTTCTTTTTGCTTTGTTTGCTTGTTTTGTTATAAAAAACACAAAAAAATAGTTTTACTAGCTGCTTTCTTTATCAAAAATACAAAAAATGACTACTCTTGAAAACAATAAGTTGTGTGACTTCACTAGCACCAACAACAATGATTTTATGAGCACACTTATTGCTCCACCTGTGCCTGAAGCTACTTTATTTGAGATAAAACCTACTTTACTCAATCTTGTTATGAGAGAACAATTTTCTGGTATTGGTAATGAAGATGTTGTTGCCCATCTAAATAACTTTGTTGAACTTTGTGAGATAGAAAAGCATAGGGATATAGATGGTGATATTATTAAGCTGAAATTGTTTCCTTTCTCTTTGAGAGGAAAATCTAAAGAATGGTTGAATTCCTTAACTAGGAATAGTGTTGATCCTTGGACTAAATGCAAAGATGCTTTCATTGGAAAATACTATCCACCTGATAAGATTATATCTATGAGAAGTGAAATAATGAAGTTTAAACAATCTGATAATGAACATGTTGCTCAAGCTTGGGAAAGAATGAAATCTTTGGTAAAGAATTGTCCCACTCATGGACTGACTACTTGGATGATCATCCAAACTTTTTATGCAGGACTGAACTACTCTTCAAGGAACCTATTGGATTCTGCTGCTGGAGGTACCTTTATGACCATCACTTTGGGTGCTGCAACAAATCTTCTAGATAATATGATGGTTAACTATTCTGAATGGCATACTGAGAGAGCTCCACAAGGTAAGAAGGTAAATTCTGTTGAGGAAACCTCCTCCTTGAGTGATAAGATTGATGTTATTATGTCTATGCTTGTTAATGGGAATGCCCATATTGATCCAAATAATGTTCCTTTAGCCTCTTTGGTTGCTCAAAAGAGCAAGTTGATGTGAACTTCATAAGAAATAACAATTTTGGCAATAATGCTTATAGGAATAATTTTGGTAACAACAATTATAAGCCATATCCTCCCAACAATGGTAATGCTTATGGAAATTCCTACAACAATAATAGGAGTGCACCCTCTGAACTTGAAGTTATGCTTAAAGACTTTATTAGTAAACAAACTACTTTCAATAAAACTATTGAGGAAAAACTCTCTAATGCTGAAAGAAATATAGCATCTTTGGCTGAAGCTCAATCTTCTTTTAATAAAATGGCTGCTAAACCCGAAATTAATGATAATCCCTTTGTAGCTACTAATGCTATACAAGTAAGAATTGATGAAAATGTTAGACTATTAGCTGAATTACATGCTAAGTGGGAAAGAGAAGATGAAATTGCTAGAAACATTAGTGTTTCTACTATCACCACCACTAGTGTTGAGGCTAGTAATAGTTCTACTACTTTAGATGATAAATTTGATTTTGATCTTGATGGTTGCAATATCTCTAAAGTTATTAAGTTCCTACAAAAGCTTGCTAAAAGTCCTAATGCTAGTGCTATGAACATGGCCTTTACAAAACACATTACTGATGCTCTCATAAAGATTAAAGAAGAAAAGATGAAACATAAAGCTTCTATTCCTATAAAACAAGAAGATGGTTGGGAACCCATCATTAATATGAAAGTGAATGAGTTTGATTTTAAAGCTTTATGTGATTTTGATAGTAGTATTTCTATTATGCCTAGAAGGATTTATGATATGCTTGATTTGCCTCCACTTGAAGATTGTTATTTGAATGTCCCACTTAATGATAATGCTAAACTCATGGGGAGTCTTAATGATGTTCTTATTATGGTTAACAATGCATATGTCCCCATTGATTTCTATGTTTTGGATGTTGAATACAATGCTTCTTGTCCTATTACTTTGGGAAGACCTTTTCTTAGAACTATTGGTGCCATTATTGATATGAAAGAAGGCACCATTAAATATCAACTCCCACTCAAGAAAGGTATAGAACACTTCCCTAAGAAGAGAGAGAAGATTTCTTTTGCTTCTCCTATGAAAACAAAATTTGGTCTTAATGCTTCTTCATTTGAGAACACTTGATCCTTTTTCTTGCTTCTTATGTCTAACTTAAAGGCGTTAAAGAAAAGTACTTATTGGAAGATAACCCAAAAGTTTTAGATCAGTCTTGGAAGTTATTACTTCAGTAATAACCTCTCCTTATCCTTTTTATTTGCTTTTTGTGCCAAGAGTAACCTCTAATGAGAGAGAAGTAATGATTGGAAAAGTTGCTGTCCCGAAATAGATTTCTGTGCTTCACCATAAAAATTTGTGTAAACTCTCTGAACGTCTTTTTGATGCGTGAATTTTTGTGCTTCTGCCCCAGGTTGTTATATAACTTTCGTTTGTTCAACACTTTTTGATTTGAGCAACATAAGGTCTTCTAAAAAATTCATCTTTACCTGCTGGTCTGTTTTGACAGATTTCTGCCATTTTCTGCATTTGCTTCTTGTTGGTTCCTTTTTGAGTTCTTTTGGGGAATTGAGATTTTTGAGGGAAGTGATTCAGTAGCTAGTGTTCTAATGGAAGTTTATTGGTGTTATAACTGAACCTTAAGACCTATTATCTTGAGTGCACTAATGTTGCTAATAAAGATTGTGTGAAGTTTTGCACGAAGGAAAAATTTCAGGTGTATGGAAGGAATGAGTAATGCGATGAAGGATGGACTAAAGCTCAAGATTGGGGATGCCACATGTGTCACCCCAATAAATATCCAAGAAGTACAAGAGTCAAGCTTGGGGATGCCAAGGCATCCCCCTCTTCATCAATAAAAATCCCAGGTTTCTTCCAAACACTTCATTTTTATTGTTTCATGCACAGTTGTGTTGTTCTTGGAGCGTCTTCTTTTTCATTTTTGTTTTGGTTTTTCGTTTTCTTGGTTTGCTGAATAAATTGGTTGGACCCCCTCTTTCATACATTGGTTTTCAAATAGTTTGGTTTGGTTTGGAAAAGAGTAGGAAAGTTCATGCTTAAGTGGTAAAGAGAGCTTGTTTTTTATTGTGGCCTATGCTTTGTCATGCCATGCTTGATATTGTTTTGGCTTTATGCTTAGTATTATTTGCTGTAGCATGACTTGTTATAAACAATTGAGATTGCTTAATGTGCCTTGGATGAATCATGCGTTGTTTTAGCATATTAAAGCATAGTATAGTGGTATTCTCCTTTGATGCTTTAGTTCGGTTGACTTGGCGCATGCTCACACCATGTTATGACTATCTGAAGTCACCATAGCCTTTATGATCATTTAGTTTTCAACTTGTAGTATCACTTTATGCTTTGATCAATGATGTTTTGTCGCTCTGCATGATTATGGCCATTATTGCTCTTTCAGTTTGTCGCTCCCAGTCTTTTGCTAGCCTCCACAACACAGTATGAGTTCTACTCATGCATCCAACTCCCTAAACCAAGTTATTCCATAGAGTCCACCATACCTACCTACTAGCTTATGCTATTCCAAGTATATTCATGTTTTTGTTTACCTTCCGAATTAAACTTGTTATGAGAAAACTAGTGATTAAAGCTCTCACGAATTTGATGGCACACTTTACTTTTCTTGCCCTTAATAAACTTGAACCATTGTGTCTTCTATGTTGTATATGCTTGCACTTATTTGTTGGGAATTAGCAGAACCATGCTGTCATGGGGAACGCTTTCAACATTGCACGGGTACTTTGTACCTAGTTGATATCATGCTCTTTTGTCTATGCATGTCGTCGGTGTGAAATGAAAGGGGAGCTTGTAAGTCCATGGAGTTATGTATATGTGTTAGAGAAACGCCTGGGCCGCTGGTCTAATCCATGCTGACATGGTGGAAACCTGCAGCGTAACCATAATGAGCTTTCTATGAAGCATTCTTCTTATAAAAAAGCGTCCTATATTGAGAAAAAAGAGAAAAAGAAAAAAAAGAGATTATGAAAAGAGGAAAGAGAGAAAAAAGCACCATATTCCCATGGTAAATAAGAAGATTGCCGAGATGCTCGTTGTCTGCTTGCCTTGTCATTTTGATATGGGGATTCTTCCGTATCATCGGGCAAGGGGTACCCCGTTGGTGGTTCTGTATAATACACATGTACTTACGATGACAAGAACTTACGGGTGACTAAACTTGAGTAGCATGAGGAGCGGCCGTCGTATTCAAGGGACATGGGATTTCTAACTTGTACTTCGTCAAGCATGTACACCATAGTTTGTTCACTTTAACCTTAATCACTTCAAGATGCTTATGATAGGGCAACGAGAGCTGAAAGCTATAAGTACCATAATTTTTGGAAGCTCTTTATGAGGCTTGAATCCCTGCTTCCTTCTATGAAGGCCTTTCTTCCACCATTATATTTAGTCTCCACCTTCAACCTTTATGCACTTACTTTGAGAGCATAGTGGCCATTCTTAGTTCTATGTGCATTGTCCCAAGACTAGTTGATTGATGCATAACTTGATATTGCTTGTTTTAAACTATTTGTATCGAGTCACTCTTATGAACTTTGAAGGTGTCCTATGCATTTATATTTGCTACTCTATGAGGGACAAGCTGAATGCTATTATGCTATGTTTTCTTTATGTAAAACAAACAAACGTCTTGCAAAGCATTGTTATTCATGAATCTTTTGTTTGTGCCTTTTCATGTTGCATCTTAGTTTCTTTGTCTTATTGCTAGAACCTTGTCTTTCATGTTATGATTGAAGTACTTTGATCCCAATTTTGAATGTTTTACAAATACTTTGATCAAGTCTTTGATGGTGCATGTCACCTCAAAAATTACTCTTTCTTTTTTATCACTTACCTACTCGAGGACGAGCAGGAGTTAAGCTTGGGGATGTTGATACATTGCAAATGTATCTATAATTTTTCATGCTCCATGCTTGATTTTATCTACTTTCTTGTGTTTTGTCCACAGTTTGGAGTACTTTTCATATGATTTCTTAGACTAACCTATTAACAAGAACCACAAAGCCCATTTGCTTTTCTGCTGTTTTTGGTTCCAGGAAAGTCAGAAAATGAATATTCTTGGAATTGGACGGGACAAAAGTCAAAGTGCCTATTTTTCCGGAAGACATCTGATGCCAGAATACGAGACGGAGAAGGGATGTGGGCCGGCCACACCACCTGGCCGTGCAGCCAGGCCTGGCCCGCGCTAGGGGGTGGTCTGGCCGACCCCATCACCCCCTCGGCCTCTCCTTCCGCCTATATATTGCCCTCAGGACCAAAACCCTAAGTACCCGATTAAAACTCCACGAAAGAGTCTGTAGCCGCTGTCATCTCCATCCCTAGATCGGGAGGGATCTGAAGCTCTTCCCAAGACCACGGAGAGGGAATTCACCCTAGAGGCCTTCTTCATCATCATGCAAGCCTCTGGTGTGATACATGAGTAGTTCATCTCTGGACTACGGGTCCATGTAGTAGCTAGATGGCTGGTTCTCCTCCTTTGTGCTTTCATGTCTAGATCTTGTGAGCTCCATTCATGATCAAGATCATCTATTTGTAATTCTGCATGTTGTGTTTGCGGGGATCCGATGGATATTGAGATGTTATTTCAGATTGATTATTGATTCTATCATGTCTTTGTTATTTGTGATCTTGCATGCTTTCCGTTGTTAGTAGCTATCTTGGCCAAGTAGATGCTAGCAACTCCAAGAGTTAGTATTTATGCTCGATAGTGGGTTCATGCCTCTGGTAATCTGGGGAAGTGACATAAATCTCTAAGGTACTAGATGTGTTGTTGCTACTAGGGAGAAAACAACAATCCTTTGTTCATATAACAATCGTATTGTTTACTTTACACGCAATTCGTAAAGCAATAATTTGTTACTTGCAACTTAATACTGGAGGGGGTTCGGATGATAACCTGAAGGTGGATTATTAGTCATAGATGTAGTTGGATGGCGGTCTATGTATAATGTTGTAATGCCCAATGAAGTTCCAAAGGAGTCAAGATGATTATTATATGCATGTATTGCTTTCTCGATGTTTGTCAATTGCCCCGCTGTAATTTGTTCACCCAGCATGTTATCTATCTTAAGGAGAGCCACCTCTAGTGAACTATGGATCCCGGTCCTTTCTTTTACTTTCAATCTACAAACTGTTGACTGCTTTGTGTTTACTTTCTGCAAACTATTACTTCCTTGCATTCGATACGTTTAATCCTTTGTTTTCAGCAAAACCGGTGAGATTGACAACCTCATCGCAAGTTAGGGGCAAAGTTCTGTGGTTGTGTTATGCAGGTCTCCACGTTGCTACTAGCACCGGTAGTACGCCCTGCCAAGGCTCAGCTAGCAACACCTTTGGGATGTTTCCTTGCTCCTACTGGTTCGATTAAAACTTGGTTTCATAACTGAGGGGAACTTACTGCTATGCTCAGCATACCTTCCTCTTGGGGTTCCCCAATGAGCTCCACATAAACACCGAGCCATCAGTTTCATATGGTTATTCAAGCCACACAAGTGAAGGGCAATAATGAGGATTAATGACAACTTGAGGTGTGGTAAGAGGCTGGTAACGAACACTATTTGTTTTCATTTTGTACATATACTCATCATTGTGGGCATGCTTAGTCCGTTCATGTAGGTTGTATGTTATTTATGGATGCTTAGTAGTTCTTGCTTTCTTATGATTAGTTCCAGCTTGCTAATAGTTTGTAGCATGTCATGTGAATGTTTGCATGCATTACCCTATTCATAACTTGGTATGACACCGTGGTATCCTCCTCTGAGTGTTTCATCTGAATTGACTTGGCACATGCTCACGCACGCAAGCCTCGATAAATTATTTTGCCTTGAGGGTCTTGAATCACTTTCATGACATGATTAGTCCTGTTTTGTTGCAAGCATGATTATGACAGTTATTTCTCTCTCGTTTGTCGCTCCCTTACTATTGCTAGCCTCCTCTTGCACTGAGTATGAGCTCTACTCGTGTTTCCAACTCCCTAAAACCAAATATTGCCAAAAGTGTCCACCATACCTACCTATTAGCATCATCTACTCTTTCATGCATATTGAATATGCCTTGTTTTCTTCCGAATAAAATGTTTGCTTGTTATGAGAAAGTTAGTTAGTAAAGCTCTCACGAACTTGATGGCACACTTTATTTCCTGCACTTAATAAACCTGAACCATTGTGACTGTCTGTGAAAGTTATATGCTTGCAAATTATAGGCTGGAGATTAGCAGAACCGTGCTGTCACGGGGAACGCTTTCAACACCTATAAATATATACCTAGTTGATATCATACTCTTTTGTTTGCAGATGTCGTCGGTGTGAAATAAAAGGGGAGCTTGTAAGTCCATGGAGTTATGTATGTGTGTTAGAGAAATGCCTGGGCCGCCGGTCTAATCCATTCCTAATCATGGTGGAAACCTGCAGCGTAACCATAATGAGTATCTATGAAGCATTCTTCTTATAAAAAAAGAGATAGCTATTGAGCAAAAGAAAAAAAATAAGATATGAGAAAAGAGGAAAGAGAGAAAAAAGCACCATGTTCCCATGGTAAATAAGAAGATTGCTGAGATACTCATTGTCTGCTTGCCTTGTCATTTTGATATGGGGATTCTTCCGTATCATCGGGCAAGGGGTACCCCGTTGGCGGTTCTCTATGATACGCACGTATTTACTATGACAAGAACTTACCGGTAACTAAAGTTGAGTAGCATGAGGAGCGGCCCTCGTACTCAAGGTGAAGGGAATATGCCCTAGAGGCAATAATAAAGTGGTTATTATCTTATTCCATGTTTATGATAAATGTTTATTTTGCATGCTATAATTGTATTAATTGGAAACGTTAATACATGTGTGTTTAATAAACAAAATACAAAGTTCCTAGTAATGCATCTCATATAAACTAGCTTGTTGATTAACAAGATGATCAAGGTTTCCTGATCATGTACATTGGATGTTGTTAATAACGAGGTCACAACATTAGTTGAATGATGTGATGAACATTCATCCGAAGTATAGCATTACGATCAAAGTCATTATGTTTATATTGCTATAACATCATACGAAGTAATCTTAGTCCTTAGACCATGAGATCATGTTAATTGCTGACACCGGAAGAGTATCTTGATAACACCAAACGTCACACCGTAACAGGGTGACTATAAAGGTGGGTTCAGTGCTACAAAGGTGTTATGTTGAGGCTCATGGATAAAGAGTGGGATTTGTCCATCCCGATGACGGATAGATATACTCTGGGCCCTCTCGGTGATATCACATTAAGATAGCTTGCAAGCAAGTGATGTGATCACTAGAATGTTATATCACGGGAACAAGAAAAGAGTGCATGTCGGCAACGAGATCAAACTAGGCATGGAGATACCGATGATCGAATCTCGGACATGTAATATATCGCGAGACAAAGAGATTTAGTTACTAGTGTTAAAGGTTCTCACGATCACAGAAGTCATCGTTGAATGTGTAGGAGTCAGTATGGATCTCCAGGTCCCGCTTCTGATTATTGATCTGAGAGGGGTCTCGATCATGTCTGCATTATTCGCGAACCGTAGGGTGACACACTTAAGGGATACCGACACCATTTGGATCAAATATGTTTCATATAAAGATTTAAGAAAGTGCTGGAATTATTTCAATAGACACCAAAACTATTTCGGGTGAAATTGCTAAAATTGGTTCTGCATGTAATATTGAAATGTTGCAGGGGGTTTTATGTGATTTTTTGTTAATTAAATTAATTAACAAAATTCTGAATAAAATTAATAAAATATTTTTATTAAATTAGAGAGCATTAAATTTGGAGAAATTTAATGCATTTAAAGTGGAGACTTTAAAAGAGAATGTGAAGGGGCATTTTAATGTGGAGGGGGTTACCACCACATGAATGGGGGAGGTGAAGGGACACCCTCCCCTCCTCCTATAAAAGGCCCCCCTCTCACTCCTTCTTCCTCACACCTCCTCGTGAAGGATCTCTCTCCCCCTCTAGTATTATTCCCCCATGGTCTCAGATTAGCGAGATACATGTTCCCGGTGGCTTTATGTGGAAAGGAGTTGCTGCTTCCGCTGCTTTGCTGGAGCGAGGGACGGAGGTTGTCGGGGTACCGGACGTGTGTGCGATCACGGATGCACCGCTGCTTTGTGGTACTGGACTTGGTGGTGCTGGACTTGCTGGAGCTGGATCTGATGGACATGCTGGAGGCAGACCTGCTGGACTTCATCACGATCTTGAGATCGGCAAGTGTACGACTACATCATCCACGAGTTCCAACTCCTTAACAAAGCTTTGTTGTCTTCGAGGGTAAGTTTTGTATGGATGTATATCCACCCGTTGCTTGTATCTAGTAGATAGATCTTGGCGTATAGTTCCCATCATAGGAATTTTTTTGTTTTCTATGCTGCGAACCCAACAGTGGTATCAGAGCCTGATCTATGCGTAGGTGCTTTGCACGGGTAGTACACATATGTTTATATGTGGGCGATGATGATCATGTTATTGCTTCTTTCATGTATTTTGGATATTGGTGGCATAGTGGTATGAAGCGGCCCGGACCAACCTTACATGTCATCGTACATGAGACCGGTTTCACGACTGACATGCAACTTGTTTTGCATAAGTGGCTAGCGGGTGTCTGTCTCTCCTACTATAGTCAATATCTGATTTACAACGAGTTGCTAATAACTTGGTTATCCTCGTTGTGGTTCCATGTTCGTAGGTAAGACCGGTTCTATCTTCGAAAGCCCTAAGCCACGTAAAACTTGCAATGGATAAATTAGAGGCGTCTAGTTTAGATCGTTGCTGGGCTAGTGTCATGATATGGTAATGTTGTAAGTTGATGTATAGTTGATACTCTTACAACACACCTAACGTGTAAGTTCCATAGACCTTGGCCTTACACACAAAGGAATAATAGAGATCATACCACGATGCATATGATGGTGATCAAATGCATGGACCATATCATTCCACTTTACACATATGATGTTCACATCTTATATTGCTAGTTTGGCGTTTTAGTAGCATTTTAAGATGATCCCTCATTTAGATATCAAGATAAAAATGTGTTCTTCCTTAAGTATGCACCGTTCTATGGGTCGTGTTTCGAGACATCACGTGATGATCGGGTGTACTCGACTCTACGCTTTCATAAAACGGGTGTAAGACAGTTTTACACACGCGAGTACTAAGGTTCTTACTTGGCGAGCCTAGCATGTACAGACATGGCCTCGGAACATGGACCAAAAGGATAAGCATCAGTCATATAGTTGATATGATGCCCATATTGACGCTCGCCTTTGAAGCTACACCGACTCACGTGATGATCGGACTTGGTGTAGTGGATTTGGTTCATGTAATCACCAAAAAGGCACGAGGGATGTCGTTTTTGAGTGGGAGTTCATTTCTAATTTGGATTAGTCAAACTCAATTTGTCATAAACTAAATCGAAGTGAATTTGCATAATTTGTTGTAGTCATTGGCGTCTGTTCACTACCTTATGCTTAGTTTTAATTGAGATAATAGAACTATATAATTCTGGATATTTGCTTTACAAACTGGTATCGTATTGTTTTGAATGTCAATTTAAAGTTTATAAGTCCTATTGCAAACTTTCAGCAAACTCTATTTACTCCATAAAGTTTAATAAGTAGTATTAAATCAAGAGTAAGAATTCCAATGTTAGTATCTAAAGTATCATGTTTGCCTCCATGATTATTGATATTCAAAAGTTGTTTTAATATCAAGATTATATAGGAGCTGGAAATTGTTTTAGAAACCATCATGTGTGAAAGATATTGTGATATCTGAAACAATGTTTTTGGTTGCATTATGATAGAGTATAATTTAGCAAAATACATGTTCTCATATTGTATGAGAATTTGTGAAGGATGGAGATGCTAGGCATCTGGATCTCCCAAAAAGGGTTTTGGGAACTAAAATTATACTCGTCATTCTTCCTTATAGGCTATAGTAGCTTGATCATGAAAGTTGTCATGATAAGGATGAATAGAAGATGTAAGTAAAATGTTTACTACACTAATAGATTACTAAAGAATGGATTTTTGAAAGAATACCAAACATTTGATGATGGTGATCCACTTCAAAGTGCAAGTCCTAAGGTATTAGTATTTGACTATATACGCTTTGTACTATGTGTCATGTGAATGACACCACTATTGCTGTTGATAGATTCTTTTAAAAGGAAAAGGAATTGCTGAAAGAGAATCTATAAAATATTTGGCAGAAAAGAAAAAGTTGGAGATGTCCAACTTAGGTATATAGAAGATATACATGTTATGGCTGTATTCCTTGCTTGTTAAACAATGTGGTTCTGAGGTATTGGAGACCGGTATTGGATACCGAATTGGTTGGTATGAAGTGTCATACAGGACAACGCAATTCATGAACTACAATGGCCTAAGCAACTAGCAAGAGAATAAGTGATGATGTTCATCGAAAACAAATAAAGTGTTATTGTGTTTTTCGTTGTCATCAAACCTAGCCTTCAAGATTTGTTTTAATAATTGCTATTTTGTTCCGGTATTACAAGAACAATGGTTGTTCAAATAATTACCGTATTCCATAAAGGATGGATGAACTTTTACAAGTCTGGTGGGAGAAATCACATCCATAAACACTATTGCTAAAATGTCGCAAGACAAATGATTGAAAGATCACTTATGAAGTGGCATCGCTGTTTAAATTATATTGGAAAGAAAACATGAAGAAACACCATGTTGATGGATTTTGGGAGTCTTTGATTTTGATCAACTAACGCTTGTGAGACTTTCCTCGAGATAATTGAAACTCCATTCATAGGCCAGAGAGGAACAGATGACTAGCTTATTGGAAATTGTGCATGCTGATGTGCATAGTCCATTATGTGTAGCCATATGCGATGGATTTTTTTTGCTTCATATGCTTTCTCCGAAAATTTGAGTGAATATATATGTATATTTACTTAATAAGGAAGAAGTATGAAACATTTGAAAATTGTTCAAAGACTTTCAAGATGAAATGGAAAATCATTGTAATAAGAAAATAAAGAGTTTATAATTCGATCATAAAGGAAGATATTTGAGTTACATGTTTAGCAAAACACTTAAGATTTGAGGAATTGTTCCATGATTTGTGTTTCCCGATAAACCATAGGAGTATGGCATATTCGAGAGATGAAATCAAACCATGTTTGACATGGTAAGATCAAAGGTGTCATTTATAAAATTGCCATTATGTTTTAAGGATTAAAGCTTTAGAGACTACCGCTTTTACACTGAAAAGAGCACCATCGTGATCCGTTGAAATGACACCATATAAGTTATGGTTTGGGATAAAACCCGAATTGTCTTTTCTTAAATTTTGGTATGCTATGCATAAGTAAAATGTTTACAACCAAAGTCGGATAAGCACGTCTTTGTAGGTTATCCCAAAGAATTTGTTGGGAATTTCTCCATAACACCGAGGACAAAAGAGTTTGTAACTTGGAACGTCAAGTTTCTTGAGAAGGAATTTTTCGCGAAAAGTTAAGTGGGAGGACAATAGAACTTTGATAAGGTTGTTGAACCTTAGATATATGTGCTAAGTAGCATAGCGCCAGAAAGTGTCCCGGTGGCGGCCACATTGCTCATGGCTCCCGTGATTATAAAGGGTGTGATCTCAGAGATTAGAGTTCCTATTGAACCGTGTGGGTCAGTAAGAATCAAATAGTAAGATTTGATAAACAAGTCGTTATTGTTTTGACAATGGTGAACCGACTGCATGCAAAGAAGCGATGATGGGCCTTGACTCCATAAAATGACTAGAAGTCATAGAATCCGTGATAGTATCCATACACGAGAAATCAAGTTTCTGAACTTGGAAGACCCTCTAAAAAGGCGTAAAGCCTATCGGTCGTGTTTGGATCTATAAAGAAATAGACATGGATGTTTAACATCTATGAAATAGTCGACATGTCAGAAAGAAGTTTACGACAATGTTAAAAGAGTTGACTATGACAAGATTTGACCTTTCATAGAGATATATAGTCTTGACGGATTAATGTAGCAACCACTACATATAATTTGGTATATGGTAGTTGAATAAACAAAACAAGGTTCTTCTAATAGAACGGTTACCTAGGACGTGTACATGACATGGTCCGAAGGGTTTTGTTAATTCAAAGGATGCTAAAAGGGCATGCAAATTTCAATAGTTGAAGTAAGCATAGCGGAGTTGGAATCTTCACCCTGATGAAACTGTTAAAAGAGATTAAATTCATCGGAGATGATGAAGATGCTTGCATTTGCAAGAAATTAAGTGGGAGCGCTGAGACATATTTCTAATACATTATGTAGAGGACATATTGTTGATTGGAAATGATGTATCTTGTATTGACACAAGTTAAGAATTTCATTAAAATAAGATTTCGATGAAAGACTTAGGCAAAACCAGAATATTGGGCATCAATGTATATATGGATAGATTGAGGCACTAATATGGTTGTGCCAAACGTACATATATGAGATATTGAAAGGGTTCAATATGGAAACAACAAGAAAGGTTCTTGCTTCATGGAAAGGATTGTATCAAGATTCAAGTGTTTCAACACTTGGTGAGTAAAATCACATGAAGATTTTGATCGATTATACCGTGATATGTATATATCCAGAATGTCCTATGCTCTAAATGTTATGAGCACATACCAGAATGATTCATAGGATGATCATTGGACAATAGTAAAGATATCCTTATGAACTTTGGAAGAACTAAGAATATATCATGTATAAGTGACAAACAGTTAAAGATGATCAAGGTTTCCTGATCATGGACATTGGATGTTGATAATAACAAGGTCACAACATTAGTTGAATGATGTGATGAACATTCATCCGAAGTATAGCATTACGATCAAAGTCATTATGTTTATATTGCTATAACATCATATGAAGTAATCTTAGTCCTTAGACCATGAGATCATGTTAATTGCTAACACTAGAAGAGTATCTTGATAACATCAAACGTCACACCATAACAGGGTGACTATAAAGGTGGGTTCAGTGGTACAAAGGTGTTATGTTGAGGCTCATGGATCAAGAGTGGGATTTGTCCATCCCGATGACGGATAGATATACTCTAGGCCCTCTCGGTGATATCACATTAAGATAGCTTGCAAGCAAGTGATGTGATCACTAGAATGTTATATCACGGGAACGAGAAAAGAGTGCATGTCGGCAACGAGATCAAACTAGGTATGGAGATACTGATGATCGAATCTCGGACATGTAATATATCGCGAGACAAAGGGATTTAGTTACTAGCGTTAAAGGTTCTCACGATCACAGAAGTCATCGTTGAATGTGTAGGAGTCAGTATGGATCTCTAGGTCCCGCTTCTGATTATTGATCTGAGAGGGGTCTCGATCATGTCTGCATTATTCGCGAACCGTAGGGTGACACACTTGAGGGATACTGACACCATTTGGAGCAAATATGTTTCAGATAAAGATTTAAGAAAGCGCTGGAATTATTTCAATAGACACCGAAACTATTTCGGGTGAAATTGCTAAAATTGGTTCTGCATGTAATATTGAAATGTTGTAGGGGGTTTTATGTGAATGTTTGTTAATTAAAGTAATTAACAAAATTCTGAATAAAATTAATAAAAGAGTTTTATTAAATGAGAGAGCATTAAATTTGGAGAAATTTAATGCATTTAAAGTGGAGACTTTAAAAGAGAATGTGAAGGGGCATTTTAATGTGGAGGGGGTTACCACCACATGAATGGGGGAGGTAAAGGGACACCCTCCCCTCCTCCTATAAAAGGCCCCCCTCTCACTCCTTCTTCCTCACACCTCCTCGTGAAGGATCTCTCTCCCCCTCTAGTATTATTCCCCCATGGTCTCGGAGTAGCAAGATACATGTTCCCGATGGCTTTATCTGGAAAGGAGTTGTTGCTTCCGCTGCTTTGCTGGAGCGAGGGACGGAGGTTTTCAGGGTACCGGACGTGTGTGCGATCACGGATGCACCGCTGCTTTGTGGTGCTGGACTTGGTGGTGCTGGACTTGCTGGAGCTAGATCTGATGGACGTGCTGGAGCCGGACCTGCTGGACTTCATCACAATCTTGAGATCGGCAAGTGTACGACTACATCATCCACGAGTTCCAACTCGTTAACAAAGCTTTGTTGTCTTCGAGGGTAAGTTCTCTATGGATGTATATCCACCCGTTGCTTGTATCTAGTAGATAGATCTTGGCGTATAGTTCCCATCGTAGGAAATTTTTTGTTTTCTATGCTGCGAACCCAACACAAGGGACATGAGATTTCCATTTTATAGTCTGTCAAGCATATAACTCAGATTGGACCGCACTTTCACCTTAACCATATTAAATATGCTTATGATAGGGGAAATGAGAGCTTAAAGCTAACGAGTACCATACTTTCAGCATTTGGAAGCCTTTCAAACTATTCAAAACCATTTTCATTTCTTTGATTGAGTCTCCACATATTCTATGAGCACTTTCTTGAGAGCATAGTTGTCATTCTTAGTGTAATGTGCTTGTCTCAAAACTTGATTAATTGTGTTATGACTTTGATGCTTGTATCTTTGATATCTTTACTTCTAGTCTTCACTTGAACTTCAGAGGTGCCTTGGCATTCACAATCAAAGGCAAGCGAGATACCACTCTATCATACCTTGTTATGAGCATTGTAATGTTGCTTATGTTTATGCTTCATGCCACTTATTATTTTTGAGTTGGAATCTCTTCATAGCTTGCAATGTCTATTAAGTAAACTTAGTTGCATACTCTTTATTATGAATTGTCTAAGTAGTTGATCACATGCTGAGAATATATACATCATATGAAGCAAATGTGTTCATGAAAGTTTCTTTTATCGCACTCAGTTTTCAACTGAATTGCTTGAAGACAAGCAATAAGCTAAGCTTGGGGGGAGTTGATACGTCCAAAACGTATCTACTTTCCCGAACACTTTTTCTATTGTTTTTCATCTAAACTTGTGTGATTTGGATGCAACTAACACGGACTCACGCTGTTTTCAGCAGAATTTCCTTGGTGTCTAGTTTTTGTGCAGAAAATCAACTATCAGGAAAAATCCCGGAAAATATGCCAAAAATCCTATTTCACCAGAAGACTCCCGGAGCCAGAATACAAGACGGAGTGGGGCTGGGCCCAGGCCACACCACCTAGCCGCGCGGGCTAGGCCTAGCCGCGCCAGGGGGTGGTCTGGCCGCCCCAGACACCCCCTCGGTCTCCCTCTCCGCCTATAAGTTGCCTTCTGACCTAAAAACTCAGGGGGGGTTCGGCGGTTTTCCAAAAAGATTTCCACTGCGCCGCCACCACCAGATTCCGCAATTCAGAACCAGAAACTCCGTTCTGGCACCCTGCCGGGACGGGGAATTGGAGGAGATCATCGCCATCATCATCACCATCGCTTCTCCATTGATCATCCATGTTTCCCCCATCTATGAGTGAGTAATCCCCCGCTGTAGGCTATGGGGATGGTAGGGATTGGATGACATTGTTCATGTAATGGCATCAGATTGTTAGGGCATGGTGCCTAGTATCTACTATTAGTGTTTTTTGACTTTGTTGCGACTTGTTATGCTTAATGCTTGTCACTAGGGCCCGAGTGCCATGATTTTAGATCTGAACATGTTATTGATTCATTATGATAGTATTGTTATGGTCTTACCTGCAAGTTGTATACACACGTTGTTATCCGGAACCAAAGGCCCCAAAGTGACAGAAATCAGGATAACCGGAGGGAATGGCTTTGATGTGAGGATCACATGTGTTCATGGAGTGTTAATGCTTTGCTCTGGTGCTCTATTAAAAGGGGCACCTTAATTGCCAGTAGTTCCCTTGAGGCCCCGCTGCAAACGGGCTGGCAGGACAAAAGATGTTGTGCAAGTTCTCATTGCGAGCACGTATGACTATATATGGAACACGTGCATAGGATTATTTAGTACTTGGATGCTTTATCTTATTTATATGCAATTGCCCTATGTTCTGATTGCCATGTGAATTGTCTTGTCCATGCAACACCCGTCCATCCATCCCTATGCCTATCGCGCTCCAATCCTACTATTTGCTGCAATTGCTACTACTGTCTTTACTTTACTACTGCTATTACTTTACTATTGCTACTATAAAACTGTTGCTACTGATAAACTGCTGTGAGCAAGATTGTTTCCAGGTGCAGCTAAATTGACAACTCAGTTGTTAAGGCTTATAAATATTCTTTGGCTCCCCTTGTGTCGAATCAATAAATTGGGTTTCACTTCCCTCGAAAATACTGCTGTACACCCCCTATACTTGTGGGTCATCAGCTCCCAATAAAGCAGAGGATGGCTGATAATGGGTGGATGTACAGTGGTCGTATTAGTGTTGTTGACAAAACAGAGGAGTGGCTATGGAAGACCGATATCTTAGTGAAGGAGTTAGCACGTGGTTCTAGGGCAGGCCTTCTTCCAACTTGCCCTTGCGCTCGTTGTAATAAGCGTCATCGTCATTCCAAGGATGATATGAAAAAACACCTTTTGAAATTTGGGTATATGCCGGACTTCGTCACGACGATCGATTTTACTCAGTACGACGGTGACAGAGGTAAGGTGATGTGGCAGCAGATCAATGGCAATGATGGTGATGGGATTAGGAACTTGCTAGATGATCTCCATGATGCCGACATGGTAGATTCGCCACCTTCAGGTGAACCAGAGGAACCACCAGAACCGGAAGAACCACGTGAACCGGAGGAACCAGAGCCTAGCGCGAAGGCCTTCTATGATATGATGGCCTCGGCTAAGAGGCCTTTGTACGAGGGTTCAAAGATTTCTTAGCTCGATGCCATCTCGCAATTACTAACTAAAAAGCTCCAGTACGGAAACACCCGTTCATGCTTTGAAGATCATCTGTAGACATTTGGTAACATGTTGCCCGAAGGGCATTGTCTTCCTAAACCATGTACAAAGTGAAGAAAATAGTGCGAGCGCTCAACATGGAATACGAAAAGATAGATTGTTGTCCAAAAGGCCGCCTCTTGTTTTGGAAACAGTTTGCGGATGACAAGTACTATAGCAAGTGTGGGGCCTCTATGTATCATGAGGTAAAGGGAGCCGATGGTCAGATGACACAGTCAAAAGTTGCTATGAAGATTCTTCGTTATCTCTCGTTCATAAAAAGAATCCAGCGGCTTTACATGACCAAGGAGTCTAGAACACAAATGACATGGCACAAGACGGGGAAGAGATACGAGGACGAGCACGAACGGGTAAAGATGGGACATCCATCTGATGGTAAGGCATGGAAGAACTTGATGGAGACCACCCCGATGAGGCAGCATAGGCTCGGAACGTCCGAATTGCGATAGCAACCGATGGATTCAATCCATATGGTATGTCGACTGCCTCCTACAGCTGTTGGCCCGTATTTGTTATTCTGCTCAATCTCCCTCCCGGAGCCCTAATGCAAAGGAAGACCATATTCCTGTCGCCGATCATTCCAGAGCCTGAATACCCGGGGAAGAATTTGAGTGTCTACATGCAGCCGCTTGTTGAAGATCTAAACCACTCTTGGCACCACGGGACATTGACATACGACCGTGCATCGAAGACTAACTTCTACATGAAAGTTTGGTTCCACTATTCCATGCACGACATGCCTGGGTACGCCCTATTCTGCGAATGGTGTACAGCTGGTAAGTGGCCATGCCCAATGTGCAGGCACCTACTTGAGTTCCTTTGGCTAAAGGCGGGTAAAAAGTATTCTGCATTTGACACGCATCGACCGTACCTCACAAGAGAGCATCGATTCAGAGAATACAAAAAGAACTTCATCAAGGGAAAAGTTGTGCTTGAAGAAAAAAAGATACCAACGTTCGATGGTGTAGCTGTTGATGCCGAGCTATGTGCTCTCATGCGTACTGAGTCTGGTGTCCCACAATTTGCAGGATATTGTGTAACGCACAACTGGACTCACGAGGCCGGCATAACGAAGCTCGCGTATTACAAGGACCTCGAACTTCCCCATAACATCGATGTGATGCACACCGAAAAGAAGTCGCAGAGTCCCTTTTTTACACAGTCCTAAACATTCCTGAGAAGTCAAAGGACAATGTCAAGGCGAGAGTCGATGTTGAGTAGCTATGTGATAGGAAGAGACTACACATGCAACCTCCTGAACGCAATCGGAAAAATTGGTTCAAGCCGCATGCCAACTACTGTCTTGATGGCCTCCAAAGGAAGGAGTCATTAAAGGGGCTCAAATTCGTCGTGATGTTCCCTGATGGTTATTGTTTGAATATGAGCAAGGGAGTCAATCTTTCAACTGGAAAAGTCATCGGGCTCAAGAGTCATGACTATCATATATGAATTGAGCGGCTGATGCCAGTGATGGTTCGAGGGTATCTCCCTGAGCATGTCTGGAGAGTGCTTGCGGAGTTGAGCCATTTCTTCCGCACGCTCTGTGCTAAGAAGATATGTCCCCTGATTATTGAGAAGCTGCATGATGTAGTGTCGAAGTTGCTATGCAAGTTAGAGAAGATCTTTCCGCCTGGCTTCTTTACTCTGATGTTACATCTCATTGTGCATCTCGCGAACGAGGCACTCTTGGGTGGGCCGGTGCAGTTTTGGTGGTAGTTTTGTATTGAGAGAGAGTTTAAGTATATTAGATACAAATGTGGAAACAAAAGTGCTATTAAAGCAAGCATAGCTGAGGCAACTATCCTCCGGGAGATAACAAACGCCACGACAACGTACTATGACGATGATGTTCCCACTATGCATAACCCGATGTGTCGGTACAATGTCGACGAGCCCAAGCATGACCCCAAGCTCCTCCTCTTCCAGTGTCCCGGTGACAAGGCCGGTGGCGCAACCATTTATACCTTAAAAAAGGAAGAGACGGATTGCATACTGCTCTATGTGCTTATGAACATGAAGGAAGTGGTCCGCGGTGAGAAGGAAGAGGAGGATGAAGAAAATGAAGTGCCCAGTTTCCTTAGGTAATATGGTGAACAAATTACTTTGCAAATAATAACTCGGTTTTGCTCTAAAATGAATTTTCTCATTTTAGCCAATCCACGGATGAAATGTGGTCGGGAACGACGGATCCCTCTGATGCGGAGTTGGACACTCTTCTGAAAGAGGGTGCCCCCGGAAACAAAAATTTCACGTCTTGGTTCTATGAGAAGGTAACTTTTAACCTGTCCCTCTTACCCGGCAATCCGCGACTTGTCCCTCTTACTACACGTAACTAATGCACAATTTGTACTGAACTTGTAGGAAGCTGATCCCAACGTTGAGATGTCGGATGAGTTGAGATGTGTCTCTCAGGGTTGTAATCGTAGAGTCAAGATGTATGAGAAGTATGATGTGAATGGGTGTCGCTTCCATACAGAGTCTCACCAGAACCATCGGCCTAATGCAAAGACTATAAATACCGGGGTCTTCACAAGAGGTGTTGATGACTTTGGTTAATACGGAAGGTTACAAAATGTATACGAGCTGACGTTCAATAATACACCCCTAGAACTCAAGGTCGTTGTGTTCAAGTGCCACTGGTTCGACCCACACGGTGGACAGAGAAGTACCCCTTCCATTGGGTTAGCTAAAGTACGACCTTCAACCACCTATAGCAGATCCGATGTCTATGTTGTGGCTCAACAAGCCAAGCAAGTTTATTATTTTCCCTACCCATGTCAGAAACAGGAACTCAAGGGCTGGGAAGTCCTGTTTCAGGTATCGCCACATGGTAAGCTACCCATGCCCTCCGACGACGATTACGACAACATTGACCGTAAAACATATGAGGGAATTTTCTATCAAGAGCAAGAGAACTTTGGGGACTTTGAATTACAAGATCTTTAGGACCTCGAGAATGATGGTCAAACTCGTGGTGAGGTAGTCACGAATATAAAGGACATACATATTCTCACCAAGTTACATTCGGAAAATGGCAACGATGATGAGCCTACACCATGCGATGAGCCTCCAACTTTCTTCTCACGTGATAGTGATGTTGATAGTGCTGATGAGAACCCAAGACATAATGATGAGAGTGATGATGAGTGGTGAGGGTCTTTTATGTTTTTATGTCTTTATTTAATCTTTTATGTCTTTATTAGGTCTTTATGCTTCTTAATTGGATCATGTCCTTAATTATGTCCTTAATTGCATTGCGTATTTATTTTCTTAATTATGTCTTTATTTTTCTTAATTATGTCTTTATTTTTCATCTTTATTATGTCCATAATTGCATTACGTCTTTATTCTTCTTAATTGGATCATTTTTCTTAATTGTTTTCCTCTTCTCAATGCAGGTAATTGACCAATATGAGCCAAAGCAAGGAATCATCATCCTCTTTGCTTAGGGTGATGAAGCATAAGAAGGTTACCAAAAGTGGAAGAGAGCCCATTCCGAACCCGCGTTACACTGACGCCAGTCAGAGAGGAGGAGGTGCAGGACAAGGTGAGGGAGGAGTGGGGCTTCCCCCGAGGGGAGGACGAGGTGGAGGACGAGGTGGGGGCGAGGTGGAGGACGAGGTGTACGCCTTCTGAGTGACCTACCCTCCGCTTCTGGCGACGTGGCTTTCCAGTCTGCTTACGCAGAGTCTCTTGACGAGGAGGAGTCTCAAGACTTGGAGGGGGGTCTCGCGACCAGGAGAGGGAGTCTCGAGACCCGGAGGGGGAGGCTCGAGACCAGGAGGGGGGTTCTCGAGACCAGGAGTCAGGGTCGTCTGCGCCGCCGAAGAAGCCAAATATTCGTGGGGAATCAGGTGTCCCCGAAGAAAAAATTGAACTGCGTTCCGAGGAGGAGAAACCCATCATTACGCCTAACGGCATTGAGTAAGTGGCATGTAATTTCATTTTGGTCATAACAATTTGGCATGTACTAATGTTTGATTATTGTGCAGCAATTGGACATTTCCCCAGGTACCCGTGCGCCTAACACCTTAGTTGGAGCTCTAATTAGAAAGTTTTGGCCAGGCTTCTACACTCCCGTCCCTGACAGCGACAGGAAGCTAGCCATGCATTGGGCACACTATGAGGCCGCCGAGTACCCGGGCTATGGGAAAGCTTCTGATGCCGTGATCACCAAGTTTTGGGTAAGGCAAACTTTTCAAGTTTTCTTCATAGTTGATGACCCCACCATGCTAACTTTTAAAGTTATGTTCACAATTTTTTATGCATGATTGAAGAGATTCTATAGGGTGCTTCTAGAGGAGCAGGACAAGGCAGACAAGACTTTGCGGGGGGGCTTGTACGAGGTTGACACGACAACAGCTCTACAATCAGAAGCATACCACCGCCAATCTATACATCTCCCGGAAGTTGGGCAAGAAGGCGCCGAAGCATGAGAATGTGAAGGTACAACCAAGCTTGTCCCAGGAAGATTACGCCGGGGTAAGTAAATTGTCAATGAGATTCTACGTTGTTGCTAAGTTGCAATTGCATTATCCTTTCTTCAAATGAATATTGTTTTTCAGGTTATGCCCGAGTGGGCCGATGATAAGAATGACGCATGGGAGGTGTTGACGGCGAGGTGGCGCGGGGAAGACCCCGAGTTCAACGCCTTGACCGAGCGGAACAAGGCAAACCACGGATCCGGGGGGACACATTGTGCGGGAAACCTCAACCATGATCGCTTCAAGGCCAAAATGGTATACATATACATGCAACAACCAACATTTATTTCCCCTCATGTTCCTATTTGATATGCAAAACATTTCTTCCGCGATGCAGGTAATCTCCAAGCCTATTTTTTTTGTTAGTTAGATGCATTTTGGAGAACCCACACTTAGAAATTTGTTCTTTCGATCAAATGCATACTTTAGGATGCCCAACCCGCGTGCTCGTCCACAACTTGGTGGCAACGCCGAAGGACTGCTGGGCTTCGTCGGGGACAGGGATGTCCGAGCTTGGGCTCCACCGGGCTCGCACTGGGAGGTGCTACCTTCCGGAAACCGTAGCTTGGTGAGGAATCCGGGTCCCGTCGTCGACCCAGAGCTTCTTTGGTGGCAGTCACATGGTTCTCTAGCGGTGCGGAGGGAGCCGGCTCTTGAACAGGTGGTACAGAGACGTGTCAGGGAGGAGGATGAGCACGTCCGCCGCTATATGGCTATTTTGGAGGTCAGGTTCTCCAATACCTGGCAAGTTCTCCGGGGATCTCACCCGATCTATGCTCCTGTGATGGTTCCTTCTCTTTGGATGTTCGCCGCCCACGGCTCAGGGCCCGGAAATCGGCGTCCAGTTTGATTGAGCGAGATGTATTAGTGATATTATCGAGATGTATTAGTCTAGAACTTAAAATAAGATATTATCGAGATGTGTGCGCGTCGTTATTTTACGTGGGTGTGGCAGGATGCCGAAGTTTCGCGTGGTTATTTTACAATCACCAATTTATTTAAAAAATACATATACATTAAAATTTTAGTGGAAAAAAAATCCGGCTATACCCAAAAACAAAAAAAACACCTACGCCGACGGCATTGCCGTCGGTGTAGAGGTGGTAGCCTAGATAGGCCAACGGCCTGACCGTTGGCGTAGCTATGCGTCTAACGCCGCGGACCGCCCCGTCAGGTGGGCCGTTAAGTGCCTGCTGGGCCGACGGTATATCTGGGGCCGACGGCAGCCGTCGGGCTAGATTGAGTATTTTAAAACCAAATACAATCATATTTGTATACCTCTCACTGGAACTGAAATTCAATGTTTTGCGATTTTTATTCATGTGTTTTGTTAATAGCAGTTCAGCTGCCACAACTACCATCTTGGTCTCATTGCGCTGCGCGCCTGCAGAAAGTATGTACTAGCCATCATGAGATTTTTTCATTTTTCCAGAAAACGCGAAGGACCTTTGTGCTTCATTTCATTAAAAAGATAGAGTTTGGTTTACATCCTTCTAAGAGGCTCGTTCCAGATTATTTTCAGATTTAACTCAGTGCACATCCCAGGTGGATGGCGACACTACGCGTGGCTTGGCTTGTTGCCACCACTCCATGATTGAAGCTTCTTAGAGCATGTATAATGGGAGGTGCTTAGAGGGGTGCTTAAAAAAATAAACCAACCATTTTGCTAAACATTGGTGCTTATTTGTATAGAAGAGGGGCTTAGTTAGGCATCCACCTAGTATAAATAAGCACCGGTGTTTAACGAAAAACCGGTTTATTTTTCTAAGCATTTCCCTAAGCACCTTGCATTGATTGAAGCTTCTTAGTCTGGTGGTCTGGCTGCATCCTTAGCCAATCCAGGATGTCGTGCAATATAGCAGTTCAACAGGAGATGCTGAATCGATTCAGGCTGCTGGTCGCAGAGAGGGCAGCGGGGGTGGTGCTGGAGGCCGCGGCACGCAGGCGTTCCACAGTCCAGAAGTGATCTTGATTGGCTAGCCAGTGAATTTTTTCTTACCTTTGGCGGTGCCCAGCTTCTCTAGATGATCTTACATGAGAAACAAGAAGTTGATCCTTCAAATGATGCCAGGTAGCAGGAGCCCGCCGTATAGATACCATGTATGGTCCACTTCCACTGTAATTGGTCTCGAGTCTCTGTGAGGATGGTGCCCTGTAGTGTTTGCTAGATTTGCAGATATTGCCCGACTTCGTGGATGCCAATCACTCTTTGAATGTCTCTTGCCCAATTGTTTTTGTGTAGCTCTTCAGTAACTGTTTTGGTTCTCCGCCGGCGCTTGGGGATGCGGTTATAGAGGGCGGATGCAATCTCACCGATGCCCCGCCCGTCGAAATCTGTTTTAACAAGTGATAGATCGATCATAAGCCCCTATGCAAAAATGTAGTCCACAAATGAATACCAGATTTTTTTTTACACTATGAATACCAGATTCTGTAAGGGCATTTTATACTCCCTCCGTTCCAAAATAAGTGACGTGGTTTTTGTCTAGATTCGGATGTATCTAGACACGTTTTAGTATATAGGTACATGCGAATCTAGACAAACTCAGTCACTTATTTTAGAATAGAGGGAGTAGTAAATCTAGAGACATCTATTTGATGTTTCAGATCCTACTGGTTTTTCATTTTAAGTACGTACGGTATCAAGCTTATTACTGAGGCAGGCCGGTGGCCTAGCAAGTACTCTCTCCGTTTCAAAATATAAGATGTTTTAGCTTCGTAAATAAAGTGTATCTAAAGCTCTTTTAGTATCTAGGTTTATCTAGATTTGAAATGAATCTAGACACTAAAAAGACTCTAGATACACTCCTTTTATAAAGCTTAAACATTTTATATTTTAAAACTGAGGGAGTAGTAGCAAGCTCGATCGTGTTATGCTGAGGAGGTAGTACTGCAGCATAAGGATCTGATTTAGTAATTAATCCAGCGGGTAGTACATACACCAAGTAGCATCTCAGTACGTACGGTACGTAAGTACGGGCGCTATTTTACAGAGCAAACGGATTAAGGTACTAGGTGAAGTTAGTTGTCTCCTAGGTAGGGCGGCCGTAATCCAAGATTACGGGTGCTGATGTACGCATGCATGATGCATATGGAGATGACCGAGCTTTACTTGTCTGGTAGTACTGCTGTTTTACCTAGCACGTACGTACTCGCAGTACTTACAGACAGTATTTGATGGTATATGGAATGGACCACGGAACGCTGTACTGGCAACCCTGCTATCTAATTCCACTGTTGCTTTTTATAAGACGTTTTGGGAAGCTTATTTAGCTTACTAAAACGTCTTACAGAAGGGTACAGAGGGAGTACTGGACAACAGGGAATGTCAAATACCGAAGGCTGATGAAAAATACGATGAGAAAAAAAGGACATAGATGTAGAAGGAAATGTCAAATACCGTTTATGATCCTGGGGATAGGGTCTCGTCGTCCACTAGAGTAGGAGGTCAGTGTCGGCCTATGGTGCCCACTCCAACCTGTCCCACCTAAGCAGCGTCTAAGTCCACACCTCCTGTGCCACCACGCAACCGAGGAGCAAGTGTTGGATGCTCTCCGGCTCATGGTCACACGGGGCATCTGCTCGGCCTCGCTCAACCTCGAAGCTCCAGCCAATCTGTCGTCCAGCAGCGGTTACGAGAAGCCAACCAAACAAAGAACTTGCACCTGTGCGGCGCCCTGGACCGCCAGATCTGACTGGCCGCCGGTGCAAGGGTTGTTCCTGCGAAGAAAGGCATATAAGCTGACTTCGCCTAATAGCACCCATCGCTGGACCATCGCCAGCTCAACACGTCATCACGCTCGGGGTCCAGTTGTATCCCCATCAGCGCATGCCACAAGAGAAAGAACTCAGGCACCGCCTCCTCTCTGAGGTCCGGCCCACAGTCCAGCAACCAAGTCCCACTCGGGCCAGTCTTTAACCGTACGTTCTCTGACTTTACGCGGTGGTACCAGCGACAGGAGATGCGGAGCAATCTCCTCGACCCTCCGTCCCCAGACAAGAATTAGTGATGCTACACCTCAATATGTGGAAGCTCAGTGATGGCACTAAAAGTGTGGCAATGTGTAATGGCTATGGGTGTTTAAACACGTGGAAACAAGCAGCAAGTAGGCTAGCTCACTTTCTTTCGATCAAACCAGTACACATATATAAACAGCGGTGTCATGGTTGAACTTGGACGATATCTGAACACTTGCAATGAGCAGCACCCTGAGCAAAAGATGAATCATCGTGGCCATGTCCATTCAGCATGTTTAGTGCTATCGTTTTTCCTTGTCGAAGTAACAGTTGCGATGATCAGTACCCTGAGCACAATCATGGATTTTCAACCTGTGAGATTTACTGAAAATGCTGGCACGGGGTTCTGTTTTCCAAAAGTAAGTAGTAGCAGACAGCACCTAACACACTCCTTGCAGGCAATAATCGAGAGGATGGGTGAACTGGAGAAGCTGGACTAAGTCATTTCGCC
The DNA here is from genome assembly GCA_023614405.1 of Avena insularis. NCBI lineage: Eukaryota > Viridiplantae > Streptophyta > Magnoliopsida > Poales > Poaceae > Avena > Avena insularis. The sequence continues at coordinate 117,799,842 of CM042696.1, forward strand.
CATGTAGCCATTCTGACCTCTGCTTGGAGAATGTACAATTCTGTGTAGTTCTTTGTTTATCCCCGGTGTGTTGTGAGTTTACTGGTACGAGAACTTGTAAGAGGCCAACAAGAGTATTTTAAAACCAAATGTAATCATATTTGTATACCTCTCAGTGGAACTGAAATTCAATGTTTTGCGATTCTTATTCATGTGTTTTGTCACTAGCGATTCAGCTCCTGCAACTACCATCTTGATTTCATTGCGCTGCGTGCCCGCAGAAAGTGTGTACTCTACTAGCCATCATGAGATATTTTCACATTGAGACGTTAGAATTTTCTTGTTATAAACATAACTGAACTTTGGAGTTTGGCTTGGTATGTGGAACGAGGCAGCTGTACTAGGTAAGCCAGTGAACTATTTGTATAAAACACCCTGTTCATTTGTAGTACGATGTAAGTTGTTTTTTTATACTAGAAAAATATGGAAATATGTTTTAACCTGAGTAAACCGTATCACCGGTCCTAATTCTTTTTCCGTACCTTCACTTTGGTCCCTATTCTTTAAAATTGCACATCTAGGTCCTAATTGTTTCATAAGTGTGTCACCAAGTCCTAAATCGATTTAACCTCGAGACAATGGGACCCGAGAGACGTCAGTATACCCTTCACATTTGCGAATAGGCCCTAAGGTTGTGTTTTTTCCAAAAACAACGATCCCTGTTTTGAGTCCCTAACTGGTTCTTGCTACGGATGATGTCGTCCTGTACTCCGCTGCTGCTATTGATTCGGTCATTAATAAGTCGATATTCGTAGTCGAGGAAGGAAGTAAGGAAAATCCGCCCATAAACCAGCTAAATCTCGATTCGTACCATACAGACAACGGCGACGGTTCTGCAAAATCGCCGGCGCCGCGTTAGAAGCGATTTGAATCAAATCGGTGAATTCGAATCGAATCCAGATCCAATTGGATGATGAGCAGAGGAACTAGCGTGCATAGCTTACTTTGGAGAGGAGGAGCCGACGACGGGGGCGTTGCTCGCGTGGGTGGCAGACCTGAAACTCGCATGCCTGCATGTGTAGAGTCAGAGGTGGAATTGCATGGAACTAATCTAGAAATTTGAATCGAATCTTGGATCAATCAATTGGACCAAGGGCAGAGGAGTTGACGCGCTAACCTTACTTGGGAGATGACCCGGTGGAACAAAGACAATGAGGGCGATGTCACCGTTGGAGGCGCCTCAAGAAGGAGGAGGGGACGGTGGCTTGTTCCCTATTCTTTCGCAACAGGGACCACATTTTGAAAGAAAACACAATCTAAGGGGCCTACATGTCACCGGTCAACGAGGCTCAAACCGATTTAGAACCGTGACACACTTACGAAACAATTAGGATCTAGATGCGCAATTTTAAGGGATAAGGATTAAAGTAAAGGTACGGAAAAAGAATTAGGACCGCTAATACGGTTTACTCTTTTAACCTTAAAAAAAACTTCCAAATGATAGATTGATCATAAATCCCTTTATATGCAACAATGTGTAAGCGCATTTCAAGTGATAGATGGATCATAAATCTCTATGCAACAATGTACTAGTTCACAAATGAATACCAGATTCTGTAAGAGCATTTTATAGTAAATCCAGCGACATCGATTTGATGTTTCATATCCTTCTGGTTTTTCATTTCAAGTGCGTACAGTATCAAGCTTATACTGAGGCAGGCCGGTGGCCTAGCAACTAGTAGTAGCAAGCTCGAACGTGTTATGCTGAGGAGGTAGTCCTGCACCTGCAGCGTATTGGCTTGGAGGAAGTTGTGCATCGTGGGGTAGTAGATACTTAGCACGCCGATTGGAGGAAGTTATTGGTTGGAAGCTCGTATTGGCCTGGCAACTGATTTAGTGATTAATCCAGCGGGTAGTACATACACCAAGTAGCATCTCAGTACGTACGTACGGGCGGTATTTTACATAGCAAACGGATTAAGGTACTAGGTGAAGTTAGTTCTCTCCTAGGTAGGCAGGCCGTAATCCCAGATTACGGGTGCTGATGTACGCATGCATGATGCATTTGGAGATGACCGAGCTTTACTTGTCTGGTAGTACTGCTGTTTTACCTAGCACGTACGTACTCGTAGTATTTACAGACAGTATTTGATGGTATATGGAGTGGACCACGGAACGCTGTACTGGCCACCCTGCTATCTAATTCCACTGTTGCTTTTTATAAGACGTCTGACAAAACGGGACTTAGTTTGCTCCCTAAAACGTCTTACAGAAGGGTGCGGAGGGAGTACCTAGCTACATATTCATGTGGACAATGAAAGAATAATGTGGACACGTACGCTGGGTAGTGTGGTCCCGCTGGGAGAATGCGACGGAGGAACCAGCGTGCATATACAGTGCCGTTGAGTTTTGAGAGATACTAGTACTACGCATGGAGGAGCTTGAGCTAAAGGATAAGAAACAAAAGGTAATAATCGCCATGATTTGGACGTGATTTCGAGAAGATGATGATGAGATAAGGTGGATGCATGCGGCTAAGACCTACTACTCCCGTAGCATATTTTTGGTCCCAAAACCGCTCGCCCGCATCTGAAACGAATTTTTGCAGACGTGATCGACGGTCTTGTCTTTCCAGCCGGTCCAAAGACAATTGCGGCGAAAGGAAATCGATCAGAAAGGGACGGGTTAAGCGGAACCTAGATTGTTTTGGAGCTCGTGCAAACTTGAAATACAATACTCCATTCGCTGTCTAGAAATAACTGACTATTTGTCTAGATTTAAATATATTTAAATGTTTTTTAATGTATAGATACATTCAAATCTAGCCAAATTTAAACCAGTTATTTCTGAATGGAGGGAGTACTAGCATCTAAGAGCATCTCTAACAACTGCCGCCGAACGGGTGCAGCACCGCGGGGTAAAAAACGTCTCCAACAACTGCCGCATTCTTTTTTCTGCACCGCCTCTCGTGCTGCGTATATGTTGCACCACGCAGCTACCGCATATTTCCACACCTCCGTTGCAGCCACATGCTTGCGCATCCAATTGTCGCTCCCCTACCTCCGTTGCAACCACCGACATCCGCTGACGCCGAATCCCCTGCCGATGAGCCCCTCCCCTCCAGATTCAGCCGCCGCACGCCGTCTCCCATCCCTAATCGATGCCGCCGCGGGCCAATCGGAGCCATAGCGCCGGAATCGACGATGTCGCCACACCGTCGTTCGAAGGGCATCACCGGCCTCTTCACCGCCGACATCATCTAGGATGGAAGTCACTGGTGGCTGGGCACCTTCGATAGCGCTGAGGAAGCGGTGCATGCCTACGACGTGGCGGCGTGGCGGTTCGGTTGCCCCCGCCGCGACCTCAACTTCCCTGGCGTGGAGTCGGTGGAGGAGGCGGAGTTCCTTGCTTCACTGATGATACAGGCGGTCTGCGCGACATGGAGGTGGTAGAGACGTGTCGCGAGGCAGCGGCAGGTGGTGGCTCTCGACGACATGCACATGGAGCAGCAGGCCCACGAGCAGCCGCAGTTCGTGCGGCACAGAAGAAGAACGTCGGCGGCACCGGGCCATCCAACGCCGCGCCGCCGCCACCCGTCCCCGTCGACGACTCCTCTGACAGGCTCGAGTCGAACTATTGGAACACGTCCCACAACGACTCGTCAGATTTCAGCTGGCAATAGATTTAAGGTTAGATTTCGTCGAACTTTGTTATATTTTGTTTAAATTTCGGAATGTATTTTCAATTTCCCATGTCTATGTAAATTTAAGATTGACATGTGTACATTTGAAAGAAAATGCTTGTTTTGGGGCAGCTGCTGGATCAGCCGCTGCTGCATGGTAAAGCGGCCGCTGCTTTCCTGCCGCAGAAGTACAAATAGCTGCCGCATCCAGCAAAATAGCTGCCACAAGATGCAGCCACTGTTAGAGATGCTCTAAACTAAACTGGCATATATAGGATTTTAACAATTTCAGAAATTTGAATGCTTGATATATATATATGCACGATGGGGGGCGACGCAGTTCGTTTTTCTTCTTCTTTTGCCTGAACAACAATACTAACAGTACTGTGCCGAAAATAAGTGCTGGTACATGATGTTACACTAAGATTCCAGGACTCAAAGTACGGCGATGTGACATTGATCGTAACATTTGATGTCGCGTGCACACCACCAACATCACATCTTAGGAAGTCAACTGCTGCAGATACAGTACCCGCATAACACAGTGCTAGACTAATTATAGTGCTACCGACGGTATAAACGTGCACAGATCAGTGCTACGATCGTATGCTATGCTACCTACCTTGGGCAACGTTTACGTACCTTGGTCGAGAACGGACAACACCGGATGCAAGCTCTACGACACTTACTCAATAGTACTATTTACTAATACGTTTTTCGACAGTACAGTTGATCGATGAGATTTTTTTCTTGCGATTTCCGACTTCGTTTGGTACTTTCTTGGTTCAACTGGATTTCTGCGCAATTTTCTATTCTGATATATATTTGCGGCACATGGGCCTAATAGAACAGGCCCAATTTCCCTCTAACCCTTTTTGCTACGCCTGGCTTATGATAATAATCAGTAAAAAAGAATACGTAGTACACGAGGCACGCTCGTGGCCGACGCCGGCGGCAACTGCCGTAGGCACGATGCCAACTGCCTCGGCACCCGAACCGCCGATCCCCCTCTACTGTTTAAACCGCGACTGTCCTTCCTCTCCATTCCACGCGCAACACCACCAAGCCCCCTGCCGCAGACGAACCTACGAATCCCGTCGCCGTTGCCGCAGACTCGCTACTTAACCAGGAGGAATGCGCGGACACCGAGTTTGGGTTTCGTCCATGGCGTCATCACCGGCATTTCGAGCCGTCTCCGCCTCGACTCCTGCCGGCCGCCGCCTCCTTGTCTCCTGCATGCGTCCACTCCGGTGAGCCCTTCATAAATTCCTTCGCACCATACGTAATATACTCCCTCCGTTCTTAAATAACTGACTTCGCTTTGTCTAAATAAGCATGTACATATACATGTTTTAGTGTTTAGAGACATTTTTATCTAGACAAAGTGAAGTCAGTTAATTTGAGACCGATGGAGTATCTGATTAGACGCGTTCCCCCTAGCTTATGGCACGCTGATGTGGCCATCTAGCAATGACCTGGGATCGCTTAGTAAGAAGATCTGGCAAAGCACAGTGTTGCACCGATTTCGATCGATTTTGTCTCTGGAGGCTGGAGCAGCTAGCAAGCATCAATATCCCCGAGGCAGTACATACGTACTCAGTACTATCATGTCATACGTTCTCCACTGTTCTGCAGTAGCGCCTACGCGTCGTGTGGCATCCTTACATATACAGGAGCCAGCCATTTCTTGCTCCCAGGAGCCAGCCATTTCTTGCTCCCGTACGTATACTTTTTTTTTCGAAATTTCGCCGATCTATTAATAATCATCAACAGTAGTACAAAGAGGCCTAAAAGTAATAAAAATTACAAGTAGGTCGATGGACCACCTAGCGACGACTACAAACACTAGCACGAGCCGAAGGCGCGCCGCCGTCCTCACCCCTCCATCATCGGAGCCGGACAAAGCTTGTCGTAGTAGAGCTTGCTGTAGTAGACAGACGGGAAGTCGTCGTGCTAAGGCCCCAAAAAACCAGCGCACTAGAGCAGCAATCGTCACCAATGATAACATCCGTAGATTGAAAGAGACTGACCTGAAATTACACCAACTAACACGAAAACCGACCGGATCTGAGGAGATCGACAGGACACACGACTCCACGCGCCCTCCGTTAGCGCCGCACCACCAGAGCGAGGATAAGGCGGAGAGGATCTTATTCTGACTTCAAGATATAGCCATCGCCTCACCATCCTGAAGACGACACAAAAAAGCAGACTAAAGGAAGAACGAAAAACCTCCCGCCGACGAGAGTCGTGATCCGCCACACCTCCAAGGCCCTAAGGCCACCGGAGGCGGAACGGATCGACGACGTCGCCGGCGGAGAGAAAGGGAACCCTAGATGGGTCTTGAGCAGCCGCCGCCTCTGGGCACGCACACTGCTCCCGTACGTATACGGTTCAGCTGTCAGCCAGCAGGGGTCGTACTAGCTCGTAGGCCGATCGATCGATGCATGGTCCCAGCCGGCCGGCGGGTATGGTCCGAAAGCACGGCTGGCCGTGTTGTTTTCGCGCGTTTCAAGGGACGATTTGGGGATAAGTAGGCAAGGCAACGGAGGGCATGCGTTTGTCCCGTAGAACAGAACGGCAGCCACGACCGTTGTACTAGTGCTGGCTACTACTAGTAGTAGCTACTGGTGGTGTGTCCAATTCGATCATCTGAAGCGTACGTATACGCTTTCATGGCTTGCATGGTATACATGCATACGGGGATGCATCGATCTCCGGAAGGAATAAGGTGTCTAAGTTGGATCACACCAAAATGCCACTCCTAGTTCATTTTAAAATTTATAGTACTGTCTAAAATTTTATCAAAACTTTACATTAGAAATCTCAAAATGAAATAGAAGTGGGACTTTACCCTAGCCTGGAAACACTACTACTCGAAATTGATCCTCAAGATCGAGCAGAGCAATAAAACTTTGTTTTCAAGAAAAAGAACCACTGTCGATCAATGTCAGCATGACACACTTCAGTTAATTTGGAAAGCCGCCGCAGTAGAAAGCTGGCAAGATGAGTCGCTGCATGCCCAGAAACATAGCAGGCGGCTAGCTGAGCGCTGAAGGTCGATCGACAAACAGGGGCTGGCCCATATGGCCTCAACACAAAACGCCCTACATGATTATATTAATTACACCACCCAAATCTGAAATATACTACAGCTCTTCACTGCGTCCTGATCCGCAGCATGCATGCATCCCTGAAGACGCGCGCCACTGCTGCTGCATTGGTTTGACAGGTTCATCCATATTTTTCATGTCCGGTGCCTGCCCCTAACCCCCCCCAAATGGACCTGGATATACAGTATCGTGTGGAAACCGGTGAAACCCCATGTAAAAAAAGTTCGTAAAAAATAAATTCCCTAAAATACAGTATGTTGGGGGTTTGGAGTTCTATGAACATGTAACTTTTAAATTCAGAATCAAAATCATATACTACCTCCGTTTTAAAGGTTAAGCCTTATATTTTAAAAAAGTGAAGTTACGAAAAATTTGACCAACTTTTAGAAAAACTATGAAGAACTATGCTATTATAAAGATATCATGTGAAAATATGTTTCATAATGCACCAGAGGGTATGGATTTCGTATTATAATATTAATATTTTTTTCAAAAAAACTTGATCAAACTTTACATACTTTGACTTTAGGAAAAAGCTATAAGCCTTAAGATTTGAAAGGGAGGTAGTATCGTTTTCCGGTTTGACATAGCTTATTACATGTACCACACGATAGAATCCAATTAGATCATCTACGAGGTACAAAAAACAGATGGAGAAATGAAATAATACTACTTCATCCGATCCAAAAATTATTGGATATGTCTAGATACATCCGAATCTAGATAAATTTGGATAAAAAACAATATCCAGAGTACTATTCAGTGCAGAATAGTTTTTACATGCCTAAGAAATGAAACGAGTAGCAATATGAAATTTTTGCATGTTTTTATAAAATTACCCTCCTAAAACATACCATTATTTGTCGATAAATTTTTGGAACTTTAAGAAGATTTCCACATGGTTCTCACCATAATGTGGTTTCCATCTGATTTTTTTAAAACACAAAACATACACATACACTTGCAAATATCTACATACACTCACCTTAACGCACACATGCACACACTACACCTATGAGCACCTTCGAAAGACCGAGCCGACGTGTCTTGAGATTGACAAAGTCACCACAAATGCCTCACTATGCCTCCCATTAAAAGAAAATTCCGCATTTATGAGACAACAAGCGTTAAAACTAAGTTTGACCTCTTGTGGGCTCGAGTAACCACTGCTCTCCTAACCATCCAACCATAGGTTGGTTCTCGATTCCATCTGATACTTTCTCGTGGGTGAGAAGACAAATAGGAGTACATGGCATTTCATATTATCTACTTGCAAATATTTAATTTAAGTTTTTGGTCGTTTCCTCTCTGGTGTAAACCTTATCTATACCCTGGCCTTGTTTAAAAGCTTTTTGCCTTGTTTTTTTTTTGCAAAAAAAGGTCACGTATGTTCTACTCAGTGAGCCATGTAAACACTCTTCTCACTTGGGAAGATCATGGAAAAAGATGCATAGTATGGAAGAGAGGTTTGAGGGTTTCAAATACAACTATATCTGTGGGTGCCATGAATGAACCTTCGGTTATTCCCAAGAACAAGGAGACACTAGCTAAATAAAGTCTACATGGACGGTGAACGTCAAGAAGGAACTAGTGAGCCATTCCAACTTGAGGAGAGTGAAGGTTATAATTAGGACATCATTTAGTCGAGAGAAGGAGAACACATTTGTTCGTTAACTATTGAATTTCCTGTCTAACAGTGGAGTGAAGGAGAATGTTGAAGAATTGAACTCGTATAATTAGTTATCTAATCTCGCTCCTTTCCGTTTCTAGAATAAATTTGGGTTTTATAAGATAACCAACTATTTTGACTATGGAAAATCGTAATTACAAATATTGTATTACTTCATTTCAATATGTAATTTGTTCCTCCTAAACCACCCTTGCACCTCCACAATGCCAAGAGAGCTGATATCAGGGAAGTATACCCGTCATGTTTATCGAAATAATTGCACGCTATCATGGTTAGATAATGTAAATATCTTAGCTCGTGACCGAGGTGAAATGGATGACAAGAAAGCATATAAGTACCTCCTTAGCACCATTATTTTTCCATTTTATAGTCATGTTGACTAAATCAAGAACGTACAAGAAATAGACAACTACATGAATAAACAATCAATATATGCATTGAAACACACTGCTAATTAAAAGAATATTATTCAACCTCCACTCTACACAATTCACTTCTTATTGTGAGCATGTCTTGAATTATTATTCTGAACAATGGGGGATCCGCCCAAGGTTTGTTGGGCCACGCAGAGATAAAATAAAAAAATTCTACGCGGTGATCCTAAGATCTAGCTGAGGTAGATGGCCACGAGGATTACCAGTAGACGCGCGGTTGCGGAATTGATGAAACACGTCACTTGATGCAGTGTAGTCCTCACTATCCGATCCAATCCACGCGAAGTACTGATCGCACAACACCTCTGCCAGTAACCACACGTACGAGGAGGAGCGCCGGTGGTGGGCTGCTAGGTCCGGTACGACGGCTAGACTGAACTGGAGCTAGGGTTTCCAACACATGAAATGGCCTAACCATGCCCCTTGGGAATCTACGCCCTAGTATATATATGAAGTAAAAGTAGGCTCCACTGCGAGTCCAACTCATTGACTCAGTTCGTGTCCGACTCGGGTCCAACCCAAACCTACTCCCGCTCTTAAGTGTGTGACCCAACCAGTTCATGGTGACTCAGACACAATTCGAGTCTTCCTCGTAATTGATCAGTCGGTAGCGGCTCCTAGCAGAACGTGCCGACTCCCAAGTATCAAAGAGTCATGATGACATATCTTTCAATGCAACTTACGCTTGAGTCCCTTTTGCCTCACGATATACCTTGTCGAACTATAGGTGAATAATCGTCATCCCTTAAATAGTCCGACTCTCTTCTCGATCCGAGATAAGTGATTCATCCAACTAACTCTTAGTCGATCTCCTCGGTTAACACTTAACCGAGTCATGCATGACAATGCTTTCCAAATCATATCATCTGAGAGGGCCCAGAGAATATCTCTCCAGTTAGAGGGGCAAAATCCCATCTTGGTTATCCATATCACATATCTTGATTCTCAGTCGACCCGAACTCTGCCTTTATAACTGTCATGTGATGGAACAATATTTGACAGAACCTAAGTCGGTGATCCTCAACTGGAATTATGCGATAACCTCAGGTCTAAGGATTACATTGATTGAGAAATGCAAATAACGACTTGTTCGTTGTATCTCCATATGGGTCATTCCAACTCGCTAAACTCTTTAGTCGAATCCGTGTAAGTCGGAATAGTATCAACATGCCCATGACAAGTGGAACGGAGTCATCAACCGACTTTCACATTAGTCTAAATTTTGTGTTTAGCACAACCTCAATGACCAATGATATTTAGTATGAACAACATGAATATGTAGTTCCACAACTGAATTACATATTCAATGATATACATCAGAAGTTTATATAAGGACAACTGAATAACTTTATAAATACATTAGAAATTACATCATACATGCTTGCCTCTAGGGCATATTCCCAACAAGGTTGTCTAACACCAAAGAGGCAGTGAAGAGGAAAATGCATGCACACTGCCCTTACAAAGGGCTCCTCTTATATGTTCCTGGTTTCTTGAGAATTTGCGAGTGTGAGGACATATGATGAAGTTAGCTGAAATGAGCTTTATGGCTTAAAGGTAAATCACTACAAGACCATATTTCTTAGTGGTTGGATGGTATTTATGTTTGAGAATGTTGAATAAACACCAACTAACTAAAATAACCCTCATTTTGGGTCTTAATACAATTCTTTGACTATCGTGTTGACGCAAGCATGTGGATTGTGGTGGAGCGCCACTTGATTTCCTATCGATTGACATGTGTCAAACGACATCCCAAAACATACATCCCAAAACATAGTCTAGTGACTCATTAATTGCATTAGAATAATTAGATACCGCACACAGCTGGCAAATCACATTGCTATCTGTGGATTTGCACAACTACTTGGCTCGATTTCGCTACGTAGTACGTGTAATTAGTGTAGGCGTTTCTCTTGGTAGAGGCTCAGAGTATCTCGTCAAATATCCCCAAAATTTTCCTCACCTAGCTAGTCTTTATATATATGCCCTTCGACCCGTAGGCCTAAACGGTGTTCTCCAATTAGCCACATCTCCAGAAAAATAAGGTTGGCTATCTCTTTTGTCCTTTCATGTTTTCGTTGCAAATGGTAGGATAGTGATGCCTAGAACTTAAGGTTACCTTTGTATGTTAGAAGATTGTATGCTTATTGTTTTATCGCATATGTGGAGTTTGTTATATATCTTAGTTGTAGAATTTGTGATTCTGAGTACAACTTGTTTGTATGTGCTTATAGTTTCTCATGTATTTGGTATGTCATCGCAATTTTGTAGGATCATGGAGCATGATGGCATTTTGACATCGTCACAAGACATCCTCATTCCGATTTGGGAGGTATGAACTTAATGGTTTCCATATACTTTTTTCCTTTTAGGAAATTTTCCTTGTGTTACTAGAATATTATTATGGAATCTGTTTTGTTCTTCGTTGTATGAAACAACCTAGATTTTGCACTTAGCAAAAAGAATATAAACCATCATGTCCTAAGTGCAAATCATTTAGGTTAGTCCGACTCATGGTTCTATATCGTTCTACCCTGCATATATCACTCTTACAAAATTAGGTGTTTTATTCCTTGTTGTTAATCCGCGAGAATCACTTACTACTGACATGAGTGAAACAACAAGTTAAAGTTCCTTGAGATATGGAGATAATTAACTCGTTAGATCAGGTAGGGGCCGTGCATACCTACTATCTCTTATGGAATAAATTATCGCGTGGCTACCACAAAGGTGTTACAAAGAAACATAATCTTGGTTGAAGGGTTTAGGGCAACCTATCCAGTGCACCGAGGCTTGTGGTGTAGTTGGTGCACCATACCTCAGTGCAGTCTTCTATGAGTTGACAAAAAAAGTCTAAAAATAATATTAGCACATAGTTAACGTGATGCAAAGTGTCAATTCAAAATCATGAACATAGCTCTAGAAACAAAAAAAGACAAATCTCTGGTAAATAGTAGCTACTCCATGTTGGGCTACAAATACGGCCCATTATCAGTATTGACACTGAAGTTATTATTATTCTTGTATCGGAAGATGTGATTTGAATTTGAAACTAAAAATTTGTAGAGGGCTACATACTGGTTGTTTCAATTGTCTAGATTTTTCGTAGATATTTTTAAAGTTTGCAAATATGAGAAACAAAATCTGATGCATCCGTGCACCACAAGCCCATGTGCACTGGGTTTAGCTGTTACTTACGGTGGGACTAATGCAAGGTCAACCACGAAGAAGCACATGCTTAACAAGATAGGACTAGCAAAGAAACAGATTGAGACGAAGCCAAGAAACAAACATATTATGTATTGTTTCATCACACGAAGTCAGTTTTATTTTGCTCTTTCTAACAAGCTCTCAAATAATCGTACTGGGACGCCCTTATACATATCCTTTGCCCTCGAAAGATTGTTGCACGATGCTTTAAACCCACTAAGAAAAAACAAGCTTAAAAATACAATTAAGAAACAGTCTTGATTTACAGATAATCGGCGGTCGTGCCAATTAGAGCATTTAACCACTACATTAATTGAAAAGATTTTGTGGAGATCATTTCCTGTGAGGATATGATTAATGGAGAAGATTTAGACCTGCAGCACATTATCTCCAGCATTCAGTGAACTCTTCCTTGCAAAATCCGAAGTTTTTTGCATTTATTTTCTCTTGTAGTACTAGCACATTAGTCACTATTAGCTGCAAATATCTATTGGTAATCTTTTAATTAAGGTTTCATAAATCACTCTCTCACACGTATAAACACCAACCGCATGTACTCATTTACTGGCGCTAAATGTGCAAATGATACTCTGAACTCCGGGGCAACCAGCCTGGCTTTCTTTAGGGGCAAGTGACCAGCCTGGCTTTCATCTAGGGGCAACCAGCCTGGCTTTCTTTAGGGGCAAGTGACCAGCCTGGCTTTCATCTAGGGGCAACCAGCAGCATATCGGTCGTTCGGTCCGATGTCTGGTCATGATCGTTGAGGCTCACTCACTAGCTCACTGACTCCATGGTCGAGTAGCGCCACAATAGTTCTGAAATACTTACCAGATAGCGCGTTGGCCGGCGTCTAGAAACACATGGCGTTCACCAGCCTGGAGTGATCGTGCATATGTAGATGTGTTTTAGTCAGTAGGCGCGCAAGAGTATGAATTGGAGTGGACCATGAATAAAAGATTCTCTTTGTACTCGTATCTGTGTACGTAGTCACGCAGGCAGAGAGAGTAACTACTACTACCCTCCAGTAAAATAAATACTACGTCCAGTTGTCTAGAAAATTAATGTTTTAGATACTGATATCGTCTCCACGGCGCAACTTTAATCATACTACTCCCTTGGTGCAAAAAAGATGCCGTAGATCTGTCCAGATTCGTATATATATAGACACGTTTTAGTGTACAGATACGTGTGAATCTAAATAAATATATGATATTTTTTTTGGGACGGAAGAAGTATTATTCATTGTACTACATACAAACAAGTGCGCAAAATCAGGACTCCATGATATGCTTTGAGATTAGTGCTGATATTTTTACTGGAATTCTCAAGTCTAGTCCGTGAGCATGCAAGTTGATGCGCTTTGAGATTTGTCCTAGTTTTATGTCGGTTTCGTATTTGGTGTTCAGGGTATACTCCCTCGTGACAAAATATTGTCACATTGATTTTTTCCTCGGTTATATTATGTAATCTTGGACCAAAGTTTATAAAAAAATCAATATTTATCCACCGATATAGTACATAAGTAACAAAAGATACATGCTAAATTTCTAGTAGGAAGAAAATAATACTCAAAAAGAATAATTGAACATGATATTTTAAAAGGGTGTTTATAAGTATTTTAGGTTTATATAATTAGAAGGTATTTAATGGTACCCGCTAGTCTCGCCAAATGACAACGCCGTTAGAGATACCGGTAAGGATTTGTGGGCCATTGATATAGTTTCATTTTAACACCATCTGAAAGCCATAAAAGTTGTGAAGATGATTAAATAAACCGCCAAACAATATAATAAGAGGGTTGTTTGAAATCACTAGGCCAAAAGAAGTAAGCTCAAGAAACATGACATCTGTCTTTTATATGTCAAAACCACTGAAGCATGATGTTGATTATAGAGTGAGAAGATTTTGCAAACATGGGAGATTTATGACTGTTGAAGTATACGTGGATTGTCCAACCGTCTCCATTAGTTTAGACCTTTTTTTGGTTCTACTAGTTGGTGCAAACTCAATATGGAAATCAAAGAAGAGGACTTGGGTTAAAAGTCTCAACTTTTGCAACCTGAAATAAAACAATCTCCCTCTCTTTGTATCGACGTTTAGCCTCATCGAGCCAGAGAGAGAGAGAATGTTGTCATCTGTGGCTTAAAAGAGAGGTATATATAACGACATAATCAGCGACGGAAGCCAATTTTGATAAGTATGACTCGCCACCGTGCGAATATTAGTTATATATAACCATCGGTGTGAAAATACGTCGTCTACGAAGTTTAAGTCAGAATCTTTAAAGCGTATATCTAGTGAAGAATAAAGTGGTTCTAAAAAAAAACAAGAGAGGAAAATAAATCCAAGCGAAGGACCAAAGCATCTTTTAATCTTTTCCTCCTTGATCTAGAGAGATATTCCCGATGATCCACCCAGCCTGCCACACAATTATTCCAAAGACCATATCCAGGATGAACATTCCTCGTGATCTAGGCCAGGGCGACATTCAGTTGATACAGAAAGGAAGAAAAAAAAGGCAGGGTGTCTTGCTTGCTGTTGTACTACCTTAAAGACGATCATTCCTTCTCTGGGCACTTTGCATGCTTAGCGCGCTTTATAATATTCACCACCAAAAGAAGCGATTAGGACCTTTCTTCTGCCCACAGGGGAAAGGGAATCTCATTCCCCCCAAAGCCAAAGCCAAAGCCAAGGACGTGATCACTAATTTAATCTCCAAGCTGGGTTAGATTCCGCGTCTGGCGTGCCCTAATTCCTAGCTTGCTAAGCTCAGCTAGCATCTGGATCGTGTGGTGTTAAAGAAAGACTTGGCAGCAAATTTCTTTTTGTTTAGTTAGCAGAGGATAACATTGGTAATCCCTAGGGAATTCAGACAAGGATAGAAAGAAGGAAATAAAGCTGCCGGATCCGAGGCTAGGGCTTAGTGGGCCTAATGACAGTAATATATTTTCGTTGCTCACCCCAAGGTGAGTAGGTGCTACCGTGCTAGTAGCTCAAATCATCACGCAAATGGCCTACGATGAGAATCTCCGGGATGGCATCTTGTGCCTGCTACCTGCCTATGTGGGAGCGATGCAGAATAAACTAGTAGTAGTAACACCAGCTCTTGGAAGAATTAGGACATGATTGTCGATCTAATCAGGGGGGTCCTGGCCCAAAACGGAAAGTTGTAAGCAAATGGCGTGCTCCTAATCCGTCCGGGGTTGTTGGTTGCTGCTAGTCCTGGCATAGTGGCATGTGTTGGAGCCTGCAAACTGGAACGCTGCTGTTTCTTTCGCTAGCTAACCTTTATTTCCAGGAATCAGGAGATGATTGGGCAGTGGTTTGGTCATGGGGGGTATCATTAGGGACAGGGGGCGTGTGGTGGTCAACTCTTAGGGCACAATGATGCGTCCTGTGTCTGTGTGATACAGACAAACCCACTATATGTGCTCTCTGCTAAAGCCTGACGACTCATGCCGCCGCTAATAGTGCAGTAGTAGTATAGTTTTTTCCAAGACAACTTTTTTGTTAGTACTTGCATGCACAATAACATTTGTGTTTGTAGAGCATTCTATGTTTGTAGTTTGAAGAACTAAGAGCAACGTTAATTTCCCATGTGAAAAATAGAGACTCCATTCAATCAGCAGCAGCAGCAGTTATGGCCTGTGATCAGGGGAAACTGTCTGTAGTAAATTGGCATCTTCCGACAGGTGGTACTACTTAATATCGCGTTTGCATCTGCATGACACTTGAATACCCAGACGACAGCACAAGGGTTTTGTGAGTGCTGGATGCGTAGAGCCCATGAGGACATTGATTAAGCTCCCGGCTAAAAAATCGATCCATTCTTCTCCTGTTCTTTATTTTCTTTGGGAGAACCTCTGGATCGCTTGCTCTTCTATCTCTCTCTCTCTCTCTCTCTCTCTCTTCTGACAAGAGCGATGAGAGCACAAAACAAAGAAGCAGAGATCACAGGGCACAGTGGAGGCATGCTCGTGCTGTTCCCTCCATCTTCCCTCTCTCTCTACACCTGCCTAGCTCGTCCTGCTTCTGACACACGAGACACCAGACCAGAGCTCCATCACTCTATCAAGTAAGCTTGGGATTCCTGATAGTGCAAGCAAAGCAAAGCAACAAGCACCAGACCACCAGTATTATTGTTTCCTCTCCATCAGTCCATCTCTCTCTCGCACATCCCTTCATCTCTTTCTTCATTACACACAACTAGAAAACAGCCTGGCCTTTGACATCTCGCCGAGCTCAGCTGAGCTTCTCCCTCTTTCTTCCCCCCTTCACCTCCCCCTCTCTGGCCCTAAGCATATTTAATCCATCTCCATAACCATAAGCACCCCATCTCCATCTCGCTGTATTTTTCTTTCTATCTTTCTACCGCCACTTTGTGTGCCCTAGTCCCTAGGCCCCCTAGTCACCTCACTGCAGCAATGGTGGAAGCTGCTGCACAGACCTGAGAGCCCTTGCCCCTTCTCTTCTCTGACCTCTTCATTAGCCCTTGACAAAAACAAGGTTCGTTTGCTTTTGGTCCCTTGGTCTCTCTACCCTCCTCCTCCTCCTCCTCTCCACTGTTCAAGGACTAGTTAGTTATTAGTGCTGCAAAACAAAACAAAAGAAATACTCTAGGTGGTCTCTGGATCACACACACACACACACACACATAATAATAAACACAAAACATCTGTCCATGAAGCTAGCTGCCTCCCTCCTCCGTAGCTTCTAGCCCTTGTTCTTGTGCGTGTCTGGGTCAAGGAGAGGTGTGTGTTTGAGGCCAGGGAGAGCAAGGGGGGAGAGAGGTCAAAGGCTGGTCCATACATTTAGTCCACAGAAAAAAAACTACTATACATGCTTGCTAGTAGCAGTACTTGTAGTGGTGGTGGTGGTGCGTAGTAGTGGTGGCAGTAGTAACTAGCAGTAGTAAAACTTGCATCCCCCTAGTAAGCTCCACAAAGTAACACACCCTTTTGCCAAGAACAGCCCAGCTGTTCATCATCCTCCCTTTCCCTTGCTGCCTGCATCTAGTGAGTATAGCAGCTAACCTTCTCCTCCCCTTCCTCTAATCTATATATCCTGTTTGAATGGGGAGAGGCCCAGCAAAGCAGTAGGAGGCTAATCTAGATAGGGGTAGCAGATATTGTTTCTATTTATTTTTATGGTGCATAATTGAGCATTTTGGCTAGATTACTTGCCTTTCCTTCCTCCTCCATCTTGGGGTTTGCAAGTGGTGGCAGTATCTTCTTGATAAGGTCCCCAAGATCCCACACCATGCACCTCTCTCTCACCTCAGCTTCCTTTTTGTTTCTCCACTCCCTCTCTCTATCTTTCTTTACTAATACTGCCTTGTGTTTGAGAGTCCCGAGAAACACTGAATTTTTGTTGTTGCTGTGAGTTGTGGAGGTGCCATTGGCCTTTTCTTGCTTGCTCTCATGGTTTCCATTGTGCAGCTGCAGAGGAGACGCACGGAAGCAGAAGCTGCTGCTGCAGGAGCAGCAAGAAGCATCGTTTCATCAGAGGGGATGGATCTTTCAGGGGCCCGAGGCGAGCTCCCGATCCCAATGCACACCCCGGCCACGCCCTACGGCGCCATAGGCGGTGGCGGCGGCATGCCCATGGAGCTCCACCATGACCACCACAACGGGCAGTCCCAGCAGGCTCAGGGGATGCCGTCGTCGCCGCCTTCTGCTGTGTCGGAGGAGAGCTCCGGGAAGAAGCGCTCGGCCCTGGTGTTGGCCGGCGCTGGCGCTGGCGCTGGCATTGGCGGCGGACCGGCGGCGAAGTACCGGGAGTGCCTGAAGAACCACGCGGCGGCCATCGGCGGCAACGCCACCGACGGGTGCGGCGAGTTCATGCCGAGCGGCGAGGAGGGCTCGCTGGAGGCGCTCAAGTGCTCCGCCTGCGGCTGCCACCGCAATTTCCACCGCAAGGAGCTGGACGACTTGGACGGCGGCGACAGCTGCGCCTACACTCACGGCTACGGACACGGCCACCGCGTGGGCCGGCGCCTGCTCGGCCCCGCCATGCCCCAGCACCACCAGAAGAGCATGGGCGGCCTCCTCGTCACCGCCGACCACTACGGCGCCGGGGCTTACGCTGCCGCACCGCGCGCGCTCCCTCCGCCGCCCCCTCCGCCGGGTCACCCCCACCACCAGATCATCATGCCGCTCAGCATGATCCACACGTCCACCGAGTCCGACGAGATGGACGGCAGCGGCGGCGGCGGCGTCATGGGCGACGCGCTGGGCCCTGGCGGTGGCTCTGGCGGCGGCGGCTCGTCCTCGTCCCAGAAGCGGTTCCGCACCAAGTTCAGCGCGGAGCAGAAGGCGCGCATGCTGGACTTCGCGGAGCGCGTGGGTTGGCGGCTGCAGAAGCTGGACGACGCCATGGTGCAGCAGTTCTGCCAGGAGATCGGCGTGAAGCGCCGCGTCCTCAAGGTGTGGATGCACAACAACAAGCACAACCTCGCCAAGAGGCCGCTCCCGGCCTCGCCGCCGCAGCATCCACAGCCACAGCCACACCCAATGCCAATCGCGATGCAGTCTCCGCCGATGCCAATGCCCATGCCGATGTCGATGATGGCCGTGCAGGCATCGCATCAGCAGCCCGGGCCGTCCTTCCACCGCGAGCCGAGCTCCCCGCAGCAGCAGCACAAGCCCGAGTGACCCTCGCGCAGGCGTCAACGGCGACGAGCTAATGCCATGGTTCTTGATTCTACCCCCTAGGTAGCGTAGCAAACCGCATTGTCATTAATTTCACTGTTCCATCGATGGGTCGAAGCAGAGCCAAAGGAAACTCGTCAAGGTTATTACCATCTCATCCATCCATTTATTTTTTTCGTTGTTCATCATGTCATAAGGTAGGGGAGCAAGCATGAGAGGGGGGACAGAGACATAGGCGACCCGAACTGAGCTCTCGATTTCCATTTCTATTTTCCTGCCGGACTTTAAATTTTTTTTCCTCTTCCGTCTCCTTGGTTGGTGTCTCTGACTTTAAGTCTAGCAGTGCCTGGTGTCATGGATCAGACAGATGTGTCTATTGAAATTTAATTTTACTTGTTTATTAGTGTTATGCATGCAGTGTCTTTTCTTTCTTGGGCTAAATTTTGGTGGTTGCATAAACAAATTGTAACGAGGATGGAGATGCAATCTCTCCTCCTCCTCCTCCTCCTGAG
The DNA here is from genome assembly GCA_023614405.1 of Avena insularis. Classification (NCBI taxonomy): domain Eukaryota; kingdom Viridiplantae; phylum Streptophyta; class Magnoliopsida; order Poales; family Poaceae; genus Avena; species Avena insularis. The sequence continues at coordinate 117,819,115 of CM042696.1, forward strand.
GCAGGAAGGGGAGGAGGTCTTGTATCTTTCATGGCCACTGTTCATGACATGATCTGCATGCGGCCCCTTGCTTAATCTGCTGCCCCTGTCGGTGCTGTTACTGTGCCGCCCTGCAATCGCATGCATGCCTGATCCCATCCATCGATCCATCCAGCTGGTGAAATCATCTCTCGCCAAGAAAAGGGATCTGTTTTCCTCTCGCCAAAGAATTCAGACAGAATGTGAGAGTGATGGGTCGAGCCAGGAGGACGAATGAAGAACGGTGAAAAATTAAGATACTACTGTAGTATTTGGTTGCCCAGATTTCTGTGTTTTGGATGGATCGAGCCAGGAGCAGATGAGAGTCGTCCTTGCGTGGGTGTGTATCGGCTTGGCCCCAAGCAATCATCAATCATTCCCGGGGCCGGTGTAGGAGTGCAGGGAGGCAGGGGAGCATGTGGCCAACCGATCTTCTAAAATTGGTTTGTGTTGCCGTGGTAGCAAGAAGGAAACCATATGCTCCCTGTGCTCCTGCAGGAGATTTTTTTCTTTCTTCTGAAGCCTGATGGATATGCCTGCCTGTGTGATTGAGGTGCTGATCCCGTGGTGTAATAAGTGCAGGGGTTCTGGTGAGTGGTGTTAATGAAGAAGTAGGAGTACTACAGGTTTTTGGGACAAACTTTTGTTGGTCGATCAGATCAGATCAAATGCCGAGACAAACTCTTCTCTCTCCGTCCCTGTGGTGTACTGTGTTGCCTCCCCTGCGATGGCAGGGGCGTTTTATGTCTCACCAGCGCTCGGTGCACTTGCCTTGAAATGTACAAGGCGCTACGGCCTTTGTAGTCGTGCGAGTAATGCTATGTGTTTCGTCCGGTTTGGAATGAAAGGGTCTTGACAGAAACTACACCTACACGGGAATCTCTATGCGTTCCTGTCGGATCCCCATTTCTTCTGGTTAGTCATGATCTCGTCATCTATTCTCAAGGTTTATTAAACCATCTTTTTTCTTCTATATAAATCATTTTTTTTGCCCCGTTTGTTTATCCTGAATATGCAGACACCGGGTGTGAAACTCCATGTTGCTTCTGTCGCCTCGATATAACTTTTATTTAAGCTTAATTCCGTTTAAAAAATGTTTGAGTTTATAATAGAATTATGACCTATTCAAAACCGTACCTCCCAAGCCACACGTGAGGTGACTCGAGAGGCGATCCCGTTTGTGTTGTCGCGAGGCTTACCACTCGAACCCCCTCCACCATTGTCGTTGGCTTCAGATGCGATGGCGGCATCCTTGGCACCCGAAGGCATGGCGGTGGAGTCCTGAGGGTATGGTTTGAATAAAACGAGGTAGGCGAAGGCCCTAGTGGTTTACTTCCTCCCATCTCGCCGATGTACCCTCTACAGGTTGCCCTTGATCTTGCCGTCGACGAGTTCCATATGTCTCCGCTGGCGGTCATCAAGGTTTGGCATATTGTGCGCCTAGATTCTGGATTGGATGAGATCCGGTCATGGGCGTCCGCAATTTCAGCCCATGGGGATTCAAAGTGGTGTGTTGCGAAGCTCGACTTTTCGTTGACACCATGGAACATGTCCACCCGTTCAATTTTCATGGAGTTGGCAAAGGCGGGGAGTGTTAAGATGTTTATGATTGGAAGACCATTAGGTATTGATGGAAGAAGAGTCTTGGATGAGACGGAGACATTGCTTCAAAGGCTGATGTACATGCACCGAACAACATATGTGCATGTGAACCTAGTGATTGATGCTTTGCAACAGCGGTCTCGAGGCGGCAGCCCTCGAGGACTTCTATTTTAGTGGTGCTATTCGAGTCTCGAGTCTCGATATCTAGGGTGAAAACCCTAGGTCTAACCTTCATTGGTTATACCAGGCAGTAGGATTATCCTTGTTCAAGGCATTGTCTGGATTATTTGGATTTTCTCTTTGTTGAAAACCTACAACCTTTGATTGGGCGACGATGATGTTGTTCATAATTTCCTTCTTGGAGGCGTCGCCTTTTGGGGAACCTCTTCCGCTGTGTTGTATTTTGGGTTTGGCTCCTACGAGTGATTGATCACTTTGGCAGGGTCTATGTTTTCTTTATTCTTCTTTTTTTCCTTTTTAGATTTGTCCATCCTTGATGTCTCAACTAGCTCTTAACATTATGTTGGTGTAGATGCTTGGTATAGTAGGTATTTTCTTGGTAATATTATATTTCTTTTGTTGAAAAAATGACCTAATCGAAAAATATGGGATACTCGTATTGTGTCCTCTTCATAAAAGTAACCTTGTACTTATTTCATAAAAATAAACTTGCATATTTTCCGGTCGTTGCAACATAACCTCCATATGTGCAATATTTTCAACAAGCATATCGAATTCTTTTCAAAAGATCGCACCTTTTTGGTTGGGACAAAGAAAAAAGACTGAATGGTTTTTTAGACAGAATGAATGAAGGCCTTGTGAACAAAAAACCCTAATACTATCTCTCGTTCTAAAATGTAAACATTTTTAAAAGTTGTTTACATTTTGGAACGGAGGTAGTAACATGGAAGGCTGAGGAAAAATTGCAATCCTTCTTCCTAGAAAGATACTACTTCCATTCACAATAATTTCGTGTTCTGGGTTTAGATGAAGTCAAAATTTATAAGGTTTAACCAATATTTAGAAAAAATTATTAATATCTACAATGTAAAACTTATACTAGTTTGGAATCATCATATATATATTCGTTCATATTATACGCATCTAAATATGTTTTCATTCTATATATTTTTATATATTTGGTTAAACATGATAAAGTTTGACTTTGACTAAAATTTAAACGTGAAGTAAATAAAAATGGAGTATGTACCAGATACAATAGGGAGCACAGAGCCATGTGCCCCCTGTTTGTCTCTGTGGGACACGTCATGCATATACGTCCATGTCACTTTGGATTCACCCCAAGTTCATGAAATGCTGCCACGCTGACTTCTTCTTCCTGACTATGGTGCTGTTGCCCCCAGTTGGTGCCAATGTTCACTCACCCTCGACAGAATTTGGGCGTGCCTGTGCACCCACGCATGCATGCAGTTGCAGCCTTGGGTTGCGTTGGGATCGTTGTCCTCCACCACCCCGCACAGGAAGCTGTCTTTCTGTGCGCGCTCGCCTGCTTGTTTCGTGCTAACATTTTTATATTAAGTTTTCAAAAATAATACTCTCTGTATCTTAAAATAGATATCACGGATTTGTTAAAATTTAAGATGAATCTAAACATCATTTAGAATATAAATTTATTTAAATTTTGACAAACCTACGATATCTAATTTGGGACAGAAAAAATATATAGTTTTAAAAATTTATAAAAATTGTATAGCCTCGGTTTGGCCTAAGCCGACGACACTAATCGGTTTGGACCAAACCAATATGTATTAATTGGTTTGACCCAACCCGATTATGAAAAAGGGGTATATGTTAAAGCCTTTTTAGTACTTGTTGGTTTGGACCAAACGGATTAGTACTTTTGGTTTGAGCCAACTAGTACTAGTTAGTTGGCCGAGTGCATGTCGGCTTAGGCCAAACCGAGGCAGTCCTAGTTTTAGAATTTTTATAAGATGTTTATTATTTCTGAAAATTTAATAAAAAATATATTATTTGAAAAAAACTTGTTTTGATCATCTGAACATTTTAACTAAATATGTTATCATATTCCTAGTATTTGAGTGGAGATTTTTGGCTCCCGGGCTCCAGTGGCCTTGCTATTTTAAAATTATATTTGTGAGTTCTAGAAAATATTATAAAATATCTGGATGTAGTCCATGATTTATCCAACAAATGTGCAAAATATCAATTTCAAATAGTTTGTATTCTGAGTTGTACAAAATGACAAGAGTGTAGATCTGTGCAAGTATATTTTCATATACCCAAATTTTATCAGATTTCTCATTTTTGTGTAGTCCAAAATACGAAGAATTTCACGTCATAGTTTTGCATACTTGTGGGATACAACATTGTTTATGCCCAGATTTTTTTTTGCATGTGTTTATGTCCAGAATTTTTTCCATATATTTTTTAAACCTGTAAAATATGGTTTTTAATTATTTTTTTAAACAAAGAGTGCACCCGTGCTCGGGAGCCAAAGACACTTTCGGCTAGTATTTCCACTACACTTTTAGGAAAACATACGTAGAAAGTTCGAACCCAAGCAGGCAAATGTAGGAAAAAAAACTGTGCCTGCAAGTGCCGCTGAGCTGAGATGAAATGATCAGTCCAATGCAAAACTTGATTACGGCCTCTTGTGTTGTCAATGCAAAACTCGCCATCTCGTGCGTCTCTGCTCCCTCCGTATGAGTGTGGGAGGGGAGGAGCTCCATGACTCGCTGCCGCGCTGCAGGGGAGAGCCCAACCAACCAACGTCCAGCTCTCCCAGCTGAGCTGAGCCAGCCCATGTGTGTCAGTGTTGCTGCGGACAGCGGACGGATCGATAGTGGTTGCTGCCAAGGCAAGCCATCAGAGCTCAGTCCCATGTTCTTGGCATCAGAGGTTCAGAACACCATCACCAAGTTTCTAATTTTCTCCAACCATTTATTGCATTGCTTCTTCACTTTTGGGCTGGATCAGACTGCCACCAGGAAATCATTTACTTACCTTTGGGGAACAAATTCGGTAATGTCGTAACCATCGTGCTATGAATATGATCTGCAGAACTCTACCGAACAACTTGCCTTGCTTGCAGATAGCACCGTGTAACCATCGTGCCGTGGAAGTGTTAGGGCATCTCCACTCGTAACCCCCCGTACGGGCTCCGGTGCGGTCCATTTTCTGTCCGTATGGAGGGCGCCGGCGCGATCCACGTAACAAAATTTATTTTTTTTAAATTTAGAAGAAATTTAGAGAAATAGTTCAAACTTCAACGAACAGTTCAAACTTAACAAAAATTTAAAAAAACAAAAAAAAACGCCATCTAATGGCGGCCACAGCCAATCCCGAGCCGGCGGTACATCGTCGCGGCGTAGTCGAACATGCCGTCGTCGTCGTCGTCATCGCTGGACGGCTCGTCCTTCGCCGGCGGCAGGCGGCTGCACCCCTCACCGCTGGTCCTGCGCGCCGACCGCGTGGAAGGACCAGCCGCCTCGCCGCTGGCGCGCTGCTCGCTTCTCCGCCGCCAGCCCCGCGGACCAATCGGCGGGCGAACTCGTCGGTGGCGGCAGGACGTCGTTGAAGGATGCCGCTTCAGCATCTCTCGACCCGGAAATTCTTCCTGGTCTCGCCGTCGCCACCGGAGCGCCGCTTTGTACTCGGCGGTGGCGCCCACTCTTCTTGGCTCGGGCTTGGGCCTGTCCAAGCGAGGCGGCGAGGGAGACGCGCTGACGGGTAGCGGCGCCCATAGCGCCCGCGCTCGCCGACGTGGAGCGAGGCGCTAACCCGTTGGCCGCCGCGCCGTCGTAGCCGTCGTAGCGCGCCATCGCAGAGAGAGAGGGAGAAGAGGACGACGTTTGGGGGAGGAGATGGTGGAGCTCGCCGTCGAGGTAATGCGCGTGCGGCGGCAATGAAAACCGCCGCGGGTTTTTATACTGGGGAGGAGGGGGAGGCGAGCGGTGGGCATTAACGCCGCCCTGCCCCTTTGACGGGACGCGTCGGCTGCACCGCCCGCTGCCGTTAGCTGGGAAGGCTGCGGCGAGCAGCGCCATTACTCAGCGCTGGCGCTGATGGCGAGGAAGAACGCCTCTACGCGGCTGCCACGCGGGCTAACTTTGACCGGGGCGGTTTGGCGCGCGCTCCCGCCTAATCTTCCCGCCACCCGCCCTGCCACGCGTCCATCCGGCGCCCCCGCTCGCCTCCCTGTACATTGGGTTTGGCCCCCCGGCCGCCGGGTAAATAACTGGACCGCGCCGACGCCAAAAACAAAATGGGACGCGCGGCTAGGCTCGAAATTTCGCGCCGGCGTCCTCCAAAATGCTATGGGGCCCTTTGAGGCCCCCGAGTGGAGATGCTCTTACATGGATTCTAAAAAGGATGCAGTCACTCGGAAAGTGTCTCCGGCTCCCGAGTTCCAATGTTCAATTTATTTTTAAATTCAAAGATAATATCTGTAAGTTTTAGAAAAATCAAAAATTAATTCTGGATATAGTCAATGTTGCATTCCACAAGCATGCAAAAAATCACAACATGAAACTCTTTATATTTTGGGCTACACAAAAATTACAAAATCTAATAAAATTTAGGGATTTGAAAATATGCATGGACAGCTCCACACTTTTGTTTGAAAATATGAATCAAACAAGTTCTACGGGAAGTTCTCCATCGGATCTCAATTCTACGCAAATCATGTTAAAATCCCACGAATCAAAAGAACCCTGAGATTACCGAAGACCCTAAGGATTGTTGTTAAGGATAGCAATGGGTAGTGTATTTGTAGGGTAGGCCAATACAATACCGGTACCCATCTGATCAATGTGTACAAAAATCTACTCATACTATCTGCAGGTATAAATCTTTACTCATAAGCACATAAGCACACCCGATAAGTACCCGTACCCATTGGGTACCCGGCGGTAGATTGAATGGTACACAAGTTAGTCATAATTTTACATTCATCAACAACATATTTAATTTTTTATCTAAGCTAAATAATAGGTAGATAAATGCATGGCAATTATCAAAGTTTAGAAACCAGGCTACAGCCCATATAAATCTACATGCAAGGTCCACACATATCAGTTTGAACGGGTAGGCATGGCTATACCCACATATATAAGACTATACCTATGCCCTAAACATGACTTAATGGGTAGGACACGGATATACATATGGTATAAAAGTATGCTCGTATTCTGCCCATATGGGTGAACGCGTACCCATGGGTAACATTATTGCCATCCTCATTTGTTGCTTTAGCTCGACTCTTTATGGTTCTAGCAAGAGATTAAACCGCGTAAAATTTTGTGATGTCTTGCATGCAATATTCTATCTTCCTACACTTTTAGAATAAAAATTTGTGCGATTTTATGCACCTTATTTCTAAGAAGAACTTATCAGGTAACTTAATCGTATTTAGAGAAACCACCTTAAATATGTAGTTTCAACATCTTCTTATTGTTAAAATGGAGGGATCACGAGTTGATCCGTAGAAGGCATTAAAGCATATGAATGATCTGAAAGTACTGTAGTTGCATTGTACCCAGCTACTCAACCTCGAAGGTCATTCAAAGAAGATCATGTGCACTATGTTTTAGCAGTAATTAAACGCACTTGAACATTTGTACTACTCCGTACTTGCCTGATAGGCCTTTAGCCAATGGAGATCGTGCTCGGTGTGGTTTACCTCGGCCAAATAGTACAAGGACAGACACATCACAGTATCACACATTGCCATAGCAGTGTACTCAGCTGCAGGCAACCGAGACTGGTGGCATAACCATAAACCTCAAAAAATCGAGAGACCCGTGCCGTGCAGTAAAACAGTAGTACCGCATCTTGTTCAGTAATACTAGAAACAGTACTACATGGATGTAGGAAACTCCAAATTTGTCCAGCTGGACGTGAGTCAGCAACTGATGCAAACTTTATTTTCTTTGATAAACAACGATTTATTACTTAAAAAGTCTAATCATTACACCTAATCACTGCATAATCAGGATGTACATAGCAATATGTCCACGTACAAAGAAAAAATAAAATACAAGTTATCTTGAAAAAAAAATCACCTAAAGTGATGGAACTCCAAGCCGTAGATCATATTGCCATCCATGTTAAATAAAGTACCATTCCCGTGTCCTTCAAATGTGTACACACTTCTGTAAATGGATCACAAAGTTTGTACATCTAGGAATATGAAAACACCAAACTATATAATAGTATGCTGGATTATAAGAAAAAGCAATTTTCGTATGAGATTAATTACAGAAATCAACATCATGTAAGCACTAACAGATCTAAACATATACAGCCAAACAAGCATATGTAGTAGATCTATAAATCTAGCAAGAATTAGTGCATACAAAGAGAGGAGTAGCACAAACAAATTGACCGGGAAGGTCATCACCGCAACAGTAGTCTGGTCTTTGTCTATGTCGCTCATGGTGCTGTTGAGGCCGTCGGTTGACGAAGAAGAATACATAAACGAAGACGAGCAGTCACGCCGAGACGCTCCCCAAAAACTTTTTTGCCTGTCTACCGGTGCGGGATCTCGACGGACGGGCTTTGGAGGCCTGCTCTCTAGGACGACATTGCATGAAGTTGCCGGGTTAGGGAGACCTAGAGGGCAGTGTAGCAAGAGTAACAAGGCGAGAGAGGCAGAGAAAGAACAAGTTACTTCTAGATCGGTTCTATCTCTCTCTATAGCCTCGTAGGTAGGTGAGCCGACTAAGTCTACACAGGGTGGAAGATGGGGACACACGTCAAACATGCACACGAATGTTAACACGAACCCAACAGCTGGTGCACCATGCAAAAAATTAGTTTTCCACAAAATATGTTTCTAACTCGAACTCGATGCACAAAAAACGCGTCGTGCGTGTGGGCAAGACGGGCAACGGTGGAGGAGGAGGAGTGCGTGTATACTCCTTTTCTCCTCATTCACTTAGTTGGAGTGTAACAACTCACCTTATAAACAGGTTCAAATCTCTCTTCCAACTAGCAATGTGGGACTAAATTTTGCATCCCACATAGCTCGCAAGCTGCCGACCGGATAATCCAACCCTCACCTTGGGCCGGATAATCCGGCCCCTAGGAGACAAGCAAGGGCTGGCTCGGCGCGTCGCTCTGACTGGGGGCGGTTTATTTGCCAGATAATCCGAGTCTGGGGCGGAGTTTTCCCCAGGCCGGATAATCCGGCCCTCACTTGGGCCAGATAATCCGGCCCCCAAAGGCTCCAATGGCTCAGTTGGGACAGGGGGTATAAAAGCCCCTTCACCCCCTTCGGTCAGAACTTCTTGATTCATTCGAAAAAGACCAGACCTGTTGCAAGAGCTCTCTCTAGATCTCCCACTTCAACCACCCGAAGGCTTCAATCTTTGGGGGAATTGAAGGAGGAGACAACCTATATTGTCACCACGAATCAAGCGGATCAACTCCTCACCATTCACTTGGAGAAATCCCCGATCTAGTATTCTTGTTAATATTTAGATCTTGTGTTTTGTTATTGATAACTTGTTCTTGTGACAGCTTGTTGTCATTACGGGAGCCTCCACTTTGGTTGTGGAGTTGTGCCCCGCTAGTTGTGTAAAGGAGCCAGTTCCCGCCTCGAAGGGTTCCTATAGTGGAAAGGTGGATCAGGCCTTTGGTGGCGGGATCCATCGGAGAACGGGGTGAGGCCTATTGTGGTGTGGTGGTCTTAGTACCACCCATCCCTCCAACACAGATGTACTTCCCTTAACAAGGAAGGAAATGTGGTAAAACAAATCCTGTGTCTCCGCGTGCTCCACTACGGTTTACTCGTTCCTCTATCTCACTCGCATTTACTCGCTAGTAGTTAGGTTTGCATATAGGGAAATTCTACATAATAGTATATTTAGAGAATTTACCTTTTGTGTCAAGCCTAAAATTGAAAAATCATTAAAATTTGAAGTAGCACCTATTCACCTCCCCTCTAGGTGCCCATACGATCCATTTCAATTGGTATCAGAGCCCCGACTCTTTATTCGGGCTTAACCGCCTAAAAGAAGTATGGGTACTAAGGAAAATGGGTATGAGGCTGTGGAGAAGGTCACAATGGATGACCTCAAGTCATTGGAAACAACCTTGTTGAAATCCTTTGAGACCAAGATGGAAGAGATGCAGCAAATCATTGCTCGCCTCACATCATCTACATCCCCATCTCCATCTTCCTCTGAGGCCACCACTCCTCTATCTAAGGATAAGGCTCACGCCGAATCTAAGGAAGATGAAGTGGTAGGTAAAAAACATAATGGTTTTGCCTCCAAGAAGGGAAGTGGTAAGGAGGACTATAGTGAGGTTCCTCATCTATATTCTCTCGACCCACCTATCCCTCATCCTCATATAAACAGTAGGGGTGATCCACCCAAGCTTACTGCATCTTCATTTAATCAATGGCAGTTCTTAATGAAATATCATGTATTCAGTTTGTCTATTGAGCTTTGGAGGATTATCGAAGATGGTCTTCATATTGGAGACCCCACCAACTTGACTAGGAGAGAAGTTGTGGATAGTCAACTAAATGCAACGACTCTCCACATGATTCAGCTCGGAGTGGGTCCCAAGGACATGCCCCACATTGAGCACTTCAACACCGCCAAAGAAGCTTGGGATGCACTCACTGACCTATTTATTGGAAATGAAAGCATGAGAAGAAATAGGTATGATGCCCTTAGCAATGAAGCTGAAGGATTCTACATGTTGGATGGTGAAGACCATGAAGATATGTATAGAAGGCTCAAGGGCATTGCAACAACATTTAGAAAGCATGGAGCCACTCACATTGATGATGCTTGGATAAAAAGGAAATATGTGAGTGCTCTAATGCCATTTGAGCCAAACGGACTTGAAGAGCTTGCAAGGTAGACACAACTACCATCAAATGACTTCCAATGAAGTCATGAAAGAAATGGCGTCATTCAAGGTTGCAGCTAAGAACGCTGAAGATGCCCGTACTCGGGCTATTGGAATGCAAAAAGGAGTCAATGTTGCTCTAAAGGCAAATGTTGTTGAACAAGATGAGGATGAAATAGGATACGAGGGTGTCTCCATGGGCTGTCCCGAGGAAGTCAAGCGTGCTCATGGTGAGTACATGGCTTTCTATACAAGGAATTTTTGGAAGGATCTAGCCAAGGCCAAGTCGGAACTCGAGCGCAAGAATGGGTCAAGTGGAAGAAGAGAGAATGGCCCAAAACTGAGAACATGCTACAATTACGGAGATAGGTTACACTTTGTGGCTGAATGCCCATATCAAAATAGAGAAGACAATGGTGGCAGGCTCATCCTTAAAGAAAAGTCCAAGGCACCTCGAAAGAAGCCATTTATCAAAAAGAATGGTCCTTACAAGAAGCAACCCAAGATTGTCTTGGTGGCACAAGAAGAATATTCCTCTGCAAGTGAAGACGAAGAGGATGAAGATAGTTCTCATGAGGTGTATGCTAAGCCACTACATCTACCCCGTCATCACTCTTCGACTCTCCAAACGAAAACGTCATCAACAACAACGTCACTTGCCTTATGGCAAGAGGGTCCGAGGTATCATCTTATATTTCTTCATTTCCTAAGACTAACATAAATATGGATATGGATGATCATACTAGTCTTAAGATAAAAGAAGAAGTTATTGCTTTGGACAATTTTTTCACTAACTTGCAAGGTGAGCATAAACTTCATTTTGATGCTCTTATGAGTCAACTTGCTCATTCCAAAGCTCTTCTCAAAGAAAAAGGTAGAATTGAAAGAGAAGACGCCTTGGAGATAGCCTCCTTGAAGAATGCCTTAGAAGAAGAAGAGGAAGCTCGAGTATCCTTGGAGGAGAAACTCGAGTCAATTGAGGAATCCCATGAAGAGGTTGTTGCCTAGCTCATGAAAGAACGTGACAATGCTCTTGCTAAGGTAAAGAAACTAAAGAAAGAAAAGGTTAAATTTTGGGATGCTCATGCTAGACTCTCAGAGAAGTTTGAGAAACTTGACATTGCTCACAAGGCATTGGAGAGTGAACATTCTACTCTAAATGAGTCTCGTGATCAGCTCCAAACTCAATTGGACAAGTATGATATGCCCATCAGCTCCACTCTATCTTGTGGACATGAAGACATTGTTGAGGAAAATGCAAGGCTAAAAGAAGAACTTGTAAAGGGATCTCAACATAAAGATAAAGAAGGCCTAGATGAGGTGCTTAGCAAACAAAGGACAAACAATGGGAAAGAAGGTCTTGGTTCTGTCCCCAAGACAAAGAAGAAGAAGAACAGGAACAAGAACAAGAAGAAGAGCAAAACTGCTCAACCAAATACAAGCACCACCTCTAATGACAAGACTAACTATGATGGTTTTGTAGGGGCTAATAATCCTAACTATGGTTATATTGTGATTATTATGGTGATGTTTATGCTAGTTATGTAGGTCCTTATGATAGTTACAATTCTTGGTCTATTTGGGTTCCCAAGACCCTTGTCACTAACATGAGAGGACCCATTGAAAAATGGGTACCTAAAACCAAGAAGTAACTTTCTTGCAGGGCTATGCTTCCGTTGGGTCTAAATGGGCACTGGATACCAGGTGCACTAGTCATATGACCGAAAGCAAGGAGATCATCTCGGAGATGCGGCCAAACCATGATCACATAACCGTCTCCTATGGTGACAAATCAAAATCTGAGGTATTGGGTCTTGGGAAAGTTGTGGTTGCTCACGATGTCTCTCTCGTGGACGTCATGCTTGTTGAGACCCTCGGTTACAATTTACTTTTAGTTCGTGCCCTTGGTAAGATGGGCTTTGCAGTTTTTATTGATGCTGATTTGGTGGTACTCTTGTGGAGCAAGTATCTAAAGGTCGCTTTCGTGGGATATGTCGAAAATGACCTATACGTTGTGGACTTTTCAGGAAAAACCACTACAGGCCCGATGTGTCTTTTCGGAAAGGCCGACACAGGTTGGCTATGGCATCACCGACTAGCCCATGTCAATATGAGAACTTTGCAAAGTCTCCACAAGGGTGGCCACATCCTTGGACTAAAAGAAAATGTTTCCTGTGCCAAAGATCGTGTTTGTAGGTCTTGTGTTGAAGGAAAAATGCATGATTCTCTCCATCGAAGGAAGACCATTATTTCATCAAAGAGGATTTTAGAGCTCCTCCACGTGGATCTCTTTGGTCCTCCATCTCATGCAAGTCTCGGTGGATACCAGGTGCACTAGTCTCGATTGTTGATGATTACTCAAGATACACATGGGTCTATTTCTTCAAGTTGAAGAGCGAGACTCAACAAACGGTCATCGAATTCACAAATGAAGTTCAACATCAACACAATGTCCCTATATTGGCAATAAGAAGTGATAACGGCTCCGAATTCAAGAACTACACCTTAAATGAATTTCTAAGTGAAGAGGGGATAAGACATCAATATTCCACTGCGTACACCCCTCAACAAAATGGTGTTGTCGAGAGGAAGAACCGGACCTTAATGGATATGGCCAGATCTATGCTAGCTGAATTTAAGTCTCCTTATAACTTCTGGGCTGAAGCAATCTCTAAGGCGTGCCATTCATCCAACCGGCTCTATCTCCGTAAAATCTTGGACAAGACTCCTTATGAAATACTTACCGGTAACAAGCCAAACATCTCATACTTCCGGGTATTTGGTTGTAAGTGTTTCTTTCTCATTAAAGGAGTTTGTTTATCTAAATTTGAGTCTAAGGCTTTAGAAGGCATTTTTGTTGGTTATGGTGCCGAATCCCACACTTATAGAGTCTACAATAAGCTCTCCGGAACTGTTGTAGAATCTTGTAGTGTGGTGTTCGAGGAAAATGATGGCTCCCGTGTGGGCCAAGTTGATGTTTGTGATGCAGATGTTGAAATGCCCTAAGATGCCATAAGAAGAATGGGCGTGGGATTTTTCTGCCCCATTGGGGAACCCCTTATGGCGGATCGGGAAGGACAATGCTCTACTCAAGTGGAGCCCTCATCGACACAAGCTCAACATGCTCCAACCATTGGAGAAACTTCTACACCAACCACACAACATGCTGAAGATCAAAATGCTCCTGAAAGCTCCAGGCCGGATTATCCGGTGGACACCGGATTATCCGACCAACCCTCCTCAGCTGACCGAAATGATCAACCTATCGAAGAAACTATTGCAAGTCCCAGGCCGGATTTTCTGGCCGACCCCGGATTATCTGGCCACTCTCTAGTTCGAGTAAGATCCAGTCCAGCACGTGAAGATGTTTCAGGTTCTCCCAGGCCGGATTATCCGGCCTCACCCTCGGCCGGATTGTCCGACCCTGAAACTCCTGAAGAGCAGCAACCTCTTGTTATGGATGTTGATCAACATCAAGGGCAAGGTTCATCATCTTCTACTATTGCTAATCAAGCTACAGATCAAGGCCAAGCCAATGATTCCAACGAAGACTCAAATGATGAAGTTATTTCCCAAGAGACAACAAGCTAATTGAGCTTCGTCGCAAAGCTCGTGCAGATAGGAACCTTGAGTTAAGGGGTCACACTCTTGACAAAGTTGTAGGTGATCTTCGACGAAGGGTATCCACAAGAAGGGAGTTGGCAAGCTTCGGAGAGCATCAAGCTCACATCTCAATGGTGGAACCCAAGAAAGTGTTTGAAGATCTTGAAGATCCATACTGGGTTGTTGCTATGCATGAAGAGTTGAATAACTTTGATCATAACAAGGTTTGGAAATTAGTAGAGAAGCCCAAGGATTGCTGCAATGTTATTGGCACAAAATGGATATTTAAAAACAAGCAAGATGAGAATGGCATTGTTGTGAGGAACAAGGCAAGACTCGTGGCATAAGGCTATTCCCAAGTTGAGGGCATTGACTTCGGCGAGACTTACGCTCCTGTGGCTCGTCTTGAGTCCATCCGTATCCTTCTTGCTTATGCTGCTCATAATAATTTTAAATTACAGCAAATGGATGTTAAGAGTGCTTTTCTTAATGGTCCTCTACATGAGTTGGTATATGTAAAGCAACCTCTGGGATTTAAGGAACCTAACTTCCCGAACCATGTCTACAAACTCGATAAGGCACTCTATGGCCTTAAACAAGCCCCCACATGCCTGGTATGAGCACCTTAAAGAGCTTTTGTTAGACCGTGGCTTCGAAGTTGGGCAAATCGATCCCACTCTTTTTACTAAGAAGGTTAAGGTGGAGCTCTTCGTATGCCAACTATATGTAGACGACATTATCTTTTTCTCTACTAATAAAGTTTTTAATGATGAATTTTCAAAGCTTATGACTAACAGGTTTGAGATGTCTATGATGGGGGAGTTACGGTTCTTTCTTGGATTCGAGATCAAACAACTTAGAGAACAAACCTTCATCAATCAAGCCAAATACATCCAAGACATGCTCAAGAGATTCAAGATGACATATCTTAAAGGCGTCGCCACTCCGATGCAAACAAAATGTCACCTTGAACTTAATCCCAATGGTAAAGATGTGGACCAAAAGGTATACTGGTCCATGATTGGCTCTCTGCTTTACCTCTGTGCATCTAGACCCGATATTGTGATGAGTGTAGGTGTGTGTGCAAGGTATCAAGCAGCTCCTAAAGAAAGCCACTTAGTGGCGGTCAAGAGGATCTTCCGATATTTGGTTCATTCCCCTAATTTTGGTCTATGGTATCCCAAGGGATCCAATTTCTCTCTATGTGGTTATACTGATTCAGATTGGGCTGGTGATAAGGATGATCGGAAATCAACTTCTGGAGCTTATCAGTTCTTGGGAAGGTCTCTAGTATGTTGGTCTTCTAAAAAGCAGAATTGTATATCTCTCTCCACCGCCGAAGATGAATATGTTGCTGCTAGTGCCTGTACTCAGTTGTTATGGACGAGGCAAACTTTAAAGGAATATGGTGTCAATTGTGACAAAGTGCCTCTTTTATAATGAAAGTGCAATCAAAATTGCGTACAATCTAGTACATCACACAAGGACGAAGCATATTGAGATTCGGAATCATTTTATTCATGACCATGTGGCTCGAGGCGATATTGATCTATCCTTTGTAAGCACGAAGAACCAACTTGTTGATATCTTCACGAAGCCTCTTGATGAATCAAGGTTTTGTTTCTTCAGGAATGAGCTAAATATCGTTGATTCAAGGAGCTTGTCTTGATTACCCATGCACTCACTCTTACATCTCAGTCTTATTTGGTCTAGGGGTGGGCATGGATATAGGGGAGTGTGGTCCTAATTGATTGGGCTAACCCTCCCCCTATAATGCTGAAAGCAAGTCAAATCATTTATCTTTATATCATTCTATGATATGTGAGCTTATTGATGAGTATTGGTCATGAACCCAAGATATATCTTCGCGGTGTCATACCATGCACCTCCTACAAGGTGGCCTCGGTCACCGCCCTCTTCCATGAGAAGCGTTGGATTTATGTGGATCTTTTTGGTTGTTTTTCTCATCTCATGTTCTTATGGGAATCACACTCAATTTTGGCCTTTAGTTGATTTGATTCTTGCAATTTTGAGTGCGTAGTACCATCTCAGTTTGGTTCTCTTAATCCCAAGCCTTTCTCTACCCCTAAGCCATCTCAGTTTGATTCTTGCACGTCCAGTGCCTCCTATTGCTCGTGAGATCAAGCAACTGAATTAGTTCCATGATACATTGCAAATGTATCTATAATTTTTAATGTTCCATGCTTGGTTTTATCCACTTTCTTGTGTTTTGTTCCAACTTTGGATTACTTTTCATATGATTTCTTGGACTAACCTATTAACAAGATGCCACAGTGCCAGTTGCCCGTTTTCTGCTGTTTTTGGTTCCAGGAAGTTAGAAAATGAATATTCTCAGAATTGGACGGGACAAAAGCCAAAGTTACTATTTTCCCAGAAGACTCACAGAGCCAGAAGGAGAGTCAGAGAGGGGCCACAGGGTGGCCACACCACTCCATGGCACGGGTCCACCTAGGCCGCGCCAGGGCATGGTGTGGCCCCCCTGGCCGCCCACCAACCTTGCCCTCTGGCCTATAAGAAGCCTCCCGAAGCCAAAACCCTAAATCATCAAGCCTCTAGCCACAAAAAGTTCCGCAGCGCTGCCGCCACCGAAGGAGATATTCGGGGGACAGAAAGTCTTTGTTCCGGCACCCTGCCGGGACGGGGAAGTGCCCCCGGAGCCATCTCCATCAATCTCGACCGCCATCTCCATCACCATTGATGATTCCCATGATGAGGAGGGAGTAGTTCTCTCTTGAGGCTAAGGGTTCTACCGGTAGCTATGTGTTCATCTCTCTCTCTATGCATGATCTTATTGAGATCATGAGCTTGTAATCTATAGATCTACCTTGCTACTCAAGTGCTTAATAGATCTCTGCTCTCCCCATGTGTGTGAAAGTGACAGCGTGCACACCATGGTGGCACTTAGGCTAGAGATTACAAATACTTGTTATGAGTTATATTTGGAGTTGGATGTCTTTATGAAATTGTGGTGTTTGTTGGACCATCTAGTACTCAAGGTGATAGTGTGGGGTTTTCTAGATGGGAAAGGCTTACTTTGAGGTGTGCTGTTATAGCCCTACCATGGATTAGAGTGTCCAACCGGAGAGTAGTTAAGAGTAGTATCATGAAGAGAATATATTTATATGAGAGTGTTCACTAGTGAAAGTATGATCCCTAGGCCTTGTTTCTAAGCATTGAAACACCGTTTGCAATTAGATCTGTTACATGTTTGCTTGCTTTCTTCTTTATTTCAGTTTGCCTTTAGTCTTTTCCCACGTCAACTACACGCCATCAAGTTATTTTCTATCACCGTTACCACTTATAATTATCTATACCACTTGTATTTCACTATCTCTTCGCCGAACTAGTGCACCTATACACCTGACAAGTGTATTGGGTGTGTTGGGGACACAAGAGACTTCTTGTATCTTGATTGCAGGGTTGCTTGAGAGGGGATACCTTTGACCACTTCCTCCCTGAGTTCGATAAACCTTGGGTGATCTACTTAAGGGAAAACTTGCTGCTGTTCTACAAACCTCTGCACTTGGAGGCCTAACAACTGTCTACAAGAATAGAAGTGCGTAGACATCAAGCTATTTTCTGGCGCCATTGCCGGGGAGGTAAGGTAAAAGGTATTCACACCGGAGGATTAAAGAAGAAGAACCTTCCACGGCAAACGCCTATTTTCTGGTGTGAGTGCTCGAAGTTATTTCCTTTAGATTCTGCAATTTTGTCTTTTTGTTTCTTGTTTTCACTAGTTAGGCTTAATGGAAAACAACAAAAAAATTAGAGAGCTTTATAGTATTTATCTTGAGTTAGGACATGAAGTGTTTGAAGAGAAAATTAAAAAACCTATGGAACTTTATTTGCATACTAATAGCAATGTTATTAGTATGAATTCTTTGAACACCATTATTGCTAATGCTATGGAAAAGTCTAAGCTTGGGGAAGTTGGTTTTGATGAGCATGATATTTTTAGTCCCCCAAGCATGGAGGAGAAAATTTATTTTGATGATACTATGCCTCCAATATATGATGATTACAATGATGAATATGATATTTTCAGTCCACCTACTATTGATGAGAAAATTAATTATGATTACAATATGCCTCCTATATTTGATGATTATGGTGATGAGAATAATAATGATAGCTATTTTGTTGAATTTGCTCCCACTATAATTAATAAGAATGGCTATGCTTATGTGGAGAGTATTAATTCTTTTATGCATGTGGCTCATGATAAGAATGTTTCTTGTGATAGTTATATTGTTAATTTTATTCATGTTGCTACTGAAGGTTATTATGAGAGAGGGAAACATGGTTTTATGTGTCTCAACAATATTAAGTTTCCCCTCTTTATGTTGAAATTTTTGAAGCTGCACTTGTTTTGCTTTCCTATGCTTGTTACTTTGTGCTTTCATGACTTGTTTCTTTACAAGATTCCTATGCATAGGAAGTGGGTTAGACTTAAATGTGCTTTGAATTTGCTTCTTGATGCTCTCTTTTACTTCAATTCATATTTCCTATGTGAGCATCTTCTCAAACTATCATGCCTAACTTAAAGGCCCTAAAGAAAAGTACTTATTGGGAGATAACCCAAAAGTTTTAGATGAGTCTTGGAAGTTATTACCTTAGTAATAACCTCTCCTTATCCTTTTTATTTGTTTTTTGTGCCAAGAGTAACCTCTAATGAGAGTGAAGTAATGATTGGGAAAGTTGCTGTTCCGAAAAAGATTCTTGCGCTTCACCGTAAAAATTCCTGAGAGAGCTCTGTATGTCGGATTGAGCTGTAATATTTTGTGCTTCTGCCCCAGGTTGTTATCTAACTTTCATCAATTCAACACTTTTTTATTTGAGCAACATAAGGTCTTCGAAAAAATTCGTCTTTACCTGCTGGTCTGTTTTGACAGATTTCTGCCATTTTCTGCATTTGCTTCTTGTGGGTTGCTTTTTGAGTTCTTTTGGGGAATTGAGCTTTTTGAAGGAAGTGATACAGTAGCTAGTGTTCTAATGGAAGTTTATTTGGTGTTAGAACTGAACCTTAAGACTTATTTATCTTAAGTGCACTAATGTTGCTAATGAGATTGTGTGAAGTTTTTTATGAAGGAAAATTTTTAGGTGTATGGAAGGAATGAGTAATGAGATAAAGGATGGACTAAAGCTCAAGCTTGGGGATGCCACGCATGTCACCCCAAGAAATATCCAAGAAGTGCAAGCGTCAAAGCTTGGGGAAGCCCAAGGCATCCCCTTCTTCATCAATAAAAATCCCAGGTTTCTTCCAAACACTTCATTTTTATTGTTTCATGCACAGTTGTGTTGTTCTTGGAGCGTCTTCTTTTTCGTTTTCGTTTGCTTGGTTTGCTTAGTTTGCTGAATAAATTGGTTGGACCCCCTCTTTTATACATTGCTTTGCAAGTGGTTTGGTTTGGTTTGGTTTGGAAAAGAGTAGGAAAGTTCTTACTTTTGTGGTAAAAAGAGCTCGTTTTTGACTGTGGCCTAAGCTTTGTCATGCCATGCTTGATATTGTTTTGGCTTTATGCTTAGTATTATTTGCTGTAGCATGAATTGTTATAAACAATTGAGATTGCTTAATGTGCCTTGGATGAATCATGCGTTGTTTTAGCATATTAAAGCATAGTATAGTGGTATTCTCCTTTGATGCTTTATTTGGGTTGACTTGGCACATGCTCATACCATGTTATGACTATCCAAAGTCACCATAGCCTTTATGATCCTTTAGTTTTCAGCTTGTAGTATCACTTTATGCTTTGATCAATGATGTTTTGTCGCTCTGCATGATTATGGCCATTATTGCTCTCTTAGTTTGTCGCTCCCAGTCTTTTGCTAGCCTCCACAACCAAGTATGAGTGCTACTCATGCATCCAACTCCTTAAACCAAGTTATTCCAAAGAGTCCACCATACCTACCTATTAGCTTATGCTATTCCAAGTATATTCATGCTTTTATTTACCTTCCAAATTAAACTTGTTATGAGAAAACTAGTGATTAAAGCTCTCACGAACTTGATGGCACACTTTACTTTACTTGCCCTTAATAAACTTGAACCATTGTGTCGTCTATGTTGTATATGCTTTCACTTATTTGTTGGGAATTAGCAGGACCATGCTTTCATGGGGAACGCTTTCAACATTGCACTTGGTACTTGTACCTAGTTGATATCATGCTCTTTTGTGTATGGATTGTTGGGTCCGCAGCATAGAAAACAAAAATTTTCCTACGATGAGAACTATACGCCAAGATCTATCTACTAGATACAGAGCAACGGGTGGACATACATCCATGGAGAACTTACCCTCGAAGACAACGAGCTTTGTTAACGAGTAGGAACTCGTGGTTGATGTAGTCATACACTTGCCGATCTCAAGATCGTGAGGAAGTCCGAGCGCCGCAACTCAGCAGCGCATCCAGTGGACACACGTTCAAGCCACCGGACAACCTCCACCTCCTCGCTCCAGCGATCCAGCGGAAGCAGCAACTCCTTCCAGACGAAATGCCACCGGGAACATGTATCTCGCTAATCCGATACCATGGGGGAATAATTCTAGAGGGGGAGAGAGATCCTTCACAAGGAGGTGTGTGGATGAAGGAGGGAATGGGTGGCCTTTTATAGGAGGAGGGGGGGTGCCCCCTCTCTCCATGGCCGGCGCATGGGGGGGTGAGCCCTCACCTCCCCCATTCATGTGGTGGTAACCCCTCCACATTAAAATGCCTCTTCACATTCCCTTTTAAAGTCTCCACTTTAAATGCATTAAGTTTCTCCAAATTTAATGCTCTCTCATTTAATAAAACTCTTTTATTAAATTTATTCAGAATTTTGTTAATTACTTTAATTAACAAACATTCACATATATCCCCTTGCAATATTTCAATATCACATGCAGAACCACTTTCTGCAATTTCACCCGAAACAATTTCCGGTTTCTATTGAAACAATTCCTACGCTTTGCAATTCTTTCGTCTGAAACATATGTGCTCCAAAATGGTGTCCGGTAACTCTTAAGTGTGCCACCCTACGGTTCGCAAATAATGCAGACATGATCGAGACCCTTCTCCGATTAATAATCAGCAGCAGGACCTGGAGATCCGTACTGACTCCTACACATTCAACGATGACTTCTGTGATCGTGAGAACCTTTAACGCTTGTAACTAAATCCCTTTGTCTCTCAATATATTACATGTCCGAGATTCGATCATCGGTATCTCCATACCTAGTTTGATCTGCATCGACATGCACTCTTTTCTCGTTCCCGTGATATAACATTCTAGTGATCACATCACTTGCTTGCAAGCTATCCTAATGTGATATCACCGAGAGGGCCCAGAGTATATCTATCTGTCATCTGGATTGACAAATTCCACTCTTGATCCATGAGCCTCAACATAACACCTCCGTAGCACTGAACCCATCTTTATAGTCACCCTGTTATGGTGTGACGTTTGATGTTATCAAGATACTCTTCCGGTGTTAGCAATTAACATGATCTCATGGTCTAAGGATAAAGATTACTTCGTATGATGTTATAGCAATATAAACACAATGACTTGATCGTAATGCTATACTTCGGATGAATGTTCATCACATCATTTCACAAATGCTGTGACCTTGTTATTAACAACATCCAATGTCCATGATGAGGAAACCTTGATCATCTTGTTAATCAACAAGCTAGTCTATAAGAGAGGCATGACTAGGAACCCTTTTTGTTTATTAAACACACATGTATTGATGTTTCCTATCAATACAATTATAGCATGCAAAATAAACATCTATCATATACAAGGAATACATAATAACAACTTTATTATTGCCTCTCAGGGCATATTTCCTTCAGTCTCCCACTTGCACTAAAGACAATAATCTAGTTTATATAGTGATAAATCTAACACCCATGGAGTTCTGGTGTTGATCATGTTTTGCCCTAGGGAGTACTTTAGTCAACAGATCTGCTACATTCAGGTCCGTGTGCACTTTACAAATCTTTATATCTCCATCCTTGACATGCTCGCGAATGGAGTGAAACCGGCGCTTAATATGCCTGGAATTCTTGTGAGACCTTGGTTCCTTGGCATTGGCTATGGCTCCATTGCTGTCACAATAGATCACCATTGGGTCCAACGCATTGGGAACCACACCCAGTTCCGTTATGAACTCCTTCATCCAAACCGCTTCCTGCACCGCTTCTGAAGCAGCAACATATTCCGCCTCCGTCGTTGATCCAGCCACCACAGGTTGTTTGGAACTCCTCCAACTAACTGCTGCTCCGTTCAAGAGAAATACGTATCCGGATTTAAGACTTAGAGTCATACGGATCGGTGTCAAAGCTAGCATCGACATAACATTTAGTTACTAGCTCTTCTTCACCTCCGTATACAAGAAACATATCCTTAGTTCTTCTCAAGTACTTAAGGATATTCTTGATCGCTATCCAGTGTTCCGAACCTAGATCAGATAGGTACCTACTAGTCAAACTAATAACATGTGCCACATCCGGTCTTGTACATAGCATGGCGTACATTATAGAGCCTATGGCTGAGGCATAGAGGATCTTATCCATTATCTCTCTTTCTTCTGCCGTAGCCGGACTTTGAGTCTTACTCAATGTCTTGCCTTGCAACATAGGTAAGAACCCCTTCTTGCTTCCGTCCATATTAAACTTCTTTAATATCTTATCAAGGTATGTACTCTATGATAGCCCAATTAGGCGTCTTGATCTATCTCTATAGATTTTAATGCCTAATATATATGAAGCTTCACCAAGGTCTTTCATCGAAAATTTGTTGTTTAGATAACTTTTAACACTATTTAAAAGATCTATATCATTTCCAATCAATAATATGTCATCCACACATAATATCAGAAATGCCACATTGCTCCCACTCACTTTCTTGTAAATACAAGCCTCTCCATAAGTATGGACAAATCCAAACTCTTTGATCACCTCATCAAAGCGGAGATTCCAACTCCGGGATGCTTGCTTCAGTCCATAGATGGATCGCTGAAGTTTGCACACCTTATCAGCATCCTTAGGATCGACAAAGCCTTAGGTTGTATCATATACAACTCTTCTTCAATATTACCATTGAGGAACGCAGTTTTGACATCCATCTGCCATATTTCATAATCGAAATATGCAGCAATTGCTAACATAATCCTAACCGACTTTAGCATCGCTATGGGAGAGAATGTCTCATCATAGTCAACTCCTTGAATTTGTCGAAACCCCTTTGTGACAAGTCGAGCTTTATAGATGGTCACATTACCATCCGCATCAGTTTTTCTTTTCAAAATCCATTTATTCTCAACGGACTTTCGATCGTGAGGTAAGTCCACCAAGGTCCAAACCTGGTTTTCGTACATGGATTCCATCTCGGATTTCATGGCTTCTAGCCATTTCTTGGAATCCAGGCTCATCATCGCTTCTTCATACAACGCAGGGTCATCTATTTCATCAATCATGAAATTCATAACAGGATTGCCGTATTGTTCAGGAGCTGCGCGTGTCCTGCTTGACCTGCGAGGTTCGGTAGTGTCCTCTTTCGGAGTTTCATGATCAATATCATTAGCTCTCTCTTCATTAGGTGAAGTCATCTCCGAAACAACTTCCGGTGCTGCGCTACTCGCCATTTCATGAAGAGAAGGTTCAATAACATCTTCGAGTTCTACCTTCCGACTACTCACAACTTTCGCGAGAAACTCCTTCTCAAGAAAGGATCCATTCTTGGCAACAAAAACCTTGCCCTCGGATCTGTGATAGAAGGTATACCCAATCGTTTCCTTAGGGTATCCTATGAAGACGCATTTTTCGCTTTGGGTTCGAGTTTATCTGGCTGAAGTTTCTTCACATAAACATTGCATCCCCAAACTTTAAGAAATGACAGCTTAGGTTTGTCTCCAAACCATAATTCATATGGTGTCGTTTCAACGGATTTAAATGGTGCCTGATTTAAAGTGAATGCAATGGTTTCCAGTGCATAACCCCAAAATGACAGTGGCAAGTCAGCCAGAGACATCATAGATCGAACCATATCCAATAAAGTACGATTACAATATTTCGACACACCATTACGTTGTGGTGTTCCGGCAGGCGTGAGTTGTGAAACTATTCCACAATTTTTCATATGTGTGCTAAACTCGTAACTAAGATACTCTCCTCCACGGTCGGACCGCAGAAATTTGATCTTTCTGTTATGATGATTTTCCTCTTCATTCTGAAATTCCTTGAACTTTTCAAAAGTTTCAGACTTATGTTTCATCAAATAGATATACCTGTATCTACTCAAATCATCCGTGAAAGTAACAAAATAACGATATCCACCTCGCGCCGACATACTCATTGGTCCACACACATCAGTATGTATGATTTCCAATAAATCTATCGCCCATTCCATTGAACCGGAAAACGGTGTTCTAGTCATCTTGCCCATAAGGCATGGCTCACATGTATCAAATGATTCAAAATCAAGTGATTCCAAAAGTCCATCAGAATGGAGTTTCTTCATGCGTTTAATGCCAATATGACCTAGACGGCAGTGCCACATATATGTAGATATATCATCATCAAGTTTAATCCTTTTAGCATCAACACAATGAATATGCATAATACTACTATCGAGATCCAATAGAAATGAACCATTCAACACATGTGCATGACCATAAAAGATATTATCTATATAAATCGAACAACCATTGTTTTCAGATTTAAAGGAATAACCACTTCACATCAAACACGATCTGGATACAATGTTCATGCTTAGTGCATGCACAAAATAACAATTATTTAGATTTATCACTAATCTCGATGGCATATGGAGAGGCAGCGTTCCGACGGCGATCTCATCAACTCTTGATCCATTGCCGACCCGCATCTTGACCTCATCCCTTGCTAGCTGTCGCTTGTTCCGCAGCCCCTGAATCGAGTTACATATATTAGCAACCGATCCCGTATCAAATACCCAGGTGCTACTGCGAGTACTAGTCAAGTACACATCAATAACATGTATATCACATATACCTTTGTTTGCCTTGTCGGCCTTCTTGTCCGCTAAATACTTGGGAAGTTGTGCTTCCAATGGCTAGTCCCCTTGCAATAGTAGCACTCGGTATCAGACTTAGGGCCAGCTCGGGGTTTCTTTTCAGGTGCGGCAACAGATTTGCTGCCCTTGTTTCCCTTCTGCTTGCCTTTCTTGTCCTTCTTGAAACCGGTGGTCTTATTGATCATCAACACTTGATGTTCTGTCCTAATCTCCACTTCTGCAGTCTTAAGCATTGATAGAAGCTCAGGAAGAGACTTCTTCATGCCCTGCATGTTATAGTTCATCACGAAGGTCTTGTAGCTAGGTGGCAAAGATTGGAGAACATGATGTATGCCTAAGTCAATGGGAATCGTTATTCCCAAGGACACAAGCTTATCGGCGTACCCAGACATTTTGAGTACGTGCTCACTAACGGAGCTGTTCTCTTCCATCATGCAGCTAAAGAACATTTCAGAAGCATTATAACTCTCTACGGGAGCATGGGTATTGAAAATCATTTTCAATTCTCCCATGGTATCAAAAGCATTGCCATTTTCGAAATGCTTTCGAAGTTCTGGCTCTAGCCCATACAATATGCCGCAATGAACTAAGTTGTGGTCCTCCTGACGAGTTAAATAGACATTCTTTTCCTCGTTAAGGGCATCAGGAGCTGGTGCGGGGCCTAGCGGCACCTCTAGCACATATTGCTTTTGTGCAGCAGTGAGGAGAATCCTCAAATTCATAGCCTAGTTGGTGAAGTTGCTACCATTCGCAGCAAGCTTCTCTTTCTCCATGAATACATTGAAATTAAAAGCAGGTGGTGCCATCTACAACAAAATTTGTAAAGTTTATTTAGACTAAGTTTATGATAGATTGAGTTCAACTAATCCAAATTACTAATGAACTCCCACACAAAAATGACATCCCTCGTGTCTTTTTGGTGATTACATGAACCAAATCCACTACACCAAGTCTGATCATCACGTGAGTTGGTGTAGCCTCAAAGGCAAGCATCAATATGGGCATCATATCAACTATATGACTCATGCTTAACCTTTTGGTCCGTGTTCCGAGGCCATGTCTTACATGCTAGGCTCGTCAAGTAAGAACCTTAGTATTCCGCGTGTGTAAAACTGTCTTACACCCGTTGTATGAAAGCGCGGAGTCGAGTACACCCGATCATCACGTGATGTCTCAAAACACGATCCATAGAACGGTGCATACTGAAGGAAGAACACATTTTATCTTGATATCTAAATGACGGATCATCTTACAATGCAACCAAAAGCGCCAAACTAGCAATATAAGATGCAAACATCTAATGTGTAAAGTGAGATGATATGGTTCATGCATTTGATCTCTATCATTTGCATCGTGGTATGATCTCTATCATTCCTTTGTGTGTAAGGCCAAGGTATATGGAACTTACATGTTAAGTGTGTTGTAAGAGTATCTATCATACATCTACTTACAACAATACCATGTCAAGACATTAGCCCAACAACGATCTAAACTATACGCCTCTAATTTATCAATTGCAAGTTTTACGTGGCTTAGGGCTTTCGGAGATAGAACCGGTCTTACCTACGAACATGAACCACAACGAGGATAACCAAGTGTTGGGTCCGCAGCATAGAAAACAAAAAATTTCCTACAATGAGAACTATACGCCAAGATCTATCTACTAGGTACAGAGCAACGGGTGGACATACATCCAACAAGAACTTACCCTCGAAGACAACGAGTTTTGTTAACGAGTAGGAACTCGTGGTTGATGTAGTCATATACTTGCCGATCTCAAGATCGTGATGAAGTCCAGCAGGTCCGGCTCCAGCACGTCCATCAGATCTAGCTCCGGCACCACCAAGTCCAGCACCGCAAAGCAGCGGTGCATCCGTGATCGCACACACGTCCGGTACCCCGACAACCTCTATCCCTCGCTCCAGCAAAGCAGCAGAAGCAGCAACTCCTTTCTAGATAAAGCTACCGGGAACATGTATCTCGCTAATCCGAGACCATGGGGAAATAATACTAGAGGGGGAGAGAGATCCTTCACAAGGAGGTGTGTGTGAGAAGTGAGGAGAGGGTGACCTTTTATAGGAGGAGGGGGTGCCCCTCCTTCATGGCCGGCGCATGGAGGAGGTGCCTCTTCACCTCCTCCATTCATGTGGTGGTAACCCCTCCACATTAAAATGCCTCTTCACATTCCCTTTTAAAGTCTCCACTTTAAATGCATTAAATTTCTCCAAATTTAATGCTCTCTCATTTAATAAAACTCTTTTATTATTTTTATTCAGAATTTTTGTTAATTACTTTAATTAAAAAACATTCACATAAAACCCCCTGCAACATTTCAATATTACATCCAGAACCAATTTCAGCAATTTCACCCGAAACAGTTTCGGTGTCTATTGAAATAATTCCAGTGCTTTCTTAAATCTTTATTTGAAACATATTTGCTCCAAATGGTATCGGTATCCCTTAATTGTGTCACCCTACAGTTCGCAAATAATGCAGACATGATCGAGACCCCTCTCCGATCAATAATCAGCAGCAGGACCTGGAGATCCATACTGACTCGTACACATTCAACGATGACTTCTGTGATCGTGAGAACCTTTAATGCTAGTAACTAAATCCCTTTGTCTCGTGATATATTACATGTTCGAGATTCGATCATCGGTAACTCCATACCTAGTTTGATCTCGTTTCTGACATGCACTCTTTTCTCGTTCCCGTGATATAACATTCTAGTGATCACATCACTTGCTTGCAAGCTATCTTAATATGATATCATCGAGAGGGCCCATAGTATATCTATCCATCATCGGGATTGAAAAATTCCACTCTTGATCCATGAGCCTCAACATAACATCTTCGTAGCACTGAACCCATCTTTATAGTCACCCTGTTACGGTGTGACGTTTGATGTTATCAAGATACTCTTCCGGTGTTAGCAATTAACATGATCTCATGGTCTAAGGATAAAGATTACTTCGTATGATGTTATAGCAATATAAACATAATGACTTTGATCGTAATGCTATAATTTGGATGAATGTTCATCACATCATTCCACCAATGTTGTGACCTCGTTATTAACAACATCCAATGTCCATGATCAGGAAACCTTGATCATCTTGTTAATCAACGAGCTAGTCTATAAGAGAGGCGTAACTAGGAACCCTTTTTGTTTATTAAACACACATGTATTGACGTTTCTGATCAATACAATTATAGCATGAATAAGATAATAACCACTTTATTATTGCCTCTCGGGCATATTCCCTTCACCAAGTTATTAGCAACTCGTTGTAAATCAGATATTGTCTATTGTAGGAGAGACAGACACCACTAGAGTCAATAATCTAGTTTGAAAAACATTGCGTATTGAACACCTATGGCTTTCTGGTGTTTCATATACTATATTGCTAGTGGTTAACATAATCTCCGGATCTGACAGTTTTAGGTCCATGTGTATTTGCATGTCTTTGCGTATCTACGCATCACTCATTCTCAAATGAGATGGCATTGTATAAATTTGGTCCTTTGGTGAGACCTTTAGTTTGTTCGGGTTAAAATATGTTGATATTAGTGTCACACAATATATCTTCATAGTATTAGCCCACTTTGAACCACACCTAGTTTGATAATAAACTACTTAACACAAATGCCCTCCTATGCTGCTACTATAGCAGTCATATACTTAGCCTTTTGTTGTAGTATCCGTCACAATGTCTCAACTTTGGAACTCATCCAAATCCATCATGGAACATCCTTTCCATTACATTGTGCCACCCATAGTCTAAATTGAGATAAATTTAATTTGTATCTTGTGACAAAACTAGTATCAATGTAACACTTTACAATGAACTACCTTTAACTATTTGTCACTTATACATGATATATTCTTAGTTCTTCCAAAGCTCATAAGAATATCTTTACTATTGTCCAATGATCATCTTATGAATCATTCTGGTATATGCTCATAACATTTAGAGCATAGGACATTCTGGATACATATCATGGTATAATCGATCAAAATCTTCATGTGATTTTACTCACCAAGTGTTAAAACACTTGAATCTTGATACAATTCTTTCCATGCAGCAAGAACCTTTCTTGTTGTTTCCATATTGAACCCTTTCAATATCTCATATATGTATGTCTAGCACAACCATATTTGCGCCTTAATCTATCCATATAGATATTGATGCCAAATATTCCGGGTTTGCCCAAGTCTTTCATCGAAATCTTATTTTAATGAAATTCTTAACTTGTGTCAATATAAGATACATCATTTCCAATCAACAATATGTCCTCTACATAATGTATTAGAAATATGTCTCAGCGCTCCCACTTAATTTCTTGCGAATGCAAGCATCTTCATCATCTCCGATGAATTTAAACTCTTTTAATAGTTTCATCATGGTGAAGATTCCAACTCCGCTATGCTTACTTCAACTATTGAAGTTTACATGCCCTTTTAGCACCCTTTGAATTAACAAAACCCTTCGGACCATGTCATGTACATGTCCTAGGTTGTTTTGTTTATTCAACTACCATATACCAAATTATATGTAGTGGTTGCTACATTAATCCGTCAAGACTATATATCGCTATGAAAGATCAAATCTTGTCATAGTCAACTCCTTGAACATTGTCGTAAACTTCTTTCCGACATGTCGACTATTTCATAGATGTTAAACATCCATGTCTTATTTCTTTATAGATCCAAACACGACCGATAGGCTTCACGCCTTTACGGAGGGTCTTCCAAGTTCAGAAACTTGATTTCTCGTGTATTGATACTATGACGGATTCTATGACTTCTAGTCATTTTATGGAGTCAGGTCCCATCATCGCTTCTTTGCATGTAGTCGGTTCATCATTGTCAAAACAATAACGACTTGCTTATCAAATCTTACTATTTGATTCTTACCGACCCACATGGTTCTATAGGAACTCTAATCTCTGAGATCACACCTTTTGTAATCACGAGAGCCATGAGCATTGTGGCCGCCACCGGGACACTTTCCAGCGCTGCGCTACTTAGCACATATAGCTAAGGTTCAACAACCTTATCAAAGTTCTATTGTCCTCCCACTTAACTTTTCACGAAAAAATCCTTCTCAAGAAACTTGACGTTCCAAGCGACAAACTCTTTTGTCCTCGGTGTTATGGAGAAATTCCCAACAAATTCTTTGGGATAACCTACAAAGACATGCTTATTCGACTTTGGTTGTAAACATTTTACTTATGCATAGCATACCAAAACTTAAGAAAAGACAATTCGGGTTTTATCCCAAACCATAACTCATATGGTGCCATTTCAACGGATCACGATGGTGCTCTTTTCAGTGTAAAAGCAGTAGTCTCTAAAGCTTCAATCCTTAAAACATAATGGCAGTTTTATAAATGACACACTTGATCTTACCATGTCAAACATGGTTTGATTTCATCTCTCGAATATGCCATACTCCTATGGTTTATCGAGAAACACAAATCATGGAACAATTCCTCAAGTCTTAGGTGTTTTTGCTAAACATGTAACTCAAATATCTTCCTTTACGATCAAATCATAAACTCTTTTATTTTCTTGTTACAATGATTTTTCACTTCATCTTCAAAGTCTTTGAACAACTTTTGAATGTTTCATACTTCTTCCTTATTAAGTAAATATACAGATATATTCACTCAAATTTTCGAAGAGAGCATATGAAGCAAAAAGATCCATCGCATATGGCTACACATAATGGACTATGCACATCAGCATGCACAATTTCTAATAAGCTAGTCATCCGTTCCTCTCTGGCCTATGGACGGAGTTTCAATTATCTCGAGGAAAGTCTCACATGCGTCAATTGATCAAAATCAAAGACTCCAAAAATCCATCAACTTGGAGTTTCTTCATGTTTTCTTTCCAATATAATTTAAACAGCGATGTCACTTCATAAGTGATCTTTTAATCATTTGTCTTGCGACATTTTAGCAATAATGTTTATGGATGTGATTTCTCCCACTAGACTTGTAAAAGTTCATCCATCCTTTATGGAATATGGTAATTATTTGAACAACCATTGTTCTCATAATACCAGAACAAAATAAAAATTATTTAAACAAATCTTGAAGGCTAGGTTTGATGACAACGAAAAACACAATAACACTTTATTTGTTTTCGATGAACATCATCACTTATTCTCTTTGCCAGTTACTTAGGCCATTGCAGTTCATGAATTGCGTTGTCCTGTATGACACTTCATACCAACCAATTCGGTATCCAATACCGGTATCCAATACCTAAGAACCACATTGTTTAACAAGCAAGGAATACATCCATTACATGTATATCTTCTATATACTTAAGTTGGACATCTCCAACCTTTTCTTTTCTTCCAAATATTTTATAGATTCTCTTTCAGTAATTCCTTTTCCTTTTAAAAGAATCTATCAACATCAATTGTGGTGTCATTCACATGACACATATTACAAAGCGTATATAGTCAAATACTAATACCTTTGGACTTGCACTTTGAAGTGGATCACCATCATCAAATGTTTGGTGTTCTTTCAAAAATCCATTCTTTAGTAATCTATTAGTGTAGTACACATTTTACTTACATCTTCTATTCATCCTTATCATGACAACTTTCATGATCAAGCTACTATAGCTTATAAGGAAGAATCACGAGTATAATATCAGTTCCCAAAACCGTTTTGGTAGATTAGGACGCATAGCGTCTCCAACCTTCACAAATTCTCATATAATATGAGAACATGTATTTTGCTAAATTATACTCTATCATAATGCAACCAAAAAACATTGTTTCAGATATCACCGTATCTTTCACACATGATGGTTTCTGAAACAATTTTTAGCTCCAATATAATCTTGATATTAAAACAACTTTTGGATATCAATAATCATGGGGCAAACATGATACTTTAGATACTAACATTGGAATTCTTACTCTTGATTTAATACTACTTATTAAACTTCATGGAGTAAATAGAGTTTGCTAAAAGTTTGCAATAGGACATTCAAAACAATACGATACCAATGACTACAACAAACTATGAAAATTCACTTTGATTTAATTTATGACAAATTTGGTTCGAATAATCCAAATTAGAAATGAACTCCCACTCAAAAACGACATCCCTCATGTCTTTTTGGTGATTACATGAACCAAATCCACTACACCAAGTCCGATCATCACGTGGGTTGATGTAGCTTCAAAGGAGAGCATCTATATGGGCATCATATCAACTATATGACTCATGCTTAACCTTTTGGTCTGTGTTCCGAGGCCATGTCTGTACATGCTAGGCTCGCCAAGTAAGAACCTTAGTATTCGCGTGTGTAAAACTGTCTTACACCCGTTCCTATGAAAGCGTAGATTCGAGTACACCCGATCATCATGTGATGTCTCGAAATACGATCCACAGAACGGTGCATACTTAAGGAAGAACACATTTTTATCTTGATATCTAAAAGAGGGATCATCTTACAATGCTACAGAAAGCGCCAAACTAGCAGTATAAGATGCTAACATCTAATGTGTAAAGTGAGATGATATGGTCCATGCATTTGATCTCTATCACTTGCATCGTGGTATGATCTCTATCATTCCTTTGTGTGTAAGGCCAAGGTCTATGGAACTTACACGTTGAGTGTGTTGTAAGAGTATCTATCATACATCTACTTATAACAATACCATATCAAGACACTAGCCCAACAACGATCTAAACTAGACGCCTCTAATTTATCAGTTGCAAGTTTTACGTGGCTTAGGACTTTCGGAGATAGAACCGTTCTCACCTACGAACATGAACCACAACGAGGATAACCAAGTTATTAGCAACTCGTTGTAAATCAGATATTGACTATAGTAGGAGAGATAGACACCCGCCAGCCACTTATGCAAAACAAGTTGCATGTCAGTTGTGGAACCGGTCTCATGTACGATGACATGTAAGGTTGGTCCGGGCCGCTTCATCCCACTATGCCACCAATATCCAAAATACATAGAAGATGCAATAACATGATCATCATCGCCCACATATAAACATATGTGTACTACCCGTGCCAAGCACCTACGCATAGATCAGGCTCTAATACCACTGTTGGGTCCGCAACATAGAAAACAAAAATTTTCCTACGATGAGAACTATACACCAAGATCTATCTACTAGGTACAGAGCAACGGGTGGACATACATCCAACGAGAACTTACCCTCGAAGACCACGAGTTTTGTTAGCGAGTAGGAACTCGTGGTTGATGTAGTCGTATACTTGCCGATCTCAAGATCGTGATGAAGTCCAGCAGGTCCGGCTCCTGCACATCCATCAGATCCAGCTCCGGCACCACCAAGTCCAGCATCGCAAAGCAGCGGTGCATCCGTGATCGCACACACGTCCGGTACCCCGACAACCTCCGTCCCTCGCTCCAGCAAAGGAGCGGAAGCAGCAACTCCTTTCTAGATAAAGCCACCGGGAACATGTATCTCGCTAATCTGAGACCATGGGGAAATAATACTAGAGGGGGAGAGAGATCCTTCACAAGGAGGTGTGTGTGAGAAGTGAGGAGAGGGTGGCCTTTTATAGGAGGAGGGGAGGGTACCCCTCCTTCATGGTTGCATGCATGGAGGAGGTGCCTCTTCACCTCCTCCATTCATGTGGTGGTAACCCCTCCACATTAAAATGCCTCTTCACATTCCCTTTTAAAGTCTCCACTTTAAATGCATTAAATTTCTCCAAATTTAATGCTCTCTCATTTAATAAAACTATTTTATTATTTTTATTCAGAATTTTTGTTACTTACTTTAATTAACAAACATTCACATAAAAACCCCGCAACATTTCAATATTACATGCAGAACTAATTTCAGCAATTTCACCCGAAACAGTTTCGGTGTCTATTGAAATAATTCCAGCGCTTTCTTAAATATTTATCTGAAACATACTTGCTCCAAATGGTGTCGGTATCCCTTAAGTGTGTCACCCTACAGTTCGCGAATAATGCAGACATGATCGACACCCCTCTCCGATTAATAATCAGAAGCGGGACCTGGAGATCCATACTGACTCCTACACATTCAACGATGACTTCTCTAATCGTGAGAACCATTAACGCTAGTAACTAAATCCCTTTGTCTCGCGATATATTACATGTCCGAGATTCGATCATCGGTATCTCCATACCTAGTTTGATCTTGTTTCCGACATGCACTCTTTTCTTGTTCCCGTGATATAACATATAGTGATCACATCACTTGCTTGCAAGCTATCTTAATGTGATATCACCGAGAGGGCCCAGAGTATATCTATCCATCATCGGGATTGACAAATTCCACTCTTGATCCATGAGCCTCAACATAACACCTTCGTAGCACTGAACCCATCTTTATAGTCACCCTGTTACGGTGTGACGTTTGATGTAATCAAGATACTCTTTCGGTGTTAGCAATTAACATGATCTCATGGTCTAAGGATAAAGATTACTTCGTATGATGTTATAGAAATATAAACATAATGAATTTGATCGTAATTCTATACTTTGGATGAATGTTCATCACATCATTCCACCAATGTTGTGACCTCGTTATTAACAACATCCAATGTCTATGATCAGGAAACCTTGATCATCTTGTTAATCAACGAGCTAGTCTATAAGAGAGGCATAACTAGGAACGCTTTTTGTTTCTTAAACACACATGTATTGATGTTTCCGATCAATACAATTATAGCATGCAAAATAAACATTTATCATAAACATGGAATAAGATAATAACCACTTTATTATTGCCTCTCGGGCATATTCCCTTCACCAAGTTATTAGCAACTCGTTGTAAATCAGATATTGTCTATAGTAGGAGAGACATACACCCGCTAGCCACTTATGCAAAACTAGTTGCATGTCAATCGCGGAACCGGTCTCATGTACGATGACATGTAAGGTTGGTCCGGACCGCTTCATCCCACTATGCCACCAATATCCAAAATACATAGAAGATGCAATAACATGATCATCATCGCCCACATATAAACATATGTGTACTACCCGTGCAAAGCACCTACGCATAGATCAGACTCTGATACCACTGTTGGGTCCGCAACATAGAAAACAAAAAAATTCTACGATGAGAACTATACGCCAAGATCTATCTACTAGATACAGAGCAACGGGTGGACATACATCCATGGAGAACTTACCCTCGAAGACAACGAGTTTAGTTAACGAGTAGGAACTTGTGGTTGATGTAGTCGTACGCTTGCCGATCTCAAGATCGTGTGGAAGTCTGAGCGCCGCAAATCAGCAGCGCATCCGTCCTCGCACACACGTTCAAGCCACCGGACAACCTCCACCTCCTCTCTCTAGCGAATCAGCGGAAGCAGCAACTCCTTCCAGACGCAAGGCCACCGGGAACATGTATCTCGCTAATCCGAGACCATGGGGGAATATCTAGAAGGGGAGAGAGATCCTTCACGAGGAGGTGTACTTTGTGAGGGAGGAGAGGGGGGACTCCTCCCCTACCATGGCCGGCGGCCAAGGAGGGAGCCCCCTCCTCTTCCTCATTCATGTGGTGGAAGCTCCACTCACATCAATTCAAGCTCCACCCAAAGTTCCACTCACATGCATTATATTTCCACCAAATTTAATGCAACTCTCAAT
This sequence comes from Avena insularis, assembly GCA_023614405.1. NCBI lineage: Eukaryota > Viridiplantae > Streptophyta > Magnoliopsida > Poales > Poaceae > Avena > Avena insularis. The sequence goes on from CM042696.1 coordinate 117,854,899, forward strand.
TAATAAAACTCTTTTATTTATTTTATTCAGAATTTTGTTAATTACTTTAATTAACAAAAATTCACATAAAACCCCTTGCAACATTTCAATATCACATGCAAAACCACTTTCTGCAATTTCACCCGAAACAATTCTAGTTTCTGTCGAAACAATTCCTATTTCTATCGAAACATTTCCTGTGCTTTGCAAACCTTTTGTCTGAAATATTTGTGCTCCAAAATGGTGTCCGACAACCCTAAAGTGTGTCACCCTACAGTTCGCGAATAATGCAGACATGATTGAGACTCCTCTCAGATCAATAATCAGAAGCGGGACCTAGAGATCCATACTGACTCCTGCACATTCAACGATGACTTCTGTGATCGTGAGAACCTTTAACACTAGTAACTTAATCCCTTTGTCTCATGATATAATACATGTCCGAGATTCGATCATCGGTATCCAAATACCTAGTTTGATCTCGTTACTTACATGCACTCTTTTCTCGTTACCTTAATGTGATATCACCGAGAGGGCCCAGAGTATATCTATCCGTCATCGGGATTGACAAATTCCACTCTTGATCCATGAGCCTCAACATAACACCTTTGTAGCACTGAACCCACCTTTATAGTCACCCTGTTACGGTGTGACGTTTGATGTTATCAAGATACTCTTTCGGTGTTAGCAATTAACATGATCTCATGGTCTAAGGACTAAGATTACTTCGTATGATGTTATAGCAATATAAACATAATGACTTTGATCGTAATGCTATACTTCGGATGAATGTTCATCACATCATTTCACAAATGCTGTGACCTCGTTATTAACAACATCCAATGCCCATGATCAGGAAACCTTGATCATCTTGTTAATCAACGAGCTAGTCTTGAAGAGAGGCATAACTAGGAACCCTTTTTGTTTATTAAACACACATGTATTGACGTTTCCTTTCAATACAATTATAGTATGCAAAATAAACATCTATCATATACTAGGAATTCATAATAACAACTTTATTATTGCCTCTTAAGGCATATTTCCTTCAGAATTCTCCCCTCCGACAGGGTGCTGGGAAGAGCTTCAGATCCGTCTCGATCTAGGGATGGAGATGATAGCGGCTACAGACTCTTTCGTGGAATTTTGATCGGGTCCTTAGGGTTTCTGTATCGGAGGCATCTTATAGGCGAAAGGGGAGGCCGAAGGGGTGCCCTAGGCGGCCACTGTAGCACCCCGGTAAAACCACTACTAGAAAATCCCTGTGTTTTGTCTTTATGCATCACCATGATCGCATGCTCATGTCATCATGCCACATTGCATTTGAGCATCGTCATGTCATCCTACATTTTGTTTGCCTAAAACTATTTTCCAAAAGCCCTATTTTGTTTTCTACATTAATGTCCTCCCTTTTGTTTGAAATCAAAACTCCGGGTCTACATATATATTTTATTTGTCTAAAAAGTAATTACACTAGTCTTATAAATAAATAATTAAAACTTATGTTATTTTTGGGAGGCAGCCAGCCAGACCCAAAAGGCCAGCCGACCACCTCTAGACCCAAACCCTAGTCTACCCTAATCCTACCCGCACACCACACAGCAGCCTCCGCCGCAGCACACCACTCACGCCCAAACAACGTCGTGCCCCTGGTCTCACCCCGCACACACGATCAGCACTGCGCGCAGCGACCTGGCCCCACCCTCTCCGCTCAGCGTCGCTCACATGCAGCCGCCACACCCTAGCTACACCCCGCGTCGCACCCCGACCCAGCCCAGACCGCACTGCACCCACCACGACCGACACCGTCTCGCTCCCGCCACCGACCACACCCATAGATCCCACCTCACGTTGCTCTCCCTGGCCCCACCACGAGATCCTCTCCCCACAGGATTGATCCCACCAACCCCGCATGATATCCTCCTCGCTCGTGTTCTTCCTTCCCTAGCGCTGCAAGGGGCCAATTCCCGTCGATCCCCTCGAGCCGAGAGCACCCTGCCACCGCTAACGACACCATCTGTGGCGCCCCTCTGCTACCCTACCTCGCTTGTCCCGTCTCCAGGTCGCCGCCCTCGCAGGCATGTTCCCGATGGTGCCCATCTCCATGACCTCGAGCCTCTGCATCGCGTCGCTGTCTCTCGCTTGCGAGCCTCGCCGTCCTGGAGCTCCGCCCATGACGCCCTACTCGCCTCGCCATGGAACCCTTCGCCCTGGCGCCCTCTCCTCGCCGGCCGCCATCCTCGACCCCGTCTTTGCCGACCTCCGCACTTGACCTCCCCGATTCCTCCTAGCACCGGCCACCACCACAGCGCTGCCAGGCGCCCCACCTTCTCATCACGCCCTCCTCTACCCCGCCGCGGGCTTCGGGTCTAGCTGCCGCTCTCCTCCCGCGCGAGCGCTGCAAGCCTAGGGAGGAGCCGCCTCTGCTGTTTTCCTCCTTGAACCACCGCTGTCGTCTCCTGGCCGCGTGTCCGCTCGGCACTGTCGCCTCGACCCTTTACTGCGTCCCTGCGGTACTCTCGTACCTTGTCCCCCTGTGTCCCCCTGCAACACCTTTCATCCATGTGTCCCCGTTGATCTTCAGTGTTTGTGTTATGTTGCAGGTCAGCTACAAAGCTAGCTTTGGTGTATGTGTGCTTGCATCTCGATATCAATCTTCCCGTTTGTTTGTCCGTGGTAGCTAACGACCACTCAGAATCTTCGCTACTACTCAAGCGCTCCAGTTAAAACCACCGATACCACAATTATATTGGTGATCGAGTATGTACCATGCCAAGATGACGAAAGCCATCCCAACGACAAGAGCTTCTCGAGATGAACCGTCGCAAGCCGAGAACCTTCGTGTTCCACCTAGATCGTCCACCTAGAACCCCTTCACGGAGACGTACCCCAAGAGCGCCCTCATAGAGCACCGAGAACTTCTTCACGGACCCTGAAGACCGATCTCGTAGTCCGAAGACCGAACCCCGAACCCCGAGGAGTCCGAAGCCGACCCGAACCCGTCGAACCCCAAGATCTTCGACCCCTAATGTGATCCTCTTTCTGAGACCCTATTTTATAATATATGACATCTATCTTGTGCATATGAATTGTCATGCTTGCATACATGTTTATTTGTACGGGGGTACCTTGTCAATTCACCTTATAATTAAATATGGAGTGTTTATGCGGGATACCTTTGTCTTATTTCGGACTCCATTTAAATTTTGTGTAGCGAATCGATGTCATGCTTTGCCTTGTTAATTCCACATTTAATTTGCGGGGTAGTTAAACAACATGAACCTTATATTTAATTGACGGGACCCCGGTTCCGCTTAATATTGTCTAATTGCACCGCATCTTTGCCATGACATGCATCATATCATGAACATGCCCGATCTTCTGCCATAGTATTAAATAGTGCATTCGGTGTTTCTTTTAGTGCTTTGCTTCTTCACGGATTAGACCGATGAGTTGATGCGAGTATCGGCAAGTCCTTCGGATAATGTACCTTCGGCCGTGTTTCCCAGGCGAGCAATCTCCCCCTTTCTACCTATTTTGTGTTTATAGTCTTTACTTCCTCCTGTTGCTCTATTGCTACCTGTGTTACGATGCTTTAGTTTTCGTGCACCATTTATATTCCTTGTAGCCTCTATATTGGCTTGGACATGTACTATTGCCTGTTGATTGATAGACAGTCGGCCTTGCGAGTCGTAGTTGCTTGCTCAGGTGCTGCTTCGTGTCGTTCCACCGTTGATAGAAGGTTGGCACATGCTTAATGGTGGAGAAGCTTAATAGTGGAGATGATCATGGCTTACATTATAACTTGTTAATTAAAATGCTGGAAATAGATATAATACAGAGGCACCAGTGGGTAATAGTCAATATTTGGTTTTTAACTGCCCACTTGTGTCCACCTAGGACCCGAGTTCTTGACACCTGATCCGAAATCGAGCGTGCTAACCACATGTGGGTGTGTGAGCACCCCATCGGCTTACTACCTGATTTCAAAGTACTGTGCGGGGGGCCACAAAGTAGTTTGGGGGTTTATTATTATCATGTACTTATGCCATGCTTTACTGCTTTATTTATGATTGTGCGTGGAGCACCTGTACTGTTTAGGAACAAATGTGGAATGTTTTCGCGGTACCAACAAGCCCAGTCACACTTCCAGGTTCCCAGTCGTTTACAACCATTGACACAAACCCTGGGTCCATCCCGGAGCCGACCGACTTTGTTGCGGGTAGCTTAGTGGGGTGGCCCCCATGTACTTACTTTGGGTCTGGGAAACGTCGTGTCCGAGGCCCCGTCACATACCGTTGGGTGTATGTTTAGGATCTTGCTCATATTCGGATCAGACAACAAGGGTTGAAGTGCGTGTGGATACTTTGGTGCACCCCTGCAGGGTTAAATCTTTTCGAAAAGCCGTGTCCATGGTTATGGACGACTTGGAGCACAGTTTCTCGATCATAGACAACTATAACTAAAGAATTGCTATTATAATATGACTTGTATCTGATATGACTAGTAAGTTGGACAACCACCATGGAATGAATGAATAAAACTACCAACTGTGTGAGTTTCCTCGGCATGACTTCCTCGTCTGGTCTCGATGGGGAAATACTAGGATGGGTATGTTTGGTGGTAGTATCAGGTTAGATCCGCATAGGTATTTCTTATCTCTCTATTAGCCAACAGTTGTATCGAGTCTCTATAGATTGTTTAGTGCAAGCTGTGCTGCCGCTTCAGTCCACCATACCTATGTAGGCGAGAGCCGCCGAATTCTAGCCTCGCCATGTACTGGCCTCAGTAATGACCGCTCTCTTTTTCCTTTGCCCTTTGTTGACACCCCTTTGTTTTAGCAGGTTTGAGATCGACGTCGTTAGCAGGGTTACCCTTCCGGCTTGGCCTGGGCAGGGTTATGGACGCCATTGGTTATTCTTCAGGGCTCTTAGCTCAATTTTCTTCTTATCCGTACTCGGATGCTGTATCGTTTTCAAGGTGATTTGGATCTTTGTACTGTATATCTGTATTCTTGACTCATGGAGTCGTTGTTGTATATATATGTTTCTGTGGGTTCCATCATGGACTATTGTGTAATGTTATTACTTCGTTTTCCACCCGCACGCAAGTGCCTGGTGGGCATCTTTGAATCGTTTCTATGCGGGTTTGGCGGAGATCGCTAAAATCTGCATAGGGCCGATTCGAGGGTGTTACAGCCACACCACCCCCACGGGCAGGCCAGCCTGTGACGCCGTGGTGTGCGCCCTAACCCTCTCTGTCTCGTATTCTGGCTCCGTGTGTCCCTCGGTGAAAAACCGACTTTGGCTTTTGTTCTGTCCAATTCTGAAAATATTCATTTTCTGACTTTCTTGGAACCAAAAACAGCAGAAAATAGGTAGCTGGCACTGTGGCTCTTGTTAATAGGTTAGTCCTAGAAAGTGTATAGAAAGTACTCCAAAGTGTGGAAAAACATAAGAAAGTAGATAAAACGAAGCATGGAACATAAAAAATTATGGATACGTTAGCAACGTATCAACATCCCCAAGCTTAACTCCTGCTCGTCCTCAAGTAGGTAAGTGATAAAAAGAAAGAATAATTTTTGAGGTGACATGCACCATTATAAACTTGATCAAAGTATTTGTAAAACATTGATAGCTGGGATCATAGTACTTCAATCATAACATGAAAGATAAAGTTCTAACAATAAGACAAAGCAACTATGTTGCAACATCAAAAGGCACAAACAAAAGATTCATGAATAACAATGCTTTGTAAGACATTTGTTTGTTTCACATAAAGAAAACATAGCAAAGTGATATTCAGCTTGTCCCTCATATAGTAGCAAACATAAATGCATAAGACACCTTCAAAGTTCATAAGAGTGACTAGATACAAATAGTTTAAGAACAAGCAATATCAAAAGTATGCATCAATCAACAAGTCTTGGGACAATGCACATAGAACTAAGAATGGCCACTATGCTCTCAAAGTAGGTGCATAAAGATATAAGGTGGAGACTCAACATAAAAGTAAAAGAAGGGCCTTCATAGAAGGAAGTAGAGATTCAAGTTTCATAAAGAGCTTCCAAAAATTATGGTACTTATTAGCTTTTAGCTCTCATTGCCCCTATCATAAGCATCTTTAGGTGGTTAAGGTTAAAGTGAACAAATATGAGGATATTCTTGACAAGTTATAAGCTGAAAATCTCATGCTCCTTACTTACGAGTACCGTTCCTCATGCTACTCAAGTTTAGTCACAAGTAAGTTCTTGTCATTGTAAGTACATGTGTATCATAGAGAACCACCACCGGGGTACCCCTTGCCCGATGATATGGAAGAATCCCCATATCAAAATGACAAGGCAAGCAGACAATGAGCATCTCAGCAATCCTTTTATTTCCTATTTGCACAGGCTTTTTTCTTTCCTATTTGCATATCCTTTTTTTTATAGAGGATGCTTCATAGATTTCTCATTATGGTTACGCTGCAGGTTTTCACTATGATTAGGCATGGATTAGACCAGCCGCCCAGGCGTTTCTCTAACACATATACGAACTCCATGAGTCTTACAAGCTCCCCTTTTATTTCACACCACCGGGATCCATAAGCAAAAGAACATGATATCAACTAAATAAAGTGCAATGTTGAAAGCGTTCCCCATGATAGCATGGTTCTGCTAATCCATAACTTACAAAACGCAAGAATATACGCAACATAGATGGGCACAATGGTTCAAGTTTATTAAGTGCAAGAAAAGTAAAGTGTGCCATCAAGTTCGTGAGAGCTTTAATCACTAGTTTTCACATAACAAGTTTAATTTGGAAGGTAGATAAAAACATGAATATACTTGGAATAGCAAATGCTAATAGGTAGGTATGGTGGAATCTTTGGAATAACTTGGTTTTATTTGGAGTTGGATGCATGAGTGGAACTCATACTTGGTATGGAGGCTAGCAAAAGACTGGGAGCGACCAACTAAGAGAGCAATAATGGCCATAATCATGCAAAGTGACAAACATTATTAATTAAAGCATAAAGTGATATTACAATTCGAAAACTAAATGATCATAGAGGCTATGGTGACTTGGTATAGTCTTAACATGGTGTGAGCATGCGCCAAGTCAACCCAAATAAAGCATTAAAGGAGAATACCACAATATTATGCTTTAATATGCTAAAACAACGCATGATTCTTTCAAGGCACATTAAGCAATCTCAATTATTTGTAACATGTAATGCTACAGCAATAATCATTAAGCATAAATTCAAATCAATATTAAGCATGACATGATAAAGTCTAAGTCACAGTCAAAAATAAGCTCCTTTTATACCACTTAAGCATGGACTTTCCTACTCTTTTCTAATCCAAATCAACTTATTTGAAAACTAATGTATGAATACGGGCGTCCAACCAACTTATTCAAGCAAACTAAGCAAACAAAAACTAAAAACGAAACAAAGATGCTCCAAGAACAACACAATTGTGCATGAAACAATAAAAATGAAGTGTTTGGAAGAAACCTAAGATTTTTATTGATGAAGAAGGGGATGCCTTGGGCATCCCCAAGCTTTGACGCTTGTACTTCTTGAATATTTCTTTTGGTGACACGGTTGGCATCCCCAAGCTTGAGCTTTTGTCCATACTTCATCTTATCACATTACTCTTCCCTACACTTTAAAATTTCCTTCATACAAAACTTCACACAATTTTCATTAGCAACATTAGTGCACTCAAGATAATAACTCTTTTGGTTCAGTTTCAACACAAGTAAAACTTCCATTAAAACAAAAGCTACTGTATCACTCCTTTAAAAAGTTCAAATGATCAAAGAGAACTCAAAGAGAAAGAGATTAAGAGACAAATGCAAATAATGGCAGAAATCTATCAAAACAGACCAATAGGTAAAAACCGATTTTTCGAAGACCTTCTATTGCTCAAATCGAAAAGTGTTGAACTAAAAAAAGTTGGATAACAATCTGGGGCAGAAGCACAAAAAATTACAGCTCAAAGCGACATACAGAGATTTTTCACGAATTTTTACAGCGAAGCACAAAAATCCGTTTCGGGACAGCAACTTTCCCAAATCTTACTTCTCTCTCATTAGAGGTTACTCTTTGTTGAGAAATAGAGAATTTTCGAAGAGATTTAACCATAGTAAATGACAGATAAAACATAGGCAGAATAGTAGAAAAAGACCAGAAGAAGATATACATCACGGTAGAGGAACCGTCGGTGTTCCCGTTAGCGTTGGCACCGTTGTCAGCCATGTTGTCGAGGAAAAGGTTGTTGATGTCGGGGAAGAAGTAGTCATTAGGGAAGACGTCGGTGCAGTCGCTATCCGTGAAGGAGTCCGTGATGAAGCCAGTAGTCGCGCTGGTAGCGCTCCCAAAAACCTTATCGCCTTCTCCGTGACAGACTCAAGCGGCAGGGTCTCGGAGGCCTACTATCCCAGCTCGCGGTGCACGCCGCAAGATGGAATGGGGAAGATCTAAGCAGTGCAAAGCTCTGGAACTAGAGGCGCAAGGTGTGTGCGTTGTTATGTCTAAGGAGAGGAGCGACCTCTCACTCTTATAGGCATGGGTAGGCAGGCGAATAGTCGGCGTCGGGAGAGGAAATGATCAGGCATCGAGCGAAGCCGAACAACCTCCACTAAGCTCGAATTAAATCTCCTCTGAGTTCATATTAAATTGAATTAAATTTCTACTGAGTTCGTATTAAAAATACACTCACACAGAGTGTTCAAATTATTATCCATTTATGCGTGGCAAAAAGAAAGAGAAGCTCTTAGCTCGAGGCATTCCCGCAACCTGCGGCGCGCACATCGTGACGAGACGAGACGAGAGGAGGCATGGCGAGGCGGGCCGAGGAGGAGGAGGAGCGCGTGTATATGTCTTCTCTTCTCAAGCTCGTACAGGTGGTGGAAGAGCTCTCCTTATAAGCTGGTCCAACTTCCACTCAACTAGCAATGTGGGACTAAACTCTTGTCCCACCTCTTTGCCTTGCATGAATGGGCCAAGTGGGCCTCTAGGATTTCAGGAATTGTTGAATAGTATAAATGGGCTGGACCTTTATTAGGCAAAAATTCCAATAATCCCCCATCAGATCCCAGAGGCACACATAAATTTGCCTATGGTTCCTAAACATTGTTTATATATTGGTACTAGTGGAGACTGTTAAGTTGAACTTCCACCTAGAACTCTATGCTACACTAGTTTGCAACTTGTACAGTGGACTATGCCTTAGCTTGTCACAAAGTCTTGACCAATACTGGGCTGCCGTGGGACTTCCCCTCGGGTGGAGCTTATTTCATGATCTTATTTCATGTGTCTAATGCTGCGAGTTCTGCTTCCATAGTTGACCTCGTTAAGATGGTCTGCTTGCAAGACTTCCAAGAAACAGCACCACAACTAAGTGTAAATATATATCCACTTGTGGCCTTTATCTCATCAGCATCAGATATCCAATTTGAATCACTATATCCCTCCAGCACCCTTGGGTACCCAGTATAGTGAATGCCGTAGATCGCAGTGCCATTTAGATAGCGCTTGACTCTCTCAAGAGCTTGCCAATGATCATCTCTAGGATTCGAAACAAATCGACTGAGTTTGCTTACAACAAAAGTGATGTCAGTCCTTGTAGTGCTAGCTAAATACATAAGCGACCCAATAATCTGAGAATATGTCAATTGATCTCTAGTAGTGCCTCTATTCTTTCGAAGTAACACACTAGGATCATACGGTGTTGGAGAAGACTTGCAGTTGCTATACCCAAAGCGACTCAAGATCTTTTCCACATAGTGAGATCAAGCAAGGTGATCCCACCATTATCATCTCTCAATAGCTTGATGTTCAAAATAACATCAGCTACTCCTAGATCCTTCATCTCAAAAGACCGAGATAAGAAATCCTTGACTTCCTTAATCACATTAAGATTGGTCCCAAAAATCAGTATGTCATCAACATACAAACAAAGAATTACTCCCTCGCCCCACCATAGTGGTAGTACACACATTTGTCAGCTTCGTTTACAGCAAAACCTGCAGTGGTTAGGGTTCTCTCAAACTTCTCGTGCCACTGCTTAGGTGCTTGTTTAAGGCCATATAAAGACTTCAACAACTTACACACTTTTCCTTCGTGGCCACTCACTACAAATCCATCTGGCTGATCCATATATATTTCCTCGCCCAACTCTCCATTTAGGAAAGCCGTCTTAACGTCCATTTGATGAACGAGAAGACCATGTGAGGCCGCCAAAGATAGTAGTACGCGAATGGTGGTCAATCTGGCTATGGGTGAGTAAGTATCAAAGAAGTCCTCACCTTATTTTTGGGTATAACCCTTGGCTACAAGTCTTGCCTTGTACTTCTCAATAGTACCATCAGACCTAAGTTTCTTCTTAAACACCCATTTGCATCCTACAGGTTTGCACCCATAAGGACGATCGGTGATCTCCCATGTTCCATTCGCTAAGATGGAATCCATCTCACTACGAATAGCTTCCTTCTAGTAGTCAGCATCAGGAGATGCATAGGCTTCTGAAATAGAAGTAGGAGTATCATCCACAAGGTACACAATGAAATCATTACCAAAGGACTTTGCAGTCCTCTGTCTCTTACTCCTCTTAGGAATTTCATTATCATCCTCCTCAGGTTTTTCCGAGTGTTTAATAGGAATGGTATGTTCAGGAATTGTGGGTATTTCCTGATTCAATGAGTCAGGTATCTCCTGATTTGATGAGCTAGGTATATCCTTCATGGGAAAGATATCCTCAAACAAAGTCACATCATTTGACTCCATGATTGTACCAACATGCATGTCTGGTACTCCAGATTTTACTATCAAGAATCTATAGCCAATGCTATGAAAAGCATATCCCAGAAAAACACAGTCAACAGTTTTTGGCCCGAGTTTGCGCTTCTTTGGGATTGGCACATGAACCTTTGCCAGACAGCCCCAAGTTCGCAAGTAAGAAAGATTTAATCTTTTCTTTTCCCATTCTTCAAATGGAGTAATCTCTTTGTTCTTAGTGCGAACTCGGTTTAGGACATGACATGCAGTCAGTAATGCCTCCCCCCACCATTCCTTGGAGAGACCCGATGTGTCTAACATGGCGTTAACCAAATATGTTAGAGTACGGTTCTTTATTTCGGCTACCCCGTTTGACTGGGGCGAGTAGGGAGGCGTCCTCTCATGGATTATACCATTTTCCGCACAAAAAGAATGAAACTCATTGGAAAAGTACTCTCCACCACGATCAGACCTAAGCCTCTTAATCTTTCGATCAAGTTGGTTTTCCGCTTCAGCTTTATAGATTTTGAAGTAACTCAAAGCCTCATCTTTTGATTTCAGAAGATACACATGACAATATCTCGTAGAGTCATCGATTAATGTCATAAAATATTTCTTTCCACCTTTTGTCAACACACCATTCATCTCACAAAGATCTGAATGTATGAGCTCCAGTGGTGCCAAATCTCTCACTTCTACAGTCGTATGTGACTTGCGAGGTTGCTTCGCTTGCACACAAGTTTGGCATTTAGATCGCTTCACAATAGTGAATTTTGGGACTACATTCATTGTAGCTAACCGCGTCATGCAACCAAAATTAACATGACAAAGACGTGAATGCCATACATTTGATACAAGATCATAAGAAACATGATTCACGACTTTATTACACACATCTGATAGTGATAGGCGGAACAAACCTCCACACTCATAGCCTTTACCAATAAATGTTCCAAACTTAGACAGTACAAATTTATTGGACTCAAACACAATCTTGTAGCCATCACGACATAGAAGTGATCCACTAACAAGATTCTTATTTATTGAGGGAACATGATGCATGTTCTTCAGGCGCATGGTCTTTCCCGAAGTGAACTTTAGATCTACCGTACCAACACCATGAACAGAAGCATGCGAGCCATTCCCCATCAGCACAAACTGAGTCCCTCTGACCTGATATGAAGAAAACATGGAAACATCAGAGCAAACATGTACATTAGCGCCCGTGTCAATCCACCAATCAGGAGAATAACATAATGAAAGAACAGTAGGTAATGTACCATACCCAACATCTTTCATCTCAACATCGCCCATGACAACATTAGCAGTCTTGCTGCCTTTTTCATGCTGGCATTTGTCAAAGAGGTTAGGGCAAGCAGGAGCCCAATGATCAGGATCACCGCACACATGACAAACACCTTTCTTCTTATCAGTCTTCTTCTTGAAACTAGTAGACTGTGAGGCTTTGTTATTTCCATCAAATTTTCCTTTTCCATCAAACTTTCCCTTGTTCTTGGACTTGTGAGACTGGAAGTTCTTTTTCTATACCAGATTGGCACTTGAACCTCCCTCAGCACCTCGAGCACATGTGTCTTTTGCTCTCGCCTTCTCTTCCACATCAAGAGTTCAAGTGAGATCCGATACAGAAAACTCTTGTCTCTTGTGTTTCAGGGAAGTAGCAAAGTTCCTCCATGAAGGGGGAAGTTTGGCAATAATGCCCCGGCAATGAACTTGTCCGGTAACACGCAAGGTAAGTGCTCAAGCTCCTTGGCCAGTGACTGCATTTCATGAGCCTGCTCAACCACGGAGCGGTCATCAGTCATCTTGTAGTCATAGAGTTGTTCCATGACATATAGGGTTCAACAATGTTCTCCCCGAGAATGGACAACAAAGCAGCCTTGAACAGGGTATCAGTTTTTCGAAAAACTTGTTCCTGAGTAGGAGTAAGCTCTCCCTCAGGCTTGCCAAGAGTGGCGTCATAGAAGTTCATGTTTTGAAACCATAGAACTGCTCTGACGCGCCACCTCTTATAATGCATACCCTCAAAGATAGGTGGCTTCACAGAGGAAACAAAAACACTTGGAGCAAATTGCCTATAATAATGTTTTTGGATTATTGAGAAATAGAGCAATTTTCCAAGAGATTTAACCATAGTAAAAGACAAATAAAACACAGGTAGAATCGTAGAAAAAGACCAAAAGATGATATACATCATGGTAGAGGAACCGCTGGTGTTCCCGTTAGCATTGGCACCATTGTCAGCCATGTTGTCGAGGAAAAGGTTGTTGATGTTAGGGAAGAAGTCGTCGTTCGGGAAGACGTCGGTGCAGTCTCTATCCGTGAAGGAGTCTGTGATGAAGCCAGTAGTCGTGCTGGTAGCGCTCCCCAAAACCTTATCGCCCTTCTCCCGTACAAGACTCGAAGCAGCGGGGTCTCGGAGGCCTACTGTCCCAGCTCGTGGTGCACGCGCAAGATGGGATGGGGAAGATCTAAGCAGCACAAAGCTCTGGAACTGGAGGCACAAGGTGTGTGCGTTGGTACGTCTGAGGAGAGGAACGACCTCTCACTCTTATAGGCACGGGTAGGCAGGTGAACAGTCGGTGTCGGGAGAGGAAACGAACAGGCATTAACCGAAGCCGAACAACCTCCACTAAGCTCGAATTAAATCTCCACCAAGTTCGTATTAAATCGAATTAAATTTCCACCGAGTTCGTATTAAAAATACACTCACGCAGACTGTTCAAATTATTATCCATTTATGTGTGGCAAAAAGAAAGAGAAGCTCTCGGCTCGAGGCATTCCCGCAACCCACAGCGCGCGTTGTGACGAGACGAGGCGTGGCGAGGCGGGCGATGGAGGAGGAGGAGCACTCGTGTATATGTCTTCTCTTCTCAAGCTCGTACAGGTGGTGGAAGAGCTCTCCTTATAAGCTGGTCCAACTTCCACTCAACTAGCAATGTGGGACTAAACTCTTGTCCCACCTCTTTGCCTTGCATGAATGGGCCAAGTGGGCCTCTAGGATTTCAGGAATTGTTGAATAGTATAAATGGGCTGGGCCTTTATTAGGCAAAAATTCCAACACTCTTGGCACAAAAACCACACAAAAATGATAAGAGAGGTTATTACTGAAGCAATAACTTCCAAGACTCAACAAAAGACTCCTAATGAAATTTGGGTTATCTCCCAATAAGTGCTTTTCTTTAACGCCTTTGAGCTAGGCATAAGAAGCAAGAAAATAATCAAGTATTCTCAAATGAAGAAGCATTAAGAGCAAATTTTGTTTTAATAGGAGAGGCAAAAGGAAGCTTCTCCCTCTTCCTAGGGAAGTGTTCTATATCTTTCTTGAATGGGAATTGATATTTAATGTTGCCTTCTTTCATATCAAAAATGGCACCAACAGTTCTAAGAAAAGGTCCTCCCAAAATAATAGGACAAGAAGCATTGCATTCAACATCCAAAACATAGAAATCAATGGGGACAGAGGCATTATTAACCATAATAAGAACATCATTAACACTCCCCATGAGTTTCTTTTTAGCATTATCATCAAGTTGGACATTTAAATAACAATCTTCCAATGGTGGAAAATCAAGCATCTCATAAATCTTTCTAGGCATAATAGAAACACTACTATCAAGATCACATAGAGCTTTGAGATCAAAATCATTCACTTTCATATTAATGATGGGTTCCCAACCATCTTCTAATTTCATAGGAATAGAAGCTTTATGTTTCATCTTTTCTTCTTTAATTTTTATGAGAGCATCAGTAATGTGTTCTATAAAGGCCATATTCATAGCACTAGCATTAGGACTTTTAGCAAGCTTTTGTAGGAACATAATTACTTCAGAGATATTGCAACCATCAAGATCAAAATCATAATTATCATCTAAAGTCATAGGCTATTGTTTCTCATATTTTGAAGAATTTCATTGTTTTTATTAGAAAAGGTTCCATTGGGTTTACTAGCTTCAACATTGGTGGTAATGATAGTAGAAATACTAATATTTCTAGCAATTTCATCTTCTCTTTCCCACTTAGCATGCAATTCGGCTAATAGTCTAACATTTTCATCAATTCTAACTTGTATGGCATTAGTATCAGCAAAGGGATTATCATTAGTTTCAGGTTTAGCAGCCATCTTATTCAAAGAAGACTGAGCTTCAGCCAATGATGCTATATTTCTTTCAGCATTAGAGAGTTTTTCCTCAATAGTTTTATTGAAAGCAGTTTGTTTACTAATAAAATCTTTAAGCATAACTTCGAATTCAGAGGGAGCACTCCTATTATTGTTGTAGGAATTTCCATAAGCATTACCATTGTTGGGAGGATACGGCCTATAATTATTATTACCAATATTATTCCTATAGGCAATGTTGCTAAAATTATTATTTCTAATGAAGTTCACATCAACTTGCTCTTCTTGAGCAACCAAAGAAGCTAAGGGAACATGATTTGGATCAATATGAGCTTTCCCATTGACTAGCATAGACATAATAACATCAATTTTATCACTCAAGAGGAGGTTTCTTCAACACAATTTACCTTCTTACCTTGTGGAGCTCTCTCAGTGTGCCATTCAGAATAGTTAACCATCATATTATCCAGAAGCTTTGTTGCAGCACCCAAAGTAATGGTCATAAAGGTACCTCCAGCAGCAAAATCCAGTAGATTTCTTGAAGAATAATTCAGTCCTGCATAAAAGGTTTGGATAATCATCCAAGCAGCCAGTCCATGAGTGGGACAATTCTTTACAAAAGATTTCATTCTTTCCCAACCTTGAGCAACATCTTCATTATCAGATTGCTTAAATTTCATTATTTCACTTCTCATAGATATAATCTTAGCAGGAGTATAATATTTTCCAATGAAAGCATCTTTGCATTTAGTCCAAGAATCAATACTATTTCTAGTTAGGGATAGCAACCATTCTTTAGCTTTTCCTCTCAAAGAGAAAGGAAACAATTTAACCTTAATAATATCTCCATCTATATCCCTATGTTTTTGCATCTCACAAAGTTCAACAAAGTTATTAAGGTGAGCAACAACATCTTTAGTACCAATACCAGAAAATTGTTCTTTCGTAACAAGATTGAGCAAAGCAGGTTTAATTTCAAAGAAAGTAGCTTCAGGAACAGGTGGAGCAATAGGTGTGCACATGAAAGCATTGTTGTTGGTTCTAGTGAAGTCACACAACTTAGGGTTTTCAAGAGTAGTCATTTTTTGTGTTTTTAATATAAAGAGCAAACTAGTACAACTAATTTTTTTGTGTGTTTTTGATAAAGAAACAAGCAAACAAAGCAGAACTAAACTAAGAAAAACAAATAAAACAAAGTAAAGAGATTGGTTATGAAGGACTCCCCTTGTAAAGCTGTCCTTGACTCTTCGGCAATGGCGCTAGAAAAATAGGCTTGATTGACCAAAATATATCGAGCTCGTTCGGGAACCCCAAGAGGAAGGTATGATGACCACAACAGCAAGTTTTCCCTTAGTTATGAAACCAAGGTTATCAATCCAGTAGGAGCAAGGAAACACCTCCAAGGTGTTGCTAGATGGACTTCGGCAGGGCGCACTACCGACGCCAGCAGCAATGTGGAAACCTGCACAACACAACCACGGAACTTTGCCCCCAACTTACAGTGAGGTTGTCAATCTCACCGGTTTTGTTGAAAACGAAGGATTAAACGTATTGTGTGGAAGAAAGTAATAGTTTGCAGTAAGTAAACAGAAAACAGTAAACAGTTGTAGATTGATGATAAAAGAAAGGACCGGGGTCCATAGTTCACTAGTGGTGGCTCTCCTTAAGATAGATGACATGTTGGGTGAACAAATTACAGCGGGGCAATTGAAAAACATCGAGAAAGCAATCATGCATATACCACTCATCTTGACTCCTTTGAGATTTGATTGGGCATTACAACATTATACATAGACCATAATCCAACTGCATCTATGACAAATAATCCACCTTATTAAGTTGCAAGCAACAGATAATTGCATTACGCATTGCGTGTAAAGTAAACAATACGATTGTTCTATGAACAAAGGATTGTTGTTTTCTCCCTAGTAGCAATAGCACATCTAGTACCTTAGAGATTTCTGTCACTTCCCCAGATTACTAGAGGCATGAACCCAATATCGAGCATAAATACTAAGTCTTGGAGTTGCTAGCATCTACTTGGCCAAGATAGCTACTAACAACGGAAAGCATGCAAGATCACAAATAACAAAGACATGATAGAATCAATAATCAATCTAAAATAGCATCTCAATATCCATCGGATCCCCGCAAACACAACAATATAGGATTACAAATAGATGATCTTGATCATGAACGGAGCTCACAAGATCTAAACATGATAGCACAAAGGAGAAGAACCATCCATCTAGCTACTACATGGACCCGTAGTCCAAGGATGAACTACTCACGCATCACACGGGAGGCTTGCATGGTGATGAAGAAGGCCTCCAGGGTGAATTCTCCCCTCTGGCAGGGTGCCGGGAAGAGCTTCAGATCCCTCCTGATCTAGGGATGGCGATGACGATGGCTATAGACTCTTTCGTGGAATTTTGATCAGGTCCTTAGGGTTTCTGTATCGGAGGCATCTTATAGGCTAAAGGGGAGGCCGAGGAGGTGCCCTAGGCAGCCACACCACCCCCTGGCGTGGGCTAGGCCTAGCCGCGCGGCCAGGTGGTGTGGCACCCCCCTGGCCCCTCTCCGTCTCGTATTCTGGCTCCATGTGTCCCTCGGTGAAAAACTGACTTTGGCTTTTGTCCCGTCCAGTTCTGAGAATATTCATTTTCTGACTTTCCTAGAACCAAAAAGAGCAGAAAATAGGCAACTGGCACTGTGGCTCTTGTTAATAGGTTAGTCCGAGAAAGTGTATAGAAAGTATCCAAAGTGTGGACAAAACATAAGAAAGTAGATAAACCAAGCATGGAACATCAAAAATTATGGATACATTAGCAACGTATCAATATATAAAGATTCAAACTGGTAATGTAATTATTATAGGTAAAGTCGTCCAACAAGATTACCAATAAAGCTTTCGATTCAGTGATTAAGGTGTACAATGAATCAATCCCTAGGCAAGGACTGCCAAAATCCTTTTATGAGATCAAACAGTACATCAAGGTACTCGGACTATCATATGATAAGATCTATTTTTATCCAAAATAACTGTGTACTATTCTGGTAGGATTATAAAAACCTCGATGAATGCGCAATATTTAACGAATCAAGATGGAAAATGAAGATAAGAAGAAGAAAGATCCTTGTAAGGTTCTAAGATATTTTTTTAATTATAGATAGATTGAAGAGGCCATTCCAGTCAGAGCAAACATCTAAGAAAAGAAGATGTCACAGAGAGATTCTCAAGCTGGATGATTACTTGCTGAGACATCCAGCTGATGGCGATGAATGGAAGAACTTTGACAAGGCTCATCTAGGATTTGCTGCGGATCCAAAGAACCTGATACTTGTCCTAGCTATAGATCGATTTAACCCATTTGGCAACATGAGTAACTCATATAGCATGTGTGAAGGAAATATGCCCTAAGAGGCAATAATAAAGTTGTTATTATGTATTCCTAGTATATGATAGATGTTTATTTTGCATGCTATAATTGTATTGAAAGGAAACGTCAATAGATATGTGTTTAATAAACAAAAAGGGTTCCTAGTTATGCCTCTCTTCAAGACTAGCTCGTTGGTTAACACGATGATCAAGGTTTCCTGATCATGGACATTGGATGTTGTTAATAATGAGGTCACAACATTTGTGAAATGATGTGATGAACATTCATCCGTAGTATAGCATTACGATCAAAGTCATTATGTTTATATTGCTATAACATCGTACGAAGTAATCTTAGTCCTTAGACCATGAGATCATGTTAATTTCAAACACCGGAAGAGTATCTTGATAACATCAAACGTCATACCGTAACAGGGTGACTATAAAGGTGGGTTCAGTGCTACGAAGGTGTTATGTTGAGGCTCATGGATCAAGAGTGGAATTTTTCAATCCCGATGATGGATAGATATACTCTGGGCCCTCTCGGTGATATCACATTAAGGTAGCTTGCAAGCAAGTGATGTGATCACTAGAATGTTATATCACGCGAACGAGAAAAGAGTGCATGTCGGTAACAAGATCAAACTAGGTATTTGGATACTGATGATCGAATCTCGGACATGTATTATATCACGAGACAAAGGGATTAAGTTACTAGCGTTAAAGGTTCTCACGATCACAGAAGTCATCATTGAATGTGCAGGAGTCAGTATGGATCTCTAGGTCCCGCTTCTGATTATTGATCTGAGAGGAGTCTCAATTATGTCTGCATTATTCGCGAACCATAGGGTGACACACTTAAGGGTTGCCGGACACCATTTTGGAGCACAAATGTTTCAGACAAAAGGTGTGCAAAGCGCAGGAAATGTTTCGATAGAAACAGGAATTGTTTCGATAGAAACCGGAATTGTTTCGGGTGAAATTGCAGAAAGTGGTTCTGCATGTGATATTGAAATGTTGCAAGGGGTTTTATGTGAATGTTTGTTAATTAAAGTAATTAACAAAATTCTGAATAAAATAAATAAAAGAGTTTTATTAATTGAGAGTTGCATTAAATTTGGTGGAAATTTAATGCATGTGAGTGGAACTTTGCGTGGAGCTTGAATTGATGTGAGTGGAGCTTCCACCACATGAATGAGGAAGAGGATGGGGCTCCCTCCTTGGCCGCCGGCCATGGTAGGGGAGGAGTCCCCCCTCTCCTATAAAAGGCCCCCCTCTCCTCCCTCACAAAGCACACCTCCTCGTGAAGGATCTCTCTCCCCCTCTAGATATTCCCCCATGGTCTCGGATTAGCGAGATACATGTTCCTGGTGGCCTTGCGTCCTGAAGGAGTTGCCCGCTTCCGCTGATTCTCTGGAGCGAGGAGGTGGAGGTTGTCCGTGGCTTGAACGTGTGTGCGAGGACGGATGCGCTAATGATTTGCGGCGCTCGGACTTCCACACGATCTTGAGATCGACAAGCGTACGACTACATCAACCACGAGTTCCTACTTGTTAACAAAACTCGTTGTCTTTGAGGGTAAGTTCTTCATGGATGTATTTCCACCTGTTGCTCTATATCTAGTAGATAGATCTTGGCGTATAGTTCTCATCATAGGAATTTTTTTGTTTTCTATGCTGCGGACCCAACAGTGGTATCAGAGCCTGATCTATGCTTAGGTGCTTTGCACGGGTAGTACACATATGTTTATATGTTGGCGATGATGATCATGTTATTGCATCTTCTATGTATTTTGGATATTAGTGGCATAGTGGGATGAAGCGGCCCGGACCAACCTTACATCTCATCGTACATGAGACCGGTTCCACGACTGACATGCAACTAGTTTTGCATAAGTGGCTAGCGGCTGTCTGTCTTTCCTACTATAGTCAATATCTGATTTATAACGAGTTGCTAATAACTTGGTTATCCTCGTTGTGGTTCTTGTTTATAGGTAAGACCGGTTCTATCTCCGAAAGCCCTAAGCCACATAAAACTTGCAATTGATAAATTAGAGACGTCTAGTTTAGATCGTTGCTGGGCTAGTGTCTTGATATGGTTTTGTTGTAAGTAGATGTATGATAGATACTCTTACAACACACATAACGTGTAAGTTCCATAGACCTTGGCCTTACACAGAATGATAGAGATCATACCACGATGCAAATGATAGAGATCAAATGCATGGACCATATCATCTCACTTTACACATTAGATGTTTGCATCTTATATTGCTAGTTTGGCGCTTTTGGTAGCATTGTAAGATGATCCCTCATTTAGATATCAAGATAAAATGTGTTCTTCCTTCAGTATGCACCGTTCTATGGATCGTGTTTCGAGACATCACGTGATGATCGGGTGTACTCGACTCTGCGCTTTCATACAACAGGTGTAAGACAGTTTTACACACGCGGAATACTAAGGTTCTTACTTGACGAGCCTAGCATGTACAGACATGGCCTCGGAACACGGACCGAGAGGTTAAACATGAGTCATATAGTTGATATGATGCACATATTGATGCTCGCCTTTGAGGCTACACCGACTCTCGTGATGATCGGACTTGGTGTAGTGGATTTGGTTCATGTAATCACCAAAAAGACACGAGGGATGTCGTTTTTGAGTGGGAGTTCATTAGTAATTTGGATTAGTTGAACTCAATCTATCATAAACTTAGTCTAAATAAACTTTGCAAGTTCTATTGTAGATGGCACCACCTGCTTTTAATTTCAATGTATTGATGGAGAAAGAGAAGCTTGCTGCGAATGGTAGCAACTTCACCAACTAGGCTATGAATTTGAGGATTCTCCTCACTGCTGCACAAAAGAAATATGTGCTAGAGGCGCCGCTAGGCCCCCCACCAGCTCCTGATGCCCCTAACAAGGAAAATAATGTCTATATAACTCGTCAGGAGGACCACAACTTAGTTCATTGCAGCATACTGTATGGGCTAGAGCCAGAACTTTGAAAGCGTTTCGAAAATGGCAATGCTTTTGATACCATGGGAGAATTGAAAATGATTTTCGATACCCATGCTGCCGTAGAGAGTTATAATGCTTCTGAAAAGTTCTTTAGCTGCATGATGGAAGAGAACAGCTCCGTTAGTGAGCATGTACTCAAAATGTCTGGGTACGCCGATAAGCTTGTGTCCTTGGGAATAACGATTCCCATTGACTTAGGCATACATCGTGTTCTCCAATCTCTGCCACCTAGCTACAAGAGCTTCGTGATGAACTATAACATGCAGGGCATGAAGAAGTCTCTTCCCGAGCTTCTGTGAATGCTTAAGACTGCAGAAGTGGAGATTAGGAAAGAACATCAAGTGTTGATGATCAATAAGACCACCAGTTTCAAGAAGGAGAAGAAAGGCAAGCAAAAGGGAAAGAAGGGCGACAAATCTATTGCCGCACCTGAAAAGAAACCCCGAGCTGGCCCTAAGTCTGATACCGAGTGCTACTACTTCAAGGGGACTGGCCATTGGAAGCGCAACTGCCCCAAGTATTTGGTGGACAAGAAGGCCGACAAGGCAAACAAAGGTATATGTGATATACATCTTATTGATGTGTACTTGACTAGTACTCGCAGTAGCACCTGGGTATTTGATATGGGATCAGTTGCTAATATATGTAACTCGATTCAGGGGCTGCGGAACAAGCGACAACTAGCAAGGGATGAGGTCATGATGCGGGTCGGCAATGGATCAAGAGTTGATGTGATCGCCGTCGGAACGCTACCTCTCCATATGCCGTCGAGATTAGTGATAAATCTAAATAATTGTTATTTTGTGCCTGCACTAAGCATGAACATTGTATCCAGATCATGTTTGATGCGAAGTGGTTATTCCTTTAAATCTGAAAACAATGGTTGTTCGATTTATATAGATAATATCTTTTATGGTCATGCACCTATGTTGAATGATTTATTTCTATTGGATCTCGATAGTAGTATTATGCATATTCATTGTGTTGATGCTAAAAGGATTAAACTTGATGATGATATATCTACATATATGTGGCACTGCCGTCTAGGTCATATTAGCGTTAAACGCATGAAGAAACTCCATTTTGATGGACTTTTGGAATCACTTTATTTTGAATCATTTGATACATGTGAGCCATGCCTTATGGGCAAGATGACTAGAACACCGTTTTCCGGTTCAATGGAACGGGCGACAGATTTATTGGAAATCGTACATACTGATGTGTGTGGACCAATGAGTACGTCGGCACGAGGTGGATATCGTTATTTTGTTAATTTCACGGATGATTTGAGTAGATACGGGTATATCTATTTGATGAAACATAAGTCTGAAACTTTTGAAAAGTTCAAGGAATTTCAGAATGAAGTGGAAAATTATCGTAACAGAAAGATCAAATTTCTGCGGTCCGACCATGGAGGAGAGTATCTTAGTTACGAGTTTAGCACACATATGAAAAATTGTGGAGTAGTTTCACAACTCACGCCTGCCAGAACACCACAACGTAATGGTGTGTCGGAACGTCGTAATCGTACTTTATTGGATATGGTTCAATCTATGATGTCTCTGGTTGACTTGCCACTGTCATTTTGGGGTTATGCACTGGAAACCGTTGCATTCACTTTAAATCGGGCACCATCTAAATCCGTTGAAATGACACCATATGAATTATGGTTTGAAAACAAACCTAAGCTGTCATTTCTTAAAGTTTGGGGATGCGATGTTTATGTGAAGAAACATCAGCCAGATAAACTCGAACCCAAAGCGGAAAAATGCGTCTTCATAGGATACCCTAAGGAAACGATTGGGTATACCTTCTATCACAGATCTGAGGGCAAGGTTTTTGTTGCCAAGAATGGATCCTTTCTTGAGAAGGAGTTTCTCGCGAAAGGTGTGAGTAGTCGGAAGGTAGAACTCGAAGATGTTATTGAACCTTCTCTTCATGAAATGGCGAAAAGCAAAGACCGAAGTTGTTTCGGAGTTGAATTCACCTAATGAAGAAAGAGCTAATGATATTGATCATGAAACTCGAAGAGGACACTCTCGAACCTCACAGTCAAGGTGACACGCCATGCTCCCGAATCAGACGGCAATCCTGTGATGAATTTCATGATTGATGAAATAGATGACCCTGCGACGTATGAAGAAGCGACGATGAGCCCGGATTCCAACAAATGGCTAGAAGCCATGAAATCCGAGATGGAATCCATGTACGAAAACCAGGTTTGGACCTTGGTGGACTTACCTCACGATCGAAAGGCCGTTAAGAATAAATGGATTTTCAAAAGAAAAACTGATGCTGATGGTAATGTAACCATCTATAAAGCTCGACTTGTCGCAAAGGGGTTTCGACAAATTCAAGGAGTTGACTACGATGAGACATTCTCTCCCGTAGTGATGCTAAAGTTGGTTAGGATTATGTTAGCAATTGCTGCATATTTCGATTATGAAATATGGCAGATGGATGTCAAAACTGCGTTCCTCAATGATAATATTGAAGAAGAGTTGTATATGATACAACCTAAGGGTTTTGTCCATCCTAAGGATGCTGATAAGGTATGCAAACTTCAGCGATCCATCTATGGACTGAAGCAACCATCCCGGAGTTGGAATCTCCGCTTTGATTAGGTGATCAAAGAGTTTGGATTTGTCCAGACTTATGGAGAGGCTTGTATTTATTAAAGAAGTGGCATTTCTGATATTATATGTGGATGACATATTATTGATTGGAAATGATATAGATCTTTTAAATAGTGTTAAAAGTTATCTAAACGGCAAATTTTCGATGAAAGACCTTGGTGAAGCTTCATATATATTAGGCATTAAAATCTATAGAGATAGATCAAGACGCCTAATTGGGCTATCACAGAGTACATACCTTGATAAGATATTAAAGAAGTTTAATATGGACAGAAGTAAGAAAGGGTTCTTACCTATGTTGCAAGGCAACACATTGAGTAAGACTCAAAGTCCGGCTACGGCGGAAGAAAGAGAGATAATGGATAAGATCCCCTATGCCTCAACCATAGGCTCTATAATATACGCCATGCTATGTACAAGACCGGATGTGGCACATCCTATTAGTTTGACTAGTAGGTACCAATCTGATCCAGGTTCGGAACACTAGATAGCGGTCAAGAATATCCTTAAGTACTTAAGAAGAACTAAGGATATGTTTCTTGTATACGGAGGTAAAGAAGAGCTAGTCGCTAAATGTTATGTCGATGCTATCTTTAACACCAATTCGGATGACTCTAAGTCTCAATCCGGATATGTATTTCTCTTGAACAGAGGAACAGTTAGTTGGAGGAGTTCCAAACAACATGTGGTGGATGGATCAGCGACAGAGGCGGAATATGTTGCTGCTTCAGAAGTGACGCAGGAAGCGGTTTGGATGAAGGAGTTCATAACGGAACTATGTGTGGTTCCTAGTGCATTGGACCCAATGGTGATCTATTGTGACAACAATGGAGCCATAGCCAATGCCAAGGAACCAAGGTCTCACAAGAATTCCAAGCATATTAAGAACCGGTTTCACTCCATCTGCGAGCATGTCAAGGATGGAGATATAAAGATTTGTAAAATACACACGGACCTGAATGTAGCAGATCCGTTGACTAAAGTTCTCCCTAGGGAAAAACATGATCAACACCAGAACTCCATGGGTGTTAGATTTATCACTATGTAAACTAGATTATTGTCTCTAGTGCAAGTGGGAGACTGAAGGAAATATGCCCTGAGAGGCAATAATAAAGTTGTTATTATGTATTCCTAGTATATGATAGATGTTCATTTTGCATGCTATAATTGTATTGAAATGAAACATCAATACATGTGTGTTTAATAAACAAAAGGGTTCCTAGTTATGCCTCTCTTCAAGACTAGCTCATTGATTAACAAGATGATCAAGGTTTCCTGATCATGGACATTGGATGTTGTTAATAACGAGGTCACAACATTTGTGAAATGATGTGATGAACATTCATCCGAAGTATAGCATTACGATCAAAGTCATTATGTTTATATTTCTATAACATCATACGAAGTAATCTTAGTCCTTAGACCATGAGATCATGTTAATTTCAAACACCGGAAGAGTATCTTGATAACATCAAACGTCACACCGTAACAGGGTGACTATAAAGGTGGGTTCAGTGCTACGAAGGTGTTATGTTGAGGCTCATGGATCAAGAGTGGAATTTGTCAATCCCGATGATGGATAGATATACTCTGGGCCCTCTCGGTGATATCACATTAAGGTAGCTTGCAAGCAAGTGATGTGATCACTAGAATGTTATATCACGCGAACGAGAAAAGAGTGCATGTCGGTAACAAGATCAAACTAGGTATTTGGATACTGATGATCGAATCTCGGACATGTATTATACCATGAGACAAAGGGATTAAGTTACTAGCGTTAAAGGTTCTCACGATCACAAAAGTCATCGTTGAATGTGCAGGAGTCAGTATGGATCTCCAAGTCCCACTTCTGATTATTGATCTGAGAGGAGTCTCAATCATGTTTGCATTATTCACGAACCATAGGGTGACACACTTAAGGGTTGCAGGACACCATTTTGGAGCACAAATGTTTCAGACAAAAGGTTTGCAAAGCGCAGGAAATGTTTCGATAGAAACATGAATTGTTTCGATAGAAACCGGAATTGTTTCGGGTGAAATTGCAGAAAGTGGTTCTGCATGTGATATTGAAATGTTGCAAGGGGTTTTATGTGAATGTTTGTTAATTAAAGTAATTAACAAAATTCTGAATAAAATAAATAAAAGAGTTTTATTAATTGAGAGTTGCATTAAATTTGGTGGAAATTTAATGCATGTTAGTGGAACTTTGGGTGGAGCTTGAATTGATGTGAGTGGAGCTTCCACCACATGAATGAGGAAGAGGAGGGGGCTCCCTCCTTGGTCGCCGGCCATGGTAGGGGAGGAGTCCCCCTCTCCTATAAAAGGCCCCCCTCTCCTCCCTCACAAAGCACACCTCTTCGTGAAGGATCTCTCTCCCCCTCTAGATATTCCCCCATGGTCTCGGATTAGCGTGATACATGTTCCCAGTGGCCTTGCATCTGGAAGGAGTTGCTGCTTCTGCTGATTCGTTGGAGCGAGGAGGTGGAGGTTGTCTGGTGGCTTGAACGCGTGTGCGAGGACGGATGCGCTGCTGATTTGTGGTGCTCAGACTTCCACACGATCTTGAGATCGGCAAGTGTACAACTACATCAACCACGAGTTCCTACTCGTTAACAAAACTCGTTGTCTTCAAGGGTAAGTTCTCCATGGATGTATGTCCACCCGTTGCTCTGTATCTAGTAGATAGATCTTGGCGTATAGTTCTCACCATAGGAATTTTTTTGTTTTCTATGTTGCAGACCCAACAATGTGGCCGGTACTTGTCAACCTGCCTCCCTGGGCATGCACTGATCAGTCAAACTGCTTGCTAGCTTTACTCATCCCAGGTCCCAAATCACCTGGGAATGATTTTGATTTGTTCATGCAGCCTCTTATGCGAGATTTGCAGGAACTATGGAAGGGTGTCATGACTCCTGATATCCTTCCAAGCAAATTTGAATATGCCAAGTTCCCTATGTGTGCTGCTATGCTATATTGCACCCATGATTTTCCATCTCTTGGCACTATGTTAGGCAGAGTGACAGTAGGTTATAACGATGTGTTTGCTGTGAGACAAAACAGGTTGCACTAAGGCTACAAAATAAGATCGGTTTCCTTGGCCACATGATTTTCCTTCCTAAAGGCCACAGATTCTGAAAAACTTAAAAAATTGCAGTTCTATGGAAAGAGGACTGAATATGGCACTGCACCACAAAAGTTCACTATATCTGAGTTGCGGGCGCATCTACAAAAGGCCAAAAATGTCAAACCAAGAAAACTACCAGCTGCCAAATGAGGTAAAAGAAAGAATACAGAGGATGCACCGATAGTAGGAGCAGGATCCAAAAGGTAGAGGGGGAAGAAGTAGCAGTTGCTGCCCAAGGGAAGGAAAAGGAACCGAAAATATTTTATAAGCGCAGATCCACTTTGTGGGACTTGCTATATTAGGTTGGTAAGACGCTTTGACATAATATTGATGCCATGCACATGGAGAAAAATATATGTGACAACATTATATGCACATTACTCAACATTCCATCCAAGAAAAAAGATAGCTATAATGCTAGGATTGACTGTGAAAAACTCAATGTTAACAATAACTTGAAGCTGCGTCCTGAAGATACGGTTGATAAGGGCAGTGAAAAACATTACAATTTTCGAGGTGCTGAATTTACCTTGCCAATGAATAAAAGGGTAATATTTTGTGACTTCCTCCGAGGTGTGAAGTTCTCATTTGGATTTGCTTCCAACATTGCAAATTGTATCAATGAAGAGGGGAACAAGTTCGAAGGGTTGAAAACTCATGATTTCCACATCCTACTATAAAGGCTTTTAGCTCTTGGTGTTAAAGGTTTAGTGAACAAGGATTTGTACAATATGCTTGTAGAGTTGGGAAAGTTCTTTAGGGAAATCTATAGCAGAAATCTGGACAAAAGAGTTGTAGCATGTCTTTAGACGGACATAGCAGAAATCATGTGCAAGCTTGAGATGATATATCCACCATCCTTCTTTTATGTGATGGTGCACTTGGTTGTTCATCTTCCTGAAGATGCACTTTCTAGAGTTTTGGTACAGTACAGATGGATGTACCCTATAGAATGTCAACTTTGCACTTTCAAGGGTACTGTTAGGAACAAGGCTAGAGTAGAGGCTTGCATTGCAGAGGCATATATTTCTGTTGTCATTTGCATTTTTCTCAAGATACATTCCTGATCATAAAGTGAGATCCACTCTAGGTGGCAGAACTGAAGAAGTTGAAAAATCTATATTTAACCATGGTGTTCGCCTAGTAGGAAAGAAGGAACATATAACATTAATGTAGCACAAATATGACCAACTTACTTGGTATGTGCTGAATAATGCTGATGAGGCTGAAAACTTTGTTGCGTGAGTACTATTCATACATGTCCTCACATATATGAAATAAAATTTGTAGCAAGATATGTTCAGATGTTTGACTTTAGTATCGTTTTGTAGGTTATTTAAAACAACCAAAGGAAAAGATTATGTTGCACCAATATGTGGGGTGGGTTTCAGGAATGGTTTAGGAATCATGTAAGATATTCAATTGAACTTTGAATTGCATACAAATTGTGCACATGAGATGACCTATTTATTATTTTGTATAACCGCGGATCACGAAGCCGCGTGAAGAGAATCCGGGCGATGTTAGTGATGGTCTCTATGCCCTATCATGTGGTCCTGCAAAGAAGGTGAAAATAACTTCAGCTTGCAATAACGATGGTATCCACTACAACACTTATGAGCGTGAGAAACATTTGAAGACACAAAACAGTGGCATCACGACCAGTGGATAGCACTTGACAACCAAAATGAAGAAGTCATAGGACTATGATCATTATGGTCGCATAAAAGAGGTTATTGACTTGAATTATAATGTCAAGGCTGGTGGTCGATCTGTGGTTCTATTCAAGTGTTATTGGTATGACCAAGATCCAAACAAGAAAAGAGGCCCCAGAAATGACGGTAATTTCATATTGATCAATACTACTCCTGAGTGTTATAAGGAGGAACCCAAGCTTCCAAGGTAATATTCTTTGACGACAGAGACAATAATGCCTAGCAATATGTGCAAAAGTTTGAGGCAAGGAGCACTTATGATGTGAATGAGTATGACGAGCCAATCACTATAGATGTTGCCCACCAAGATGATCTAGTGGTTGTATGGTAACTGAACTGGCTGAGATCGATGAAAATTTGATTACCGGAGGATGCTCTAAGCATGATGGACAAGTAGATTTCACTGTCGAGGTTTGTGTAGTCGACAAAGACAGGAATAAACTGGTTCTACCAGATGAATCTCAGGACATGTATGATGAATGGCATGGGAAAAAGATCCAACCCATTCGGAATATGTGGATATAGAACATGGCGGTGCTGAAAGTGATGATGGTGATGATGATTAAACTGTTGTTTCATATTATGCAGTGAGATGAAGAACAATGATTCACTTTGTTTTTCTCTTTGTAAAATGTATGACAAACATGATGACAATTTCCTATTGGATTGTAATCCTAGCCTAATTGTTTTCTCTGTCTAAATTGGATTAAGCTTAATTCGACAAGTGCAAACATATGTAGAATAGGTTCACTTCACGTGAAGTAGATATATTGGTTCCGTACATTAATTAATTAGCAACCACAGGACCAGGTTTCATAACAGAAGGAGGCATATGCACATAGTGTCAATAGAGATGGGAGAGCACATTGTCTCGGCAGATAGTGAAGCTAGCATTGGTCTCAAACCAAGTGAAGATGCACTTGCGGTGGTATGGATGGTTGCATCCCCGGATACACACCATTGTGCACTTCAACAACGCATGCATGCATATGCTGCAGTGGTCGTCCTCCTGCTCAACCAGGTACCAACTATCTTGAAGCATCGGTAGGTTGATGTTGAGCCGGAGGTCCATGTTGAGGGTTAGGTCGAAGTGGAAACCGTCCATCCACACACACGGGCTTGTTTGTCTGTGGTACCAAAGTTGGCAGGCCAGCGCATGGCAGTACCTAAGTTGCCTGAAATTACCGCGTTTCGAAAAGTTGGGCCGCCAACTATTGAGAGGGGCCATTTCGAGGCAAACTCATCTCACCCCTGCCAAATACGAACATTCCGTTAAACCGCCCCATGAAGTAGATGGTCGGGACCCACATGTCGGTTATCTGTCCGTGATGAGGGGGCCAACGCGGCAACCTCTTAGGCAAATCGAGCAGCTAAGTGGATTGGATGCGTTGACCAATTTCACAAATCCATTCCCAGCTTTCCCCTAGCACCGGCGGCGTCGGAATCCACCCTCCAGGCAGGACGATCCCTTCGGACATTTGACTTTCGGGGCCAAGTTGCTGCGCCCAGTTGCTGTGCCCAGTCGCTGATACCGAGATCCAATGGCGCATGCCATAGCCGACGTTGCGAGGCTCTAGCCCACCTCCGCCGTCGACGAGCCGAGCAGTTCCTACTATCAAGGAAGAAGAAGTTCTTTCTACAAGCGGGTGAGCTACCCTTCTCTTTTCTATCCGCACTAATTACAACTGCTAGCTGGCTACTGGACCTCAAATTGTTCGTTAGCCCAACGCTGACAAACATATTTTGTCCATAGTTTTCTGTCAAGTGGGATCCGCGCGGACCCCCTTACCTGGTTATGGTAGTCCTCTACAGGTACGACTCCAAGGGCAAGTGGTAAGGAAGCCATTGTCTCACGATGGAAGAAGCGCATGCGCAGATCTGCACTATATCTGGTATGGTTGTTGCTCTGCATAATCTTGTTGAAGTATGGCCGAAGCAGACTACAAAGTTCAGCTTCATGGATGAACGTGGCATCATGGTTCCTATAACGTGTGACAATCAGCTAATTGGGTTGATGAAAAGGCATGCTTAGGATTGCATGTTTCAGCTGAATTGTGATGTACTGGATGCGGAAGCTGCTGCAACTGGGAGTCGCCCTTCTATTCTTGGACAGGGTGGTTGCTCGAACCCAATTAGCTCCTGGTAAGCAAAGGTCGCTTGGGGTTCGCATGTTTGTGCTGAATTGTAATTTTTGTTTTATTTACTCTGTAGATATTGGGCAGTTATGCAACAATATTGTTTCTTTGACAGGAAGCGCCGCAAGGTTAGAAACATGACTGTCGGGTCAGTCATTTTGCTGCCCGAAGAAATTAAAAACGAGTGGAAAGATGATGCTGGACACGATTCTGGTGCCCATTGTCCCGGCGATGCAGAGTAAGTGAAGCTAAGAAAATTGGCACCGAGGAAGAGGAAGAAGGGAGGAAATGAAGAAGCTAGTGGACGTGAAGGCTTGGCACCCAGGCTGCGGAAGAAGGCTGCTGGCAATGAAGATGCATAGTAATGTGTTGAACTTGAACCTATATATGTAATTCTATTAAATTCTGGAGCTCTGTGTGTGGCACGTTGCTAGGCGAAACAATCTACCCACGTTCTCTGAGTAAAATGTATCGCGACTTAGGGTTTGGAAATGCCTGAGTCAGTAGTTGAATCTGAAATTTTGATTGTGCCACTGCTATCTGAAAACACGCAGCACCGGTTCCATGATTGCTGAGGGGCAGGAGGTCTCCAAATACAGCGGAATGTAAGTGGCATAGAAATAAATTATTTAAGCTGTCACACTCCACGAAGCAGCAACTTATTTCAAATGCTGCACAATGACGTGGCAACATAAACAACAATGTTCTCACCGATAATGCCCAGATGAGGAGGAAATGGGTACCACTTTCTGGCCTAATCTTGAGCCCATCAATCTCACCGCCTCTCTGCTCCTGCATCCCCTACATCTGGCGAAGCTCTCGGATCTCTAGTAACCGGGTGTACATGCTTCCACTTTATAAATTGTGGTTGTGCCATTTGCATGCGGCCAAATCCACGTAGATTACGTTTAAACAAACCACCAATGCCAGAATACACTAGTAGAAAAGGGGTCTTTGGTCCACGGTCACGTTCCCAATCTGGGACAGAGATCTAAATCGAGGCAGAAATTGATCTAAATCACAAATTCTTCCACAAATTAATCGAGACAGATATCTAAATTGAGGCATTTCATTAATCAACCACAAATTCTTCTAAACAAAGGTGCAATTTCACATCCTACATTAATTCAACCACTAGTCAACAATTTCACTTCCGCTGCCGCTGTCCTCCGAACCGCCGGCTTTCTCGTCTTCGTCAGACGGAACCTCCATGATTTCCGCATTGTATGCGAGACAGAGCACCTCTCCGCGGCGAGCGGCGGCGATGACGGTGAACTTGTTTTGTCCAGGGACAGACCAGAACCTCTCCCGCCCTTCTCGGTTGCGGAGATCCCGGCGCACCACGTGCCCGTAAACGATGCGGTTGCCAATCTTGGCCTTCCGCTCCTTCTTGAATAGCGCCGGCCAAGATTGGTTGGCCACAGACGGGCAGCGCCCTCTTCCATGCGGGCATCTGGCGGCGGCGCGCCGCGATTTTGCTCTCCATCACGGCTCCGCTGGGGACGAGGAGCGGAGCCACCGACACCCCCACATAGCTGATGCGCCATCCGTGGGGCACCATCGCGGCCGGCGGCGCGAGGATGTCGAAGTGCGCGAACATCACCGCCTCGTAGAAGTTCAGCGAGGGCATCTCCATGGCAGCGCGGTGGAGATTGGAGAGGGAGCGAGGGGGTGGACGGCACGGTGGAGATTGGAGAGGGCGAGGGGATGGGCGACGAAGCGATGAGCTGTGGTGCCTCCTATTTGTACACGAGGACGACGAAGCGACGGGCGGAATATCCAAGGGGCATTGGCCAGACAAAAGGAAGTAATGCAGGGTTAAGACAGATTAATGGGCGACCAATTTTTTTACTCCCAGGACTCCGGGGCCAATAGTTCAGACCGCTAGGTCAACAAGTACAACTATTACAACTTAAAAAAAGCACGAAGCTTAAGCTAAATAGAACTAGTTATCACACATCTCCTTGATCTTCCTAATCTTAGCCCTATGCGCATCTTCCTGCGAGAGCAAGGATCGAATCGTCTGCTCCTTCCTTTTAGCATCTTCCTTGCACAGCTTCAATTGTTTCTCTACATCTTTCCTCATGCACTTGTCAATACTCATAGTTGTGAACTGCACGACTTTGGCCTGGTGAAGGTCCTTCCTTGCTTGAGTCAGTTCTTGCTCTGCTTTAGCCTTCAGGGCCAACACCGTGTCCCTCTCCTTCTCGACTTCGCTAACCTTGTCTTCCACCCCCATGAGATCTCGCTTATGCTTGGTCGTGTCAACTGGTTCCCATAGCTTCATCTCAACACTATCAAGAAGTGAGCTGAATGCGGATTCTTTCAACTCAACAGTCATTTCCCATAGTTTGTCTAGTGTTTTCTGCATTGATTTGGGCCACTCTGGATCTACCCATTTGACAACACCGCAACTTCTGCCTCGCATCATTGCACGATGTCCTTGACACCGTAGAAACCTCCTGCCTGCGTTTCGTCCTTCGAACGCTACAAATTTAGCGGGCACATATCCATGTTTACATAGCAGAGGACTTTCTTCATCCGCTAAACCGTGATAGTCGGCATCATACATCGTCTAGTTGGCCTAACACATCATACGCGCATGAGTAAACGGAGAAGATCTGGCTCAAAAAATAGATAACTGGCCACGGATGATAGAGATAGAGATGAGACGACTCACATAGAAATCACCGTCCCTGTCGTCACGACGCGTTTCCTCGCCGTCTCCCCTTGAACCCATGACGAGAGGGGAGGGGGGAGGCTGCCAGAGAGGGGATTGGGATGGAGGCGCCGTCGGCTTGCGGCTACGGCAGCATGAGAGTGAAGTGGGGGATGTGGCTTCGAGGGGAGGGAAGAGAAGTACGGGGAGGAAGAGAAGTAATGGGGATGTGACACTGGGATATGGCCCGCTCAACTCGTGATTCGTGACACTCGCAACAGGGGAGCCCCCGGTGTTGCCAGTTTGTCCAGAGCAAGCGTGGCCAATCATGCCGCAGAACAGACTACTCACGGATCGATCTCACGAAAACCATCCCAATCGTCCGAGCGCCCCGATTAAACGGTATGTAACAATCGACAAGCAGAACAACTGTGTTAGGGCATGCCTTCTAGAACACTCGGTCTAACGCTAAGGTTAGGGCTCTCCTAAGGTTAATTAGTATCCATATGCGGTTTATGAAAAGAACATGCATCCAATGACACTGGTGGATCTAGCTGTGGTTAATGAGAAGAACACACATGCAATGACACTGGGTGTGGTTCATGATATAGTTTGTGGGAAGAACACACATGCAATGACTCTAGCTGTGGTTCATGAAAAGAGCAGACATGCAATGACACTGGTGGATCCATGTGTGGTTCATGGGAAGAACACACATGCAATGACACTGGTGGATCCATGTGTGGTCTGTGGGAAGAACACACATGCAATGACACTGGTGATATGTGGTCTGTGAGAAGAACACACATGCAATGACTCTAGCTGTGGTTCATGAAAAGAGCAGACATGCAATGACACCGGTGGATCCATGTGTGGTTAATGAGAAGAACACACATGCAATGACACTTGGTGTGGTTCATGATATGGTTTGTGGGAAGAACACACATGCAATGACACCGGTGGATCCATGTGTGGTCTATGAGAGGAGCACACATGCAATGACACCGGTGGATCCTTTCGTGGTTTGTGAGAATAACACACATGCAATGACACTGGTGGATCCATGTGTGGTTCATGGAAAGAACACACATGCAATAACACTGGTGGATCCATGTGTGGTTCGTGGAAAGAACACACATGCAATGACACTGGGTGTGGTTCATGATATGGTTTGTGAGAAGAACACACATGCAATGACTCTAGCTGCGGTTCATGAAAAGAGCAGACATGCGATGACTCTAACTATGGTTCATGAAAAGAGCAGACATGCGATGCCACCGGTGGATCCATGTGGGGTCTATGAGAGGAACACACATGCAATGACACCGGTGGATCCTTTTACGTGGTTTGTGAGAATAACACACATGCAATGACACTGGTGGATCCATGTGTGGTTCATGGAAAGAACACACATGCAATGACACTGGTGATATGTTGTTTGTGAGAAGAACACACATGTAATGACTCTAGATGTGGTTCATGAAAAGACCAGACATGCAATGACACCGGTGGATCCATGTGTGGTTCATGGGAAGAACACACATGCAATGACACTGTTGGATCCATGTGTGGTCTTTGGGAAGAACACACATGCAATGACACTAGTGATATGTGGTCTGTGAGAAGAACACACATGCAATGACTCTAGCTGTGGTTCATGAAAATAGCATACATGCAATGACACCGGTGGATCCATGTGTGGTTAATGAGAAGAACACACATGCAATGACACTAGGTGTGGTTCATGATATGGTGTGTGAGAAGAACACACATGCAATGACTCTAGTTGTGGTTCATGAAAAGAGCAGACATGCGATGACTCTAACTGTGGTTCATGAAAAGAGCAGACATGCGATGCCACCGATGGATCCATGTGTGGTCTTTGAGAGGAACACACATGCAATGACACCGGTGGATCCTTACGTGGTTTGTGAGAATAACACACATGCAATGACACTAGTGGATCCATGTGTGGTTCATGGGAAGAACACACATGCGATGACACTGGTGATATGTTGTTTGTGAGAAGAACACTCATGCAATGACTCTAGCTCTGGTTCATGGGAATAGCACACATGCAATGACACCGGTGGATCAATGTGTGGTTCATGGGAAGAACACACATGGAATGACACTGGTGGATCCATGTGTGGTCTGTGGGAAGAACACACGTGCCATGACACTGGTGATATGTGGTCTGTGAGAAGAACACACATGCAATGACTCTAGCTGTAGTTCTTGAAAAGAGCAGACATGCAATGACACCGGTGGATCCATGTGTGGTTCATGGAAAGAACACACATGCAATGACACTGGGTGTGGTTCATGATATGGTTTGTGAGAAGAACACACATACAATGACTCTAGCTGTGGTTCATGATAAGAGCAGACATGCGATGACTCTAACTCTGGTTCATGAAAATAGAAGACACGCGATGCCACCGGTGGATCCATGTGTGGTCTATGAGAGGAACACACATGCAATTACACCGGTGGATCCTTACAGGGTTTGTGAGAATAACACACATGCAATGACACTGGTGGATCCATGTGTGGTTCATCGGAAGAACACACATGCAATGACACTGGTGATATGTTGTTTGTGAGAAGAACACACATGCAATGACTCTAGCTGTGGTTCATGGGAAGAGCAGACATGCAATGACACCGGTGGATCCATGTGTGATTCATGGGAAGAACACACATGCAATGACACTGGTGGATCTATGTGTGGTCTGTGGGAAGAGCACACATGCAATGACACTGGTGATATGTGGTCTGTGAGAAGAACACACATGCAATGACTCTAGCTGTGGTTAATGAGAAGAGCACACATGCAATGACACCGGTGGATCCATGTGTGGTTCATGGAAAGAACACACATGCAATGACACGGGGTGTGGTTCATGATATGGTTTGTGAGAAGAACACACATACAATGACTCTAGCTGTGGTTCATGAAAAGAGCAGACATGCGATGACTCTAACTGTGGTTCATGAAAAGAGCAGACATGCGATGCCACCGGTGGATCCATGTGTGGTCTATGAGAGGAACACACATGCAATTACACCGGTGGATCCTTACGTGGTTTGTGAGAATAACACACATGCAATGACACTGGTGGATCCATGTGTGGTTCATGGGAAGAACACACATGCAATGACACTGGTGATATGTTGTTTGTGAGAAGAACACACGTGCAATGACTCTAGTTGTGGTTCATGGGAAGAGCACACATGCAATGACACCGGTGGATCCATGTGTGGTTCATGGGAAGAACACACATGCAATGACACTGGTGGATCCATGTGTGGTCTATGGGAAGAACACACATGCAATGACACTGGTGATATGTGGTCTGTGAGAAGAACACACATGCAATAACTCTAGCCGTGGTTCATGAAAAGAGCACACATGCAATGACACCGGTGGATCCAAGTGTGGTTCATGGAAAGAACACACATGCAATTACATTGGGTGTGGTTCATGATATGGTTTGTGAGAAGAACACACATGCAATGACTCTAGATGTGGTTCATGAAAAGAGCAGACATGCGATGACTCTAACTGTGGTTCAGGAAAAGAGCAGACATGCGATGCCACTGGTGGATCCATGTGTGGTCTATGAGAGGAACACACATGCAATGACACCGGTGGATCCTTACGTGGTTTGTGAGAATAACACACATGCAATGACACTAGTGCATCCATGTGTGGTTCATGGGAAGAACACACATGCAATGACACTAGTGATATGTTGTTTGTGAGAAGAACACACATGCAATGACTCTAGCTGTGATTCATGGGAATAGCACACATGCAATGACACCGGTGGATCCATGTGTGGTTCATGGGAAGAACACACATGCAATAACACTGGTGGATCAATGTGTGGTATGTGGGAAGAACACACATGCAATGACACTGGTGATATGTGGTATGTGAGAAGAACAAACATGCAATGACTCTAGCTGTGGTTCATGAAAAGAGCAGACATGCAATGACACCGGTGGATTCATGTGTGGTTAATGAGAAGAACACACATGCAATGACACTAGGTGTGGTTCAGGATATGGTTTGTGGGAAGAACACACATGCAATGACTCTAGTTGTGGTTCATGAAAAGAGCAGACATGCGATGACTCTAATTATGGTTCATGAAAAGAGCAGACATGCGATGCCACCGGGCGATCCATGTGTGGTCTATGAGAGGAACACACATGCAATGACATCGGTGGATCCTTACGTGGTTTGTGAGAATAACACACCTGCAATGACACTAGTGGATCCATGTGTGGTTCATGGGAAGAACACACATGCCATGACACTGGTGATATGTTGTTTGTGAGAAGAACACACATGCAATGACTCTAGCTGTGATTCATAGGAAGAGCAGACATGCAATGACACCGGTGGATCCATGTGTGATTCATGGGAAGAACACAGATGCAATGACACTGGTGGATCTATGTGTGGTCTGTGGGAAGAGCACACATGCAATGCCACTTTTGATATGTGGTCTGTGAGAAGAATACACATGCAATGACTCTAGTTGTGGTTAATGAGAAGAGCACACATGCAATGACACCGGTGGATCCATGTGTGGTTCATGGAAAGAACACACATGCAATGACACTAGGTGTGGTTCATGATATGGTTTGTGAGAAGAACACACATACAATGACTCTAGCTGTGGTTCATGAAAAGAGCAGACATGCGATGACTCTAACTGTGGTTCATGAAAAGAGCAGACATGCTATGCCACCGGTGGATCCATGTGTGGTCTATGAGAGGAACACACATGCAATTACACCGGTGGATCCTTACGTGGTTTGTGAGAATAACACACATGCGATGACACTAGTGGATCCATGTGTGGTTCATGGGAAGAACACACATGCAATGACATTGGTGATATGTTGTTTGTGAGAAGAACACACATGCAATGACTCTAGATGTGGTTCATGGGAAGAGCACACATGCAATGACACCGGTGGATCCATGTGTGGTTCATGGGAAGAACACACATGCAATGACACTTGTGGATCCATGTGTGGTCTATGGGAAGAACACACATGCAATGACACTGGTGATATGTGGTCTTTGAGAAGAACACACATGCGATGACTCTAGCTGTGGTTCATAAAAAGAGCACACATGCAATGACACCGGTGGATCCATGTGTGGTTCATGGAAAGAACACACATGCAATGAGATTGGGTGTGGTTCATGATATGGTTTGTGAGAAGAACACACATGCAATGACTCTAGATGTGGTTAATGAAAAGAGCAGACATGCGATGACTCTAACTGTGGTTCATGAAAAGAGCAGACATGCGATGCCACCGGTGGATCCATGTGTGGTATATGAGAGGAACACACATGCAATTACACCGGTGGATCCTTACGTGGTTTATGAGAATAACACACATGCAATGACACTAGTGGATCCATGTGTGGTTCTTGGGAAGAACACACATGCAATGACACTGGTGATATGTTGTTTGTGAGAAGAACACACATGTAATGACTCTAGCTGTGGTTCATGGGAAGAGCACACATGTAATGACATCGGTGGATCCAAGTGTGGTTCATGGGAAGAGCACACATGCAATGACACTGGTGGATCCATGTGTGGTATGTGGGAAGAACACACATGCAATGACACTGGTGATATGTGGTATGTGAGAAGAACAAACATGCAATGACTCTAGCTGTGGTTCATGAAAAGAGCAGACATGCAATGACACCGGTGGATCCATGTGTGGTTAATGAGAAGAACACACATGCAATGACACTGGGTGTGGTTCATGATATGGTTTGTGGGAAGAACACACATGCAATGACTCTAGATGTGGTTCATGAAAAGAGCAGTCATGCGATGACTCTAACTGTGGTTCATGAAAAGAGCGGACATGCGATGCCACCGGTGGATCCATGTGTGGTCTATGAGAGGAACACACATGCAATTACACCGGTGGATCCTTACGTGGTTTGTGTGAATAACACACATGCAATGACACTAGTGGATCCATGTGTGGTTCATGGGAAGAACACACATGCAATGACATTGGTGATATGTTGTTTGTGAGAAGAACACACATGCAATGACTCTAGCTGTGGTTCATGGGAAGAGCACACATGCAATGACACCGGTGGATCCATATGTGGTTCATGGTAAGAACACACATGCAATGACACTGGTGGATCCATGTGTGGTCTATGGGAAGAACACACATGCAATGACACTGGTGATATGTGGTATGTGAGAAGAACACACATGCAATGACTCTAGCTATGGTTCATGAAAAGAGCACACATGCAATGACACCGGTGGATCCATGTGTTGTTCATGGAAAGAACACGTATGCAATGACACCGGTGGATCCATGTGTGGTTCATGGAAAGAGCACACATGCAATGACACCGGTGGATCCATGTGTGGTTCATGGAAAGAACACGCATGCAATGACATTGGGTGTGGTTCATGATATGGTTTGTGAGAAGAACACACATGCAATGACTCTAGATGTGGTTCATGAAAAGAGCAGACATGCGATGACTCTAACTGTGGTTCATGAAAATTGCAGACATGCGATGCCACCGGTGCATGCATGTGTGGCTATGAGAGGAACACACATGCAATTACACCGGTGGATCCTTACGTGGTTTGTGAGAATAACACACATGCAATGACACTAGTGGATCCATGTGTAGTTCATGGAAAGAACACACATGCAATGACACTAGTGATATGTTGTTTGTGAGAAGAACACACATGTAATGACTCTAGCTGTGGTTCAGGGGAAGAGCACACATGCAATGACACCGTTGGATCCATGTGTGGTTCATGGGAAGAACACACATGCAATGACACTGGTGGATCCATGTGTGGTCTGTGGGAACAACACACATGCAATGACACTGGTGATATGTGGTCTGTGAGAAGAACACACATGCAATGACTCTAGCTGTGGTTCATGAAAAGAGAAGACATGCGATGACTCTAACTGTGGTTCATGAAAAGAGCAGACATGCGATGCCACCGGTGGATCCATGTGTGGTCTATGAGAGGAACACACATGAAATGACACCGGTGGATCCTTATGTGGTTTGTGAGAATAACACACATGCAATGACACTAGTGTATCCATGTGTGGTTCATGGGAAGAACACACATGTAATGACACTAGCGATATTTTGTTTGTGAGAAGAATACACATGCAATGACTCTAGTTGTGATTCATGGGAAGAGGACACATGTAATGACATCGGTGGATCCATGTGTGGTTCATGGGAAACACACACATGCAATGACACTGGTGGATCCATGTGTGGTCTGTGGGAAGAAGACACATGCAATGACACTGGTGATATGTGGTATGTGAGAAGAACAAACATGCAATGACTCTTGTTGTGGTTCATGAAAAGAGCAGTAATGCAATGACACCGGTGGATCCATGTGTGGTTAATGAGAAGAACACACATGCAATGACACTAGGTGTGAATCATGATATGGTTTGTGAGAAGAACACACATGCAATGACTCTAGTTGTGGTTCATGAAAAGAGCAGACATGCGATGACTCTAACTGTGGTTCATGAAAAGAGCAGACATGCGATGCCAACGGTGGATCCACGTGTGGTCTATGAGAGGAACACACATGCAATGACATCGGTGGATCCTTACGTGGTTTGTGAGAATAACGCACATGCAATGACACTGGTGGATCCATGTGTGGTTCATGGGAAGAAAACACATGCAATGACACTGGTGATATGTGGTCTGTGAGAAGAACACACATGCAATGACTCTAGCTGTGGTTCATGAGAAGAGAAGACATGCAATGACTCTAACTGTGGTTCATGAAAAGAGCAGACATGCGATGCCACTGGTGGATCGATGTGTGGTCTATGAGAGGAACACACATGCAATGACACCGGTGGATCCTTACGTGGTTTGTAAGAATAACACACATGCAATGACACTAGTGTATCCATGTGTGGTTCATGGGAAGAACACACATGCAATGTCACTGGTGATATGTTGTTTGTGAGAAGAACACACATGCAATGACTCTAGCTGTGGTTCATGGGAAGAGCACACATGTAATGACATCGGTGGATCCATGTGTGGTTCATGGGAAGAACACACATGCAATGACACAGGTGGATCCATGTGTGGTCTGTGGGAAGAAGACACATGCAATGACACTAGTGATATGTGGTATGTGAGAAGAACAAACATGCAATGACTCTAGCTGTGGTTCATGAAAAGAGCAGACATGCAATGACACCGGTGGATCCATGTGTGGTTAATGAGAAGAACACACATGCAATGACACTGGGTGTGGTTCATGATATGGTTTGTCGAAAGAACACACATGCAATGACTCTAGCTGTGGTTCATGGAAAGAGCAGACATGCTGTGACTCTAACTGTGGTTCATGAAAAGAGTAGACATGCGATGCCACCGGTGGATCCATGTGTGGTCTATGAGAGGAACACACATGCAATGACATCGGTGGATCCTTACATGGTTTGTGAGAATAACACACATGCAATGACACTGGTGGATCAATGTTTGGTTCATGGGAAGAACACACATGCAATGACACTGGTGATATGTTGTTTGTGAGAAGAACACACATGCAATGACTCTAGCTATTGTTCATGAAAAGACCAGACATGCAATGACACCGGTGGATCCATGTGTGGGTCATGGGAAGAACACACATGCAATGACACTGGTGGATCCATGTGTGGTCTGTGGTAAGAACACACGTGCAATGACACTGGTGATATGTGGTCTGTGAGAAGAACACACATGCAATGACTCTAGCTCTGGTTCATGAAAAGAGCAGACATGCAATGACACCGGTGGATCCATGTGTGGTTGATGAGAAGAACACACATGCAATGACACCGGGTGTGGTTCATGATATGGTTTGTGGGAAGAATACACATGCAATGACTCTAGCTGTGGTTCATGAAAAGAGCAGACATGCGATGCCACCGGTGGATCCATGTGTGGTCTATGAGAGGAACACACATGCAATTACACCGGTGGATCCTTACGTGGTTTGTGGGAATAACACACATGCAATGACACTGGTGGATCCATGTGTGGTTCATGGGAAGAACACACATGCAATGACACTGGTGATATGTTGTTTGTGAGAAGAACACACATGCAATGACTCTAGCTGTGGTTTATGAAAAGACCAGACATGCAATGACACCGGTGGATCCATGTGTGGTTCATGGGAAGAACACACATGCAATGACACTGGTCGATCCCTGTGTGGTCTGTGGTAAGAACACACATGCAATGACACTGGTGATATGTGGTCTGTGAGAAGAACACACATGCAATGACTCTAGCTGTGGTTCATGAAAAGAGCAGACATGCAATGACACCGGTGGATCCATGTGTGGTTAATGAGAAGAACACACATGCAATGACACTGGGTGTGGTTCATGATATGGTTTGTGGGAAGAACACACATGCAATGACTCTCGCTGTGGTTCATGAAAAGAGCAGACATGCGATGACTCTAACTGTGGTTCATGAAAAGAGCAGACATGCGATGCCACCGGTGGATCCATGTGTGGTCTATGAGAGGAACACACATGCAATGACACCGGTGGATCCTTACGTGGTTTGTGAGAATAACACACATGCAATGACACTAGTGTATCCATGTGTGGTTCATGGGAAGAACACACATGCAATGACACTGGTGATATGTTGTTTGTGAGAAGAACACACATGCAATGACTCTAGCTGTGGTTCATGGGAAGAGCACACATGTAATGACATCGGTGGATCCATGTGTCGTTCATGGGAAGAACACACATGCAATGACACTGGTGGATCCATGTGTGGTATGTGGGAAGAAGACACATGCAATGACACTAGTGATATGTGGTATGTGAGAAGAAGAAACATGCAATGACTCTAGCTGTGGTTCATGAAAAGAGAACACATGCAATGACACCGCTGGATCCATTTGTGGTTAATGAGAAGAACACACATGCAATGACACTGGGTGTGGTTCATGATATGGTTTGTGGGAAGAACACGCATGCAATGACTCTAGCTGTGGTTCATGAAAAGAGCAGACATAAGATGACTCTAACTGTGGTTCATGAAAAGAGCAAACATGCGATGCCACCGGTGGATCCATGTGAGGTCTATGAGAGAAACACACATGCAATGACATCGGTGGATCCTTACGTGGTTTGTGAGAATAACACACATGCAATGACACTGGTGGATCCATGTGTAGTTCATGGGAAGAACACACATGCAATGACACTAGTGATATGTTGTTTGTGAGAAGAACACACATGCAATGACTCTAGCTGTGGTTCATGAAAAGACCAGACATGCAATGACACCGGTGGATCCATGTGTGGTTCATGGGAAGAACACACATGCAATGACACTGGGGGATCCATGTGTGGTCTGTGGTAAGAACACACATGCAATGACACTGGTGATATGTGGTCTGTGAGAAGAACACACATGCAATGACTCTAGCTGTGGTTCATGAAAAGAGCAGACATGCAATGACACCGGTGGATCCATGTGTGGTTAATGAGAAGAAGACACATCCAATGACACTGGGTGTGGTTCATGATATGGTTTGTGGGAAGAACACACATGCAATGACTCTAGTTGTGGTTCATGAAAAGAGCAGACATGCGATGACTCAACTGTGGTTCATGAAAAGAGCAGACATGCGATGCCACCGGTGGATCCATGTGTGGTCTATGAGAGGAACACACATGCAATTACACTGGTGGATCCTTACGTGGTTTGTGAGAATAACACACATGCAATGACACTGGTGGATCCATGTGTGGTTCATGGGAAGAACACACATGCAATGACACTGGTGATATGTTGTTTGTGAGAAGAACACACATGCAATGACTCTAGCTGTGGTTTATGAAAAGACCAGACATGCAATGACTCCGGTGGATCCATGTGTGGTTCATGGGAAGAACACACATGCAATGACACTGGTGGATCCATGTGTGGTCTGTGGTAAGAACACACATGCAAGGACACTGGTGATATGTGGTCTGTGAGAAGAACACACATGCAAT
This sequence comes from Avena insularis, assembly GCA_023614405.1. NCBI lineage: Eukaryota > Viridiplantae > Streptophyta > Magnoliopsida > Poales > Poaceae > Avena > Avena insularis. Next base: position 117,899,572 of record CM042696.1, read on the forward strand.
GACTCTAGCTGTGGTTCATGAAAAGAGCAGACATGCAATGACACCGGTGGATCCATGTGTGGTTAATGAGAAGAACGCACATGCAATGACACTGGGTGTGGTTCATGATATGGTTTGTGGGAAGAACACACATACAATGACTCTCGCTGTGGTTCATGAAAAGAGCAGACATGCGATGACTCTAACTGTGGTTCATGAAAAGAGCAGACATGCGATGCCACCAGTGGATCCATGTGTGGTCTATGAGAGGAACACACATGCAATGACACCGGTGGATCCTTACGTGGTTTGTGAGAATAACACACATGCAATGACACTAGTGTATCCATGTGTGGTTCATGGGAAGAACACACATGCAATGACACTGGTGATATGCTGTTTGTGACAAGAACACACATGCAATGACTCTAGCTCTGGTTCATGAAAAGACCAGACACCGGTGAATCCATGTGTGGTACATGGGAAGAACACACATGCAATGACACTGGTGGATCCATGTGTGGTCTGTGGTAAGAACACACATGCAATGACACTGGTGATATGTGGTCTGTGAGAAGAACACACATGCAATGACTCTAGTTGTGGTTCATGAAAAGAGCAGACATGCAATGACACCGGTGGATCCATGTGTGGTTAATGAGAAGAACACACATGCAATGACACTGGGTGTGGTTCATGATATGGTTTGTGGGAAGAACACACATGCAATGACACTAGTGTATCCATGTGTGGTTCATGGGAAGAACACACATGCAATGACACTGGTGATATGCTGTTTGTGAGAAGAACACACATGCAATGACTCTAGCTGTGGTTCATGGGAAGAGCACACATGTAATGACATCGGTGGATCCATGTGTGGTTCATGGGAAGAACACACATGCAATGACACTGGTGGATCCATGTGTGGTTTGTGGGAAGAAGACACATGCAATGACACTGGTGATATGTGGTATGTGAGAAGAACAAACATGCAATTACTCTAGCTGTGGTTCATGAAAAGAGAAGACATGCAATGATACCGGTGGATCCATGTGTGGTTAATGAGAAGAACACACATGCAATGACACTGGGTGTGGTTCATGATATGGTTTGTGGGAAGAACACACATGCAATGACTCTAGCTGTGGTTCATGAAAAGAGCAGACATGCGATGACTCTAACTGTGGTTCATGAAAAGAGCAGACATGCGATGCCACCGGTGGATCCATGTGTGGTCTATGAGAGGAACACACATGCAATGACATCGGTGGATCCTTACGTGGTTTGTGAGAATAACACGCATGCAATGACACTGGTGGATCCATGTGTGGTAAATGGGAAGAACACACATGCAATAACACTGGTGATATGTTGTTTGTGAGAAGAACACACATGCAATGACTCTAGCTGTGGTTCATGAAAAGACCAGACATGCAATGACACCGGTTGATCCATGTGTGGTTCATGGGAAGAACGCACATGCAATGACACTGGTGGATCCATGTGTGGTCTGTGGTAAGAACACACATACAATGACACTGGTGATATGTGGTCTGTGAGAAGAACACACATGCAATGACTCTAGCTGTGGTTCATGAAAAGAGAACACATGCAATGACACCGCTGGATCCATTTGTGGTTAATGAGAAGAAGACACATCCAATGACACTAGGTGTGGTTCATGATATGGTTTGTGGGAAGAACACACATGCAATGACTCTAGCTGTGGTTCATGAAAAGAGCAGACATGCGATGACTCTACCTGTGGTTCATGAAAAGAGCAGACATGCGATGCCACCGGTCGATCCATGTGTGGTCTATGAGAGGAACACACATGTAATTACACCGGTGGATCCTTACGTGGTTTGTGAGAATAACACACATGCAATGACACTAGTGGATCCATGTTTGGTTCATGGGAAGAACACACATGCAATGACATTGGTGATATGTTGTTTGTGAGAGCAACACACATGCAATGACTCTAGCTGTGGTTCATGGGAAGAGCACCCATGCAATGACACCGGTGGATCCATGTGTGGTTCATGGGAAGAACACACGTGCAATGACACTGGTGGATCCATGTGTGGTCTGTGGGAAGAACACACATGCAATGACACTGGTGATATGTGGTCTGTGAGAAGAACACACAGGCAATGACTCTAGCTGTGGTTCATGAAAAGAGCACACATGCAATGACACTGGTGGATCCATGTGTGGTTAATGAGAAGAACACACATGCAATGACACTGGGTGCGGTTCATGGTATGGTTTGTGAGAAGAACACACAAGCAATGACCCTAGCTGTGGTTCATGAAAAGAGCAGACATGCGATGACTCTAACTGTGGTTCATGGAAAGAGCAGACATGCGATGCCACCGGTGGATCCATGTGTGGTCTGTGAGAGGAACACACATGCAATGACACCGGTGGATTCTTACGTGGATTGTGAGAATAACACACATGCAATGACACTAGTGGATCCATGTGTGGTTCATGGGAAGAACACACATGCAATGACATTGGTGATATGTTGTTTGTGAGAAGAACACACATGCAATGACTCTAGTTGTGGTTCATGGGAAGAGCAGACATGCAATAACACCGGTTGATCCATGTGTGGTTCATGGGAAGAACACACATGCAATGACACTGGTGGATCCATGTGTGGTTTGTGGGAAGAACACACATGCAATGACACTGGTGATATGTGGTTTGTGAGAAGAAAACACATGCAATGACTCTAGCTGTGGTTAATGAGAAGAGCACACATGTAATGACACCGCTGGATCCATGTGTGGTTCATGGAAAGAACACACATGCAATGACACTGGGTGTGGTTCATGATATGGTTTGTGAGAAGAACGCACATGCAATCACTCTAGCTATGGTTCATGAAAAGAGCAGACATGCGATGACTCTAGCTGTGGTTCATGAAAAGAGCAGACATGCGATGACTCTAACTGTGGTTCATGAAAAGAGCAGACATGCGATGCCACCGGTGGATCCATGTGTGGTCTATGAGAGGAACACACATGCAATTACACCGGTGGATCCTTACGTGGTTTGTGAGAATAACACACATGTAATGACACTAGTGGATCCATGTGTGGTTCATGGGAAGAACACACATGCAATGACATTGGTGATATGTTGTTTGTGAGAAGAACACAAATGCAACGACTCTAGCTGTGGTTCATGGGAAGAGCACACATGCAATGACACCAGTGGATCGATGTGTGGTTCATGGGAAGAACACACATGCAATGACACTGTTGGATCCATGTGTGGTCTATGGGAAGAACACACATGCAATGACACTGGTGATATGTGGTCTGTGAGAAGAACACACATGCAATGACTCTAGCTGTCGTTCATGAAAAGAGCACACATGCAATGACACCGGTGGATCCATGTGTGGTTAATGGAAAGAACACACATGCAATGACATTGGGTGTGGTTCATGATATGGTTTGTGAGAAGAACACACATGCAATGACTCTAGATGTGGTTCATGAAAAGAGCAGACATGCGATGACTCTAACTGTGGTTCATGAAAAGAGCAGACATGCGATGCCACCGGTGGATCCATGTGTGGTCTATGAGAGGAACACACATGCAATTACACCAGTGGATCCTTACGTGGTTTGTGAGAATAACACACATGCAATGACACTAGTGGATCCATCTGTGGTTCATGGAAAGAACAGACATGCAATGACACTAGTGGATCCATGTGTGGTTCATGGAAAGAACACACATGCAATGACACTGGTGATATGTTGTTTGTGAGAAGAACACACATGTAATGACTCTAGATGTGGTTCATGGGAAGAGCACACATGCAATGACACCGTTGGATCCATGTGTGGTTCATGGGAAGAACACACATGCAATGACACTGGTGGATCCATGTGTGGTCTGTGGGAAGAACACACATGCAATGAAACTAGTGATATGTGGTCTGTGAGAAGAACACACATGCAATGACTCTAGCTGTGGTTCATGAAAAGAGAAGACATGCAATGACTCTAACTGTGGTTCATGAAAAGAGCAGACATGCGATGCCACCGGTGGATCCATGTGTGGTCTATGAGAGGAACACACATGCAATGATACCGGTGGATCCTTACGTGGTTTGTGAGAATAAGACACATGCAATGACACTAGTGTATCCATGTGTGGTAAATGGGAAGAACACACATGCAATGACACTGGTGATATGTTGTTTGTGAGAAGAACACACATGCAATGACTCTAGCTGTGGTTAATGAGAAGAGCAGACATGCAATGACACCGGTGGATCCATGTGTGGTTAATGAGAAGAACACACATGCAATGACACTTGGTGTGGTTCATGGTATGGTTTGTGTGAAGAACACACATGCAATGACACTACTGATATGTGGTATGTGAGAAGAACAAACATGCAGTGACTCTAGCTGTGGTTCATGAAAAGAGCAGACATGCAATGACACCGGTGGATCCATGTGTGGTTAATGAGAAGAACACACATGCAATGACACTAGGTGTGGTTCATGATATGGTTTGTGGGAAGAACACACATGCAATGACTCTAGCTGTGGTTCATGAAAAGAGCAGACATGCGATGACTCTAACTGTGGATCATGAAAAGAGCAGACATGCGATGCCACCAGTGGATCCATGTGTGGTCTATGAGAGGAACACACATGCAATGACATCGGTGGATCCTTACGTGGTTTGTGAGAATAACACACATGCAATGACACTGGTGGATCCATGTGTGGTTCATGGGAAGAACACACATGCAATGACACTGGTGATATGTTGTTTGTGAGAAGAACACACATGCAATGACTCTAGCTGTGGTTCATGAAAAGACCAGACATGCAATGACACCGGTGAATCCATGAGTGGTTCATGGGAAGAACACACATGCAATGACACTGGTGGATCCATGTGTGGTCTGTGGTAAGAACACACATGCAATGACAATGGTGATATGTGGTCTATGAGAAGAACACACATGCAATGACTCTAGCTGTGGTTCATGAAAAGAGCAGACATGCAATGACACCGGTGGATCCATGTGTGGTTAATGAGAAGAACACACATGCAATGACACTGGGTGTGGTTCATGATATGGTTTGTGGGAAGAACACACATGCAAGGACACTAGTGTATCCATGTGTGGTAAATGGGAAGAACACACATGCAATGACACTGGTGATATGTTGTTTGTGAGAAGAACACACATGCAATGACTCTAGCTGTGGTTCATGGGAAGAGCACACACGTAATGACATCGGTGGATCCATGTGTGGTTCATGGGAAGAACACACATGCAATGACACTGGTGGATCCATGTGTGGTCTGTGGGAAGAATACACATGCAATTACACTGGTGATATGTGGTATGTGAGAAGAACAAACATGCAATGACTCTAGCTATGGTTCATGAAAAGAGCAGACATGCAATGACACCGGTGGATCCATGTGTGGTTAATGAGAAGAACACACATGCAATGACACTAGGTGTGGTTCATGATATGGTTTGTGGGAAGAACACACATGCAATGACTCTAGCTGTGGTTCATGAAAAGAGCAGACATGCGATGACTCTAACTGTGGTTCATGAAAAGAGCAGACATGCGATGCCACCGGTGGATCCATGTGTGGTCTATGAGAGGAACACACATGCAATGACATCGGTGGATCCTTACGTGGTTTGTGAGAATAACACACATGCAATGACACTGGTGGATCCATGTGTGGTTCATGGGAAGAACACACATGCAATGACACTGGTGATATGTTGTTTGTGAGAAGAACACACATGCAATGACTCTAGCTGTGGTTCATGAAAAGACCAGACATGCAATGACACCGGTGAATCCATGAGTGGTTCATGGGAAGAACACACATGCAATGACACTGGTGGATCCATGTGTGGTCTGTGGTAAGAACACACATGCAATGACAATGGTGATATGTGGTCTATGAGAAGAACACACATGCAATGACTCTAGCCGTGGTTCATGAAAAGAGCAGACATGCAATGACACCGGTGGATCCATGTGTGGTTAATGAGAAGAACACACATGCAATGACACTGGGTGTGGTTCATGATATGGTTTGTGGGAAGAACACACATGCAAGGACACTAGTGTATCCATGTGTGGTAAATGGGAAGAACACACATGCAATGACACTGGTGATATGTTGTTTGTGAGAAGAACACACATGCAATGACTCTAGCTGTGGTTCATGGGAAGAGCACACACGTAATGACATCGGTGGATCCATGTGTGGTTCATGGGAAGAACACACATGCAATGACACTGGTGGATCCATGTGTGGTCTGTGGGAAGAATACACATGCAATTACACTGGTGATATGTGGTATGTGAGAAGAACAAACATGCAATGACGCTAGCTGTGGTTCATGAAAAGAGCAGACATGCAATGACACCGGTGGATCCATGTGTGGTAATGAGAAGAACACACATGCAATGACACTGGGTGTGGTTCATGATATGGTTTGTGGGAAGAACACACATGCAATGACTCTAGCTGTGGTTCATGAAAAGAGCAGACATGCGATGACTCTAACTGTGGTTCATGAAAAGAGCAGACATGCGATGCCACCGGCGGATCCATGTGTGGTCTATGAGAGGAACACACATGCAATGACATCGGTGGATCCTTACGTGGTTTGTGAGAATAACACACATGCAATGACACTGGTGGATCCATGTGTCCTTCATGGGAAGAACACACATGCAATGACATTGGTGATATGTTGTTTCTGAGAAGAACACAGATGCAATGACTCTAGCTGTGGTTCATGAAAATACCAGACATGCAATGACACCGGTGGATCCATGTGTGGTTCATGGGAAGAACACACATGCAATGACACTGGTGGATCCATGTGTGGTCTGTGGGAAGAACACACATGCAATGACACTGGTGATATGTGGTCTGTGAGAAGAACACACATGCAATGACTCTAGCAGTGGTTCATGAAAAGTGCAGACATGCAATGACACCGGTGGATCCATGTGTGGTTAATGAGAAGAACACACATGCAATGACACTGGGTGTGGTTCATGATATGGTTTGTGGGAAGAACACACATGCAATGACTCTAGCTATGGTTCATGAAAAGAGCAGACATGCGATGACTCTAACTATGGTTCATGAAATGAGCAGACATGCGATGCCACCGGTGGATCCATGTGTGCTCTATGAGAGGAACACACATGCAATGACATCGGTGGATCCTTACGTGGTTTGTGAGAATAACACACATGCAATGATACTGGTGGATCCATGTGTGGTTCATGGGAAGAACACACATGCAATGACACTGGTGATATGTTGTTTGTGAGAAGAACACACATGCAATGACTCTAGCTGTGGTTCATGAAAAGACCAGACATGCAATGACACCGGTGAATCCATGTGTGGTTCATGGGAAGAACACACATGCAATGACACTGGTGGATCCATGTGTGGTATGTGGTAAGAACACACATGCAATGACACTGGTGATATGTGGTCTGTGAGAAGAACACACATGCAATGACTCTAGTTGTGGTTCATGAAAAGAGCAGACATGCAATGACACCGGTGGATCCATGTGTGGTTAATGATAAGAACACACGTGCAATGACACTGTGTGTGGTTCATGATATGGTTTGTGGGAAGAACACACATGCAATGACTCTAGTTGTGGTTCATGAAAAGAGCAGACAAGCGATGACTCTAACTGTGGTTCATGAAAAGAGCAGACATGCGATGCCACCGATGGATCCATGTGTGGTCTATGAGAGGAACACACATGCAATGACACCGGTGGATCCTTACGTGGTTTGTGAGAATAACACACACGCAATGACACTTGTGGATCCATGTGTGGTTCATGGGAAGAACACACATGCAATGACACTGGTGATATGTTTTTTGTGAGAAGAACACACATGCAATGACTCTAGCTGTGGTTCATGGGAAGAGCAGACATGCAATGATACCGGTGGATCCATGTGTGGTTCATGGTAAGAACACACATGCAATGACACTGGTGGATCCATGTGTGGTCTGTGGGAAGAACACACATGCAATGACACTGGTGATATGTGGTCTGTGAGAAGAACACACATGCAATGACTCTAGCTATGGTTCATGAGAAGAGCGGACATGCAATGACACCGGTGGATCCATGTGTGGTTAATGAGAAGAACACACATGCAATGACACTGGGTGTGGTTCATGATATGGTTTGTGAGAAGAACACACATGCAATGACTCTAGCTGTGGTTCATGAAAAGACCAGACATGCGATGACTCTAACTGTGGTTCATTAAAAGAGCAGACATGCGATGCCACCGGTGGATCCATGTGTGGTCTATCAGAGGAACACACATGCAATGACACCGGTGGATCCTTACGTGGTTTGTGAGAATAACACACATGCAATGACATTGGTGGATCCATGTGTGGTTCATGGGAAGAAAACACATGCAATGACACTGGTGATATGTTGTTTGTGAGAAGAACAAACATGCAATGACTCTAGCTGTGGTTCATGGGAAGAGCAGACATGCAATGACACCGGTGGATCCATGTGGGGTTCATGGGAAGAACACACATGCAATGACACTGGTGGATCCATGTGTGGTCTGTGGCAAGAACATACATGCAATGACACCGGTGATATGTGGTCTGTGATAAGAACACACATGCAATGACTCTACATGTGGTTAATGAAAAGAGCACACATGCAATGACACCGCTGGATCCATGTGTGGTTCATGGAAAGAACACACATGCAATGACACTGGGTGTGGTTCATGATATGGTTTGTGAGAAGAACACACATGCAATGACTCTAGCTGTGGTTCATGAAAAGAGCAGATATGTGATGACTCTAACTGTGGTTCATGAAAAGAGCAGACATGCGATGCCACCGGTGGATCCATGTGTGGTCTATGAGAGGAACACACATGTAATGACACTGGTGGATCCTTACGTGGTTTGTGAGAATAACACACATGCAATGACACTGGTGGATCCATGTGTGGTTCATGGGAACAACACACATGCAATGACACTGGTGATATGTTGTTTGTGAGAAGAACACACATGCAATGACTCTAGCTGTGGTTCATGAAAATACCAGACATGCAATGACACCGGTGGATCCATGTGTGGTTCATGGGAAGAACACACATGCAATGACACTGGTGGATCCATGTGTGGTCTGTGGGAAGAACACACATGCAATGACACTGGTGATATGTGGTGTGTGAGAAGAACACACATGCAATGACTCTAGTTGTGGTTCATGAAGAGAGCAGACATGAAATGACACCGGTGGATCCATGTGTGGTTAATGAGAAGAACACACATGCAATGACACTAGGTGTGGTTCATGATATGGTTTGTGAGAAGAACACACATGCAATGACACCGATGGACCCATGTGTGGTTCATGGGAAGAACACACATGCAATGACACTGGTGGATCCATGTGTGGTCTGTGGGAAGAACACATATGCAATGACACTGGTGATATGTTGTTTGTGAGAAGAACTCACATGCAATGACTCTAGCCGTGGTTCATGGGAAGAGCATACATGCAATGACACCGGTGGATCCATGTGTGTTTCATGTGAAGAACACACATGCAATGACACTGGTGAATCGATGTGTGGTCTGTGGGAAGAACACACATGCAATGACACTGGTGATATGTGGTCTGTGAGAAGAACACACATGCAATGACTCTAGCTGTGGTTAATGAGAAGAGCAGACATGCAATGACACTGGTGGATCCATGTGTGGTTAATGAGAAGAACACACAAGCAATGACACTGGGTGTGGTTCATGATATGGTTTGTGAGAAGAACACACATGCAATGACTCTAGCTGTGGTTCATGAAAAGAGAAGACATGCGATGACTCTAACCGTGGTTCATGAAAAGAGCAGACATGCGATGCCACCGGTGGATCCATGTGTGGTCTATGACAGGAACACACATGCAATTACTCCGGTGGATCCTTACGTGGTTTGTGAGAATAACACACATGCAACGACACTGGTGGATCCATGTGTGGTTCATGGAAAGAACACACATGCAAGGACACGGGTGATATGTTGTTTGTGAGAAGAACACACATGTAATGACTCCAGCTGTGGTTCATGGGAAGAGCACACATGCAATGACACCGGTGGATCCATGTGTGGTTCATGGGAAGAACACACATGCAATGATACTGGTGGATCCATGTGTGGTCTGTGGGAAGAACACACATGCAATGACACTGGTGATATATGGTCTGTGAGAAGAACACACATGCAATGACTCTAGCTGTGGTTAATGAGAAGAGCAGACATGCAATGACACCGGTGGATCCATGTGTGGTTAATGAGAAGAACACACATGCAATGACACTGGGTGTGGTTCATGATATGGTTTGTGGGAAGAACACACATGCAATGACTCTAGCTGTGGTTCATGAAAAGAACAGACATGCGATGACTCTAACTGTGGTTCATGAAAAGAGCAGACATGCGATGCCACCGGTGGATCCATGTGTGATCTATGAGAGGAACACACATGCAATGACACCGGTGGATCCTTACGTGGTTTGTGAGAATAACACACATGCATTAACACTGGTGGATCCATGTGTGGTTCATGGGAAGAACACACATGCAATGACACTGGTGATATGTTGTTTGTGAGAAGAACACGCATGCAATGTATCTAGCTGTGGTTCATGGGAAGAGCACACATACAATGACACCGGTGGATCCATGTGTGGTTCATGGGAAGAACACACATGCAATGAAACTGGTGGATCCATGTGTGGTCTGTGGGAAGAACACACATACCATAACACTTGTGATATGTGGTCTGTGAGAAGAACACACATCCAATGACTCTAGCTGTGGTTCATGAAAAGAGCAGACATGCAATGACACCGGTGGATCAATGTGTGGTTAGTGAGAAGAATACACATGCAATGACACTGGGTGTGGTTCATGATATGGTTTGTGGGAAGAACACACATGCAATGACTCTAGCTGCGGTTCATGAAAAGAGCAGACATGCGATGACTCTAACTGTGGTTCATGAAAAGAGCAGACAAGCGATGCCACCGGTAGATCCATGTGTGGTCTATGAGAGGAACACACATGCAATGGCACCGGTGGATCCTTACGTGGTTTGTGAGAATAACACACATGCAATGACACTTGTGGATCCATGTGTGGTTCATGGGAAGAACACACATGCAATGACACTGGTGATATGTTGTGTGTGAGAAGAACACACATGCAATGACTCTAGCTGTGGTTCATGGGAAGAGCAAACATGCAATGACACCGGTGGATCCATGTGTGGTTCATGGGAAGAACACACATGCAATGACAGTGGTGGATCCATGTGTGGTCTGTGGGAAGAACACACATGCAATGACACTGGTGATATGTGGTCTGTGAGAAGAACACACATGCAATGACTCTAGCTATGGTTCATGAGAAGAGCAAACATGCAATGACACCGGTGGATCCATGTGTGGTTAATGAGAAGAACACACATGCAATGACACTGGGTGTGGTTCATGATATGGTTTGTGAGAAGAACACACATGCAATGACTCTAGCTATGGTTCATGAAAAGAGCAGACATGCGATGACTCTAACTGTGGTTCATGAAAAGAGCAGACATGCGATGCCACCGGTGGATCCATGTGTGGTCTATGGGAGGAACACACATGCAATGACACCGGTAGATCCTTACGTGGTCTGTGAGAATAACACACATGCAATGACACTGGTGGATCCATGTGTGGTTCATGGGAAGAAAACACATGCAATGACACTGGTGATATGTTGTTTGTGAGAAGAATACACATGCAATGACTCTAGCTGTGGTTCATGGGAAGAGCAGACATGCAATGACACCGGTGGATCCATGTGTGGTTCATGGGAATAACACACATGCAATGACACTGGTGGATCCATGTGTGGTCTATGGGAAGAAAACATGCAATGACACTGGTGATATGTGGTCTGTGAGATGAACACACATGCAATGACTCTACCTATGGTTAATGAGAAGAGCACACATGCAATGACACCGCTGGATCCATGTGTGATTCATGGAAAGAACACACATGCAATGACACTGGGTGTGGTTCATGATATTGTTTGTGAGAAGAACACACATGCAATGACTCTAGCTGTGGTTCATGAAAAGAGAAGACATGCGATGACTCTACCTGTGGTTCATGAAAAGAGCAAACATGCGATGCCACTGGTGGATCCAAGTGTGGTCTATGATAGGAACACACATGCAATGACACCAGTGGATCCTTACGTGGTTTGTGAGAATAACACACATGCAATGACACTGGTGGATCCATGTGTCCTTCATGGGAAGAACACACATGCAATGACATTGGTGATATGTTGTTTCTGAGAAGAACACAGATGCAATGACTCTAGCTGTGGTTCATGGGAAGAGCATACATGCAATGACACCGGTGGATCCATGTGTGGTTCATGGGAAGAACACACATGCAATGACACTGGTGAATCAATTTGTGGTCTGTGGGAAGAACACACATGCAATGACACTGGTGATATGTGGTCTGTGAGAAGAACACACATGCAATGACTCTAGCTGTGGTTAATGAGAAGAGCAGACATGCAATGACACCGGTGGATCCATGTGTGGTAAATGAGAAGAACACACATGCAATGACACTGGGTGTGGTTCATGATATGGTTTGTGAGAAGAACACACATGCAATGACTCTAGCTGTGGTTCATGAAAAGAGCAGACATGCGACGACTCTAACTATGGTTCATGAAAAGAGCAGACATGCGATGCCACCGGTGGATCCACGTGTGGTCTATGAGAGGAACACACATGCAATGACACTTTTGGATCCTTACGTGGTTTGTGAGAATAACACACATGCAATGACACTTGTGGATCCATGTGTGGTTCATGCGAAGAACACGCATGCAATGACACTGGTGATATGTTGTTTGTGAGAAGAACTCAGATGCAATGACTCTAGCTGTGGTTCATGGGAAGAGCATACATGCAATGACACCGGTGGATCCATGTGTGGTTCATGGGAAGAACACACATGCAATGACAATAGTGAATCGATTTGTGGTCTGTGGGACGAACACACATGCAATGACACTGGTGATATGTGGTCTGTGAGAAGAACACACATGCAATGACTCTAGCTGTGGTTAATGAGAAGAGCAGACATGCAATGACACCGGTGGATCCATGTGTGGTTAATGAGAAGAACACACATGCAATGACACTGGGTGTGGTTCATGATATGGTTTGTGAGAAGAACACACATGCAATGACTCTAGCTGTGGTTCATGAAAAGAGCAGACATGCGATGACTCTACCTGTGGTTCATGAAAAGAGCAAACATGCGATGCCACTGGTGGATCCAAGTGTGGTCTATGATAGGAACACACATGCAATGACACCAGTGGATCCTTACGTGGTTTGTGAGAATAACACACATGCAATGACACTGGTGGATCCATGTGTTGTTCACACGTGCAATGACACTGTGTGTGGTTCATGATATGGTTTGTGGGAAGAACTCACATGCAATGACTCTAGCTGTGGTTCATGGGAAGAGCATACATGCAATGACACCGGTGGATCCATGTGTGGTTCATGGGAAGAACACACATGCAATGACACTGGTGAATCAATTTGTGGTCTGTGGGAAGAACACACATGCAATGACACTGGTGATATGTGGTCTGTGAGAAGAACACACGTGCAATGACTCTAACTGTGGTTAATGAGAAGAGCAGACATGCAATGACACCGGTGGATCCATGTGCGGTTAATGAGAAGAACACACATGCAATGGCACTGGGTGTGGTTCATGATATGGTTTGTGAGAAGAACACACATGTAATGACTCTAGCTGTGGTTCATGAAAAGAGCAGACATGCGATGACTCTAACTGTGGTTCATGAAAAGAGCATACATGCGATGCCACTGGTGGATCCACGTGTGGTCTATGAGAGGAACACACATTCAATTACACCGGTGGATCCTTACGTGGTTTGTGAGAATAACACACATGCAATGACAGTGGTGGATCCATGTGTGGTTCATGCGAAGAACACGCATGCAATGACACTGGTGATATGTTGTTTGTGAGAAGAACTCAGATGCAATGACTCTAGCTGTGGTTCATGGGAAGAGCATACATGCAATGACACCGGTGGATCCATGTGTGGTTCATGGGAAGAACACACATGCAATGACACTGGTGGATCCATGTGTGGTCTGTGGGAAGAACACACATGCAATGACACTGGTGATATGTGGTCTGTGAGAAGAACACACATGCAATGACTCTAGCTGTGGTTCATGAAAAGAGCAGACATGCAATGACACCGGTGGATCCATGTGTGGTTAATGATAAGAACACACATGCAATGACACTGTGTGTGGTTCATGATATGGTTTGTGGGAAGAATACACATGCAATGACTCTAGCTGTGGTTCATGAAAAGAGCAGACATGCGATGACTCTAACTGTGGTTCATGAAAAGAGCAGACATGCGATGCCACCGGTGGATCCACGTGTGGTCTATGAGAGGAACACACATGCAATGACACTTTTGGATCCTTACGTGGTTTGTGAGAATAACACACATGCAATGACACTGGTGGATCCATGTGTGGTTCATGCGAAGAACACACATGCAATGACACTGGTGATATGTTGTTTGTGACAAGAACATACATGCAATGACTCTAGCTGTGGTTCATGGGAAGAGCATACATGCAATGACACCGGTGGATCCATGTGTGGTTCATGGGAAGAACACACATGCAATGACACTGGTGAATCGATTTGTGGTCTGTGGGAAGAACACACATGCAATGACACTGGTGATATGTGGTCTGTGAGATGAACACACATGCAATGACTCTAGCTGTGGTTAATGAGAAGAGCAGACATGCAATGACACCGGTGGATCCATGTGTGGTTAATGAGAAGAACACACATGCAATGACACTGGGTGTGGTTCATGATATGGTTTGTGAGAAGAACACACATGCAATGACTCTAGCTGTGGTTCATGAAAAGAGCAGACATGCGATGACTCTAACTGTGGTTCATGAAAAGAGCAGACATGCGATGCCACCGGTGGATCCACGTGTGGTCTATGAGAGGAACAAACATGCAATGACACTTTTGGATCCTTACGTGGTTTGTGAGAATAACACACATGCAATGACACTGGTGGATCCATGTGTGGTTCATGCGAAGAACACACATGCAATGACACTGGTGATATGTTGTTTGTGAGAAGAACACACATGCAATGACTCTAGCTGTGGTTCATGGGAAGAACACACATGCAATGACACCGGTGGATCCATGTGTGGTTCATGGGAAGAACACACATGCAATGACACTGGTGGATCCAAGTGTGGTCTGTGGGAAGAACACACATGCAATGACACTGGTGATATGTGGTCTGTTATAAGAACACACACGCAATGACTCTAGCTATGGTTAATGAGAAGAGCAGACATGCAATGACACCGGTGGATCCATGTGTGGTTAATGAGAAGAACACACATTCAATGACACTGGGTGTAGTTCATGATATGGTTTGTGAGAAGAACACACATGCAATGACTCTAGCTGTGGTTCATGAAAAGAGAAGACATGCGATGACTCTAACTGTGGTTCATGAAAAGAGCAGACATGCGATGCCACCGGTGGATCCACGTGTGGTCTATGAGAGGAACACACATGCAATGACACTTTTGGATCCTTAAGTGGTTTGTGAGAATAACGCACATGCAATGACACTGGTGGATCCATGTGTGGTTCATGCGAAGAACACAGATGCAGTGACACTGGTGATATGTTGTTTGTGATAAGAACACACATGCAATGACTCTAGCTGTGGTTCATGGGAAGAACACACATGCAATGACACCGGTGAATCCATGTGTGGTTCATGGGAAGAACACACATGCAATGACACTGGTGGATCCAAGTGTGGTCTGTGGGAAGAACACACATGCAATGACACTGGTGATATGTGGTCTGTCAGAAGAACACACACGCAATGACTCTAGCTGTGGTTAATGAGAAGAGTAGACATGCAATGACACCGGTGGATCCATGTGTGGTTCATGGAAAGAACACACATGCAATGACACTGGGTGTGGTTCATGATATGGTTTGTAAGAAGAACACACATGCAATGACTCTAGCTGTGGTTCATGAAAAGAGCAGACATGTGATGCCCGATCCACGTGTGGTCTATGAGAGGAACACACATACAATAACACTTTTGGATCCTTACGTGGTTTGAGAGAATAACACACATGCAATGACACTGGTAGATCCATGTGTGGTTCATGCGAAGAACACACATGCAATGACACTGGTGATATGTTGTTTGTGAGAAGAACACACATGCAATGACTCTAGCTGTGGTTCATGGGAAGAACACACATGCAATGACACCGGTGGATCCATGTGTGGTTCATGGGAAGAACACACATGCAATGACACTGGTGGATCCAAGTGTGGTCTGTGGGAAGAACACACATGCAATGACACTGGTGATATGTGGTCTGTTATAAGAACACACACGCAATGACTCTAGCTGTGGTTAATGAGAAGAGCAGACATGCAATGACACCGGTGGATCCATGTGTGGTTAATGAGAAGAACACACATGCAATGACACTAGGTGTGGTTCATGATATGGTTTGTGAGAAGAACACACATGCAATGACTCTAGCTGTGGTTCATGAAAAGAGCAGACATGCGATGACTCTAACTGTGGTTCATGAAAAGAGCAGACATGCGATGCCAACGGTGGATCCACGTGTGGTCTATGAGAGGAACACACATGCAATGACATCGGTGGATCCTTACGTGGTTTCTGAGAATAACGCACATGCAATGACACTGGTGGAAGCATGTGTGGTTCATGCGAAGAACACACATGCAATGACACTGGTGATATGTTGTTTGTGAGAAGAACACACATGCAATGACTCTAGCTGTGGTTCATGGGAAGAACACACATGCAATGACACCGGTTGATCCATGTGTGGTTCATGGGAAGAACACACATGCAATGACACTGGTGGATCCAAGTGTGGCCTGTGGGAAGAACACACATGCAATGACACTGGTGATATGTGGTCTGTGAGAAGAACACACATGTAATGACTCTAGCTGTGGTTAATGAGAAGAGCACACATGCAATGACATTGGTGGATCCATGTGTGGTTCATGGAAAGAACACACATGCAATGACCTTAGGTGTGGTTCATGATATGATTTGTGAGAAGAACACACATGCAATGACTCTAGCTGTGGTTCACGAAAAGAGTAGACATGCGATGACTCTAACTGTGGTTCATGAAAAGAGCAGACATGCGATGCCACTGGTGGATCCATGTGTGGTCTATGAGAGGAACACACATTCAATTACACTGGTGGATCCTTACGTGGTTTGTGAGAATAACACACATGCAATGACACTGGTGGATCCATGTGTGGTTCATGGAAAGAACACACATGCAATGACACTGGTGATATGTTGTTTGTGAGAACACACATGCAATGACTCTAGCTGTGGTTCATGGGAAGAGCACACATGCAATGACACCGGTGGATCCATGTGTGGTTCATGGGAAGAACACACATGCAATGACACTGGTGGATCCATGTGTGGTCTGTGGGAAGAACACACATGCAATGACACTGGTGATATGTGGTCTGTGAGAAGAACACACATGCAATGACTCTAGCTGTGGTTAATGAGAAGAGCAGACATGCAATGACACCGGTGGATCCATGTGTGGTTAATGAGAAGAACACACATGCAATGACACTAGGTGTGGTTCATGATATGGTTTGTGGGAAGAACACACATGCAATGACTCTAGCCGTGGTTCATGAAAAGGGCAGACATGCGATGCCACCGGTGGATCCATGTGTGGTCTATGAGAGGAACACACATGCAATGACATCGGTGGATCCTTACGTGGTTTGTGAGAATAACACACATGCAATGACAATGGTGGATCCATGTGTGGTTCATGGGAAGAACACACATGCAATGACACTGGTGATATGTTGTTTGTGAGAAGAACACACATGCAATGACTCAAGCTGTGGTTCATGAAAAGATCATACATGCAATGACACCGGTGGATTTATGTGTGGTTCATGGGAAGAACACACATGCAATGACACTGGTGGATCCATGTGTGGTCTATGGGAAGAACACACATGCAATGACACTGGTGATATGTGGTCTGTGAGAAGAACACACATGCAATGACTCTAGCTGTGGTTAATGAGAAGAGCACACATGGAATGACACCGCTGGATCCATGTGTGGTTCATGGAAAGAACACACATGCAATGACACTGGGTGTGGTTCATGATATTGTTTGTGAGAAGAACACACATGCAATGACTCTAGCTGTGGTTCATGAAAGGAGAAGACATGCGATGACTCTACCTGTGGTTCATGGAAAGAGCAGACATGCGATGCCACCGGTGGATCCAAGTGTGGTCTATGATAGGAACACACATGTAATGACACCGGTGGATCCTTACGTGGTTTGTGAGAATAACACACATGCAATGACACTGGTCGATCCATGTGTGGTTCATGGGAAGAACACACATGCAATGACACTGGTGATATGTTGTTTGTGAGAAGAACTCACATGCAATGACTCTAGCTGTGGTTCATGGGAAGAGCATACATGCAATGACACCGGTGGATCCATGTGTGGTTCATGGGAAGAACACACATGCAATGACACTAGTGAATCGATTTGTGGTCTGTGGGAAGAACACACATGCAATGACACTGGTGATATGTGGTCTGTGAGAAGAACACACATGCAATGACTCTAGCTGTGGTTAATGAGAAGAGCAGACATGCAATGACACCGGTGGATCCATGTGTGGTTAATGGGAAGAACACACATGCAATGACACTGGGTGTGGTTCATGATATGGTTAGTGAGAACAACACACATGCAATGACTCTAGCTGTGGTTCATGAAAAGAGCAGACATGCGATGACTCTAACTGTGGTTCATGAAAAGAGCAGACATGCGATGCCACCGGTGGATCCACGTGTGGTCTATGAGAGGAACACACATGCAATGACACTTTTGGATCCTTACGTGGTTTGTGAGAATAACACACATGCAATGACACTGGTGGATCCATGTGTGGTTCATGCGAAGAACACACATGCAATGACACTAGTGATATGTTGTTTGTGAGAAGAACACACATGCAATGACTCTAGCTGTGGTTCATGGGAAGAACACACATGCAATGAGACCGGTGGATTCATGTGTGGTTCATGGTAAGAACACACATGCAATGACACTGGTGGATCCAAGTGTGGTCTGTGGGAAGAACACACATGCAATGACACCGGTGATATGTGGTCTGTCAGAAGAACACACATGCAATGACTCTAGCTGTGGTTAATGAGAAGAGCAGACATGCAATGACATTGGTGGATCCATGTGTGGTTCATGGAAAGAACACACATGCAATGACACTGGGTGTGGTTCAT
Organism: Avena insularis; assembly: GCA_023614405.1. Taxonomy (NCBI): domain Eukaryota; kingdom Viridiplantae; phylum Streptophyta; class Magnoliopsida; order Poales; family Poaceae; genus Avena; species Avena insularis. The sequence goes on from CM042696.1 coordinate 117,919,214, forward strand.
GATATGGTTTGTGAGAAGAACACACATGCAATGACTCTAGCTGTGGTTCACGAAAAGAGTAGACATGCGATGACTCTAAATGTGGTTCATGAAAAGAGAAGACATGCGATGCCACTGGTGGATCCATGTGTGGTCTATGAGAGGAACACACATTCAATTACACCGGTGGATCCATACGTGGTTTGTGAGAATAACACACATGCAATGACACTGGTGGATCCATGTGTGGTTCATGGAAAGAACACACATGCAATGACACTGGTGATATGTTGTTTGTGAGAACACACATGCAATGACTCTAGCTGTGGTTCATGGGAAGAGCACACATGCAATGACACTGGTGGATCCAAGTGTGGTCTGTGGGAAGAACACACATGCAATAACACTGGTGATATGTGGTCTGTGAGAAGAACACACATGCAATGACTCTAGCTGTGGTTAATGAGAAGAGCACACATGCAATGACATTGGTGGATCCATGTGTGGTTCATGGAAAGAACACACATGCAATGACATTAGGTGTGGTTCATGATATGGTTTGTGAGAAGAACACACATGCAATGACTCTAGCTGTGGTTCACGAAAAGAGTAGACATGCGATGACTCTAACTGTGGTTCATGAAAAGAGCAGACATGCGATGCCACTGGTGGATCCATGTGTGGTCTATGAGAGGAACACACATTCAATTACACCGGTGGATCCTTATGTGGTTTGTGAGAATAACACACATGCAATGACACTGGTGGAGCCATGTGTGGTTCATGGAAAGAACACACATGCAATGACACTGGTGATATGTTGTTTGTGAGAACACACATGCAATGACTCTAGCTGTGGTTCATGGGAAGAGCACACATGCAATGACACCGATATCCATGTGTGGTTCATGGGAATAACACTCATGCAATGACACTGGTGGATCCATGTGTGGTCTGTGGGAAGAACACACATGCAATGACACCGGTGATATGTGGTCTGTCAGAAGAACACACATGCAATGACTCTAGCTGTGGTTAATGAGAAGAGCAAACATGCAATGACACCGGTGGATCCATGTGTGGTTAATGAGAAGAACACACATGTAATGACACTAGGTGTGGTTCATGATATGGTTTGTGGGAAGAACGCACATGCAGACTCTAGCCGTGGTTCATGAAAAGAGCAGACATGCGATGACTCTAACTGTGGTTCATGCAAAGAGCAGACATGGGATGCCACCGGTGGATCCATGTGTGGTCTATGAGAGGAACACACATGCAATGACATCGGTGGATCCTTACGTGGTTTGTGAGAATAACACACATGCAATGACAATGGTGGATCCATGTGTGGTTCATGGGAAGAACACACATGCAATGACACTGGTGATATGTTGTTTGTGAGAAGAACACACATGCAATGACACTAGCTGTGGTTCATGAAAAGATCAGACATGCAATGACACCGGTGGATTTATGTGTGGTTCATGGGAAGAACACACATGCAATGACACTGGTGGATCCATGTGTGGTCTATGAGAGGAACACACATGCAATGACACTTTTGGATCCTTACGTGGTTTGTGAGAATAACACACATGCAATGACACTGGTGGAACCATGTGTGGTTCATGCGAAGAACACACATGCAATGACACTGGTGATATGTTGGTTGTGAGAAGAACACACATGCAATGACTCTAGCTGTGGTTCATGGGAAGAAAACACATGCAATGACACCGGTGGATTCATGTGTGGTTCATGGGAAGAACACACATGCAATGACACTGGTGGATCCAAGTGTGGTCTGTGGGAAGAACACACATGCAATGACACTGGTGATATGTGGTTTGTGGGAAGAACACACATGCAATGACTCTAGCTATGGTTCATGAAAAGAGCAGACATGTGATGACTCTAACTGTGGTTCATGCAAAGAGCAGACATGGGATGCCACCGGTGGATCCATGTGTGGTCTATGAGAGGAACACACATGCAATGACATCGGTGGATCCTTACGTGGTTTGTGAGAATAACACACATGCAATGACAATGGTGAATCGATGTGTGGTCTATGGGAAGAACACACATGCAATGACACTGGTGAATCGATGTGTGGTCTTTTCGAAGAACACACATGCAATGACACTGGTGATATGTGGTTTGTGAGAAGAACACACATGCAATGACTCTAGCTGTGGTTAATGAGAAGAGCAGACATGCAATGACACCGGTGGATCCATGTGTGGTTAATGAGAAGAACACACATGCAATGACACTTGGTGTGGTTCATGATATGGTTTGTGAGAAGAACACACATGCAATGACTCTAGCTGTGGTTCATGAAAAGAGCAGACATGCGATGACACTAACTGTGGTTCATGAAAAGAGCAGACATGTGATGCCACCGGTGGATCCATGTGTGGTCTATGAGAGGAACACACATGCAATGACATCGGTGGATCCTTACGTGGTTTGTGAGAATAACACACATGCAATGACACTGGTGGATCCATGTGTGGTTCATGGGAAGAAAACACATGCAATGACACTGGTGATATGTTATTTGTGAGAAGAACACACATGCAATGACTCTAGCTGTGGTTCATGGGAAGAGCAAACATGCAATGACACCGGTGGATCCATGTGTGGTTCATGGCAATAACACACATGCAATGACACTGGTGGATCCATGTGTGGTCTGTGGGAAGAACACACATGCAATGACACCGGTTGATCCATGTGTGGTTCATGGGAAGAACACACATGTAATGACACTGGTGGATCCAAGTGTGGTCTGTGGGAAGAACACATATGCAATGACACTGGTGATATGTGGTCTGTGATAAGAACACACATGCAATGACTCTACCTGTGGTTAATGAGAAGAGCAGACATGCAATGACACCGCTGGATCCATGTGTGGTTCATGGAAAGAACACACATGCAATGACAGTGGGTGTGGTTCATGATATTGTTTGTGAGAAGAACACACATGCAATGACTCTAGCTGTGGTTCATGAAAAGAGCAGACATGCGATGACTCTACCTGTGGTTCATGAAAAGAGCAGACATGCGATGCCACCGGTGGATCCAAGTGTGGTCTATGAGAGGAACACACATGCAATGACACCAGTGGATCCTTACGTGGTTTGTGAGAATAACACACATGCAATGACACTGGTGGATCCATGTGTGGTTCATGGGAAGAACACACATGAAATGACACTGGTGATATGTTGTTTGTGAGAAGAACTCACATGCAATGACTCTAGCTGTGGTTCATGGGAAGAGCATACATGCAATGACACCGGTGGATCCATGTGTGGTTCATGTGAAGAACACACATGCAATGACACTGGTGAATCGATGTGTGGTCTGTGGGAAGAACACACATGCAATGACACTGGTGATATGTGGTCTGTGAGAAGAACACACATGCAATAACTCTAGCTGTGGTTAATGAGAAGAGCAGACATGCAATGACACCGGTGGATCCATGTGTGGTTAATGAGAAGAACACACATGCAATGACACTTGGTGTGGTTCATGATATGGTTTGTGAGAAGAACACACATGCAATGACTCTAGCTGTGGTTCATGAAAAGAGCAGACATGCGATGACTCTAACTGTGGTTCATGAAAAGAGCATACATGCGATGCCAACGATGGATCCACGTGTGGTCTATGAGAGGAACACACATGCAATGACATCGGTGGATCCTTACGTGGTTTGTGAGAATAACGCACATGCAATGACACTGGTGGATCCATGTGTGGTTCATGCGAAGAACACACATGAAGTGACACTGGTGATATGTTGTTTGTGAGAAGAACACACATGCAATGACTCTAGCTGTGGTTCATGGGAAGAACACACATGCAATGACACCGGTTGATCCATGTGTGGTTCATGGGAAGAACACACATGCAATGACACTGGTGGATCCAAGTGTGGTCTGTGGGAAGAACACACATGCAATGACACTGGTGATATGTGGTCTGTGAGAAGAACACACATGCAATGACTCTAGCTGTGGTTAATGAGAAGAGCACACATGCAATGACATTGGTGGATCCATGTGTGGTTCATGGAAAGAACACACATGCAATGACATTAGGTGTGGTTCATGATATGGCTTGTGAGAAGAACACACATGCAATGACTCTAGTTGTGGTTCACGAAAAGAGTAGACATGCGATGACTCTAACTGTGGTTCATGAAAAGAGCAGACATGCGATGCCACTGGTGGATCCATGTGTGGTCTATGAGAGGAACACACATTCAATTACACCGTGGATCTCACGGTTTGTGAGAATAACACACATGCAATGACACTGGTGGATCCATGTGTGGTTCATGGAAAGAACACACATGCAATGACACTGGTGATATGTTGTTTGTGAGAAGAACACACATGCAATGCCTCTAGCTGTGGTTCATGGGAAGAGCACACATGCAATGACACCGGTGGATCCATGTGTGGTTCATGGGAAGAACACACATGCAATGACACTGGTGGATCCATGTGTGGTCTGTGAGAAGAACACACATGCAATGACACTGGTGATATGTGGTTTGTGAGAAGAACACACATGCAATGACTCTAGCTGTGGTTAATGAGAAGACCAGACATGCAATGACACCGGTGGATCCATGTGTGGTTAATGAAAAGAACACACATGCAATGACACTAGGTGTGGTTCATGATATGGTTTGTGGGAATAACACACATGCAATGACTCTAGCCGTGGTTCATGAAAAGAGCAGACATGCGATGACTCTAACTGTGGTTCATGCAAAGAGCAGACATGGGATGCCACCGGTGGATCCATGTGTGGTCTATGAGAGGAACACACATGCAATGACATCGGTGGATCCTTACGTGCTTTGTGAGAATAACACACATGCAATGACAATGGTGGATCCATGTGTGGTTCATGGGAAGAACACACATGCAATGACACTGGTGATATGTTGTTTGTGACAAGAACATACATGCAATGACTCTAGCTGTGGTTCATGATAGATCAGACATGCAATGACACCGGTGGATTTATGTGTGGTTCATGGGAAGAACACACATGCAATGACACTGGTGGATCCATGTGTGGTCTGTGGGAAGAACACACATGCAATGACACTGGTGATATGTGGTCTGTGAGAAGAACACACATGCAATGACTCTAGTTGTGGTTAATGAGAAGAGCACACATGCAATGACATCGCTGGATCCATGTGTGATTCATGGAAAGAACACACATGCAATGACACTGGGTGTGGTTCATGATATTGTTTGTGAGAAGAACACACATGCAATGACTCTAGCTGTGGTTCATGAAAAGAGAAGACATGCGATGACTCTACCTGTGGTTCATGAAAAGAGCAAACATGCGATGCCACAGGTGGATCCAAGTGTGGTCTATGATAGGAACACACATGCAATGACACCACTGGATCCTTACGTGGTTTGTGAGAATAACACACATGCAATGACACTGGTGGATCCATGTATTGTTCATGGGAAGAACACACATGCAATGACACTGGTGATATGTTGTTTGTGAGAAGAACTCAGATGCAATGACTCTAGTTGTGGTTCATGGGAAGAGCATACATGCAATGACACCGGTGGATCCATGTGTGGTTCATGGGAAGAACACACATGCAATGACACTGGTGAATCAATTTGTGGTCTGTGGGAAGAACACACATGCAATGACACTGGTGATATGTGGTCTGTGAGAAGAACACACATGCAATGACTCTAGTTGTGGTTAATGAGAAGAGCAGACATGCAATGACACCGGTGGATCCATGTGTGGTTAATGAGAAGAACACACATGCAATGACACTGGGTGTGGTTCATGATATGGTTTGTGAGAAGAACACACATGCAATGACTCTAGCTGTGGTTCATGAAAAGAGCAGACATGCGATGACTCTAACTGTGGTTCATGAAAAGAGCAGACATGCGATGCCACCCGTGGATCCACGTGTGGTCTATGAGAGGAACACACATGCAATGACACTTTTCGATCCTTACGTGGTTTGTGAGAATAACACACATGCAATGACACTGGTGGATCCATGTGTGGTTCATGCGAAGAACATACATGCAATGAAACTGGTGATATGTTGTTTGTGAGAAGAACTCACATGCAATGACTCTAGCTGTGGTTCATGGAAAGAGCATACATGCAATGACACTGGTGGATCCATGTGTGGTTCATGGGAAGAACACACATGCAATGACACTGGTGAATCGATTTGTGGTCTGTGGGAAGAACACACATGCAATGACACTGGTGATATGTTGTTTGTGAGAAGAACTCACATGCAATGACTCTAGCTGTGGTTCATGGGAAGAGCATACATGCAATAACACCGGTGGATCCATGTGTGGTTCATGGGAAGAACACACATGCAATGACACTGGTGAATCGATTTGTGGTCTGTGGGAAGAACACACATGCAATGACACTGCTGATATGTGGTCTGTGAGAAGAACACACATGCAATGACTCTAGCTGTGGTTAATGAGAAGAGCAGACATGCAATGACACCGGTGGATCCATGTGTGGTTAATGAGAAGAACACACATGCAATGACACTGGGTGTGGTTCATGATATGGTTTGTGAGAAGAACACACATGCAATGACTCTAGCTGTGGTTCATGAAAAGAGCAGACATGCGATGACTCTAACTGTGGTTCATGAAAAGAGCAGACATGCGATGCCACCAGTGGATCCACGTGTGGTCTATGAGAGGAACACACATGAAATGACACTTTTGGATCCTTACGTGGTTTGTGAGAATAACACACATGCAATGACACTGGTGGATCCATGTGTGGTTCATGCGAAGAACACACTTGCAATGACACTGGTGATATGTTGTTTGTGAGAAGAACACAGATGCAATGACTCTAGCTGTGGTTCATGGGAAGAACACACATGCAATGACACCGGTGGATCCATGTGTGGTTCATGGGAAGAACACACATGCAATGACACTGGTGGATCCAAGTGTGGTCTGTGGGAAGAACACACATGCAATGACACCGGTGATATGTGGTCTGTCAGAAGAACACACATGCAATGACTCTAGCTGTGGTTAATGAGAAGAGCAGACATGCAATGACACCGATGGCTCCATGTGTGGTTAATGAGAAGAACACACATGCAATGACACTAGGTGTGGTTCATGATATGGTTTGTGGGAAGAACACACATGCAATGACTCTAGCCGTGGTTCATGAAAAGAGCAGACATGCGATGATTCTAATTGTGGTTCATGCAAAGAGCAGACATGGGATGCCACCGGTGGATCCATGTGTGGTCTATGAGAGGAACACACATGCAATGACATCGGTGGATCCTTACGTGGTTTGTGAGAATAACACACATGCAATGACAATGGTGGATCCATGTGTGGTTCATGGGAAGAACACACATGCAATGACACTGGTGATATGTTGTTTGTGAGAAGAACACACATGCAATGACTCTAGCTGTGGTTCATGAAAAGATCAGACATGCAATGACACCGGTGGATTTATGTGTGGTTCATGGGAAGAACACACATGCAATGACACTGGTGGATCCATGTGTGGTCTATGGGAAGAACACACATGCAATGACACTGGTGATATGTGGTCTGTGAGAATAACACACATGCAATGACACTGGTGGATCCATGTGTGGTTCATGCGAAGAACACACTTGCAATGACACTGGTGATATGTTGTTTGTGAGAAGAACACAGATGCAATGACTCTAGCTGTGGTTCATGGGAAGAACACACATGCAATGACACCGGTGGATCCATGTGTGGTTCATGGGAAGAACACACATGCAATGACACTGGTGGATCCAAGTGTGGTCTGTGGGAAGAACACACATGCAATGACACCGGTGATATGTGGTCTGTCAGAAGAACACACATGCAATGACTCTAGCTGTGGTTAATGAGAAGAGCAGACATGCAATGACACCGGTGGCTCCATGTGTGGTTAATGAGAAGAACACACATGCAATGACACTAGGTGTGGTTCATGATATGGTTTGTGGGAAGAACACACATGCAATGACTCTAGCCGTGGTTCATGAAAAGAGCAGACATGCGATGACTCTAATTGTGGTTCATGCAAAGAGCAGACATGGGATGCCACCGGTGGATCCATGTGTGGTCTATGAGAGGAACACACATGCAATGACATCGGTGGATCCTTACGTGGTTTGTGAGAATAACACACATGCAATGACAATGGTGGATCCATGTGTGGTTCATGGGAAGAACACACATGCAATGACACTGGTGATATGTTGTTTGCGAGAAGAACACACATGCAATGACTCTAGCTGTGGTTCATGAAAAGATCAGACATGCAATGACACCGGTGGATTTATGTGTGGTTCATGGGAAGAACACACATGCAATGACACTGGTGGATCCATGTGTGGTCTATGGGAAGAACACACATGCAATGACACTGGTGATATGTGGTCTGTGAGAAGAACACACATGCAATGACTCTAGCTGTGGTTAATGATAAGAGCACACATGGAATGACACCGCTGGATCCATGTGTGGTTCATGGAAAGAACACACATGCAATGACACTGGGTGTGGTTCATGATATTGTTTGTGAGAAGAACACACATGCAATGACTCTAGCTGTGGTTCATGAAAGGAGAATACATGCGATGACTCTACCTGTGGTTCATGAAAAGAGCAGACATGCGATGCCACCGGTGGATCCACGTGTGGTCTATGAGAGGAACAAACATGCAATGACACTTTTGGATCCTTACGTGGTTTGTGAGAATAACACACATGCAATGACACTGGTGGATCCATGTGTGGTTCATGCGAAGAACACACATGCAATGACACTGGTGATATGTTGTTTGTGAGAAGAACTCACATGCAATGACTCTAGCCGTGGTTCATGGGAAGAGCATACATGCAATGACACCGGTGGATCCATGTGTGGTTCATGGGAAGAACACACATGCAATGACACTGGTGAATCGATTTGTGTTCTGTGGGAAGAACACACATGCAATGACACTGGTGATATGTGGTCTGTGAGAAGAACACACATGCAATAACTCTAGCTGTGGTTAATGAGAAGAGCAGACATGCAATGACACCGGTGGATCCATGTGTGGTTAATGTGAAGAACACACATGCAATGACACTGGGTGTGGTTCATGATATGGTTTGTGAGAAGAACACACATGCAATGACTCTAGCTGTGGTTCATGAAAAGAGCAGACATGCGATGACTCTAACTGTGGTTCATGAAAAGAGCAGACATGCGATGCCACCGGTGGATCCACGTGTGGTCTATGAGAGGAACACACATGCAATGACACTTTTGGATCCTTACGTGGTTTGTGAGAATAACACACATGCAATGACACTGGTGGATCCATGTGTGGTTCATGCGAAGAACACACATGCAATGACACTGGTGATATGTTGTTTGTGAGAAGAACACACATGCAATGACTCTAGCTGTGGTTCATGGGAAGAACACACATGCAATGACATCGGTGGATTCATGTGTGGTTCATGGGAAGAACACACATGCAATGACACTGGTGGATCCAAGTGTGGTCTGTGGGAAGAACACACATGCAATGACACCGGTGATATGTGGTCTGTCAGAAGAACACACATGCAATGACTCTAGCTGTGGTTAATGAGAAGAGCAGACATGCAATGACACCGGTGGCTCCATGTGTGGTTAATGAGAAGAACACACATGCAATGACACTAGGTGTGGTTCATGATATGGTTTGTGGGAAGAACACACATGCAATGACTCTAGCCGTGGTTCATGAAAAGAGCAGACATGCGATGACTCTAATTGTGGTTCATGCAAAGAGCAGACATGGGATGCCACCGGTGGATCCATGTGTGGTCTATGAGAGGAACACACATGCAATGACATCGGTGGATCCTTACGTGGTTTGTGAGAATAACACACATGCAATGACAATGGTGGATCCATGTGTGGTTCATGGGAAGAACACACATGCAATGACACTGGTGATATGTTGTTTGCGAGAAGAACACACATGCAATGACTCTAGCTGTGGTTCATGAAAAGATCAGACATGCAATGACACCGGTGGATTTATGTGTGGTTCATGGGAAGAACACACATGCAATGACACTGGTGGATCCATGTGTGGTCTATGGGAAGAACACACATGCAATGACACTGGTGATATGTGGTCTGTGAGAAGAACACACATGCAATGACTCTAGCTGTGGTTAATGATAAGAGCACACATGGAATGACACCGCTGGATCCATGTGTGGTTCATGGAAAGAACACACATGCAATGACACTGGGTGTGGTTCATGATATTGTTTGTGAGAAGAACACACATGCAATGACTCTAGCTGTGGTTCATGAAAGGAGAATACATGCGGTGACTCTACCTGTGGTTCATGAAAAGAGCAGACATGCGATGCCACCGGTGGATCCAAGTGTGGTCTATGATAGGAACACACATGCAATGACACCAGTGGATCCTTACATGGTTTGTGAGAATAACACACATGCAATGACACTGGTGGATCCATGTGTGGTTCATGGGAAGAACACACATGCAATAACACTGGTGATATGTTGTTTTTGAGAAGAACTCACATGCAATGACTCTAGCTGTGGTTCATGGGAAGAGCATACATGCAATGCCACCGGTGGATCCATGTGTGGTTCATGGGAAGAACACACATGCAATGACACTGGTGAATCGATTTGTGGTCTGTGGGAAGAATACACATGCAATGACACTGGTGATATGTGGTCTGTGAGAAGAACACACATGCAATGACTCTAGCTGTGGTTAATGAGAAGAGCACACATGGAATGACACCGCTGGATCCATGTGTGGTTCATGGAAAGAACACACATGCAATGACACTGGGTGTGGTTCATGATATTGTTTGTGAGAAGAACACACATGCAATGACTCTAGCTGTGGTTCATGAAAGGAGAATACATGTGATGACTCTACCTGTGGTTCATGAAAAGAGCAGACATGCGATGCCACCGGTGGATCCAAGTGTGGTCTATGATAGGAACACACATGCAATGACACCAGTGGATCCTTACGTGGTTTGTGAGAATAACACACATGCAATGACACTGGTGGATCCATGTGTGGTTCATGGGAAGAACACACATGCAATGACACTGGTGATATGTTGTTTGTGAGAAGAACTCACATGCAATGACTCTAGCTGTGGTTCATGGGAAGAGCATACATGCAATGACACCGGTGGATCCATGTGTGGTTCATGGGAAGAACACACATGCAATGACACTGGTGAATCGATTTGTGTTCTGTGGGAAGAACACACATGCAATGACACTGGTGATATGTGGTCTGTGAGAAGAACACACATGCAATAACTCTAGCTGTGGTTAATGAGAAGAGCAGACATGCAATGACACCGGTGGATCCATGTGTGGTTAATGTGAAGAACACACATGCAATGACACTGGGTGTGGTTCATGATATGGTTTGTGAGAAGAACACACATGCAATGACTCTAGCTGTGGTTCATGAAAAGAGCAGACATGCGATGACTCTAACTGTGGTTCATGAAAAGAGCAGACATGCGATGCCACCGGTGGATCCACGTGTGGTCTATGAGAGGAACACACATGCAATGACACTTTTGGATCCTTACGTGGTTTGTGAGAATAACACACATGCAATGACACTGGTGGATCCATGTGTGGTTCATGCGAAGAACACACATGCAATGACACTGGTGATATGTTGTTTGTGAGAAGAACACACATGCAATGACTCTAGCTGTGGTTCATGGGAAGAACACACATGCAATGACATCGGTGGATTCATGTGTGGTTCATGGGAAGAACACACATGCAATGACACTGGTGGATCCAAGTGTGGTCTGTGGGAAGAACACACATGAAATGACACCGGTGATATGTGGTCTGTCAGAAGAACACACATGCAATGACTCTAGCTTTGGTTAATGAGAAGAGCAGACATGCAATGACACCGGTGGATCCATGTGTGGTTAATGAGAAGAACACACATGCAATGACACTGGGTGTGGTTCATGATATGGTTTGTGAGAAGAACACACATGCAATGACTCTAGCTGTGGTTCATGAAAAGAGCAGACATGCGATGACTCTAACTGTGGTTCATGAAAAGAGCAGACATGCGATGCCACCAGTGGATCCACGTGTGGTCTATGAGAGGAACACACATGCAATGACACTTTTGGATCCTTACGTGGTTTGTGAGAATAACACACATGCAATGACACTGGTGGATCCATGTATGGTTCATGGAAAGAACACACTTGCAATGACACTGGTGATATGTTGTTTGTGAGAAGAACACACATGCAATGACTCTAGCTGTGGTTCATGGGAAGAGCACACATGCAATGACACCGGTGGATCCATGTGTGGTTCATGGGAAGAACACACATGCAATGACATTGGTGATATGTTGTTTGTGAGAACAACAGACATGCAATGACTCTAGCTGTGGTTCATGGGAAGAGCACACATGTAATGACATCGGTGGATCCATGTGTGGAGACGATGCGTTCGCCGGTGCCGATGATGTTTCCCGTCCGGATCTTCACCCATGCTAGCGCCGCTAGCCCCACGGTGGGCGCCAACTGTCGTGGTGGTGTCACGACAGATTCCATGGATAGGCTAAAGGTGGGGACTAATACACGCTAGGGGAATCCAGGGAGGGATAGGGGAGTGATTCTCCACACAGAAGTTTGTATTGATTTCCTTTGCAGATTACAAGTGCTCCTAGAGCTATATTGGTGAGAGGAGGAAGAAGGTGCTCTCTTACTCTTGCCTACAGTTCACCCCTAGAATCTTAACCAAAACCCTATGGCCTCAATGAACTCAACTGTCACTATGGGATCATAAAACCAACTAGAGCTCAACCAACCCCTTCTACTGGAACCCTAGCCCCCCTTATATAGGGTAGGCTCGGTCCCTGCCTAGGGCATACGTGGAGGCATATTCCTAAGAATATGCCCCTCCCAAAGTGGTAACCCGACCGGGGTGCTTTTCCCCGCGTCATACATGCTTTAGCTACGTAAGCCCCTGCGGCGCCTGCGTTAGCCGACATGGGCGTCGTCACCCTTGTCGGCCATGACCCGGTGGTCCTGCCCTTGATTTCTTCGCTCATGCAGTGCGTACCGGACCTTCTTTTTGACCAGAGAGATTCCTTCCTTCTCCCAGAAGCTAAGCAGGGACCCGGATCATAATAGATCCGGCCACACTTGTTCCTGCATAAAAGATAGACAAGCACTTCCGACTTACTCCTTAAGTCGGATGAGACAATGTTAGGCGACCCCCCTGGTCCGGGTTACTCCGTGATCCGGCCTGCCTTGAGGTGACCCGGCCAGCATCCGCTTTAACCTTGCCGAACCTCGGCTAACTGGGCCCTTATACCCTGGAGTGACCCTACCCGGGGGTATCCCCCCAACATTAGTCCCCGAAGCTGGTGCGGTCTTAGCTGCCTTGGCCTTCCGGGTTATCTCTTTATCTCGGATTATATGGATTTACGTTCCCTTCGCACGTTCCAAGTTTTCACTTGCCGGCCGGGTTATCACTGTGACTCGGATCTCATGGTTTTACTTTCCCTCTGCTCATTCTAAGTTTCTACCTGTGGTCCAGGTTACCATGGTTTGATCCGGGTCTTGCTTCCTTCTCTCATACACCAACCCACATGGAGGCTAATCATTACCTTGTCTTATTTTAAGGGCCTGCATAGTAACCGCCGCAGTAATTGTCAGTTATCATTGTGCGTGGGTCATGTCACGCCTGCCTCCTCGTTTACCGTATCAGTGCATCACGTCACGGGATTGCTTCTGCTCTGTGGCCCTCTGTGTGGCTCCTCTACGATTGGCTGAGACGTGCGATACACACGCCACAAAGATGTGGCTCTGGCAGCAGCGATCCCACTCACCCTCTCGGGGTGGTTAAGCGAGGGCGCACCTTAGCATTTTTCCTCTTCGCCCCTCTGCCCATTGCTTTTCTCCTTCGTCTTCCTAGCGACAGCGCCGCCAGCTTCTAGCAGCAGCCACCAAGACTTTCCCTGCTTCAGATCGCAGCCATCGCTGCAGCTTCTTTGCCATGGGTCCGCGCCAATCCAGGCCTCAGATCTCCGCTGCCGCTAGCTCCAGCGAGGATACGAGATGACGGAGAAGGAACTCGTCATCGCCGAGCAGGAGATAGAGGAGGACACCGGCGCGGCGGACCGCGGTGCGTGGGCTGGATCATGGGTCTGTCAAGATGACCTTGACTGGCTCTACCGGACCAGGCGCATTCCTTTCGGCATCGCTGCTCGTCTCCCCTCCGTCGAACTGGCCCCCTCACCCAATCCGGGTGAGTTCGTCGTGTTCCTGTCCCACTTCCAACGGGGATTTGGTCTGCCGGTGAGCGATTTCTTCCGGGATTGGGTTAGGACCTACCACTTGCAGTCGCACCATCTCCCAGCCAACGCTATCACCTCTCTCTCCGCCTTTGCCTCTACGATCGAAGGCTACACCGGATTATGGCCCACGAAGGAGCTATGGATCCGGTTTTTTGGCCTTCGTCGCAACGTCATCCCCAACATCCAAGTAGAGTCGGAGGATAAGCAGCTCACCCAATTCTGAGCTGCCTCCATCTCACCCTGGAGACTTTCCGTTTCCCCCCGGGTTACCGTGCTTGATTCCTGCAAAGGATGGTCCCGGACCTTCTTCTATGTCCGGAACGAGGTCACTGAAGATTTGATTCGGCTGCTGCCCTACGCTCCGGGTCCACCTGACACGGAATTCTGGGAGGAGGTCCCCAAGAAGCCTACAGCTCTGGCCAACCAAGTTAACAAGAGGTTCGCGGAGCTGAAGAAACTCAGATTGCGCAACGAGGATGCCATGATCATGTTCGTGCGCAACCGAATCTCTCCCCTCCAGAAGCGCACCCACAAGTTGTGCCACATGAGTTTCGGCCGCGACCCCAACCGGACTTCCTCCTTCGAGCTAAGCAATACGGAGATTTTTCGCCGGGTTAAGGCTCTCTTCACCACCCACCGGGACTTCTCCGCCGAATGGACGTGGGGAATTGAGCACTACTGTCGTGACAGGCTCCCTCCCGCAGTAAGCTTCGTGGGGCAAACTTATTTCGGATCAAGTACGTGTCGGTTTTTGTTGTATTTTTTACTCTGTTCTTCATGCTTTTTCTCAGCTGTTCCTTCAGCAAACTCTCGAGGATGGTACGGATCCGACCCTTAAGTGGGCGCCGGACCGAGAAATCCCAGATGAGGAGGAGCCGGACCAGGAGATGTTCCTCCCGATGACCGACGCTACCAAGCGACCCAGCGGTAAATTCTCTTCTCTTAGAGATTGGCCCAATGATGAGGATGACTCGGATGTCGACGTGATTGAACCTGTTGAGGCTGTCCCTCTTTCTTTTGCCTTTCCGGCATCAGCTAACCCTGGTGGGCATATCCACGAGGATCCTCCACTTGCTACGGGCGAGCCGGTTCCGGTGGCGTCGAAGAAGAAGCGCGGAGCCGCATCAAGTTCTTCCTCCGAACCTTCTTAGCCCACAAAAAGGCAAAAGAAGGCCGGAGACAAGACTGCCTCCAAGCGTGCAAGCAAAGCCCCGGCACGAAGGGCTCGGAAACCCAAGGAGGCCGAAACCTCGGATGCGTAAGTCATTTTTCGTTGCGTAACTCGCTTTTCCTTGCATCATGGCAATTTCTCTTCTGACATTATCCTCTTCTTCAGACCTCCGGTGGAGGTCCCTCAGAGCGGATCAAGCATCTCTTCACCACTTCGATCCGGCCCTTCTCCTCCTCGTGACGACGAGTCACGTCTGCTGAGCCCTATTCCAGAGGGTTCTGCGGCTACTCCGGGTTCCGCACTTCCTCGTCAAGAGGAACGCGACCTCGGAGCGGGAGGGGTCGGTCCGGCCGAGGCGACGGCATCCACCACTTCGGCATTGCCGCAACCAGCAGCCACCGAGTCTATCTCAACACCGGCACCAGCAGCAGTTCCAGTATCAGTGACCGAACCAGCTCCAGCACCAAGGAAACCAACAACAGCTCCAAGTTTAGCTACAAGAGCTCTAGTGCCAAGTTCTTCCGCCTCGTCCGAGTCATCTCAACCTCGGCGAGGAACTACTCCAGCAGCTTCTAAGGGGAAATCCACTATGGTTACTTCTTCCCAGCAAGCTAAGGGCAAAAAGGCTCCGGATACTACCAAGTCAGCATCCGTCGAGGCTGGGCAGCGAAGGATGTTCCTACCGAGCCAATTGACGCGCAGTAGATGGTTCTGCATACCAGCCCAGCTCTTGCCCTGGTTGAGAGGAAAGAAGCGCACGCAAAGGGCTTGGTGGCACCCCATATGCCCACCGGTGAGCGGTACCCTCCGAGCCTTATCGAGTTCGTCATGAACGGGAACAAGGCGGAGTTCGTCCACAATGACGATCTCCCGGAAAAGTTCGGCCCCGCAAAATTTTCTACCGAGATGAATACCGCCGCTAAGGCAATTAACCTCGCGGGGAGAATGATGGAGGTATGTCGTTTCTCCTTTACATGCTGTAGATAATAACCATTAGTCCCCGAGCCTCCGGTGGAGTAGCTTGTTACTCGTCCGGATGCTCATTAGAAAACTAACGTAGCTCCATGTAAACCTCGAATATGCACACACGTAGAGCCGGGTTAAGTTCCACTTGGCCCGGACCTTGTACACTTCAAATATGCACACACCTAGAGCCGGGTTAAGTTCCACTTGGCCCGGATCTTGTACACTTCGAATATGCACACACCTAGAGCCGAGTTAAGTTCCACTTGGCCCGGATTTTGTACACTTCGAATATGCACACACCTAGAGCCGGGTTAAGTTCCACTTGGCCCGGATCTTGTACACTTCGAATATGCACACACCTAGAGCCGGGTTAAGTTCCGCTTGACCCGGATTTTGTACACTTCGAATATGCACACACCTAGAGC
This sequence comes from Avena insularis, assembly GCA_023614405.1. Classification (NCBI taxonomy): domain Eukaryota; kingdom Viridiplantae; phylum Streptophyta; class Magnoliopsida; order Poales; family Poaceae; genus Avena; species Avena insularis. Next base: position 117,936,237 of record CM042696.1, read on the forward strand.
CGGGTTAAGTTCCGCTTGGCCTGGATTTTGTACACTTCGAATACGCACACACCTAGAGTCGGGTTAAGTTCCACTTGGCCCGGATCTTGTATACTTCGAATATGCACACACCTAGAGCCGGGTTAAGTTCCACTTGGCATGGATTTTGTACACTTCGAATATGCACCAAGCTAATTTTACACTTCTGTGTTTTTTCAGGTAACGACCAATCGCTGGAGCGCTGAATTCCAACGCCTGCTGGATACCCACAAGATGCTACGCGCAAAACATGTTGCACTTAGTGCAGAACATGAAAAGAGGGGTAATTTTTTCCCTCGGTACTTCGCTGTTTTTCTTCACCTTCTTCTGCCGAACTAACCTCCTCATTCGGTTTCTGCAGCTGGGGTGGAGGCTGAGAACAAGATCATGCGGAAGAATTTGGAGGAAATCCGGGGTATGTCCTCTTTTGTCCGACCTCGTAGTGTTTTCTATTTCCTCTTCTCCTTGGCTCGGCAAACATTCACTCCTCGGTTCTGCCGGGTCAACATACTATTTCAGCATCGCTTGAGGATAGTGTGCCCGTGCCTGATATGATGCTGCATTTTCTCGAACAAGGTAAGCATCAAGATCAAGCTGAAGAAGAGAGATGACGAGCTTGCTCTCCTCCGGACTAAGGACAACGAGATTGCCAAGCTCAAGGCTGAGATGGAGAAGATGAAGGCCCAACACAAAACCGAGCTCCAAAAGATCGGCCAGAACTTCACAGAAGAGCATGATCGTCTTACTCTCTAGATCTCCAAGGACCAGGACCTACTTAAAGAATTCGATGTCCAGCTTGGGTCGGCAACCGCTGAGCTTGAGCAGCTTCGCAAGAGACGCGATGACTGCATCAAGGAGTTAACCCGGATCCTTAGCCACATATCACGTAAGTTCCTTCCGACCTACTTTTCCGGGTTGCCTCATATGTCTTTTCTTTACCTTCTTCCTTTTCCTTGTTTCCAGGCAACTTTCCAGAGAGTACTCCTATTGCAAGCGCAGCAGTTGCAGATTTTCGCCAAGCGAGGGGTACTCCTGCCGCTCCTGCTGGTGAGGAGGTTCCTTACGACATGGAGGACCTGTTGGTCAGCTTATCCTCTCGCATGGAGATCATCAATAATTATGGCAAGGATATCCTCGACGTTGCAGTTCACATTTTCAATATGTTCTGGCCCGGAGAGAGTAGCCCAGAGACCATCGTGATTCTCGTCGAGAAGGTAATGGAGACTGAGACCCAGCTCGATCTCTGGACAGAATCCGCTGGTCGCGCCGCAGCTGATACCATCCTTCACCATATTCTCACATGGTACGAGAAGATCGACCTCAGCCTCCTTACATGCCGGCGCACCGGATCCAGATGGACCGATGATCCGGAGTGGGTAGCTCGGCGCCAGGCTTGCGCCTACAGCCTCGTCGAATATTCTCCTATTCATGACTGGGTTGAAGGACCAAGCTTCCTGGAATCCGCTGGGGACGAGCACGTTGAGAACGTTGAAGATGGGTCGGATAAGGGCGGAGAAGACGATGCCTCAGATATTGAGGACAGCGACGACGACGCCGAACTTCCTCCTCCTGCTGCTCCTTAGTGCAAAAAACTTGAAAATCTATCAGATCCCCGGTATGCCGGGTGCAATTGTATGCTGGATATGTGACATTTTGCTACTACATTTCTATGCCGGATTAACTTGGGCGTAGTCCCCGAGTTTCATTTTCTTGTTCGTCCAATTCTCTGGCTCGGTCCGTGTCTACCTTGATTCGGTTTTACGACTTACGAATCCGAGCTTCAAAAATTGTTTTAACAATACTTAGAAACTTTTAGGCTTAGCTCAAAATAATTCAGCATAATAACTTTAAAATAAATATAGGGTTAGTCCAAAAAACAAACTTTAGCTCGAATAAATTCGTTTCCTTAGTCATTTTTCATGTGCTACGCAATTCCAAACTTGTTCTCTTGCTTGCCATGAAGCCAATTCTTGTTGGACAGCAGCAAGTCGAAGAGTTGGGTTTTTGGTGCTCACACATTACTAATCCGGGTTAAGTAGAACGACTTATTCCACCTACCGCATAAGAAGTAACAACAAACATTATTAAGGCAGTCCCCGAGTTACTGCTCGAGGAGCTGCTATTTCATTGATAAGCTCATTGTCGACATACATACTGACATATGAGACGACTCGGATACATACACTTCTTAGCTAAGTGTAGAAGGAACGAAGTAGTGCTACATTCCACGGTCGCTTAGATTCCTCTCTAGACCTGTCCGCCTTGTTCTTTTCCTGTGGCTTTGCATCTATAAGATAGTAAGAATCATTGTGCAATGCTTTGCTCACAATGAATGGCCCTTCCCATGGGGGGGATAACTTATGCATGCCGGTAGTACGTTGTACCAACCGGAGCACCAGATCGCCTTCCCAAAAGACTCGGGGGCACACTTTCCGGCTATGATAGCGTCGGAGATTTTGCTGATATATGGCGGATCAAAGGCCGCTTCTCTCGCTTCTTCTAGCAGATCCACATCATTTTGCCGGGCTTCCTGCACTTCGGCTTCTGTGTATTGGGTGACCCTAGGCGAATCATGCTCTATGTCGGCTGGTAATACAGCTTCTGCCCCATATACTAGAAAAATGGCTTATAGCCTGTTGATCGATTCAGAGTTGTTCTTAAACTCCACAGTACCGCTGGTAGTTCTTCTATCTAGCACCCCGCTGATCTTTGCAGCGGCTCAATGAGCCGGGGTTTTATCCCGGATAATACTAATCCATTGGATCTTTCCACTTGTCTGTTCGATGCGGGGTGGGCTACCGAGGCTACGTCCAGCCGTATCTTCTTATCTCGGCAGAATCATGCAAATGCTCCTTCAGCAAAATTTGTACCATTATCAGTTATGATACTGTGAGGATAACCGTATCTCAAGATGATGTCTTTGAGAAATGTCACGGCCGTAGCTCCATCACATTTTCTTATAGGTTTCACTTCAATCCATTTTGTAAACTTGTCCACCATGACCAAAATGTGTGTCATGTTTCCTCTTGTTGGTTTGAACGGGCCAACCATATCCAAGCACCATACAGCAAATGGCCACGTAATTGGTATGGTTTTGAGTTCCGACATAGGCATATGCGTCTTGGTGGCGTACCTTTGATAACCATTGCATTTTCTCACCAGATCTTCTGCTTGTTCTAAGGCACTTGGCCAGTAGAACCCATGCCGGAATGCTTTTGCCACTAAGGCTCGGGATGAGGCATGATGCCCGCATTCTCCTTGGTGTATATTTTGGAGGATGTCAAGTCCTTCTTCCGGGTCAACGCATCACTGGAGAACGTTGGTTACACTCCGTTTGTACAGCTCGAAATCGATAATCGTGTATGCTTTTGCTCTCCTCTGAGTTTGCCTGGCTAACACCTCCTCAGCGGGTAATGTTCCATCTTTTAGGAATTGGAATATAGGCAGTGCCCAAGATGGCATCGCTCGTGGAGGGAACATCTCCTCATCAATTTCCATATGATCTACCAGCATAACTTCAGCCGAATCACGCTGAGCAGTCCCTAGGTCTAGCGAGGTAGTCCCTGGGTTTGCCGAGTCAGTCCCCGGGTTTGCTGATGCAGTCCCCGGGTCTCGCGTACTACCTCCCGTGTCAATGTCCATGGGCTCAACTCCGGATTCTGTATTTTCCGGGACATAGATCGAGTCGGTTCCTGGGGACGGCCTCATAGATGGTTTTCTGAGGTGTTCCAATGTTACACCCGGTGGAATTGCCTATCTGGTCGATCCGAGCTTCGATAGCATGTCGGCAGCCTTGTTTTCCACTCGGGGTACATGGTGAAATTCACACCCCTCGAAGTAACCAGATATTTTCTGCACATGAAACTTGTACAGTGGCATGTTCGGATCCAGGGCGTCCCACACTCCTGACACTTGTTGCACCACCAAGTCCGAATCGCCAAAGCATATTATCCGACGTATGCCAATCTCCTTTGCCACTTTGAGCCCATGCACAAGAGCCTCGTACTCAGCGACATTATTCGATGTCGCGAAATGGATCTGCAACACGTATTTTAGCTGGTCCTTCTTTGGCGAGGTAAGCACAACCCCGGCGCCTAATCCGGTTTTGGATTTCGACCCGTCAAAGTGCATTCTCCAGTAGTTCGGATCTGGTGGCGGTGGTTCGTATTGTACCTCGGCCCAATCCACAAAAAAGTCCGCCACAGCCTGGGATTTGATCGCTTCTCTTCGTCAGATTAGCATAAGGGCTAACTCAATTGCCCATTTTGCAATTCTGCCACTCGCATCCTTGTTACCCATTATCTCGGATATGGGAGCTTCACATATTAATTTGATGGGGTGCTCCTCAAAGTAATGTTTTAACTTCTTTGCCGCCATATAGACACCATATGCCACCTTTTGAAAGTGCGGGTAGTTCTGTTTTGAGGCAGACAATACCTTGCTCAAGTAATATACTGGCCTCTGCACCGACTTACCCTCTTCATTGCGCTCCACTACAATCACTGCACTTACAACTCGGTTGGTTGCGGCTATGTAGAGCAACATTGGCTCCTTTGATAGTGGAGAGGCTAACACTGGTGCAGTGGCCAACATCTTTTTTAAGTGGGCAAAAGCTTCATCGGTATGTGGCGTCCAAACGAACTTATCCGACTTTTTCATGAGTTGGTAGAGAGGCAGTGCCTTCTCTCCCAACCGACATACAAACCGACTCAACGATGCCAGGCATCCAGTGAACTTCTGGACATCGTTAAGATACTTCGGCAGCTCCATTCGTTCAATGGCCCGAATCTTAGTTGGATTAACCTCGATACCTCGGCTGGAGACGAGAAATCCGAGTAATTTTCCAGCCGGGACACCGAAGATACATTTTTCCGGGTTAAGCTTCATTCGGAACCTTCTCAAGTTCACGAATGTCTGCCTGATGTCGTCAAGGAGCGTTTTGTTTTCCTTGGTCTTGATTACCACATCATCACGTATACTTGTACGTTTTGACCTATTTGGTCGTGCAAACATTTTTGCATACATCTTTGGTACGTTGCACCTGCATTACGTAAACCGAACGACATAGTGCGATAGCAGTAAGCCCTGTACGGGGTAATAAACGCAGTCTTTATTTGATCATCCGGGTTTAGAGGTATCTGGTGGAAACCAGAATATGCGTCAATGAATGACAACAGTTCACATCCCGCGGTTGAGTCTATGACCTGATCTATCCTCGGTAGTGGAAATGGATCTTTTGGACACGCATTGTTCAAGTTCGTGTAATCGATGCACATACGCCAAACCACTGACACGTTCGGATCGTCCTTCTTCTTTTCTACTAGCACCGGATTAGAGAGCCAATCTAGATACAGCACCTCCATGATAAATCCAGCTGCTAGTAACCGGGCTATCTCGTCTCCAATGACTTTTCTCCTATCCTCGGCGAAGCGGTGGAGAGGTTGCTTCACCGGCCTTGCTCCAAGCCTTACGTTCAAAGAGTGCTCGGCCAACTCCCTCGGAACACCTTGCAAGTCCTGTGTAGACCAGGCAAAAATATCCCAATTCTCACGGAGGAAGTTGACGAGCTCGCTTTCCTATTTGTCAGTTAACCCGGCACCAATTGTTACGGTGCGCTCCGGGAACATGTCATCAACTAGGACCTTCTTGGTGTCTTTTGCGGCTTGGAATGAAACGCTACCATGCGGGTTACTCAATGCCGGCATATACTGCTGCGTGGACTGAGCTAATGCCACCACCTCCTGGATATTTCTTTTCTCTTGCGCAATCACAAGTGACTCGGCTAGGTTAGACCCGGCTGAAGCACACTCAATGGAACGTCGGAAATCCCCAGCAATGGTAATCACTCCATTTGGCCCGGGCAACTTCATCTTCAGATAACTGATGTGGCAGCTCACCATGAACTTGTTCAATGCTGGGCTTCCGAGTAACACGTGATATGCACTTCCCAAGTTCACCACCTCAACCTCTAGATTCTCGGTTCGGCAGTTATCCCTTGTGCCGAATAGCATGTCGACCCGGACTTTGCCTATGGGCTCACAAGAAATGCCTGGTACAATGCCATGGAAAGTTGTTCTCATAGCCTGGAGCATGTTCTCCGAGATGCCCAACTTGCGCATTGTATCCGCATACATGATGTTAATGCTACTGCCATTGCCAATCAGTACCTTGGAGAACCTCACATTGATGTTCGGTCCAATGAATGTCGAATCTAGCACTAGCGCATACAAACCTGGACTCGGCATAAGCTTAGGATGATCTTTGATGTTCCAGGTGATTTCCTGGTCCGATCAAGGCATGTACCTCGTCACTGCTGGCATTACCGCATTAACCTCCATATGTCGGCGCTGCAAGCTTTTCCTATCCGTTTCCTCAGTCGTGAATACACAATAGCTTTGGTGATGTTCTTCAGACTCATTCCTTCCTCGCTTCCGGGTACCTCGATCCGCCGTTGAGGATTTTCCACCTGATGCACTGCATCCCTTCTCTCATTGTTGTCATACCTCGGCGGAGGGGGAGGCAACATTAACTGTTGCGTGTTCGCTCCCGAGAGCAATTGCTGCCGGGGTAACTCCTGCCGAGGTTGATCATTCCGGGGTGCCTGAGCATTCCCCGGACCACCTTGTTCTATCTTACGCATCCAGTCACATTGCCTCGTTGTGTGACCCACCGGGCTATTCGGATTTTGCGTGTGAAACTTACACGGCTGGTCCAACATCGACTCATAGGTATACCTCGGACGGTCTTTTTTTCCCTGCCACTGTTTCTTTTGCTCCGGAGTCCATGTTTTCTTGCCATCGTTTCTTGGAGTCCATTGCCCTCCCGTTCTCTGGCGTTGGTTGCTCCCTGCTCCGGGTTGATCTTGATTCACAGCTGCAACTTGTTGCGAACCGTAGCGATGATCCGGTCTATCATCTCTCCTTTTTCCTCTGTAATCGTTCCTCCGAGATTACCCGGCTCCATCCCTCTGATAGTATTCCTTGTTTGACTCGTTTGACGCGATCCTAGGTTGAGTCGGATCACCCAAAGCATACGAATCTGCAATCCGGATCATCTCTGCCAACGTAATTGGCATTTTCCTTTGCAACTTCATCCACAACTCGCTGCCATACCTGCACCCTTGTGCAAACCATGCTATGGCTTGTGATTCTATGACACCCTCACACGAGTTTCTCACGGTACACCACCAGGTCAAGAATTCACGGTCCGTCTCATTAGGTCTTTGCTTGCACATTGCTAGGGTCTGCGGCCTATTCGGCCTCTGATATGTACTTGAGAAGTTGCTGATAAACATTTCTTCAAAATCAATCCAGCAGTTGATGCTTCCGGGTGGTAAATTATTCAGCCATACTCTGGCCGGACCTTCCAACATCTAGGGTATGTATCGTACAACCCATCTCAAGTTGCCTATGGCAATTTTCACTGCTGTAGCATAGTTTATCAGCCAATCCTCCGGCTTGGTACTTCCGTCATACGTCTTCGTGCCTCTGGGCAACTGGAAGTTGGGTACCGGTGGCTCCTTCATGATCCGGGGTCCAAAACACGCTGGACCCGGGGGACCTTGACATTCGATCTGTTCCGACCTATACAGGCGATCCAATTTTAACCTGGCATCATACGGCATCAAGTCCCTGCTTCCCAATGTTGACCCTATCACATGATAGTCCGGTCTCGGGTAGCCCGCGTTCACCATCTCCGAATCACCGTCATTGTATCAGTTTTGCACTTGGGGCGTACCTTTATGTTGCATACCTCGGCCGGCGCTTTGCTCTTGCCTTGGTATATTCCGCTGCTGCGGTTGTCCTGCTCCCGCGGAGTTTCGCTGTCCGGCATTGCTGTTGGCAGCGTTTCCTTGACTGGCATTGCCTTGGTCGTGGTTACCTCGACCAGCTTCACCTCGGCTCACACTCCGTCGATCATCATTTTTCCGCGTTTATTTTTCTTTTCCCACACGCGTCGGGTCGTACGGGATGATCTGTTTGTTCCGTCTGGCCGAGGTTACTACCTCTTCTCTCCTTGGACCTCCATGAGGTGACGATGCGGCTCCAACGGATTTCTCCGGGTTACCCATCGCCGAATGGACGATTTTGGAAGCTCCAGCTCTCTCTAGGTTAGCTCTCAGTAGCTCTTCATTCTGTCTGTTCGTGATCCGAACCAGCTCGTTAACCCTATCTTGCTGTCTTTGACGGGCCTCACCCGTCAGACCCTCTAACTCGGACGCAGCCGCATCCGCTGCTCTGAGGTTCTTTGCCAGGGTACTATACTTCGGCAACCCCACAGACAGATAGTTTTCCGACCCTTCGGCCCCATCATCGCCTTCTCTGTTCATCTCGCTTATGAGATTTCTCCCTTTTACTTTTACCGTATCAACCTTGTTTGCCTTTGCATACTCACGCAGGGTCATGTTCAGCGACTGCTGAGCCGCGGCTATTTTCTTTGCGCCCTCTAGTATCTTTTGCCTAGTTTCCTCTAGCTCGGCCTGTGCCTGAGCCGGATCTACCACTGCTGTTACCGGGTTAGCCAAGCTATCCATAGCTTCTCAAGACGCTCAGCCTCTAGTGGAGGTCCTCTACCTTTCCTCGGTGCCTTAGGTGTTACCTCCGGGTCCGATGCTGGATCCTTGCTTGCGCCTACACCTGGCGCAGTCATCATCACCTCCGCATGGTCCGGGGAGCGAGCGATACACGCCCCGCGAGCCACAGTGAGGGGTGGTTCCCCCGCATCGACGATGCGGCGCAGATGAATGCATGATATGTCCACCGCAACATAGACCTTGTGTGCACCGTGCTTGATGAAGAGGCCGCTGCGCGGAAGTGGGCGCGCGCCGAAGCAGCCTGCGTTGTCGCTGACGAAGTCCAGCGCTCCAAAACGCTGAACGAGCCCGGAGACGATGCGTTCGCCGGTGCCGATGATGTTTCTCGTCCGGATCTTCACCCATGCTAGCGCTGCTAGCCCCACGGTGGGCGCCAACTGTCGTGGTGGTGTCACGGCAGATGCCATGGATAGGCTAAAGGTGGGGACTAATACACGCTAGGGGAATCCAGGGAGGGATAGTGGAGTGATTCTCCACACAGAAGTTTGTATTGATTTCCTTTGCAGATTACAAGTGCTCCTAGAGCTGTATTGGCGAGAGGAGGAAGAAGGTGCTCTCTTACTCTTGCCTACAGTTCACCCCTAGAATCTTAACCAAAACCCTATGGCCTCAAAGAACTCAACTAGTCACTATGGGATCATAAAACCAACTAGAGCTCAACCAACCCCTTCTACTAGAACCCTAGCCCCCCTTATATAGGGGAGGCTCGGTCCCTGCCTAGGGCATACATGGAGGCATATTCCTAAGAATATGCCCCCTCCCAAAGTGGTAACCCGACCGGGGTGCTTTTCCCCCGCGTCATACATGCTTTAGCTACGTAAGCCTCTGCGGCGCCTGCATCAGCCGACATGGGCGTCGTCACCCTTGTCGGCCATGACCCGGTGGTCCTGCCCTTCCTTTCTTCGCTCATGCAGTGCGTACCAGACCTTCTTTTTGACCAGAGAGATTCCTTCCTTCTCCTAGAAGCTAAGCAGGGACCCGGATCATAGTAGATCCGGCCACACTTGTTCCTGCATAAAAGATAGCCAAGCACTTCCAACTTACTCCTTAAGTCGGATGAGACAATGTTAGGCGACCCCCCTGGTCCGGGTTACTCCGTGATCCGGCCTGCCTTGAGGTGACCCGGCCAGCATCCGCTTTGTTCTTGCCGAACCTCAGCTAACTCGGCCCTTATACCCTGGAGTGACCCTACCCGGCGTATCCCCCCAACAAGCACACATGCAATGACACCGGTGGATCCATGTGTGGTTCATGGGAAGAACACACATGCAATGACACTAGTGGATCCATGTGTGGTCTGTGGGAAGAACACACATGCAATGACACTGGTGATATGTGGTCTGTGAGAAGAACACACATGCAATGACTCTAGATGTGGTTAATGAGAAGAGCAGACATGCAATGACACCGGTGGATCCATGTGTGGTTAATGACAAGTACACACATGCAATGACACTAGGTGTGGTTCATGATATGGTTTTGGGAAGAACACACATGCAATGACTCTAGCTGTGGTTCATGAAAAGAGCAGACGTGCGATGACTCTAACTATGGTTCATGAAAAGAGCAGACATGCGATGCCACCGGTGGATCCATGTGTGCTCTATGAGAGGAACACACATGCAATGACATCGGTGGATCCTTACGTGGTTTGTGAGAATAACACACATGCAATGACACTGGTGGATCCATGTGTGGTTCATGGGAAGAACACACATGCAATGACACTGGTGATATGGTTTTTGTGAGAAGAACACAACTGCAATGACTCTAGCTGTGGTTCATGAAAAGATGAGACATGCAATGACACCGGTTGATTTATGTGTGGTTCATGGGAAGAACACACATGCAATGACACTGGTGGATCCATGTGTGGTCTGTGGGAAGAACACACATGCAATGACACTGGTGATATGTGGTCTGTGAGAAGAACACACATGCAATGACTCTAGCTGTGGTTAATGAGAAGAGCACACATGCAGTGACACCGCTGGATCCATGTGTGATTCATGGAAAGAACACACATGTAATGATACTGGGTGTGGTTCATGATATTGTTTGTGAGAAGAACACACATGCAATGACTCTAGCTATGGTTCATGAAAAGAGAAGACATGCGATGACTCTACCTGTGGTTCATGAAAAGAGCAGACATGTGATGCCACCGGTGGATCCAAGTGTGGTCTATGAGAGGAACACACATGCAATAACATCGGTGGATCCTTACATGGTTTGTGAGAATAACACACCTGCAATGACACTAGTGGATCCATGTGTGGTTCATGGGAAGAACACACATGCAATGACACTAGTGGATCCATGTGTGGTTCATGGGAAGAACACACATGCAATGACACTGGTGATATGTTGTTTGTGAGAAGAACACACATGCAATGACTCTAGCTGTGGTTCATGGGAAGAACACACATGCAATGACACCGGTGGATCCATGTGTGGTTCATGGGAAGAACACACATGCAATGACACTAGTGGATCCATGTGTGGTCTGGGGGAAGAACACACATGCAATGACACTGGTGATATGTGGTCTGTTAGAAGAACACACATGCAATGACTCTAGCTGTGGTTAATGAGAAGAGCAGACATGCAATGACACCGGTGGATCCATGTGTGGTTAATGAGAAGAACACACATGCACTGACACTGGGTGTGGTTCATGATATGGTTTGTGAGAAGAACACACATGCAATGACTCTAGCTGTGGTTCATGAAAAGAGTAGACATGCGATGACTCTAACTGTGGTTCATGAAAAGAGCAGACATGCGATGCCACCGGTGGATCCACGTGTGGTCTATGAGAGGAACACACATGCAATGACACCGGTGGATCCTTATGTGGTTTGTGAGAATAACACACATGCGATGACACTGGTGGATCCATGTGTGGTTCATGTGAAGAACACACATGCAGTGACACTGGTGATATGTTGTTTGTGAGAAGAACACACATGCAATGACTCTAGCTGTGGTTCATGGGAAGAACACACATGTTGTTGGAGATATACCCAAGAGGCAATAATAAAAGTGGTTATTATTATATCTTTGTGTTTATGATGAATGTTTACATCCCATGCTATAAATGTATTATAAGGAAACACTAATACATGTGTGTTTTGTAACATAAAAGAGTCCCTAGTAAGCCTCTTGTGGAACTAGCTTGTTGATTAAATGATGATCATGGTTTCCTGATCATGGACATTGGATGTCATTAATAACAAGGTTATATCATTAGGAGAATGATGTGATGGACACACACCCATAGTAAGCGTAGCATAAGATCAAGTCATTTAGTTCGTATTGCTATAAGCTTTCAAATGCATAGTAAACTAATCCTTTGACCATGAGGTTATGTTAATCACCATCACTGGATGGGTACTTTGATGACATCAAACACCGCTTCGTAACTGGGTGGTTATAAAGGTGTCATTGGGTATTCCGAAAGTATGTGTTGAAGCGCATGGACCAAGATTGGGATTTGTCCATCCATATGATGGAGAGATATGCTCTGGGCCCTCTCGGTGGAATGTCATCTAGTTAGCTTGCAAGCATGTGACTAGGTCACAAGGGATGACATAACATGGAACGAGTAAAGAGTACTTATCAGTAATGAGGTAGAACTAGGTATGGAGATACCGACGATCAAACCTCGGATAAGTAGAATATCGCGTGACAAAGGGAATTGGTTTCGTATGTTAATGGTTTTATCGATCACGAAGTCATCGTTGAGTATGTGGGAGCCATTATGGATCTCCAAATCCCGCTGATGGTTATTGATCGGAGAGGTGTCTTCATCATGTCTGCATATTCACGAATCGTAGGGTGACACACTTAAGGTTCGAAGTTGTTTTAAGTAGATATGGAATATGCGTTGGATACCGAATGTTGTTCGGAGTCTCGATTGGATCCGGACATCACGAGGAGATCCGGAATTGTCCGAGAATAAGATTCATATATTGGGGATCATTTTCTAAGTTAGGAAATGTTAGGAGTATTTGTATGGGGATTCTAGAAGGTTTGGAATGTTCCTAAGGTTCTAGGAGATTTCTTGGAGTTTGCTTGAAAACCAAGAAAGGATCAAGGAGTCCTTGTGGGGCAAGACAAGGAGTCGGGGGGAGGAGGACTCCTCCCCCCTCCCAATCCGCCGGCCAAGGAAGGGAGGGAGTCCTACTAGACTCCTCCCATGACGCCCTCCTTTAAATAGAGGGGTGGGCTCCACCACCTAGCCCCTCCACTTCATACCCTAGCCGCCTCTCCTCCTCCTTCCTCTCGCCAGCTTAGGCGAAGCTGCAGAATTCTCTCCACCACCACCACCACACCGTCGTCTTTGGGATTCCGTGGAGAAGATCTACTACCTCCGCTTCTCACTGAACGGGAGAGGAAGGTCCGCCGACTGCACGCAGTGACCGATCAGGAAGCGCCGCTTAACGCTGGCGCCGGAAGGATCGTCCACACGATCTTGAGATCGGCAAGTGATCGACTACATCAACCCCGAGATCCAATCTCGTAACGCTTTCGGATCTACGAGGGTTAGTACAGATCTATCTCGTTGCACATGTCTAATAGATTAGATCTTGGCTTTTATCTAGATTAGATCTGGGTTTTGTTCGTCTTGCGTAGAAATTTTTTGTTTTCCATGCTACGAACCTATCAGTGGTATCAGAGCCGTATCTATGCATAGATCTGTTGCACGAGTAGAACACAATGGTTTTGTGGGCGTTGGTGCTCGTGCCGTTTTTTGCTTTGTGTACTTTGCATCTTGCGGTATGGTGGGATGAAGCGGCTTGGGCTAACCTTACATGTCATCGCACATGAGACTTGCTCCACACTTGACGTATAACTTGCTTTGCACAAGTGGCTTTGCGGGTGTCTGTATCTCCCATCATAGTATAGATCCAATCTACACTTTGCACTTGATAGCACTTGTATCAACGTTGTGGTTCAGTTTAGAGGTAAGATCCGTTTATTGAAAGCCCCAAACCACGTAAAACATGCAAAGAAAATTAGACGCCTAACTTGTTTTTGCAGGGTTTTGTGATGTGATATGGCCATCATGTGATTGTGATTATATTTGATGTATGCAATGATCCTTGTTGTAATATGGCAACCGCAGGAGCCTAATGGTTGTCTTTAATTCTTAAGACCTGCGTGTCTATTCATCTTGTAATAGCTTTATTCCAAGTAGTTGTAATAGTTGCCGTGATGATGGACAACCATGAAGCGCATAATCGACCTTGACGAATGCTGGTGATGATGGAGATCATGTCCGTGCTTTGGAGATGGAGATCAAAGGCATAAGAAGAAAGGGCCATATCATATCACACTAATTATGAATTGCCTGTGATGTTAATCCTTTATGCATCTTGTATTGCTTAGATCGTGACGGTAGCATTATAAGATGATCCCACTCACTAAATTTCAAGTAATAAAGTGTTCGTCCTTAGTTGGCACCGTTGCTAAGACTCGTCGTCTCAAAGCATCTCGTGATGATCGGATGTGATAGATTCTACGTGTGCATACAACGGGTGCAAGCCAGATTTGCACATGCGGAAACTAAGGTTAATCTTGACAAGCCTAGCATGTACAGACATGGTCTCGGAACACGGAATACCGAAAGGTAGAGCATGAATCATATGAGTGATATGATGAACATGAAGATTGTTCGCCGATGAAACTACATCTTCTCTCGTGAAGATCGGACTTGGTGTAGTGGACTTGGTTCGTGTAATCACTAAGACAATGTGAGGGATGTTGTTTTGAGTGGGAGTTCACCTAGTTAATTTAAGAATTAAAAATTGAACTCAATTTATCATAAACTTAGTCTAAACTACTTACAAATTTGTTGTAGATTATGGCGAACCTCTCCATCAATTTCAATGCGTTCCTAGAGAAAGAAAAGCTTAAGAACAATGGAAGCAACTTCACGGACTGGCTCCGTGGTCTGAAGATTGTCCTCAGGGCTGGTCAGATGACCTATGTGCTCGAAGCACCGCTAGGTGACCCGCCTGCAGATGATGCCACCGATGACGTAAAGAATGTTTACGCCACTCAGAAAAATCATTACTCCATAGTTCAGTGTGCCATCCTATACGGTTTAGAAACGGAGCTCCAGAAGCGTTTTGAGCACCACGACTCGTTCGAGATCATTAAGGAGCTCAAGCTCATTTTTGAGACTCACGCGGCATTGGAGAGCTATGAGGCCTCCGAAAAGTCCTTTACCTGTAAGATGGAAGAGCGAAGCTCCGTTAGCGAGCACGTGCTCACCATGTCTGGGCATGCAAATAAGCTCCAAGAGTTGGGGATAACGATTCCTAATGAGTTAGGGATTCACCATGTCCTCCAATCACTACCACCGAGTTATAAGAACTTTGTGATGAACTACAATATGCACTGCACGAACAAGACGTTGCCTGAACTATCGTCCATGCTGAAAACTGCTGAAGTGGAGATCAAGAAGGAGCACCAAGTGTTGATGGTCAATAAGACCACCAATTTCAAGAAAGAGGGCAAGCCTAAGAAAAAAGGCAACTTCAAGAAGGACGACAAGAAAGCTGCCGCACCTGCTAAGAAGCCCAAGGCTGGTCCTACGCCTGAAACTGAATGCTTCTACTGCAAGGGTGCTGGTCACTGGAAGCGTAATTGCCCCAAGTACCTGGCGGATCTGAAGAACGGCAACATCAAGAAGAAAGGTATATTCGATATACATGTTATTGATGTGTATCTTACTAGTAATCGTAGTAGTGCCTGGGTATTTGATACTGGTTCGGTTGCTCATATTTGTAACTCGAAACAGGAGCTGCGGAATAAACGAAGACTGGCGAGAGACAAGGTGACGATGCACGTTGGAAATGGCTCCAAGGTTGATGTGATCACCGTCGGCACGCTCCCTCTACATCTACCATCAGGATTAGTTTTAAATTTAAATAATTGTTATTTGGTGCCTGCGTTAAGCATGAACATTATATCTGGATCTTGTTTATTGCGAGACGGTTACTCTTTTAAGTCTGAGAATAAAGGTTGTTCGATTTATATGAGTAATATCTTTTATGGTAATGCACCTGAGATGAATGGTTTATTCTCATTGAATCTCTATAGTAGTGATACACATGTTCACAACATAGATGCTAAACGAATAAAATTGAATGATAATTCTACATACATGTGGCACTGTCGTCTTGGTAACATTGGAGTGAAGCGTATGAAGAAACTCCATTCTGATGGACTTCTTGAATCACTTGATTTTGAATCACTTGAAAGATGCGAAGCATGTCTAATGGGAAAAATGAATAAGACTCCATTCTATGGTATAATGGAGCGAGCTACAGACTTATTGGAAATAATACATACCGATGTGTGCGGTCCAATGAGTGTAGCATCGCGTGGTGGATATCGTTATGTTCTCACTTTCACGGATGACTTAAGTAGATATGGGTATGTCTACTTTATGAAACATAAGTCCAGAACTTTCGAGAAGTTTAAGGAATTTCAAAGTGAAGTGGAAAATCATCGTAACGAGAAGATTAAGTTTCTGTGTTCTGACCGCGGAGGTGAATATCTGAGTTATGAGTTTGGCATGCATTTAAAGAAATGTGGAATACTTTCAGTTGACACCGCCGAGAACACCACAACAGAATGGTGTGTCCGAACGTCGAATCGAACTCTCTTAGATATGGTTCGTCTATGATGTCTCAGATTTACCACTATCGTTTTGGGGCTATGCATTAGAGACAGCCGCATTCACTTTAAATAGGGCACCATCTAAATCCGTTGAAACGACACCGTACGAATTGTGGTTTGGTAAGAAACCTAAGTTGTCGTTCCTTAAAGTTTGGGGTTGCGTATGTAAAGAAGTTACAACCTGATAAGCTTGAACCCAAAGCGGAGAAATGCGTCTTCATAGGGTACCCTAAAGAAACAATTGGGTATACCTTCTATCATAGATCCAAGGCAAAGTTTTCGTTAAGAATGGATCCTTTCTTGAGAAGGAGTTTCTCTCGAAAGAAGTGACTGGAAGGAAAGTAGAACTCGACGAGGTTATTGAACCTTCTCTCGGAGTTGAGAGTAGCGCAGCACCGGAAGATGTTTTTGTGCCGCCTGCACCAACTGGAGAGGAAGCTAATGATGGTGATCATGAAACTTCGAACGAAGTTACTGCTGAACTTCGCAGGTCAACGAGGGTTCGTACCACTCCTGATTGGTATGGCTCTGCCTTGAACGTCATGTTAGTGGACAACACTGATGACCCTGCGACGTATGAAGAAGCTATGGTGAGCCATGATTCCGACAAATGGCTAGAAGCCATGAAATCCGAAATGGGATCCATGTACGAAAACCAAGTATGGACTTTGGTGGACTTACCGGATGGCCGTAAGGCTGTCGAGAACAAATGGATTTTCAAAAGAAAAACATATGTTGATGGTAATGTTACTGTCTATAAAGCTCGACTTGTCGCGAAAGGGTTCCGACAAATTCAAGGAGTTGACTATGATGAGACTTTCTCACCAGTAGCGAAGCTAAAGTCTATGAGGATTTTGTTAGCAATTGCTGCATATTTCGATTATGAGATTTGGCAGATGGATGTCAAAACGACGTTCCTTAATGGTGACATTGAGGAAGAGTTGTATATGGTATAACCCAAGGGTTTTGTCGATCCTAAAGATGCTGACAAGGTATGCAAACTTCAGCGCTCCATTTATGGACTGAAGCAAGCATCCCGGAGTTGGAATCAATGTTTTGATAAAGTAATCAAAAACTTTGGATTTATACAAACTTATGGAGAAGCTTGTATTTACAAGAAAGTGAGTGGGAGCTCTGTAGCATTCCTAGTACTATATGTAGATGACATATTGTTGATTGGGAATGATATAGAACTTCTTAATAGCGTCAAAACCTATTTGAATAATAGTTTTTCAATGAAGGATCTTAGCGAAGCGGCATATATTCTAGGCATCAAGATTTAGAGATATATCAAGACGCCTAATAGCGCTTTCACAAAGTACATACTTAGACAAAGTTCTAAAGAAGTTTAGAATGGAAGAGAGCAAGAAAGGGTTCGTGCCCATGTTGTCAGGTAAGACCTTGAGTAAGACTCAAGTCCGGCTACGGCAGAAGATAGAGAAAAGATGAATAATGTTCCCTATGCCTCGGCCATAGGTTCTATCATGTATTCCATGATGTGTACAAGACCGGATATAGCACATGCTGTTAGTTTGACTAGCAGATATCAAAGTGATCCTGGAATGGAACACTGGACAGCGGTCAAGAATATCCTAAAGTACCTGAATAGGACTAAGGATATGGTTCTTTCTTATGGAGGTGATGAACAGCTTGTTGTAAACGGTTACACTAATGCTAGTTGGAACACCGATCTAGATGACTCGAAGTCACAGTCTGGATACGTATTTATTTTGAATGGTGCTGCAGTGAGCTGGAGGAGTGCCAAGCAAAGCGTTGTGGCAAAATCTTCAACTGAATCGGAATACATAGCTGCTTCGGAGGCTGCACAAGAAGCCATATGGATGAAGGAGTTCATTACTGAACTTGGCGTGGTTCCTAGTGCGTTGGACCCGATGGCCATCTACTGTGACAACACAGGTGCCATAGCTAATGCACAGGAGCCAAGGTCACATAGCAAGCTGAAGCACATCAAGCTATGTTTCCATGCTATTCGCGAGTATGTCCGAGATGGTGACATAAAGATTTGCAAAGTACACACTGATCTGAATGTGGCAGATCCGTTGACTAAACCTCTCCCTAGAGGAAAGCATGACCAACACCAGAACGCCACGGGTGTTAGGTATATTACCATGTAATCTAGATTATTGACTCTAGTGCAAGTGGGAGACTGTCAGAGATATGCCCAAGAGGCAATAATAAAAGTGGTTATCATTATATCTTTGTGTTTATGATGAATGTTTACATCCCATGTTATAATTGTATTATAAGGAAACACTGATACATGTGTGTTTTGTAAACATAAAAGAGTCCCTAATAAGCCTCTTGTGGAACTAGCTTGTTGATTAAATGATGATCATGGTTTCCTGATCATGGACATTGGATGTCATTAATAACAAGGTTATATCATTAGGAGAATGATGTGATGGACACACACCCATAGTAAGCGTAGCATAAGATCAAGTCATTTAGTTCGTATTGCTATAAGCTTTCAAATGCATAGTAACCTAATCCTTCGACCATGAGGTTATGTTAATCACCATCACCGGATGGGTACTTTGATGACATCAAACACCGCTTCGTAACTGGGTGGTTATAAAGGTGTCATTGGGTATTCTGAAAGTATGTGTTGAAGCGCATGGACCAAGATTGGGATTTGTCCATCCATATGACGGATAGATATGCTCTGGGCCCTCTCGGTGGAATGTCATCTAGTTAGCTTGCAAGCATGTGACTAGGTCACAAGGGATGACATAACATGGAACGAGTAAAGAGTACTTATCAGTAACGAGGTAGAACTAGGTATGGAGATATCGACGATCAAACCTCGGATAAGTAGAATATCGCGTGACAAAGGGAATTGGTTTCGTATGTTAATGGTTCTATCGATCACGAAGTCATCGTTGAGTATGTGGGAGCCATTATGGATCTCCAGATCCCGCTGATGGTTATTGATCGGAGAGGTGTCTTCATCATGTCTGCATATTCACGAACCGTAGGGTGACACACTTAAGGTTCGAAGTTGTTTTAAGTAGATATGGAATATGCGTTGGAGACCGAATGTTGTTCGAAGTCTCGGATTGGATCCGGGACATCACGAGGAGATCCGGAATTGTCCGGAGAATAAGATTCATATATTGGGGATCATTTTATAAGTTAGGAAATGTTCCGGAGTATTTGTATGGGGATTCTAGAAGGTTTTGGAATGTTCCGGAAGGTTCTAGGAGATTTCTTGGAGTTTGCTTGAAAACCAAGAAAGGATCAAGGAGTCCTTGTGGGGCAAGACAAGGAGTCATGGGGGAGGAGGACTCCTCCCCCCTCCCAATCCGCCGGCCAAGGAAGGGAGGGGAGTCCTACTAGGACTCCCCCTCTCATGACGCCTCCCTCCTTTAAATAGAGGGGTGGGGGCGCCACCCCCTAGCCCCCTCCACTTCATACCCTAGCCACCGCCTCTCTCCTCCTCCTTCCCTCTGCTCAGGCTTAGGCGAAGCCCTGCAGAATTCTCTACTCCACCACCACCACCACACCGTCGTGCTGCTAGGATTCCGTGGAGAAGATCTACTACCTCCGTTTCATTGGAACAGGAGAGGAAGGTCTCCGACTCACGACGCAGACCGATCATGAAGCGCTGCCGAACGCTGCCGGAAGGATCGTCCACACGATCTTGAGATCGGCAAGTGATCGACTACATCAACCCCGAGACCCAATCTCGTAACGCTTTCGGATCTACGAGGGTTAGTACAGATCTATCTCGTTGCACATGTCTAATAGATTAGATCTTGGCTTTTATCTAGATTAGATCTGGGTTTTGTTTGTTCTTGCGGTAGAAATTTTTTGTTTTCCATGCTACGAACCTATCAGCAATGACACCGGTGGATCCATGTGTGGTTCATGGGAAGAACACAGATGCAATGACACTGGTGGATCCATGTGTGGTCTGTGGGAAGAACACACATGCAATGACACTAGTGATATGTGGTCTGTGAGAAGAACACACATGCAATGACTCTAGCTATGGTTCATGAAAAGAGCAGACATGCAATGACACCGGTGGATCCATGTGTGGTTAATGAGAAGAACACACATGCAATGACACTGGGTGTGGTTCATGATATGGTTTGTGAGAAGAACACACATGCAATGACTCTAGCTATGGTTCATGAAAAGAGCAGACATGCGATGACTCTAACTGTGGTCATGAAAAGAGCAGACATGCGATGCCACCGGTGGATCCATGTGTGGTCTATGAGAGGAACACACATGCAATGACATCGGTGGATCCTTACGTGGTTTGTGAGAATAACACACCTGCAATGACACTGGTGGATCCATGTGTGGTTCATGGGAAGAACACACATGCAATGACACTGGTGATATGTTGTTTGTGAGAAGAACACACATGCAATGACTCTAGCTGTGGTTCATGGGAAGAACACACATGCAATGACACTGGTTGATCCATGTGTGGTTCATGGGAAGAACACACATGCAATGACACTGGTGGATCCATGTGTGGTTTGTGGGAAGAACACACATGCAATGACACTGGTGATATGTGGTCTGTGAGAAGAACACACATGCAATGACTCTAGCTGTGGTTAATGAGAAGAGCAGACATGCAATGACACCGGTGGATCCATGTGTGGTTAATGAGAAGAACACACATGCAAAGGACCTGGTGTGGTTCATGATATGGTTTGTGAGAAGAACACACATGCAATGACTCTAGCTATGGTTCATGAAAAGAGCGTATATGCGATGACTCTAACCGTGGTTCATGAAAGAGCAGACATGCGATGCCACCGGTGGATCCATGTGTGGTCTATGAGAGGAACACACATGCAATGACACCGGTGGATCCTTACGTGGTTTGTGAGAATAACACACATGCAATGACACTGGTGGATCCATGTGTGGTTCATGGGAAGAACACCCATGCAATGACACTGGTGATATGTTGTTTGTGAGAAGAACACACATGCAATGACTCTAGCTATGGTTCATGGGAAGAACACACATGCAATGACACCGGTGGATCCATGTGTGGTTCATGGGAAGAACACACATGCAATGACACTGGTGGATCCATGTGTGGTTCATGGGAAGAACACACATGCAATGACACTGGTGATATGTGGTCTGTGAGAAGAACACACATGCAATGACTCTAGCTGTCGTTTATGAGAAGAGAAGACATGCAGTGACACCGGTGGATCCATGTGTGGTTAATGAGAAGAACACACATGCAATGACACTGGGTGTGGTTCATGATATGGTTTGTGAGAAGAACACACATGCAATGACTCTAGTTGTGGTTCATGAAAAGAGCAGACATGCGATGACTCTAATTGTGGTTCATGAAAAGAGTAGACATGCGATGCCACTGGTGGATCCATGTGTGGTCTATGATAAGAACAAACATGCAATGACACCGGTGGATCCTTACGTGGTTTGTGAGAATAACACACATGCAATGACACTGGTGGATCCATATGTGGTCTGTGAAAAGAACACACATGCAATGACACTTGTGGATCCATGTGTGGTTCATGGGAAGAACACACATGCAATGACACTGGTGTATACATGTGTGGTCTGTGGGAAGAACACACATGCAATGACACATGTGGTATGTGGTTTGTGAGAAGAACACACAGCCAATGAACTCTAGTGGATCCTTACGTGGTTTATGAGAAGAACACACATCCAATGAACTCTAGTGGATCTATCTTGGCATAATTTGATGTATGCCACGATGCATTTCATTGTACAAGACACTCACTTGCCATTTTTATACTACTCAGTATCTTTCGTAGAAGCACAAACCTGTGCTCACCCTGTCTGCTACTCCCTGATTGGTTATCACAGTTGTCACGCGGATCGTGCGCACCAACCGTTGATTCTGTGCGATCCAACGATGATCGTTGCACACGTCGTACCCTTCACAGTACAGTGTGAGATAGCACGAACGTCTCCCTCAGCGAGACTTCTACAAGAAGGAACACGATGCCGTCCATGGAAAAAGTCGTCGAGCGGTCATGTCATGTTTAATCAAGTCTGAAAAGCCTACTACTGCTACTACTATGCCACAACGCATGCGTCATCGAGTGCGCGGTTGTTGATAGACAGCTGCAATTTATTTCCACTTGATTTTAATAAGACATATCCCATTTTTTACACAGCGGCTC
This sequence comes from Avena insularis, assembly GCA_023614405.1. NCBI lineage: Eukaryota > Viridiplantae > Streptophyta > Magnoliopsida > Poales > Poaceae > Avena > Avena insularis. The sequence goes on from CM042696.1 coordinate 117,958,728, forward strand.
TCAATCGCCAATTTTAGGGTCGTGTCAAACTTCGTACATAGAAATTTTGTGTGCGCCCTTTGCATGCGGCTCAATACAGAACTGCCATGCATGGCCTGGAAAAAAGAACGTGGTGTATCGTGCACGTGTCGCGGTGCACGGTGCAGTCGACTGCACGGCGTGTTGCACGGTGGTGCAACGAAACGTGCCTTGCTTCTATGCACCTTAACTATTGAGCTCACTGACCCCACGCAACCCTCTCCACTGTCCTACCAGCATCCGCAAACTCCCGAGAATACCCCGTCCGTGTCGACGATGGCCGAGGAGGATAAGGTGGCCATCGTCGCCTCCGTGGCCGCCGGCGAGGAGGCCCCCATCTCCTGGCTATATCCTATTTCTGGCTGAATGCATCGAACCTCGTTAAGCAACCTACTTTCTATCACTATATCCTATTTAGTTGCGCACAACTATATCTACATTTGTTTTGTTTTCTGAATGAATGTATTCTGCCTGGTGTGATTTGCTGCTCTAGATTTGCTACCTGATCAGAGGCGAAAAGAGGTCCAAAAGGGAACGAAATATCGAAGTGAGAATCTTCCCTAGATTTGATACCAATTTGGGAAAAATGAAACATATCTGTTTAGCGAGAGAGGAAAAGGGTACTCTTTCAAACTGCCAGTTAACGAGCTACCATCTTGACAAGATACAAGACACATACATAAACATAACACAAAGAGGGTTAAATTTATTTTACTACTCTCACTTGAGGTGCTAGCCATATTGACAAGCCAACTGAGTTCCACAAAACAGAAACATAACACTAAGAAGTAAAATTTAATTCACTTCACATTAGACCACTTGAGGCACTTGCCATCTTTCCTAGGCGACCAACTGCGATCATTCCAGGTGGATCTTACATTATTGTACCTCCACAGCTCACAAAATGCAAGTTCGTCCCACCTGGCATCCGACTTGGCTTTCCTATCTTCAGCGTCCTGCGACACAATTAGCGGTGCATCACAGGCCTGATTGTTGCCGCTAGAAGATGCTGCCTCTCTGTTTGCCGCTTCAGCTACAGCCTCTCTGTCAGCTGCTTCTTCAGATGCAAGCTCTCTTTCAGCTGCTTCTGCAGCCTCTCTGTCAGCTGCTTCAGATGCAGCCAATTTCTTTGCATATTCAGCTTCAAACTCAGCTATTCCGCATTTTCTACAAAGGGCTCCCCTGAGCTCGTCTTCCCTCTTGCAAATAGGGCAAAACACGAGGTAACGTAGAAAAAAATGGATCTTCTTGTACAGATGGTAGGTCACGTATGCATCTATGGCTGCATACTTCAGGTTTATATCAGACAACGGCAACTCGTCCCAGAAATCGTGCCTATCCATAGGGAAATCTTCCTTTATTTTGTCGTACGACTCATCGATGATTCTAGTTGCTAGTGATGCCATTCCATCCTTCTTCGAGCCACCTAGGATCTTGACAAGACGCTGAATATCGATCCAGCTGTGCGTAGGAATTATAATTTCCTCTTGATACAATTTCGAAAAATCAGTTGTTGTGTCGACAGTGCAGAAAACAATTCCCTTTTTTACAAGGAACTGGCGCAGCGCCGGACATTTCCTGTCAGTCCTGAAAGTATGTAGTTTGTCATCACCAAAATTTGTAACTACAAATATTTTGTCAATGCAAGATCATCATCTCAATATAATTTTGAAAAGTTTACTAAATGCAAGATCAAGACTCTCAACATTGTATTGTCATAATTTATTCGATTTTGCTATTTCTCAGTCGACTGAACGAGTTGCACATTTCTTTTAACTACGGTTGCACTTTTCTTAGGTGATTGAGACTAAAGAAAATCTCAGTCGATTGAGACATAGGCAAACCCTAATTTATTTGTTCCTAAGTAAAATCCAGTAGTTGCAAGATGAGCAAGTGGATAAAGAACAATAGGAGAAAACCCTAAAAGCGGTTAGCTACAGAGAGCAGATCTACAAACCGGGAGAGGTGGTAGACGAGGGCGTGTTTCCGCATGGCCAATTGAGCAACAGTGACTTCACTCCCTTCATATGGGTGCTCTGGGGTTTACTCGAGCTCCAATCCCACAAACTTGTCCTCGTCTATCCCAAGCCAACCCTCGTACATCCTCAGGACACACACCACTGTCTCCTCCTCGTTGGTGTATACAACGTCTATCTTCTTGTTGTCATGGGTAGTGAAGCTTGTCTCTAGAGTGCGTAGATCTTTCATGATGGCAAGGAGAAGACGGGAAGAAGATAGCAGATGACAGGAAGAAGAAGAGTGGTTTCTGCGAGGCAGCGGAATGGTGGAACCATCAATGCGCTTTTATGGTAGGGGTTAACGATTGGGACGGAAGTCCAAGGAGAGATGCGTGGCGGTGGCCGTCCTAGCTTCTGAGTAAACAAAAAATAATTATATCGCCGATACATGGGCTCTGTTTTGTCACGTCAATACACTGGGTAGGGGGTGTTGTCCTATCCACTGTGCCAACGCTGCAAGCCTACGTGACAGCCACCCCGCCTAAGCGACGGGAGCGACATAACGACGAAGTGACATGGGGGCTCAACTTGACGCCCGTTAGCCTGATTTTTTTGTATTGAAACGTAAAGTTGAATTCGTGCCAAAAAGACCCTCTGAGTATTTGGCACACCAATTGTAGTCATCCTGGCTGATTTCAGGGAACTTGGGTACCGCGTTGCCTGTACACCCCAACTTTCGGGCTGCAAAATGATATTCTCCACACACACGCCTCATGCCAGAGACGGTATAGATTTTCGTAAGGCATGATGACGTCCCACTCCTCCGTTGTGAGTTGCAAGTTCTTCAAGACCCATACACGACCAAGAACCTTGTGCATACTTCACATGACCTTGCTCGCTCTATGCAGCTTTTAGGGATGCAGGCTGAGATTCAACACCTCCTCTTCGCAGGGTGTGGTCGTGACGTCCTCCTCCTATAGAGGGGCTGGGAGGGAGCCTAGCATCCTCCTAAGATCATACATCCTCGATAAGAAGATCTTTAGTGTCATTGTGTATAGCATTGCCTCGTCAACTAACGGCGGCTCGATGACAGAGAAGTCAGTTGTGGCTGCGGAGATGCGGCAGGCAAGAAAGACATGGGGTCCAGACTCGATGATGTGCTCTGTGAGGAGCGCTCTAGTTTCGGTGGCACCACCATTGGGGATTTTTGGGAGGAGGCTAGTCGATTGTGAGGGGTTGGTTTGAATTTGGGTTCTCTAGCGCTAGCCTGGATGAGGGGGAAGAGGCCAGGGGAAATGGCTGAGAGCAGAAGTGCTCGAAGGCGAGGCCACGCTAGCTCATCACTACTCAAAGTCAGACCTGGCTCATCCTCTCTTCATGGTTCTATTTAGGGGAAAATCCAAAATAAACCTTGAATTTGTAGGGAAAAGGTAAATCGAACCCCAACACCCAATCCTTCAAATTGGCACTCCAAAGTCCAAAGTTAACAATCCTGGTCTATTTTGAACCCTAGATCTGTTTGAGATGGGATTTCACTGATGTGGCTAGTCAAACCAAAAATAGAAAAAATCAGGATTGACAAGTTCAGAGTGCCAATTTCATGGATTAGGAGTTGGGGGTTTGATTTACTTTTGCCTACAATTAAAGTTTGTTTTGGATTTTTTCCCTTCTTTTTAGGTTTACATCTCACAAGATGAATATTTGATGCTCCAGTATGTATCGAAACCAAACCAATCAGCCTTTGGTTGGTTTTTTCACACAAAGTAGACCAAATTCAGTGGTAACCCAAGTTCTATGAATTTTCAAGCATTTCTAGCTAAAATAGAGAAACTATGTGGATGCACAGGCTAGTGGTACTTCCCCTTTTCGGTAAAAGAGAGAAACCATGTTGATGCGATGATGATTCAATTTATTTATAACATAACTAGTATAGGTACTCCACAACCACGACAGAAACTAAAAACCAAACTCAGATAGAATCATCAAACACGTAGACACCCTCATATCATACGGTTCTTTTTCATAAGAACCTATCCGCCCTCTGTCCCGTACGGGCACGCCGTCTGGTGTTCGATGAACTCGAAGTAGCCACCACTCATGTCGCACCCTTTGTTGCTACACTTGAGCCTCATTCCCGAGGACATCCAATCCACATAGGTGGTTGGTTTTAAGATGCCTCCATACTCACATCCCAAGCAGTAGCCATCAGAAAAATTTCTAACGCATTCTGCGCATCAATGTGCGTCGTGGCCTTGCCAAAGCATTGTTCGTGCAAGGGAAAGAGATTTAGCCTGAAAACAACAGTAGTATCAGATGATAAACAGTTTGAGAACACAGCCTGCAACTGAAGACCTACCTCATTGCACTCATGTCAATCATAACTTCAATCCATACGTGAGCCATAGAGCAGCCTTCTTCAACTGTTGTGGATCGGTGAGGGATTTTTGAGACCAAACGATAGAGCAGAGAGAGGAACGGATCTAAGAGGGTTGATGAGAGCGAACGGGAGATATTTGTAGTTAAGTAGTACTTCTAGAATTCTCATCTCACTCTAGGTAATATCGTCCATCCATCCAAATTCAACGGAAATGAGCAGATACCTTCTTTGGGAAGATACTGGTACGGAGTGCACCAGGAAAGTGCTATGTTTTCCGAGTAGGAGTAGGTACAGAGTAGTTTTAAATGATCTCTCTATTTATACTCCCTATGAACCAGTGTACTCTTCGCTTTGACGACCTAGGGCTACGTGCAGGACTACTACACCGGGATGGAGGTACTAGAACTTTATTTTCCTTGAATTTTTAAGTGGGTGTAAAATTTCTCGGCATGTATATTCCTAGCAAGAATTTGAATGCGGCCATACTTTGGAGCATGTTTTTTAAAAACAACTCAAAATTTATGTTTATTTCTCATGGAACTAGTACGTGCATGTGCTGGTTTCCCAAAAAAAATATTTTACTGAATTACTTTTATTTATTTTTCCAAAACAGGGAAAAATTTGCTAGAATAAAAATTCTCAACAAGAACTTGAAATCTATAAAACTTTAGAGATTCTAGATAGAGTGAATGCTTGGGTAATTAATAGTGGTTTTCGAAAAAGTTAGAAGCAATCTATCGCATACTTGTAGATCAAAATTTTGTTAAATTGATATAAAGTCATTTATGACCTGTTTAATTTAAGGGATTTCTAAAAGAATTTTATAGGATTCTAATCCATAGAAATTTTTTCAATAGAGCGCATGTTTGATTGAAAGGATTTCCAAATAAATTCGATACAATTCCAATCCATAGAATTTTTTCAAAATTAATGTTTAGCATTTTTTATGGAAACTAGGTTGCTTGAATTTTTTCAAAAAGGGGATCAAATTTGCCGGCACGGATATTCCTAGTAAGAACTTGAATGGTACACCATACTTTAAAGCATGTTATTTCTCTTGAATTTTTCCAAAAGGGGACACCAGAGCCGCCTTTTTTTTGTTTTCTCATCCGCGCCAGATGCTAGTAGTACTAGTAAGTTGTGTGCGCCTTGCACGTGAGACTCAGGTAATAGAAGCATGCCATATCATCGCTGTATAAAATTGTAATAGGTAAAGCTCAAAAAATAATTATAATTTTGAGCCACAACATATCCATAAAGTATTGGGTGTAGATTTGGTTTTTATACTTTATGTCATGTAGAAATCAACATTTACTTTTAGCTACCTAATAATTGAATTTATTGTAACATGCTCTGAAGATTCTAGAATGCTGGAGCAGTATGTTTTGATAGAAGAAGTGTGTTTTGAAGATACTAGACGCGTTGTGCCTGCTGCCAACTGCTCGCCACCTTTGTTTCGAGAGTATATGAAGACTACGGACAGGAGAAAGTACGACCACTAAAAGTACCGATATGAAATTTCTCTTCTGAGTGTTAATGCCTGGGACCATCACTAACATGGGTGTGCCCTACAGGAACCTAGGTTTGGCCTATACGCTACAGCCCAAGAGAAGCCCACGGTGAAAATGGAGTCCAAGAAGGTTCGGGTGGCCCAAGCCCAGGGAGATGCAACTTCTAGGGGAACACAACAAAATGTAGATATAAAACTTAAAGAGGGAAAACCCTAATCTGTAACTAACTCGGCTGCTATCCCGAGACATGTCCTTCCTATATAAAGGCTAGGAGGAGGCAGCAAGGAGGACATCCACAACCTTGTTCATATATCGCCATATTGCATCGGCGCACCTTTCTAATCCCCGATTTCACAATAACCGAGAGCAGACAAACAAGAGTAGGTTTCCTTCCGAGGACCTGAACCTGGGTAACCATGTGTCCCCGATGTGCTTGTTTGCTAGCCGATCGATGCCTCTAGCACTCCCCACTTCCTCAAACCCAAGTCCATCAACCATGAGCATTAGCGACTTAACCCCTAGTCAATTGGCTCCGTCTGTGGTAACCAGGAGTGCCGATGTTGCGACTTCGATAGCCGCATCACCCGCAATTTACAACTCAATTGCAGTGGAGAACCGTCTCCTCTTCGGCATCTTCGAATTTACTGTCCACTCGCCGGCGACTCATCCGGACTTCGAGTCCATGGGAGACGGAACCAGCATGACGATTGGATGCTTGCACTTCCAAGTCGGCAAGATCGACACGCTGCGCTTCCCCGATCACTCACCAGCACCTTCGATTGCACCTGCCTCATGGTTTCCAACATCGATCGGCACCTTGAGCAAGCTCAACGCGTCAGCTTTAGCCTATGACATGGATAGCAACAATAGTTGCGACTCCAATATGTGCGACCTGTCATCAGAGGATGGCATCTATGGCTTCGAGTCAGAGAGCTGCGGGAGCAGTGGCTTCCCCAACCACTACATGTGTGTTGCCATCACCAATGGAGGTGGAGGCACTCAAGGCAATGCCAGCAACAAAACACCCACCAACACCAGCAACGGAGCTCCTACCAATGGCGGTCATGACTGCCTAAAAACTGACACGCCACCGAGCAGTCGCTCTGCATGTTGTCGTTCTTTCTACTCCGTAAACGAGGGAGTATAGGAGTATAGGAGTATTGGGAGAAATGCTTGGTCAAAGAAAAAACATCGTAAACAAGGTTCCCTTATTTATTTATTGTAACCGAGGGAGTAACTGAACAATAGTAGTACTAGTACTTCTCCTTCGCGAAAACAAGTTAAACTTCTCCTTCGTGCTACTCTCCGGCGAAATTTATTTAGTCCACGAAAGCCATATTCCCCTCATAAATACTTGAAAGAATCCCGGTGGATTGGCTGCACGATCCTCGGAGGTCTGCTTCGGCTCGAGACTAGGCCGCCGAGAACGTGCCTCGGTAGGGCGCAAGGTCGCCCTCGATAAATGTGCGTTGGCCGTGCCGGCCGACGACGTGATTTCGGGCCCCCATGAGGATACCATCCTGCGCTGGCTGTGTCACGGAGGCGTCAACATGGCAGCCGAAGAAAAGTGGACCTCTACAATGAAGCATCGGTGTGCCTCCACTTCAACCTCGACGGAGCTACGTCCAGGCAGCGGCGAATCCTTCCACCGGGAAACTGCGCCCAACAAGCATGTGACCAGGGCAGACAACTCGGGAGGGCGCGAGATCAACCTGGCTGTAGCGGACAACATGGTCATGGGTCCCCTCGAGCCTATCGATCCTATGCTGACCCTTTCTTATGATCATGACATGTTAGAGTTCGAGCTTGAGCACGAGGAACCTACGGCGTGTGAAGGAAGGTCAACCTCTTTGGCCCTTTGCCTGATGTTAACCACGTACAACGGTGACTCTAGTCCAACCGCTGACAACGTGCGCACGCGGTGGAAGATGATCTTGGAGGCAGTGTACTCCGTAGTAAATTCGTTAAGAATTTCGCTAATTTTCATCAGACGATCTACGCCTCTGTTGGGTGTGGGAACCAGATCCTTGGGTGTGCTCCTCTACTCACTCCGACCAACCTCGTCTATTTGTCCATGATTAGCGGGCATGAGCCACCGTCATTTGTGTGTGAAGCAAACAGTAGTAGAAAGAGTATGGCTCGGGTGCTCAGTTGAAAAGGAGGTGGACCCGTTCGCTTTTCTAAGCTAAATTTTAGGGACCTTTTGTGCTAATTATATGGACTTGGGTGTAATTTTGTATTTTTGACATCCTTGTTGTCTCCTTTACTTTCCATCGACCGTGTTAATTGAAGTATGTTGCTCCTTCGGGCCTACCCTAGTTAAAAAAATGTCACCACCACAATTTTCTGATGAAGTGTACCATGTCAAGTTTTAAGATTTTTCAAGCTTGCAAGTTAAAACTCCACGCACTTAAATGACTTTATGTCAATAAAATGAAATTAGGTCAAACTTGAATAATACATGTGAGCGTGATACCCTAGCTACTTTATGATATGGTTCTCACATCGGATAGATGGACGGCCTTGGTGTAGTAGACAATATTGCTCGTCGGAGTTTCCAACAATTATGGAAAACATTTTTAAGTTTTCCAAGTGATGACGGGGATGTTCTGTAAAGAAAATCCGAAGAATGTGGCTCCAAATGCCACGAGCCTTGTATTCGGACATAGCGGACCTTGCATGCTTTAGTTGTGATTTTCAGGTTTTATGAGTTTTGGCGAAATTGAACCGATCTCACTCAATAATCTTCCACATCAGTACAAAAAGCTCAAAAGTAATAATAATTACAAAAAGGTCCTTAGACCATCTAGCGGCGACCGCAAACACTAGCATTACTTTTCTTGCTTTTTGATGTGGTTGTTGCATCATAATGCTAGTTGTTATATATTTTAATTACTAGCTATTGTATATGCTAGTATAAGACCGACAATAGATGACGATGTGTCACTTTATTATACCTAAGAGTTGATTATACTATTGAACTTGCTCTCACACACTTGTAGATTATTAAATTAGATTTAGTTTGACAAATCGATGGAAAGTCGTCTGAGTGATTAAATATTGGCACATTATCATAAATATAATATAGATATGGCCATGACGTTGGTGATTTAGCGTGAAACGCAAAAATGTTCACATATGGTAAGCCCTAACGTGAATAGTGTTTTTCCACATATTTATAAATCCACATTCATGAGTTTTCAGGAAACCGATACACGCCAGAGGACACCATGCACACGTTTTTCATATTTTCTATTATCTTTATTTTTTTTTGAAAAGATTCAAAATACATGGTGAAGTTTTTTGGCATAAATCCTAGCAATAAGTTGAATATGTTGAATAAACTAGGTAGTTTAATAAGAGTGATTCAACAAAAGTTGCCTGTCGGAGTTTTCAACAATTAGGGAAAAACATTTTTTAGATTCCAAGTGATGATGGAGATGTTCTGTAAAGAAAATTCGAAGAATGTGGCTCAGAATGCCACGAGCCTTGCTTCAAACATCGCTGACCTTGCATGTTTTACATGCGATTCCCAGGTTTTATGAGTTTTCAAGCTTCGCTGCTAAATTCGCCCACTTAATTACTCCATCTCGATTTGTCGAAATTAGTGAGCCGCTGATTTCTCTTCAAATCTCACAAAAATCTATTGAAAGTACCCACCAAACAATTAATATATCGAGAACGATCGAGAGTTTCGAAAGATTCAACTTTTTCCTAGAATTTTCATGCCGACAATGTTGACCCTGCTTTGAAGACAAAATAAGAAAATAAAGAGAAAAAACGAGAGACTCATGCATGGCATCCTTTTGTGTTTATTGCCTGCAATGAGAAATGATAAACATGAGTTTTTTAACATTTGAAAAACCTCTTCACAAAATTGGCCTACCATGCAGACTAAGTATGAACATGTTTCAGGTCAAGCAATCAAGGCCATGGCCATATCCACATCTTAGTTTATGGTAATTTTTCTATATTTGGTAATGTACTACTAGATATGTTTATCTTGGTCAACTATTAGGAAAATAAACAATTCCAATTTTCTAAGTGACGGAAATATTTTTTCTGTAAAACAAGTACTAGTACTCCGTAGGAAAAATAGTACTCAAAATGAGCATACATAGAGAACAAAAGGGAGGCAGCACGAGAGAAGCGACGAGGAGGAGTTGAAGACGGTGCAATATCAGAGAAAAGCTATGATGAGAAACTAACACGAGATATAGGATACACTACACTAGTATTAAATTTATGGAATGTACTACTATATAATATGCATGCATAATATGGTGTTTTCTCTCTCCTTTGCTGCCTGTCACCATCCATCTCCCCATCGATATCTCCCTTTTTAGGGTGCCCATAGATCTCTTCTGTGCAGCCCCATGCGCAAAGAGGCCGGCTTGTCTCTCCCACATCCATAGTGTGCCGATGCGCACGTGTGCCTTGGCACGACACACCGATCTACTTCCAGCAATCATTTTCTTTTAGTTTTCGTGAAATTCAACTGATCTATTAATAATATAATCATAAGAATAAGCATCGGCACGAAAAGGCTTAGAAGTTATAATAATTTAAAAAGGTCCTCGAACCACCTATCGACGACTACAAACACTAGCGCGATAATTGAAGCATCTCGCTCCTTCAGGACCTACGGTGCCCCGTTTCTAATTAAATAAATGAATAAATAATACCACCACCCCAATTTTCACACAAAGTGTACCATAATTTCTTACAATTCCCAAGTTTGAGGATTTTTAAGCGGCGTAGATATGTTTTTCATTTTATTTATGTTTACTTTTCTTGCTTTTTGATGAGGTTGCTGCATCGTAATGCTAGCTGGTGTATATTTTAATTGCTAGGTAGTGTATATGCTGGTATAAGACCGACAATAGATGACAGTGTGTCATTTCCTTATATTTAAGAGTTGGTTATACTATTGAACTTGGTCTCACGCACTTGTAGATTATTAAGTTGGACCTATTTCGACAAATCGACGAAAAGTCGTCTGATGGGAGTAATAAGCTAGAAAAGCTTAAAAATATAATAATATAGAAATTATCCATAAAACATGGACCACTTATGTACTAGTATTAAATGACACATGCTATGCACTCCCAACCACATTATTCGTACGTCCTTCTGAAAAACTTTTACTTGTGTTACCATGCAGACATGCACCGACCTACCAAAATATGGAAACACTCTAATTATATCTTGATGTTGATAGAGTATACCCACGACGTTGGTCACATTTGGCTAGAAACCCACTAAAGTTCATGCACAGTATATGGTAGGGCATAGCGTGAAGTGACATTTTCAAATATTTTTAGTGTTAGAATAAAGAACAAAGGATGCCCCTACCCAATTTTCATACGAAGTGGACAATGTTTTTTTATGGTTTCAATATGTTTAAGTATTTTTCAAGCATGCAAGCTAAAAATCCGTGAAATGAAATAACTTCATGTCGATAAAACGAAATTAGGTCAAACTTGAATACATGTGAACGCGATAGACTATTACTCTTGAAAATTTCCAAATTTTCTTTTAAAGGTATCCAGGCAGTCAGTATATCATGTACCAACAATAGTTTTGAAAATGCATTATTGATTATAATTTTCATATCGACAAATTTAATAGCGTATGGAAAACACTCGAACAAAATAAAGTGTAAAACAAAAATATGAGACCTCATGACGCTTAGTGTACCTTTGCTAGTATTAATTATCGTGAAGAATAATAAGCATGGACATATATAACGATACCATAGTTACTTTATGATATGGTTCTCACATCAGGTAGATGGGTATGCATTGGCATAGTAAACAATATTGCCTGCCAGAGTTTCCAACAAGTAGGGGAAACCATTTTTAGTTTTCCAAGTGACTTGTTTTCGGACGTAGCAGATCATGCATGTTTAATTTATGATTTTTAGGTTTTATGAGTTTTTAAGCTTCACAGCTAAATTCGCCCACTTAAATTACTCTATATCGATTTGTCAAATTAATTTGAACCACATGTGAGCCGTTGATTGCTCTTCGAATCTTATAAAAATCTTTTGAAAGTACCCCCACTAGATAGTCAATATATCGGGAACTACCAAGCGTTTCAAAAGATTCAATTTCACGCTAGAATTTGCATGTTGAAAAAGTTGACCCTGCTTTAAAAACAAAATAAGAAAAAAAAGCAAAAAAAATCCATGCATGACGTCCTTTTGCGTGTATTACCTACAATAAAAATGATAAACATGAGTTTTTTAATATTTGAAAAACCTATTTCACAAAATTTGCCTCTCCCTCTTCCACAACGCGGCGTTGTTTGGTATGGCACACCGATCAACTTCCAGCAACCGTGTTTTTCTGGTGAAGTTCAACAGATCTACTTGCTCTCACGCACTTGTAGATTTTTTAAATAGACCCAGTTCAACAAATCGATGAAAAGTCGTCTAAATGGGTGAAATATGGGCACATTAGCATAAATATGATATAGATATAGCATGACGTTGGTGTTTTACCATGAAACGCATGAATATTCATGCATGCTAAGCCCTAACATGAAGAGAGTTTTTTCATATATTTCTAAATCCACATTCATGAGTTTTCATGGAAATCGATACACGCCAGAGGATGGCATGCACAAGTTTTTCACAGTTTTCTATTTTCTTTAATTTATTTGAAAAGATTCAAAACACGGAGTGAACTTTGTCGGCATAAATCGTAGCAAGAAGTTGAATCTTTTGAAAAATCTAGGTGGTTTAAGAAGACTGATTCAAAACAATATTGTCCGTCGGAGTTTCCAAAAATTAGGGGAAAACATTTTTAAACGAAGGGAGTACATTTCGGTATGTTTTAGAAAACTCATAAGTATGATTTCGATTTTTTAAAGGTGCTCTCGAGCCAAAAATCTGCAAAATAGTGCAAATGATATAGAGCCAAGGAAAAATAATATTATCAATATCCAATGCAGAAAGGATTATAAAAGTAGAAAATTAGTAGTAATTGATCTCATTGTTCGGTGGTTCGGTGAATAAGAGAGAAAATTAAAAAAAGGACTACACATGTGTACCTGGTGGAATCCGTATAATTAGTTGTTTAATCTACCCATTTATCCCTCGGTCGTCCTGCCAGGTCATCTCCCTTATCGTGAATATATGCTCTCTACACTGCAACATGGCCCACATGCATCAGCCTATTTTCTAGAGAAGGGCTACATGAATAAGTGAGACGGTTCTAGAACATCATGAGAACACTCCTATGTACTATTCATAGCGAATCCTATTGTTTTCGGCCATTGGATTAAGAATACCAAGGGCTGAAATTGATGCATTAAGCCCAATTCAAAACTGACACATCTTATCTTACTAGTAAGTTGTATGTGCCCTCTACATGAGACAAAAATAATAGACATATCACATATCATCACTATATAAAATTATAATGGGTAAACTCAAAAAATTATAAATTTGTTTGACATCTATAAAGTATGGTGTATATTTGGTACTTGTACTTTGTATCCTGTAGAAGTCAATGTTTATTAGCTACCTAACACTTGAAAATTATGATAGCATGGTCTAGAGAAACAACAGAGAAGATTCTTGAATGATGGAGAAGTGTGTTTTGAGGTTTTTGCATAGCGTTCATTGTGATAAAGACTATTAGAATAGAATCTTTTAGATGCTAGAATGAAAAAGAAGATCCAATAGTTGGAAATGTTGGGATTCAAGAGTGTTGATCCAACTGTCAATATTTAAAGTTATTCGTACACTATATAGTGGTATCAAAAATCGTGAAACCCAATATTTCCAGCCGTTGGATCTTATTTTCCATTCTATCATCTAGAAGATTCTATTGATAGTGTTTAGCACAATGAACATTATGCATAAACCTTAAAATACACTTCTCTATCATTCTTCAATTTCTCCGTCATTCTCTATACTGAGTTACCAAAAAAATTAAGTGTTAGGTAGCTAATAAATATTGACTTCTACATGGTACAAAGTACAAGTACCAAATATACATCCATACTTTATAGATGTCGATCAAATTTATAATTTTTTGAACACACCTATACCTATTATAATTTTATATAGTGATGATATGTCATACGTCTATTATCTGAGTCTCACATGCAGGACATGTGCAACTTACTAGTTATATAGTGGTATACAAAAGAAACAACTCCAATTTTCTAAGTGACGAAAATGTTTTTCTGTAAAGCAAGTACTAGTACTCCATAGGAAAAATAATGCTCAAAACGGGACTACACATACTAGAGAGCAAAAGGAAGACATCGCGAGAGCATCGAAGAGGAGGATTTGAAGGTAGTGCAATGTCAGAGCAAAGCTATGATGGGATGCTGATACGAGGTACAGGGTACACTGCACCAGTAGTCAATACATGGACCATACTACTATATAATATGAATGCAAAAAATATGTTTTCTCTCTGCTTCGCTGCCTCTCACCATCCATCCCCCATCGATTTTTATTTTTTAGATACCCATAGATCTCCTCTGTGCAACCCTGTGCACACAGATGACGGCTTGTCTCTCCCTCATCCATAGCGTGGCGCTGCCCACATGTGCCTTGGTATGACACACTGATATACTTACAGAAACCATGTTCTTTTTTTTGAAATTCAACCGATCTATTAATAATACTAGTAAAAGGCACGTGCAACACACATATATACACTACAAAATATGATTTAACAAATATTAAGTTGTTATTAACCAACAGTCTTGTTAAATAAAAAAGGCATATATTAAGTCTATTAATAACAACTATCTACACATATTGAGAGTACAACCTACAGTGCTATGATTTTTTGGGGAGGGATGTGACATTATGGTTCTAGAACATGGTGGAATTTTCTCTTGGTACTATTCAACACGAATCAAGCTGCTCTTAATCATTAGATCTAACATCCCTACGATCAGGATTAGTGCTATGTATGCAATTCAAAATTACTCCATTATAGTAGTAGAGATAATCATAAACATAAGCATTAGTATAAAAAGTCTTAAAAGTAATAATAATTACAACAAGTTCATTGGACCACCTAGCGACGACTTCAAACACTAGCGCGATAACTGAAGCATCTCGCTTCAGGACCTACGGAACCCTGGTTCCAAATAAATAAACAAAAATGCCACCACCCCAATTTTCAGATAAAGTATACCATTTCTTACAGTTCCCAAGTTCTGGGATTTTTAAGCAACGTAGAAAGGTTTTTCGTTTTATTTCTCTTTACCTTTCTTGCTTTTTGATGAGGTTGTTGCATCGTAATGCTAGCTGGTTTATATTTTAATTGCTAACTAATGTATATATGCTGGTATAAGACCGATAATAGATGACGGCGTGTCACTTCTTATACCTAAGAGTTGGTTATACTATTGAACTTTCTCTTACACACTTGTAGATTATTAAGTTAGACCTAGTTCAACAAATCGACGAAAGTCGTCTGATGGGGAAAATTATCTAGAAAATCTTGAAATATATAATAACCTGGAAATTATCCATAAAACATGGACCACTTTATGTACTAGTAGTAAATGGCACATGCTGTGCACTCTCAGCCATATTATTCGTACTTCCTTCTGGAAAAACTTTTCCTTGTGTTAGCATGCAGACATGCACCGACCTACCAAAATATGGGTACACTGTTATATCTTGATGTTGATAGAGTATGCCCATGAACTTGGTCACATTTGGCTAGAAATCAAAGAAAGTTCATGCACAGTACATGGTAGGCTATACCGTGAAGTGACTTTCAAATATTTTTAGTGGTAGAATAAAGAACAAAGGATGCCCTCACCCAATTTATGGTTCCCAAGTTTAAGGATTTTTCAAGCATGCAAGCTAAAACTCCGTGCACTTAAATAACTTCATGTCGATAAAACAAAATTAGGTCAAACTTAAATACATGTGAGCAAGATAGACTATTACACTTGAAATTTTTCAAATTTTCTTCTGAAGGTACCCATGCAGTCAATGTATCATGGATGAATAATAGTTTTAAAAAATGCCATTATTTAATTTTATTTACATACCCACAAATTTGACCGTGTATGGAAAAAAGTTCAAACAAAATAAAGCATAAAACAAAAACATGCGGCCTCATGACACTTGGCGTACTTTTGCTAGTATTAATTGCCTTGTAGAATGATAAACATGAGTTTTCACAATTTTGGAAAAAACAAATTCACATTATAGCCTACCATGTATGAATATTCTTGGGTTTCAGCCCGAACGACCAATAAGATCATGGCCATATATAACGATACCCTAGCTACTTTATGATACGGTTTTCATATCGGGTAGATGGGTGCGCTTTGGCGTAGTAAACAATGTTTCCATTGGAGTTTCCAACAATTAGGGAAAAATATTTTTTTAGTTTTACAAGTGACAACGGGACGTTCTGTAAAGAAAATTAGAAGAATGTGGCTCGGAATACCACAAGCCCTTGTTTGCAGACATGGCAGACCATGCATTTTTTACTTACGATTCCTAGGTTGTACGAGTTTTTAAGCTTTGGAGTTAATTTCACCCACTTAAATTACTAAATATCGATACGTATAAATTAGGTCAAATTAATTTGAACCGCAAGTGAGCCGTTACGAAAATCTTTCTTAGGTATCCACCAGACAGTCAATTTATCGAGAGCAACCGATAGTTTTGAAAGATTCAACTTCTTGCTAGAATTTTCATGCCGATAAAATTGACCCTGCTTTAAAGAAAAAATAAAAAAATAAAGAAAAAAGAAAAAAAAAGCGAGAGACTCGTGCATGGTGTTCTTTTGCATGTATTACCCGCGATGAGAAATAATAAGCATTTGTTTTTTTAACATTTGAAAAACCCGCTTCACAAAATTGGGCTCTCCTTCTTCCACAGCGTGGTGCTACGTACGGGTGCCTTGGTACGACACAGCGATCTACTTCCAGTAATCGTGTTTTTTTGGAGAAATTCAATCGATCTATCAATAATCTTCAACATCAGTACAAAAGTCTCAAAAGTAATAATAATTACAAAAAGGTCCTTAGATAGCCTAGTGACAACCACAAGCACTAGCGCAATAATTGGAGCCACTCTCTCCTTCAGGACCTACGGTACGCTGGTTTCAAAAAAAGAATGCTACCACCCCAATTTCAGACAAAGTGTACCTTCCATTCTTGCAATTTCCACGTTTTAGGATTTTTCAAGTGGGCATAGAAAGGTTTTTTATTTTATTTTTGTTTACTTTTCTCGCTTTTTGATGAGGTTGTTGCATCATAATGCTAGTAGTTTTATATTTTAGTTACTAGGTAGTGTATATGCTGGTATAAGACCGAAAATAGATGACGACGTGTCACTTTCTTATACTTAAGAGTTGCTTATACTATTGAACTTGTTGTCTCGCACTTGTAGATTGTTAATTAAACCTAGTTCGACATATCCACGAAAAGTCATATGAGTGGGTGAAATATGGGCACATTATCATAAATATGATATAGATATGGCCATGATGTTGGTTATTTGGCGTGAAACGCAAGAATGTTTTTATATGGTAAGCCCTAACATGAAGAAAGTTTTTAAATATTTCTAAATCCATGTTCATGAGTTTTTATGAAAACCGATACACGCTAGAGGATGCCATGCACAAGTTTTTCACATTTTTCTATTTTCTTTATTAAAAAGATTCATAACAAAGAGTGAAATTTGTCGGCGTAAATTTCCTAGCAAGAAGTTGAATCTTTTGAAAAGTCTCGATGGTTTAAGAAGAGTGACCAGCTAGGCTATCAAACGTTTCGACGGTGACCTAGGACTTGATCCACGATTTTCTCTTCTATTTACGGTCCTCCGTCGTAATGTTCAGGACTAGGTTGTAGTTTTCTTAGTTTCGAAGGTACTGTTATTTTCAAAGGTAATGTTTGTACGGTGCATGACCGACCAACATTAAATGAAATTTTTCGATCGGACCTTCAGGGCCTTACCACTATAAAATACACAATCCAAGGTTTTCATTTTATTTTTGTTTATTTTATAGATTTTTTCAAGTACCATGGTTGGTGTGAGATCCTTCTACCATGCAAACCCGCACACCTTCACCTCGTTCCTCTGATGCCGCGCTTTTCCTGTTGAGGCGGCGTCGAGCTAGTGACACAACAATGTCAGGTGGTGGGGACGGGCATCCTTTGTCTAGGCAGTCACGGGTAGACTAGTCTTTTGAGAAAAATACTACTACTATTGTGTTCCGTGGTAACTTAGAACACTAGTAAGTTGCACGTGCCCTGCACATGAGACTCGGATAATAGACGTATCACATATCATCACTATATAAAATTATAATAGGTAAATTGAAAAAATATAAATTTGATCGACATCTATAAAGTATGGGCGTATATTTGGTTCTTGTACTTTGTATCATATAGAAGTCAACGTTTATTAACTACCTAACACTTGAAAATTATGGTAACATGGTTTAGAAAAACAATGGGGAATATTCTTGAATGATGGAGAAGTGTGTTTTGAGGTTTGTGCATAGCGTTCATTGTGATAAATACTATTAGCAATATAATCTCTATATGCTAGAATGGAAAAGAAGATTCAACGGCTCAAATGTTGGGATTCGCGAGTCTTGATCCAACGGTCAATATTTAAAGTTATTCGTATACTATATAATAGTGAGATAAGATACATTCACAATCTCTAGAAGTATATTTAGCCCTTTCATTCAATGATATTATCCCATCACAGACGTGGCATGATGACCCGCTATGTCTAAGAATTTGATAGCTAGCACCAACCTCTCCTTATTCACAAAAAACACTACCTTTTCCAGCATACTAGACTCAGCTTTGAGGGTAAGGGTTAGACTAACACCTTTCTTCACAAGATATACACGCCACCATCCAATCGCATTCGATGCATGTTGCTTTTCGAGCCTTCCTTTAATACTCGATAGGTGAGCCAAGCGCGATTGAGCACTAAATTTTGGTATGATATTGGCGAGATGTTCTAGTTCAAAATTTTAGAGGAATATTTGCGGGATCCTCCCTTCTACCTTTCCCGAAATATAACCCTTCATTCACTGCTCTGCAGATGCTAGGTACCTGCATCTTGACATGGTCTCTCGCTCGCCGGCTCCACTGTCCATCTTTCACTGAAGCCTCATCATCCTCTATCCCTCCTTAGCCGACTTCCACCTCGCCGGAGTCTGCTCAGCGATGCCATCATCCATGCTACCATCATTGCTTCGTCACATCTGTTTACCCTACTCCACAGTACAATGTTTTCTTCCATGACTCTATTGTCCACCACCGCAATAGAGAGATGCATAAGCCACATGGACCCCTCACCATGGCGATGTTTAAAACTCGGCACTGCCAAGACGAAGGTTGTTGCACACTTTCTATGCCCGCTTTCCTTATGCATTTTACTTCTGAATGTAGTTCATCATTTCCTTGCAGTGCCTTATCGTTACGAATTATTTCTAATGTATGCTAGGTGATGTACTGCGGAATGGGTTCGAAGAGAAAAGAAGGCAACTAGTCCTGAAGTATTCTAGATTTGCAGACATGGTCGACAAGCCAATTTTTTATCTTGCACTAGTACAAAACCTCGCCAACCCAATGATAACTCCCAATACTCCCTAGACAAAGGTTTGCCTCCACTTTGCATATATGCCCGCTGTTGTTATACATTTTATTTTTTAGAGCAGTTCATCGGTTGCCTGTGCTGCCTTCTCATTGATTGCATATATTTTTAAGGCATGGAAGATGTTGTACTGCCGGATGAGTACGCAGACAATTGACACCAATGAATCCTGAGGAGTTTTGTACATGCAAATGTAGCCCCGCTCAACATAACACAACAGATACAAAAACATGGCCTGGTCGAGTACCCTAAACATGGCTTTTTGTTGCATCCTGATTCTGTTATTTGCTGATTGATTTGCTGCATTGCAATTTGAAGAAGCAAGTGAATGATCATGTTCGTGCCAAGGAGGTTCGCAACACAGGTTTTAAGCGTGCCAGTGATGCAACCATTTCTTCGAACCAAATAGAAGTAGGGTGCATGGTCAAAACTAAGATTAGGCTTCTCCAAAAGGATTTGGACACAGCCACTCGACATATCATAGTGTTGGGGGCATGACCCCAGGTAGGGTAAAGCCAAGGTAAAAGGACAAGGTTCGCCGAGGCAAAGACAGGTAAAAGCATGAGATGGCCAAATCATAAAAGGGCCAACCGGGTTATGGCCGGGTTACCCTAAGCTAGAAAGCACTGGCAAGACACTACAAGAAAAGTTGGCTTTTATAACGGACAATTTTCATGGTTGAAGGCCCATTTTTCATGGCCAAAGAGTCTTCCGCGATGGATGACCTTCGTGGTAAAAGCCCCATCACAAATGAATTAACCACAATTTTTTTCTGACCGTGGCAAATCGCACCCTTCAGCCACGAAACCTTGTTCCATCGTAGATCTGTTCACCAGCCACGCTGACTGCTGACGTCATGCGAACTGTCAGGTGGCAGCCGCCGTTAGCGGCCAGTTACCGCCGTTAACGGCCATAGAAACCATGGCAGAAGTCATGCCTAGCCAATGCCTGCTAAATACTATTTGAAATGGGCCCAAAAATGTAGCCAGCAGCTGCGCACGAACTTTCAGGCCTGATTCTGTTTTGGCCTACATAAGGCCCATGTTGGTCCAATACTGTGCGGCCCATTA
Source organism: Avena insularis (assembly GCA_023614405.1). NCBI lineage: Eukaryota > Viridiplantae > Streptophyta > Magnoliopsida > Poales > Poaceae > Avena > Avena insularis. Next base: position 117,979,286 of record CM042696.1, read on the forward strand.
GCAGCCTGCGCCAAGTCGCTCATATAAACATAAGGCCTGCGTTCAGCCCATCACTGTTATCGCAGCCCATCGTCGACCGCCTACTGACGACCCTTCTCTGAGATGGTCCGTTACTGTTCTAGCCTTTTACTGTTCTGGCCTTTAGTTGTTTAGGCCCACAAAAGGCCTTTTACTGTTCTAGCCTGGTAAATTTGTCGGCCTGTTACTACCCTCGTTCGGGAATTTCTCGGCCCGTACTGTTCAGGCTCGTCACTGTTCTGGTCATTTACTGTTGTGGCCTGCTACTGTTTTGGCCTGTTATTGTTTTGCGATTTGTGCAGTTTCTTGCATGTTACTGTAATGGGCTGTTTGTATTCTGGCCTGCTACTGTTATGGCCTGCTTCAGTAATGACATGTTTCTATTACGGCGCGTTAGGCCTGTTAGCACATGCGCATTGGCCCGTTCTGTTTACGGCCTTTTGCAGTTTCATCAGTTCTGAAGCCCATGACAATATCATAAAACGTGTATAATAATCCAACATTTTTTTACTGTTTGTTGTCGGCCGAATACAACACGGTACTGTTCCCTAATCGACCTGCCTAGCGTAGTTACCATAATGACTACCGCAATGTGTGGACAGTGTCAACTAAATTCCTACATGGCCTACGCGAGTTATCTAGATATTAGATCAGCTGCAAACTTCTTAAAATTATTACATATTATCAACTCAAGAGAAAGAAAAATCGGTATTTCAGTTGATAATCAAGTTGATAGTAGAGTCGTCAATTTGCTTTCTCAATCGATCACCTGCATCTTTCATTGAGTGTGACAGCTACATTGAAGGAGACATGATCTTGTAGCCCCTTTTTGGTGGGGCTAGCAATAATTGCAGTCTGAAACAAAGTAATAACAAGTTAATACATCAAACAAGACAAACTACTCATTTGACTGATACAACAGGAGCTATGAACTGGAGTAATCAAGTATTGACCAACTGGTCAGTGGTTCAATTATTGACCAACACGTCAAACGAACATGACAAGCAAACACACATTAAACAAGTGTGACTACCGTGAAATGAGCAATCAAAAAATATGTGTGTGTGGCTTAGAATTTCAGCAGATATAAACTTACCAGATCATTTTGAACAAATATATATGGAAGCAGTTCTATACCCTAAAATGCAAGAGATGTTGGGTTACTCGGAATTTGCGCTGAGCCACAAAATGGCATGCATTTACTGTCATAGGGAAGAATGAACCAGATAGAAATTATAACCGCATCATACGAGAACCTGTAGAGCAGGAATGCAAACCACAGATGAACTATATATTGTAGAGGATAGTTATGTCATGACTTAGGACGAACCAGACCTAGAACCAGATGCAAGATATAATGGCGCCGCTCGTGAACCTGTAGAATAGGACAAACAAGCATTAGACAAGTGTGCCTAGAATGAAATGAGCAATCAAACAAAGTGTTTCTTACAATTTCAGCAAATATATATGGAAGCTGTGGCATCTCCTGGAATGCATAGAGTCGTTGTGTGACTCAGAATTTGCGGTGAGCTACACAATGGCAAGTAGTTACTGTCATAGATAAAAATCATCCAGATAGAAATTATAATGGCATCATAAGAGAAATTCTAGAGCGGGAATGCAAACCACGAGTGAACTGCATAGTAGAGGATAGTTATGCCGTTCCTCAGGACGAACCAGTGCCAGATAAGGAAGTAATGGCATCCCTTGTGAACCTGTAGAATAGACTATGCAAACCAACATGTTCATTGTTCCATTTTGAGCTCTATGCAAGAGAAAGGAAATAGTTAGTGATGCAGCTTTTGAAGAGCCGGATGGCATTATGGCAAAAACAAAATTATAATCGAATTAGTACGAAGAGTTTAAATGGCTACTACAGGATAGGAGAACGATGCCAAGGAGGAAATAATAGCAGGAACTGATCTCAGGACGAACCAGATAGATTCAGCAACTGTAGAGCAGGGAATCCACACTAATATTTTCCACTAACTACAGATTTTACAAGAATTACACGGTAGCAGGCAATTACTGTTGTATGGAGTTGCTAAGAACATGTCCATGACAAAATAATAGACATGTGCATGACTTGAAATTTGTAGAGCAGCGAATGCAAATCAACATGTCTAATGACCTTGCATGTAGTAGCACGAAGAACAGGCATGCCCAGTGACTTGTATGTACTAGCACGATTACAAAAATGCAGTTCACTGCGACAGGCTTGAACCTGCTATACTACTGACAAAACAAAAACGGGTAGGAGATTAGGTTAACCTTGGTTGGAGAGGTGTCTAAGCATCATCGGTACCGTGCGAGTGACGTCCAGGTCATCGAGGGTGCTGCGGTTCTGGTGGCTGTTGGCGTCAGGGAAGCAGATCTTGGGCGGTCGATTCCGGCTTGAACGCGGTGGACGAGAGCGTCGCTGAGGCAGATCCGATGCAGTGAACGGCGATGACCGTGTAGCTGGTCAGGAGCGATGGACATGGAACTCCTTGAACTAGATCACGTCAGGTGGACACCGGTGAAGCGGATCCGGTACGGTTGGGTAGCTTTCAGCGGCGAGGAAGCAGAGCTTGGGCGGTCGATGACACCATCGACGTGGTGAACGACACCGCAGCTCCGGTGCAGTGGCAGAGAGACCCGGTGAACTAGATCCGATGGGTGAGCGCCGGTGAAGCGGCTCTGCGGCAGCGCACGAGACCAGAGATCAAGCCGGTGCGCGCGGTGGCCGTGGAGGCGACAGAGGATCTTGGGATTTTTGGGAGGGCCAGGGAGAAAAACTGTGTGAATCGGGACCATAGTATAGGTGAATATCAATATAATTATGATCGTGCCCCCGAGGTACTGACTTTAGCGTGCCCATCTATCGTCTGAACAATGGGTAGAACAGGAAATTTAAAGACAAAAGTTTTTGAAACAGAGGGGCGTGAAATACTTCAAGGTCGGTGTGTGATATTGGCGCTCGATTGAGATTTGAATTTGGCCCACGTCTAGCTAATAATAATAGAAAAATGGTACTATACGGTGGGAGATTTTGGTTCAAAGGTTTTGAATCGATGGGGCGGGAAATGCAACAAGGTCGGTGGGTGATTTTGCCGCTCGATTCAGATTTTGAATTTGGCTAGCATCTATCTAGTAATAGAAAAAGATAGTAGACCTTAACCTATCTGTCCAGGAAATCAAAGCCGAGAGTCAGATCAACTGATCATCCATATCCATACTAGTAAAAGGCACGTGACACAATTTCCATACCACTATATAGTGCTTGACACTTCTTTTCAAAACAAAAAACGACTATGTTGCTTCACAATTTCCATACCACTATATAGTATACGAATAACTTTGAACATCGGCAGTTGGATATAGATTGGCAAAAACTGACATTGTTGACCATTGGATCTCTTTCAGTACATATGATTATGTCATGTCTAGCATATAGAAGATCCCTTTATTGTTGGCCTCTAGAACCATGAATATACTATGCATAGAAAGTACAAAGAACATGGTTTTGAATGCCACAAGCCAAGTTTCCAGATATAGTGGACAATGTTTTATGTATGATTCCCAAGTTTTATGAGTTTTCAAAGCTTCCGAGCTAACTCGGACCACTCAAATGACTTTATGTCTCTATTAACAAAATCATGCCATATTTGAACTAGAAGCTCTAAAAAGTGGTAGATTTCTATTAAAATTCTACAAAAAGCTTTTGGTGGTACGCATCAGGTAGTTAATATATCGAAAACAATCGAGAGTTTTGAAAAATTCAACTTCCTGCTAAGAATTTGTATCTTGATAATTTTGAACATGTTTTGAAACAATCGCATGTAATAAAGAAAAACAAAAAAACAAATATTTACGCATGGCATCCTATCACGTCACGTGTACAGCCTGCCAGGAAACTGATAACCATGAGATTTGACAACTTCTGGAAACTAGCCACGCCATATTTTCCCACCATGTATGAATATTATTAGGTTTCAACCCTGATGACTAAAAAAGGTCATGGCCATATCGACATCATAGTTAATGAACTGTTCCCACATTAATTTGGTATATGGGTGCATCTTGGCGTAGTAGGAAATGTTGCCGGTGGGAGTCTCAACATTGGGCCTGTTTTTTGTTTTTTTAACGGGCAAGGGATGAGTTTGCCCTTTTTCTTCGAACACACTCCATCATTGGAGCAAGCAAGACTGACGATTAAGTCTACATTTGTGTGCATACCTCGTTCTTACATCAATGCATGTGTGGCCAACATATATGCAACCCAAGAAGCCCAGGCCTCATCTAGATTGAGAAGGACATGTTTCAAAGGAAATGCAAAACAATCTACTGCCATTGATCAAAACAAGTACCAATACAAGAGTATTAGTTCTAGAAAATACTTTAATAATAGCAACATCAGCACATTTGAGAGATTCGATAGCTTTTGAAAGATTCAGCAATACATGCCATATTCTACACTTGATCTGAACAATTCCCAGTACATAGGAATTATTACAAAATATATTAGCAGTTGCAGAACTCCATACAAAATACTCGGTAGAAGTATAAAACTACTCTTAGTAGAACCTTAATCTAGCTAGGAACAATTACATGTCACATCATATACTCCAAACATGCATGAGAGAAAGAGAGAGGTCAGAATCACCACAAGATCTGTATGCCAATGATTCAGCATGTCTAGGTCGTGGCCGGGTAGCGCTTGATTTCCCGCCTGGCACGCTTCTCTTGTTTTACCGTCGTCTCTGGATCCTTGTAATTGGCTTTCGCCTGTTCACCCTTAGCAAGATAGATGTAAAATTCACGGACCTTTCCAGCCATTTCCACCACTCCGATTGCGAAAGGAATCAACCACTAAAATAAATAAAGTAATTAATATTAGAACAGAGGGACTAGAAAATTACATATACATTCATATTAGGATCATCAGGAGAATATTAAGATATGATATCTCACAATGGGTTGATGTCGTCGTCGATCCAACATTGGAACGACACGAGGAACTCCGACCAACAATTGAGGAGCTTGACAATAAGTCCCCGCTACCGATAGGTAATAGTTGAGCGCCTCCAGCACGGCTTCGGCCGGCGGCTGCACAATCTTTGGCTCAGTATCAAACTCAAGCGGATAGAACCCACGACAATTGACCAAAGATTATATCCTCACCTCGTAGTCCTCCAATTCCCATGCCGTGGACCTTGCGCGGCTGACGGACAGGACAATCTCCGTGATGTGCCCATAAATCTGGACGATGAACAGCATGCCCGTCTTCTCAATGCCGATGACATTTGTTCTCCACGAGCACCCTGCAGGCACCGGCTTAGAGGGCTCCCATTGTTTGACGCTGTAGAGGACTGTGGGCACCTCGATCAAGTGGGTGGATTTGAGGTGCAGATAAAACATTAATTTGTTGCCGACCTAGTTGCATCCTGGCTCCGTGCAGATAAACGGGATGTGGACGCAGGAGATCATGTGGGCATAGAGTTCGTTGAAGAAGACCACTTGGCGGTATAGCTCCTTGGAGCATACGGCTAGCCGGACGACGCTTTTAGCATCAAGACACTCAGCGATTTGGTTGACACATCGTCGCCGACCTTCTTAAAGCTGCTGCACCGCCGTCTCTCTCTCGAACCTCTCCAAATTTTGTACAGATGATCCGCCATCACGTCGAGGGGGATTGGGGCGAGGGCGGATCTATATAGAACTGTTTGGGTTTTTTGGAGGAGAGGGGTGGTGGTCTGGAAGGAGAGATGCACCGAGCGAGATGGCGAGGAAAATGTGTGATCAGCGTAGTGGAGAGGATCCCAAATGCGGCCAGGCGGTATCGGCGAGTGTGGATAAACTAAACGGAGATGGGGAATATGCGATGGCTCTTTGAAAGAGGTTTTTTCTTTCTTGTAATAAATTAACCATGTCACGTCCTGGCGCAGTATAGTCTCATCATGTCGGTTTGACTAGACATATTATTTATTTACAGGTCCTACTGTAGCACTATTTGCATAAGTAGGAGCACGAAATAGGAGTAGTAGGTAGGAGTATTACTCTACCTCCGTCCCGAGGAATAATAAGGCGTCCTCATTTTGGGTGTTTTTTCTTTGACCAAGATTTACTCTAAATATATAGTATAAAGAATGTTGGTAGAAAAATAGCATTATTAGAAACTTTTACTCTACCTCCAACAGTACGAGTACTAATTTTACACAAATTAATCAAGTGTATTAATTACTCTATTTATTCAGTCAAATTTTACACAATGTAATCAAGTATGTATCTTTTCGGCAACCCCGCGCACACCTACTAGTTGATCTCTCCCTCGTCCGGAGTGTGGCGCTCAGCACATGTGCCATGGTTAGGGTTGCGACCGGGATCCCGCAAAAGTCCTGCCTCTAGTTCATTTTGAAGTTTCTATAGGAGTACTTCAAAATGAACTATAAGCGGAACTTCTACGGGATGCCGCTTTCAACTCTAAAGTTGGTGCGACGGCTATGTGTCTGTCTATCGTGTGTTCATCAGCTACGTTGTGTTGGTGTGCATATGAAGGAACCACTTTGGGCGTTGGGTTGGGGCGGCGGAAAAAAGTAGTCGCATATCAAACTTTTCGGGTTTCGATTTTTTCACTTGCTTCGTCCCAAACATCGCATGGAAGGTTATTACAAGAATGAACACTCACAACACTAGAGAAGGGATATTGTACTAGGTATGTATATATAAATATATACACGTAGGTAGCCCGAGAGTAGGCATCCGAAGAGGGCTGCAGCGAATGTTATTAGAAACTACTATAGAAGAGATTATGGGGTTAGAAAAGGTAGCCCGAGAGGGCTGTAGCGAAGATGTGTTAAAAGCGTTTCGATGTCAGAGCAAAGTTATGAAAAAAAGATAGAAATAGAGTCGTCGTAGTACCATGGCACACGTGCGCAGTGCCACACTATGGACGAGAGAGATATCAGCTAGAGGATGGGTGTGATGCAACAAAGGAGAGGGTAGTATACAATTTATTTTTGTTGCATAGCGGAGGAGTAGCACACTGTAAGGCTGCAGGAGTGAGCACCACGCTGATTTTCTTTGTTAAGCAAGTACAAGTGGACCTCATAAAAAATGAAAATTACATCCAAGTCCATGCATTTAGCACAAGGACCCTAAAACTTAGCAATGAAGTGTGTGTTTTGAGGTTTGCGCATACTAGCGTTCATCGTGCTAAAGTAGAATCTTCCTAGATGCTAAAAATGGAAAAGAAGATCCAATGGTTAGCAATGTTTGGATTTGCCTGTGTTGATCAAACATTCATTGTTCCGTACACCATGCAGTGGTATATATGGTATTGTGAGAGATAAGAGACAAGATAAAGATAAGATAAGATAAGGACCTCATAAAAATGATAATTATTGCATCCAAGTCCATGCATTTATTAGCACAAAGACCCTGAAACTGAGAGCAATGAAGTGTGTGTTTTGAGGTTTGCGCATATACTAGCGTTCATCGTGCTAAAAACTATCAGTAGAATCTTTCTAGATGCTAAGAATGGAAAAGAAGATCCAGCGGTTGGCAATGTTTGGATTTGCTACTCTTGATCCAACGGTCAATGTTCAAAGTTAATTCGTACACTATGAAGTGGTTTATTGTATTATAAGAGATAAGACACGATAAAGAGAAGATTCGGAGTACTGCGAATGGCCTATCAAATGGTAGGTCTCGTAGGAGAGAGGTGCTTGAGAGTTAACACGGTCGGTGGAAGTACAAGTTGCAATAAGTACCTCATAAAAATGAAAATTGCGTCCAAGTCCACGCATTTATTGGAACAAGGACCTTGAAAACTGAGCAATTGAGTTTGTGTTTGTGCATACTAGCGTTCATCGTGCTAAAGTATTCCCTTCGACCCAAATTAGTTGACTTAGTTTTATCTAGATTCAGACGTATCTAACACTAAAACAAGTCTAGATACATTCGAATCTAGACAAATCTAAGTAAACTAATTTGGGTCGGAGGGAGTAGAATCTTTCTAGATGCTAACAATGGAAAAGAAGATCTAGCATTTGGTAATGTTTGGATTTGCTAGACTTGATCCAACGGTCAATGTTCAAAGTTAATCCATACACTATGCAGTGATTTATTTTATTATAAGAGATAAGACACGATAAAGAGAAGATAAGAAGTACTACGAATGGCCTACCAAATGGTAGGTCTCGTAGGATAGAGGTGCTTGAGAGTTAACACGATCAGTGGAAGTACAAGTTACATCAAGGACCTCAAAAAATGAAAATTGCATCCAAGTTCATGCATTTATTAGTACAAGGACCCTGAAAACTGAGCAATGGAGTTTGTGTTTTTAGGTTTACGCATAGTAGCGTTCATCGTGCTAAAGTAGGATCTTTCTAGATGCTTGATGACCCACAAGTATAGGGGGTGTATCGCACTATTTTCGATAAGAGTGTCGAACCCAACGAGGAGCAGAAGGTGTTGGATAGTGGTATGGGGTTTTCGATAAAGCAAGTAAACAAAGTACGAGTAAATAAAAGACAGTAGGAATAAATGCAGCAAGTGGCCCAATCCTTTATGCAGCAAAGGACAAGCCGGTTGTATTTCTATAGATGACCAAACGTTCTCGAGGACACATGGGAAGACTGTCAAGTGCTTTCGCTTCATATAGCTGATTACTCTTCTCTAGCTTGCTAAGTGTTGTGTGGGTGAACCTGTGCTAATGTACCGCCCCATCCAAGACTAATACATACTTGTGATTAAACCCCTTGCAAACATCCGTAAGTACAAGAAAGTAATTAAGGTAGAAACCTAACCACAGATTTAAACTCTAAGACCCTTACGTCCCTTGTGTAATGGTTTCCTAACGGGGGTTCAAGTTTCTGTCACTCCGGCAACCCCTACGATTATTAGCCAAATACACAATGCATTCCCCTAGGCCCATATAGGTGAAGTGTCATGTAGTCGACGTTCACATGACACCACTAGAAGAAGTACACCACAACTTAAATAACAATCTATTGAATCTTTCTCAACGCACCTCCACTACTAACAACAAGACTTCTCCCATGTCCTCAAGAACAAAATGAACTACTCACAAGACATCATATGGATCATGATCAGACATTGAATAATGATGTATAACAATCTGAACATAAACAATAATTCAACGGTTCACTCAATAGCATCAACTACAAAGAGTAATCAACACCGGCAAAGTTTCCCCTATGAACTATGCAAGATTCAACCCAATTGTTACAGCAATATGGAGATGGTGATGAGGGTGCTGATGGTGATGATGGTGGTGATGATGATGATCCTGATGAAGTCCAGCTTGATGATGGTGTTGATGGTGACGATCTCCCCTCTCCGGGAAGGAATTCTCCCAGCAGAAATCTGTCTGCCGGAGAGATCTTTCTCTCTCGGTGTTTTCCGCCACGCAGAGGCGGCGGAATCTTTCTATGGTCGCTCCCCGAGTCTTAGGGTTTCGGCAGGTTGATATACGCCAGAGGGGACAGGCTGGAGTGGGCCAGGGCGGCCACACCACTCCCAGGCGCAGCCTAGGCCTGCCCGCGCCATGGGGTGGTGTGGGCCCCCTGTGGCCCACCTCCACTCCATCTTCTGGCATCCTTAGTCTTCTGGAAAAATAGGATTTTCCATATATTTTCCTGGATTTTCTGATCTTCGTGAATTTTGCCTCCAAACAACGACTTTTCCATCAGAATCCTGACTGCAGCGGTCCATGCTCCAAAAGTCATCAACCATGCAAAAATAGATGAAATAACATAAGTATCACCTCTCAATACGAAATATATCAATGAATAATAGTGAATTAAGACATAGAATAGTGATGCAAAAATGGTCGTATCAACTCCCCCCAAGCTTAGACTTCGCTTGTCCCCAAGCGAAACAGAGCTCAATAAACATGACCTCAGGTTTATGGAGTGAAGAGTCGATAAAAGAATACGGACAAGAAGCATCACATTCATCAAATACATAGATCATAATAGAAGACAGTCACTATTATATAACTCAACTTGCAATGAGTAAAGGAAACACAATAAAGATACATAAAGTGAATCATAATTGGTAGTGGCAAACTTAGCTCTTGGTTGAAGAACAGTTGATAATTTGCTGGAGTTCACAAATAGCTAGCTTTTTCAATGATAGCTTTCAAAGTAGTAAACATCAAGATAAGAGCAATGTGCAAAGCAAGAAACATAAGACATGATTGAATAAATCATCATATGAATGAATCAAACACAACAACTCAAAATACTTGCTGAGATAGAAGGGAGTAGGTTTACTGACTCAACTACAAAGTAAAAGAAAGGCCCTTCACAGAGGGAAGCAGGGATTGCAAGTCTCATAAAGAGCTCCCAAAAATTATGATACTTACTAGCTTTCAGCTCTCATTGCCACTATCATAGGCATCTTTAGGTGATTAAGGTTAAAGTGACACAACTAAGATGACATGCTTGACAAGTTATAAGTTGAAATCTCATGCCCCTTACTTATGAGTACCGATTCTCATGCTACTCAACTTCAGTCACGAGCAAGCTCTTGTCATTGTAAATACATGCATATCATTGAGAACCGCCAACGAGGTACCCCTTGCACATGACACAGGAGCTATCCCATAATCAAAATGACAAGGCGAGCAGACTGTGAGCATCTCAGTGATCTTTTTATTTTCTATTTGCAGAGGCTTTTATTGAGGATGCTTCATAGAATGCTCACTATAGTTATGTTGTAAGTTTCCACCATGATTAGGCATGGCTTAGGCTAGCGGCCTAGGCGTTTCTCTAACACACATATAAACTCCATGATCTTACAAGTTCCACTTTTATTTCACACCGCCAGGATCCATAAGCAAAAGAACATGATATCAACTAGGTACAAGTACCAATGAAGTGTTGAAAGCGGTCCCCATGATACATGGTTCAACTAACTTCAACTCATAAAGCGCAAGCATATACGCAACAAAGAAGGGCCCAATGGTTCAAGTTTATTAAATGCAAGAAAGTAAAGTGTGCCATCAAGTTCGTGAGAGCTTTAATCACTAATTTTCACATAACAAGTTTAATTTGGGAGGTAGACAAAACAAGAATTTACTTGGAATAGCAATAATGCTACTAGGTAGGTATGGTGGACACAAATGGCAAAGGTTTTGGTTCAAAGGAGGTGGATGCACGAGAAGAATTCCCTCTCAGTACAGGTTTTTGGCTAGCAACACTGGGTAGCAAGTATAAGAGTTGAAGGAAACAACCAAACATACAAGTGATAAAGACAAACATGCAATCTTTCTTGGAAGCACAAAAGATCTTAACTAGAGAATACTAAACTTATGAGCAAATCAAGAAAGAAAGATGATGAAATTATTTTTCTTCTCTAGAGTGCTTCTATCTTTTTTTTCAACTCTCAAAAAGGTGTTGCTACTGACCGAGCCAGGTTTGCCAAAACCAACTAAATTAACTCAATGATCCCAAAGTGATACCAATACTAACAACAAGATCAATCATATAACCACGAATTGAAAACTAACATAAGCTAAGCAAAAGAGTGAATGATAGAACTTCTCATTAATATTCCTATAATGGAAACTCACACCAAGGGATACATATCTAACGAGAGAGGGGACACTTCCATAATGCAAACCATACTACATAATAACTCCTCTATTCATGATATGACTCTACTAATAAGGTAAAAAGATAGAAGATAGTGATGTGATACCATGGCACTCCCCCAAGCTTGGAACAAACCAAGGGGATGCCAAACCTGATGACGAATTACTCCTTTGGTGGTGGTGGTATCCTCTCGATGAGCTCCTTGATTAGTTTCCCAAAGTCCTCAATCCCGAAGGTGAGAGTGCGAATCAACTCCGAGTTGTGCTCAATACGGCCCATAATCATTTCAGTTTGTGGATCCCAGCTCTTGTGATTCTTTTTTCCATTCTTCCCACTTGGAGTCCTCTTTTCCTGCATAGCTGGTGCGTGGAGGACGAGATCGTGGAGCCAAACTGTGACGAGGAGCTTTTCCCCCAGTCTGCATCCCTGCAGTCCTTCTGATCTTGGCAGGTTTCACCACTCCAATGCTTGCAATGGTAATGCCGGTGTGCGGACGTTGGCCTTGCTCCTCTTCAACTTCACTCTCGATCTTCTTCTACTTCCCGGGATCTTGGAGGTCTTCCTCCATGGGCTCCTTTCCTTTATCCTTGGCGGACACCATTGTGCTTCTAAGCTTTCAAAGAGTATGTCCTGGCAGAAATAGATCGAAACGAAAACACGATGAAAACACAATACACGAACCTAGGGGATCCGGGGGGTTATATATTACGAAGTTTCATATCAAAAGGAAGGTACTGGGAGAAAACGAGTCGGAGGCGGAGTCCTGGGTGGCCTCACCACCTGGTAGAGCGGCCATGGGTGGGCCCGCGCCATGGGGTGGTGTGGGCCACCCTGGCTCTGTTTCCGTCCTTTTTCGCTTCATAGCTTTCCTTATTGACTGAAAACTACAAAAATATAGCTGGATTGTATTTTCGCGGAACTTTTCTTACCAGAACTGTTACCTAGTTGGAAACGGACTCTGCAGGTCTCTGAATTTGGTCCTCAATGAATTTCTCTAGAGTTATAACTTGAAAGGCATCAACATCTTCATTGTAAGAATCTCCAGCAATATAGTGTTTGAGTCGCTGTCCATTCACTACTTGTGTAGTATTATCTTTTAGAGAAGAAATTTTTATTGCTCCTGAACGATATACTTCTTCAATGATGAAAGGTCCTTCCCATTTTGATAGTAGCTTACCTGCAAAAAATCTGAGACGAGACCTATACAATAGAACTTTCTCACCAACACGAAATTCTCTCTTAAGTATTCGCTTGTCATGCCATCTTTTAACTTTTTCCTTAAAGAGCCTAGCATTCTCATAGGCTTCACTCCTCCATTCATCTAAAGAACTTAAGTCAAATAATCTTTTCTCACTAGCGAGCTTACAATCTCTATTTAGTTCTTTCACTGCCCAGTAAGCTTTGTGTTCTAACTCTAAGGGAAAGTGGCAAGCTTTCCCATAAACCATTTTATAAGGAGACATTCCCATACGATTTTTATAAGCAGTTCTATAAGCCCATAAAGCATCATTCAACTTCTTAGCCCAGTTTTTTCTAGACCTATTAACAGTCTTTTGCAAGATAGATTTAATTTCTCTATTTGATAACTCTACTTGCCCGCTAGTTTGGGGGTGATAAGCTGAAGCAATTCTATGATTAACATCATATTTAGCGAGGGTCCTCCTAAAACCGCCATGAATGAAATGAGAACCCCCATCAGTCTTGAGATACCTAGGCACTCCAAACCTAGGAAAGATAATGTCTTTAAGCATTTTTAGAGAGGTTTCCCTGTCAGCACTTTTCGTAGGAATGGCTTCTACCCACTTAGTAACATAATCAACGGCAACAAGAATATGAGGGTAACCCTTCGAAGGAGGGAAAGGACCCATAAAGTCGAATCCCCAACAATCAAAAGGTTCAATAACTAGAGAGTAGTTCATAGGCATTTCATTGCGTCTAGAAATATTACCAACACGCTGACATTCATCACAAGATAAAACAATTTTTCTTGCATCCTTAAAAAGGGTAGGCCAGTAGAAACCTGATTGTAGTACCTTTTGTGCAGTTCTATCTCCTGCATGATGTCCTCTATAGGCGCTACCATGACATTTACGCAATATCTCTTTTTGCTCATATTCTGGAACACATCTTCGCATAATACCATCAACTCCTTCTTTGTATAAGTGTGGGTCATCCCAAAAATAATGCCTCAAATCATAAAAGAACTTTCTTCTTTGCTGAGCTGTAAAAGTTGGAGGCAAATACTTGGAGACAATAAAGTTAGCATAATCAGCATACCAAGGGTTTCCTCGAGAGCTCACCCCAACTGCGGCTAACTGTTCATTTGGGAAACTATCATTAACAGGCATAGTATCAAAAGAGATGTTTTCCAAACGAGATAAATTATCAGCTACAGGATTTTCAGCACCCTTCCTATCTACTAAGTGTAGACCAAACTCTTGTAAAAGTAGCACCCATCTAATAAGCCTAGGCTTAGAGTCCTTCTTTGTCATAAGATATTTAATAGCACCATGATCAGTATGAATGGTTACTTTTGAGTCCACAATATAGGGCCTAAACTTATCACAGGCAAAAACAACAGCTAGAAATTCCTTTTCAGTAGTGTCATAATTCCATTGAGTAGCATCTAAAGTCTTACTAGCATAATGGATAACGTTTAACTTTTTATCAATACGTTGCCCAAGAACAGCCCCTACAGCAAAATCACTAGCATCACACATTATTTCAAAGGGTAAACTCCTATCAGGTGGTTGAACAATAGGGGCTGTAGTTAAAGCCTTCTTAAGAGTTTCAAAAGCTTCCCTATAATCATCATCAAAAATAAAAGGTACATCTTTTTGAATGAGATTAGTGAGAGGCTTTGATATCCTAGAGAAATCTTTAATAAACCTCCTATAGAAACCAGCATGACCAAGGATACTACAAATACCTTTGATGTCTTTTGGAGATGGCATCTTCTAAATTGCCTCAACTTTAGCTCTATCAACTTCTATGCCTCTTTCAGAAACTTTATGCCCAAGAACAATCCCTTCATTAACCATGAAGTGGCATTTATCCCAATTAAGAACAAGATTAGTTTCTTCACATCTCTGCAAAACTTTATCAAGGTTGTGTAGACAATTATCAAAAGAGGTTCCATAGACAGAAAAGTCATCCATGAACACTTCTACAATTTCCTCACAAAAGCCATGAAAGATAGCAGACATGCATCTTTGGAAAGTAGCAGGAGCATTACATAAACCAAAAGGCATACGTCTATAAGCATAAGTTCCATAAGGGCAAGTAAAAGTAGTTCTTTCTTGATCTTGTTGTTTAACAACAATTTGAGAGAACCCATAATAACCATCAAGAAAACAAAAATGGGTCTTTTTAGACAACCTTTCCAACATTTGATCAATAAAAGGAAGCGGGTAGTGATCTTTATTAGTAACTTTATTGACTTTCCTAAAATCGATGCACATCCTATAGCCTACCACTATTCTTTCGGGAATAAGCTCATCATTATAATTAGGGACAATGGTAATACCTCCCTTTTTAGGAACACAGTGAACATGACTAACCCATTCACTATCAGCAATAGGGTAAATAATACCAGCATCAAGGAGTTTCAATACCTCATTCCTTACCACTTCCTTCATTCTAGGATTTAAACGTCGTTGGTGCTCCACTACTGGCTTCGCATCTGGTTCTATGTTGATAGAATGCTGACATATAGTAGGTGAAATCCCTTTTAAATCATCCAGAGTATACCCCATAGCTCCTCGATGTTTCCTCAAAACTTCCAATAGGCTTTCTTCCTCCTTTCCTGAAAGTTTAGCGCTAACAATAATAGGATATATCTTTTTTATCATCAATATAAGCATATTTAAGATCATCAGGGAGAGGTTTTAGATCGAAAACCGGATCCTTTTTAGGTGGCATCGTGGTACCCAAGTCTTCTATAGGCAAGTCATGCTTAAGCATCATAGGTTGATCACGGAGAATCATGTCAATCTCGTTCCTTTCTTCCATGAAGATTTCACTTTCATGTTCTTCCATAAATTGCTGCAAAGCATTGTTAGGAGCAAGAGAAATAGAAGCAAGTTGTTCAACCCTAAAATCCTCATTATGGGTTTCCTCTTCGCAAGGTTCTTTAGCAAATTTCGAAAAATTAAACTCATAAGATTCCCCATCAAACTTAGTCAAGATTTTCTCCCTCTTTCAATCAATAATAGCTCCACAAGTACTCAAGAAAGGTCTACCAAAAATGATAGGATAAGTTTTACTAGCAGCTAAACCAAGTACTAGAAAATCAGTAGGGTACTTAATCTTACCGCAAAGAACTTCCACGTCTCGCACAATACCAATTGGAGAGATGGTCTCTCTATTAGCAAGGTGAATAACCACATTAATCTCTTCCAACTCGCAAGGACTGATCTCATGCATAATTTCTCTGTAAAGCTCATAAGGAATAGCACTGGAACTTGCACCAATATCACATAAACCATAATAGCAATGATCACCAATTCTAACATAAAAGCACAAGAACACTAGCCTTTTTAGTTCTATTGGGATGTGAAACAATATTAGAAGCATCCTCACAAAAGACTATGTGCCCATCTTCTATGCTTTTAGTGACAAGGTCTTTCACAATTGCTACCACAGGTTCAATGTTTATTTGTTCATCAGGTTTTACAGTTCTTTTTTCACTTTTAGTGATTACATTAGTTATCATAGGATGGTCCTTTACCTTTTCGGGGAAGGGAATCTTCTCGATATAAGGTTCAGGTAAAATGGGGTCGATGATGCAATACTCAGCACTTCCAATAGGGGCAGAGTCAACAATATCTTTGTAAGGTGCATGGTATTTGTTCCGTCCCCTTTTTGGAATTTCAATATAGGAAGCAAAAGGTCTAAAGAAATTTGTAATAACTTGCAAATCAAGACCATAAAGATTACTAATATTTTGGAAGTCATCAGTTCCCATAAAAGATTCAATGCATTCATAATCATAATTTATACCTGACTTTCTACCTTTGTCATTCTCCCAAGCTTCAGCATTGACTTGAATACGATCTAGAAGGTCCCATTTAGTTTCTTCTTCCATACGAGTGAATGATTCAGCACAAGAAGCATCCAATAAATCTTTGTCATGTAGAGGGAGCCTTGCATAAAAGTTATTGATAATAATATTGTTGGCAAGCTCATGAATGGGACATTTGAGCATTAGTAACTTCAATCTCCCCCAAGCTTGAGCTGTACTCTCTCCATCAAGAGGCCAAAAGTTGTATATTTGATTCCGATCTTTATGAATCTCACTAGGAGGACAAAACTTTGAATAAAAGAGAGGCACTATTTCCTCCCATTCCAGAGCTTGACCATTCTTCAGCAGCTTATACCATTCCTCAGCTCTTCCTTTTAGCGATAATAAGAATAACTTCTTCTTAACTTGATCTGTAGTAATACCTGCACACTTGAACAACCTGCATAATTCGTGTATAAAGAGTAATTATTGCATGAAAATGATAATTATTGCATCCAAGTCCATGCATTTATTAGCACAAAGACCCTAAAACTGAGAGCAATGAAGTGTGTCTTTTGAGGTTTGCGCATATACTAGCGTTCATCATGCTAAAAACTATCAGTAGAATCTTTCTAGATGCTAAGAATGGAAAAGAAGATCCAGCGGTTGGCAATGTTTGGATTTGCTGCTCTTGATCCAACGGTCAATGTTCAATGTTAATTCGTACACTATGAAGTGGTTTATTGTATTGTAAGAGATAAGACACGATAAAGAGAAGATACGAAGTACTGCGAATGGCCTATCAAATGGTAGGTCTCGTAGGAGAGAGGTGCTTGAGAGTTAACACGGTCGGTGGAAGTACAAGTTGCATTAAGGACCTCATAAAAATGAAAATTGCGTCCAAGTCCATGCATTTATTGGAACAAGGACCTTGAAAACTGAGCAATTGAGTTTGTGTTTTGAGGTTTGTGCATACTAGCGTTCATCGTGCTAAAGTATTCCCTCCGACCCAAATTAGTTGACTTAGTTTTATCTAGATTCAGACGTATCTAACACTAAAACAAGTCTAGATACATTCGAATCTAGACAAATATAAGTCAACTAATTTGGGTCGGAGGGAGTAGAATCTTTCTAGATGCTAACAATGTAAAAGAAGGTCTAGCGTTTGGTAATGTTTGGATTTGCTAGACTTGATCCAATGGTCAATGTTCAAAGTTCATGCATTTATTAGTACAAGTTACATCAAGGACCTCATAAAAATGAAAATTGCATCCAAGTTCATGCATTTATTAGTACAAGGACCCTGGAAACTAAGCAATGGAGTTTGTGTTTTTAGGTTTACGCATAGTAGCGTTCATCGTGCTAAAGTAGGATCTTTCTAGATGCTTGATGACCCTCAAGTATACGGGGTGTCTCACAGTATTTTCGATAAGTAAGAGTGTCGAACCCAACAAGGAGCAGAAGGTGTTGGCTAGTGGTATAGATTAGGAATTCTCTACAAATACTTAGCAGACGGTTTTTTAGGGGTTTTCGATAAAGCAAGTAAACAAAGTACGAGTAAATAAAAGACAGTAGGAATAAGTGCAGCAAGTGGCCCAATCCTTTATGCAGCAAAGGACAAGCCGGTTGTATTTCTATAGATGACCAACGTTCTCGAGGACACATGAGAAGACTGTCAAGTGCTTTCGCTTCATATAGCTGATTACTCTTCTCTAGCTTGCTAAGTGTTGTGTGGGTGAATCTGTGCTAATGTACCGCCCCATCCAAGACTAATACATACTTGTGATTAAATCCCTTGCAAACATCCGTAAGTACAAGAAAGTAATTAAGGTAGAAACCTAACCACAAATTTAAACTCTAAGACCCTTACGTCCCTTGTGCAATGGTTTCCTAACGGGGGTTTAGGTTTCTGTCACTCCGGCAACCCCTACGATTAGTAGCCAAATACACAATGCATTCCCCTACGCCCATATAGGTGAAGTGTCATGTATTCGACGTTCACATGACACCACTAGAAGATGTACACCACAACTTAAATAACAATCTATTGAATCTTTCTCAATGCAACTCCACTACTAACAACAAGACTTCTCCCATGTCCTCAAGAAAAAAACGAACTACTCACAAGACATCATATGGATCATGATCAGAGATGGAATAATGATGTATAAAAATCTAAACATAAACAATAATTCAACGGTTCACTCAATAGCATCAACTACAAAGAGTAATCAACACCGAGAAAGTTTCCCCTATGAACTATGCAAGATTCAACCCAATTGTTACAGCAATATGGAGATGGTGATGAGGGTGCTGATGGTGATGATGGTGGTGATGATGATGATAATCCCGATGAAGTCCAACTTGATGATGGTGTTGATGGCGACGATCTCCCCTCTCCGGGAAGGATTTCCCCCGGTAGAAATCTGTCTGCCGCAGAGATCTTTCTCTCTCGGTGTTTTCTGCCCCGCAGAGGCGGCGGAATCTTTCTATGGTCGCTCCCCGAGTCTTAGGGTTTCAGGAGGCTGATATACGCCAGAGGGGAGAGGCTGGAGTGGGCCAGGGCAGCCACACCACTCCCAGGCACGGCCTAGGCCTGCCCGCGCCATGGGGTGGTGTGGGCCCCCTGTGGCCCACCTCCACTCCATCTTCTGGCATCCTTAGTCTTCTAGAAAAATAGGATTTTCCATATATTTTCCCGGATTTTCTGATCTTCGTGAATTTTGCCTCCAAACAACACCTTTTCCATCAGAATCCTGACTGAAGCAGTCCATGCTCCAAAAGTCATCAACCATGCAAAAATAGATGAAATAACATAAGTATCACCTCTCAATATGAAATATATCAATGAATAATAGTGAATTAAGACATAGAATAGTGATGCAAAAATGGACGTATCAATGCTAAGAATGGAAAAGAAGATCAAGAGGTTGGCAATGTTTGGATTTGCTAGTCTCGATCCAACGATCAATGTTTAAAGTTAATCCGTGCACTATGTCGTGGTTTATTGGATTGTAAGAGATAAGACACGATAAAGAGAAGATAATAAGTACTGCGAATGGCTATCAAATGGTAGGTCTCGTAGGAGAGAGGTGCTTGAGAGTTAACACGGTCGGTGGAAGTACAAGTTACATCAAGGACCTCATAAAAATGAAAATTGCACCCAAGTCCATGCATTTATTAGCATAGGAACCCTGAAAACTGAGCAATGGAGTTTGTGTTTTTAGGTTTGCACATAGTAGCATTCATCGTGCTAAAGTAGAATCTTTCTGGATGCTAAGAATGGAAAATAATATCAAGAGGTTGGCAATGTTTTGATTTGCTAGTCTTGATCCAACGGTCAATGTTCAAAGTTAATCCGTACACTATGCAGTGGTTTATTGTATTGTAAGAGATAAGACATGATAAAGAGAAGATAAGAAGTATTGGACATGGTTATCAAATGGTAGGTCTCATAGGAGAGAGGTGCTTGAGAGTTAACACGGTCGATGGAAGTACAAGTTACATCAAGGACCTCATAAAAATGAAAATTGCACCCAAGTCCATGCATTTATTAGCACAGGGACCCTGAAAACTGAGCAATGTAGTTTGTGTTTTTAGGTTTACGCATACTAGCGTTCATCATGCTAAAGACTATCAATAGATCGAATCTTTCTCGATGCTAAGAATGAAAAAAATATCCAAAGGTTAGCAATGTTTGGATTTTCTAGTCTTCATCCAATGGCTAATATGTTCAAAGTTAATCCCTGCACTATGTAGTGGTATGGTATTGTAAGATATATGAGACAAGATAAAAGATAAGATAAGAAGTACTGCGAAAGGCCGATCTTATGGTATGTATCGTAAGAGCGAGGTGCTTGAGAGTTAACACGGTGAGTAGAATTACAATTTACATCAAGGACCTCATAAAAAATGAAAATTGCATCCAAGTCCATGGATTTATCACAAGGACCCTGAAACCGAGTAATGAAGTACTGTGTGTTTTGAGGTTTGCGCATACTAGTGTTCATCATGCTAAAGACTATCAATAGAATCTTTATAGATGCTAAGAATGGAAAAGAAGATCCAACGATTAGCAATGTTTGGATTTGCCAGTCTTGAGATCCAACGGTCAATGTTCAAAATAAGTTAATCCCTACACTATGTAGTGGTGGTATATATGGTATTGTAAGAGATAAGAAGTACTGCGAATGGTCGATCTAATGGTAGGTCTCGTAAGAGCGAGGTGCTCGAGTGGTCGGTGGAAGTACAAGTTACATCAAGGACCTCATAAAAAATGAAAATTCCATCCAAGTCCGTGCATTTGGCACAAGACCGAGTAATAATGAAGTACTGTGTGTTTTGAGGTTTGCGCATACTAGTGTTCATCATGCTAAATACTATCAGTAGAATCTTTCTAGATGCTAAGAATGGAAAAGAAGATCAAGAGGTTGGCAATGTTTTGATTTACTAGTCTTGATCCAACAGTCAATGTTCAAAGTTAATCGGTTAGCAAAGTTTGACCTAATTTCATGAAATAGTGAGCAAAGTTTGACCTAATTTCATTAAATAGTTAGGATGCAAAATCTTAGAAAGAAGATGAACCTGTCGTCAAAACTCTCGGTGGTTTCTCATATATATTAATTGACCCTTCCCCCCGATGGGTACCTCCAAGAGCTTTTTCGTAAAACTTTCAAAGCGACCTACAATTTACCTGTAGATGACCTTGGTCGTTCGGGTTAAAATAAACCCGATAGTGTCCATACACATGGTAGGACAATATTGTGAAGCTATTTTTCCAAAACTTATCTAATCCCATGATTACAGTTTTCATGGCACGTGGTGCATAAGACATGATAGGACATCATGAGTAAAACTTTTATTTTTTGTTTTTCATTTATTCAATGTGATGAATGTTCAAAACTGGTTCAAAATTGCCTTCCCTCTCGATGTTTGGCCGATCTTTTGGATAACCTTCCCTCCTGATGTTTGGGCGCAAGTGAAAATTTTGAAAACCGGAAAAGTTTGAATTTTTGTGCCGCCAAGGACCAAAGTGGTTTCCTTCCTATGTACTCATCCTCGTCCCTACTCCACAACAACGCGCGGCTGCCGAACACGCCAGAGACACAGAGCCACCATACCAAGGCACACGTGCGAAGCGCCACACTGTGGACAAGGGGAGAGAGATCAGCCGGACCGGTGCGCGAGGGGAAAGGGGAGGAGAGATGGAGCATAGGGAAGGAGAGAGAAAACACATGAATTGTTTTGCGTGCATAGGTCCCAAAATTTACTACTAGTAGAGTGTACACTGTAAGGCCACAGGAGTAGCTCATGTCAGAAACCCATCATAACTTTGCTCTGACATGGAACCTGCTTCAACTTCTCTTCGCCGCTGCCCTCTTCCCCTGCCAACGTTTTATTCTCTCAGCATGTATAGCGCGTGGACAGAGGTGACCATATGTCTAAGCAAAGAAATATACTACTCCCGCATTGAGAAAAATAGCACACCTTAATAAGTCTTAGATAGTAAATCGTATGACATATCATCACTATATAAAATTATAATTGGTAAAGAACAAAAAATTATAAATTTGATCAACATCTACTGTATAAAGTATGGGTGTATATTTGGTCCTTGTACTTTGTATCATCATGTGTAGAAGTCAAAGATTATTAGCTACCTAACACTTGAAATTTTTGGTAACGACGGAGAAGATTCTAGTATGATCGAGAAGTGTGTTTGGAGAGGTTTTCGCATAGTGCATTCATTGTGTTCAAGACTATCAATATAATCTTCTAGATGCTAGAATGGAAAAGAAGATCTAACGGCTAGAAATCCTGGGATTCACGAGTCTTGATCCAACGGTGAACATTCAAAGTTATTCGTACACTATATAGTGGTTTGTAATGAAGACTATCAATAGAATCTTCAAGATGCTAGAATGGAAAAGAAGATCCAGCGACTGGAAATGTTGGGATTCGTGAGTCTTGATCCAATGGTCAATATTCAAAGTTGTTTGTACACTATATAGTGGCAAGATCATGTAGAAGTCAACGATTATTAGCTACTAGTAAGTTGCATGTGAGACTCAGATAGTAGACGTATGAAATATCATCACTATATACAATTATAATTGGTAAAGCACAAAAAATTATAAATTTGATCAACATCTATAAAGTATGGGTGTACATTTGGTCCTTGTACTTTGTATCATCATGTAGAAGTCAAAGATTATTAGCTACCTAACACATGATTTTTTTTTGATAAAATGGTCTAGAGAAACAAGGGAGAAGCTTCTAGTATGACGGAGAAGTGTGTTTTGAGATTTGTGCATAACATTCATTATGCCGAAGACTATCAATAGAATCTTCTAGATGCTAGAATGGAAAAGAAGATCCAACGGCTAGAAATGCTAGGATTCACGAGTCTTGATCCAACGGTCAACATTCAAAGTTATTCGTACACTAATCTCATCATCACTCAGAAAAATGAGAATGTTCTTTCCTGATAGTTGGAAACTCACACCGACGGTACTGATTACTACAATAATATGCATCCATCTACCTCCAAATAGACATTTAATAAAAGAAAAATCTATCGCGCTTACTTGTAGCTCAAGTTTGAGCTAATTTTTCGTTAAATTGTCAAGATGCAAAATCTTAATTAGAAAGGAGTTAACCAGGAATTTGATCAACATCTATAAATTGGTAAAGCACAAAAAAATATAAATTTGATAAACATCTATAAAGTATGGCTAGAAATGTTGGGATTCACGAGTCTTGATCCAACGGTCAATATTCAAAGTTATTCGTACACTATATAGTCGTAAGATAAGATAAGATAAGATAAGATAAGATAAGATAAGATCTCTCTATCTCTACTACTATAGTGGAGCAGTTTTGAATTGGATCAATAACACCAATCCTGACCATTGGGCTATTGGATCCAATGGGTCAGAGAAGCTGGATTCGTGTTGAATAGTACCTAGAGCAAACTCCACCATGCATGTTCTAGAACCATCATGCCACCACCCCCAAAATTTCATAGCACAGTAGACTGTATTCTCTCTACTTATACTACTATAGTGGAGAAGTTTTGAATTGGATCCATAGCACTAATCATGACCGTTGGGCTGTTAGATCCAATGGTTCAGAGCAACTGGATTCATGTTGAATTGTACTCCCTCCGCCAAAATATAAGGCACCTAAGGATTAGTCAAAAGTCAACATTTTTTAAGTTTGACCATGATTATACACAAAAATATAAAAATTTAGAGTACTAAATTAATATCAATAGATTCACCATAAAGTATATTTTCTTAATATGTCCATTCAATATTGTAGATGTAGATATTTTTTTCTAAATATTTGGTCAAAGTTAGTAAGGTTTGACTTTTGACCAATCCTTAGGCTCCTTATGTTTTGGGATAGAGCGAGGGAGTACAGACCTAGATGCTAGAATGGAAAAGCAGATCCAACGGTTAGCAATGTTTGGATTTGCCAGTGTTGATCCAACGGTCAATGTTCAAATAAGTTAATCCCTACTCTATTTAGTGGTGGTATACATGGTATTGTAAGAGATAAGAGACAAGATAAAGGTAATATAAGAAGTACTGCAAATGGATGATCTAATGGTAGGTCTCGTAGGAGCGAGGTGATTGAGAGTTAACATGGTCGGTACAAGTACAAGTTACATCAAGAACCTCGTAAAAAATGAAAATTGCATCCAAGTCCATGCATTTTAGCACAAGGACCCTAACACTGAGCAATGAAGTAATGTGTGTTTTTAGGTTTGCGCATACTAGCATTCATCGTGTTAAAGACTATCAATAGATTGAATCTTTCTCGATGCTAAGAATGGAAAAAAGATCCAACGGTTAGCAATGTTTGGATTTGCTAATCTTGATCCAACAGTTAATATGTTCAAAGTTAATCCCTACAATATGTAGTGGTATGGTATTGTAAGAGATATGAGACAAGATAAAAGATAAGATAAGAAGTACTGCGAATAGCCGATCTTATGGTAGGTCTCGTAAGAGCGAGGTGCTTGAGAGTTAACACGGTGGGTAGAATTACAATTTACATCAAGGACCTCATAAAAAATGAAAATTGCATCCAAGTCCATGCATTTATCACAAGGACCCTGAAACCGAGTAATGAAGTACTATGTGTTTTGAGGTTTGTGCATACTAGTGTTCATCATGCTAAAGACTATCAATAGAATCTTTATAGATGCTAATAATGGAAAAGAAGATCCAACGGTTAGCAATGTTTGGATTTGCCAGTCTTGAGATCCAACGGTTAGCAATGTTTGGATTTGCCAGTCTTGAGATCCAACGGTCAATATTCAAAATAAGTTAATCCCTACACTATGTAGTGGTGGTATATATGGTATTGTAACACTACAAGAAATGTGTTGCCTAGTGACCTTTTATTAACGACCCTGAGTTTTTTGGTCATATATTTATGACTATTTCGAACCAACTGGTCGTAGGCCATTTGGGAGGATACAAAGCCTGAAAAACTACGACCTTTTTTCTCAGGAAGGTCATAGCTTTCTTACCCCAATTGGTCATAACATGAACATGACTGGTCTATGACCTTAAATTTGGGCAACTATGACCAATTTTAATGGTCGTGGGTGCTATTCCTTATTACTTAAGAAATACCGATGGCCACCTCAGTAGGTCTGCACACGTGTCACGTCCATGTGTCAATTTTTGCTGATGTGTCTGCACACGTGTCATATCCATGTGTCAATTAGCACTTATATATCATCTCCATATGGCATTAACATGTGGACTATCAATTACACACCTATCCAATGACATGTAGGGCCTGCTTGCCAGGTTGGATTTGACCTGTTGACCAGGAGGGGCAATTGCACCCCATGCCCGTTTTCAATGACAAGTAGGACCCACCTGCAGCTACTGTTTGGAACTGACAAGCGGGACCCGCTGTTCGGAATTGCTAGGCGGTCGACATGATTAATACCAAAAAGAAGAGGAAGGGGACTCGAACCCCCGACCTCCTTCCACTTAATCATGTTGCAAACCACCACACCACTTCGAATCTCTATGCAAACAATGCACATGGAAGGTATAAGTGCCACACTTGCTGCTGCTTGGGCTGCTCGCGGGCTGGCCTTGGGCCGACGACAGCATCAGAGCATGCATGGCTTGCTGGGCTGGCCCATTTGCCTAGCGGGTTCACCCGGCCGGCCACCTGCAGCTATTTTTTCTCTTTATTTTTTAATATTTTGTATCTTTTTATTCATAACTCCAAATTGAATCACACAAAATTTAGAAAGCTTGTAAAATTTATTCTTGCTAATTTTTTATTGGATCTCTGAAAAACATCATATTGTGAGTCTAAAAATATTTTTTGTAAAAAATCATGAGCATTATATCATGTACCTATGATGACCCACAAGTATAGGGGGTGTATCGCAGTATTTTCAAGGGAAGTGAAACACAATTTGTTGATTCGACACAAGGGGAGCCAAAGAATATTTATAAGCCTTAACAACTGAGTTGTCAATTCAGCTGCGCCTGGAAACAATCTTGCTCACAGCAGTTTATCAGTAGCAACAGTTTTGTAGTAGGAATAGTAAAGTAACAACAGTAGTAAAGAAAGACAGTAGTAACAAAAGCAGTAAACAGTGGGATTCGAGTGCGCTAAGCATAGAGATGGATGGACGGGCGTTACATGGACAAGACAATTCACATAGCAATCAGAACATAGGGCAATTGCAGATAAATAAGATAAAACATCCAAGTACTTCTATATAGTACATAGGGCAATTGCAGAACCACATTGTTTAACAACCAAGGAATACAGCCATAACATGTATCTTCTATATACCTAAGATGGATATCTCCAATCTTTTCTTTTATGCCAAATATTTTATAGATTCTCTTTCAACAATTCCTTTTCTTTTAAAAGAATCTATCAACATCAATAGTGGTGTCATTCACATGACACATAGTACAAAGTGTGTATAGTCAAATACTAATACCTTTGGACTTGCACTTTGAAGTGGATCACCTTCATCAAATGTTTGGCATTCTTTCAAAATTCCATTCTTTAGTAATCTTTTAGTGTAGTAAACATTTTACTTACATCTTCTATTCATCCTTATCATGACAACTTTCATGATCAAGCTGCTATAGCTTATAAAGGTGAATTCTTGAGTATAATGTTTCTTTTCCAAAACCTTTGAGGATTAGGACGATCATGCCTCCAACCTTCACAAATTCTCATCAAATATGAGGACGTATACTCTATCATGTTGTAACCAACACATTGTTTAGATATCGCAATACCTTTCACATATGATGGTTTCTGAAACATTGCTTTCAGCTCTTAGATAAACTTGATATTAAAAACAATCTTTTGAGTATCAAGAATCATGGAGGCAAACATGATACATTAGATACTAACACTGGAGTTGTTACTCTTGATTTAATACTGTTTATTAAACTTCACAAAGTAAACTGAGTTTGCTGAAAGTTTGCAACAGGACTTTTAAACTTTAGATTGACACTCAAAACAATACGATACCAGTTCGTAAAGCAAATATCCAGAATTTCTATAGTTCCACTATCTCAACTATAACTAAGTGTAAGGTGGTGAACGGATGCCAATGACTACAACAAACTATGCAAATTCACTTTGATTGTGTTTATGATAAATTGAGTTCGACTAATCCAAATTACAAATAAACTCCTACTCAAAACAACATCCCTCGAGTTGTTTTAGTGATTACACAAACCAAATCCACTACACCAAGTCCGATCATCACGTGAGATGATGTAGCTTTAAAGGCGAACAATCAACATGTTCATCATATCATCCATATGACTCATGCTTTACCTTTCGGTATTCCGTGTTCCGAGACCATGTCTGTACATGCTAGGCTCGTCAAGGTTAACCTTAGTATCCGCATGCAAATCTGGCTTGCACCCGTCGTATGCACACGTAGAATCTATCACACCCGATCATCACGAGATGCTTCGAAATGACGAGTCTTAGCAACAGTGCCTACTAAGGACGAACACTTTATTACTTGATATTTAGTGAGAGGGATCATCTTATAATGCTACCGTCGCGATCTAAGCAATACAAGATGCATAAAGGATTAACATCACAGGCAATTCATAATTAGTGTGATATGATATGGCCCTTTCTTCTTATGCCTTTGATCTCCATCTCCAAAGCACGGACATGATCTCCATCATCACCAAAGACATTAGGCCAAGGTCAGTGGTGCCGCTTCATGGTTGTCCATCATCACTAGCAACTATTACAACTACTTGGAACAAAGCTATTACAAGATGAATAGACACGCAGGTCTTAGCAGAATTAAAGACAACCATTACGCTCCTGCCGGTTGCCATATTACAACAAGGATTATTGCATACATGAAATACAATCACAATCACAAAACCCCTGCAAAAACGAGTTAGACGCCTCTAATCTTATTTGCATGTTTTACGTGGCTTGGGGCTTTCGAATAAGAACGGATCTTACCTACGAAACTAAACCACAACATTGATACAAGTGCTATCAAGTGCAAAGTGTAGATTTGATCTATACTATGATGGGAGAGACAGACACCCGCAAAGCCACTTGTGCAAAGCAAGTTGCACGTCAAGCGTGGAGCAAGTCTCATGTGCAATGACATGTAATGTTAGCCCGAGCCGCTTCATCCCACCATACCGCAAGATGCAAAGTACACAAATAGCACAAGATGGCACGAGCACCAACGCCCACAACATCATTGTGTTCTACTCGTGCAACAGATCTACGCATAGACAAGGCTCTGATACCACCAAGGGTTCAGAGCATGGAAAACAAAAAATTCTACCGCAAGAACGAACAAAACCCAGATCTAATCTAGATAAAAGCCAAGATCTAATCTATTAGACATGTGCAACGAGATAGATCTGTACTAACCTCAGAGATCCAAAAGCTGCCGAGATTAGATCTCGGGTTGATGTAGTCGATCACTTGCCAATCTCAAGATCGTGTGGACGATCCTTCTTCCGGCCGCTGCCCGCAGCGCTTCACACGCGTGAGTCGGCAGCACCTTCCTCTCCCGCTCCAGTGAGCAATGAGGTAGTAGATCTTCTCCACGGAATCCCAGCAGCACGATGGTGTGGTGGTGGTTGTGGAGTAGAGATTTCTGCAGGGCTTCGCCTAAGCCGGTGCAGAAGAAAGGTGGAGGAGAGAGGCGACAGAGATTGGGTATTATCAAAGAGGGCCAAGAGGGGGCGCCCCCTCCCTTCTATTTAAGGGAGGGAGGCGCGCCTGGGAGGGGGAGTCCTAGTAGGACTCCCCTCCTAGGGCCGGCGGTGGGAAGGGGGGAGGAGTCCTCCTCCCCCACGAATCCATGTCTTGCCCCACTTGGACTCCTTGATCCCTTCCTTGGTTTCCAAGTAAACTCCAAGAAATCCTCTAGAACCTTCCAGAACATTCCGAAACCTTCTAGAATCTCCATACAAACACTCCGGAACATTTCCTAACTTAGAAAATGATCCCCAATATATGAATCTTATTCTCCGGACCATTCCGGATGTCCTCGTGATGTCCCGGATCCATTCTGAGACTTCGAACATCATTCGGTCTCCAACGCATATTCCATATCTACTTAAAACAACTTCGAACCTTAAGTGTGTCACCCTACGGTTCATGAATATGCAGACATGATGAAGACACCTCTCCGATCAATAACCATCAGCGGGATCTGGAGATCCATAACGGCTCCCACATACTCAACGATGACTTTGTGATCGATAGAACCATTAACATACGAAACCAATTCCCTTTGTCACACGATATTCTACTTATCCGAGGTTTTATTGTCGGTATCTCCATACCTAGTTCTAACTCACATCGATAAGTACTCTTTACTCGTTCCATGTTATGTCATCCCTTGTGACCCAGTCACATGCTTGCAAGCTATCTAGATGACATTCCACCGAGAGGGCCCAGAGTATATCTATCCGTCATATGGATGGACAAATCCCAATCTTGGTCTATGCGCTTCAACACATACTTTCAGAATACCCAATGACACCTTTATAACTGCCCGCCATTTAAAGCGCGTTTGATGTCATCAAAGTACCCATCCACTGATGGTGATTAACATAACCTCATGGTCGAAGGATTAGGTTACTATGTATTTGAAAGCTTACAGCAATACGAACTTAATGACTTGATCTTATGCTACGCTTACTATGGGTGTGTGTCCATCACATCATTCTCCTAATGATATGATCTTGTTATTAACGATATCCAATGCCCATGATTAGGAAACCATGATCATCCATTAATCAACAAGCTAGTTTAACAAGAGGCTTACTAGGGACTCTTTTATGTTTACAAAACACAGAAGTATTAATGTTTCCGGTTAATACAATTATAGCATGGGATGTAAACATTTATCTTAAACATAAAGATATAATAACAACCACTATTATTGCCTCTTGGGCATATCTCCAACATCAATAACATGTTCAGATCTGAAATCATGGCACTCGGGCCCTAGTGACAAGCATTAAGCACAACAAGTTGCAACAAAGTCGTAAAGCACTAATAAAAGATACTAGGCACCATGCCCTAACAATCTGATGCCATTACATGAACAATCTCATCCAATCCCTACCATCCCCATGGCCTACAGCGGGGGATTACTCACTCATAGATGGGGGAAACATGGATGGTCGATGGAGAAGCGATGATGATGATGATGGCGATGATCTCCTCCAATTCCTTGTCCCGGTAGGGTGCCAGAACGGAGTTTCTGGTGCTGTTTCATGGAATCTGGTGGTGGCGGTGAAGCGGAACTCCTTCTAGAAAAACATCAAACCCCCCGAAGTTTTTAGGTCAGAAGGCTTCTTATAGGCGAAGAGGGAGACCGACGGGGTGCCTAGGGCCACCACACCATGCCCTGGCGCGGCCAGGCCCAGCCCGCGCCTATGGGGGGTGTGGCCGGCCCCTGGCCCTCCTCTGTCTCGTATTCTGGCTCCTGGAGTCTTCTGGAAAAATAGGCACTTTGGCTTTTGTCCCGTCCAATTCCAAAAATATTCATTTTCTGACTTTCCTGGAACCAAAAACAGTAGAAAACAGGCAGCTGGCACTGTGGCTCTTGTTAATAGGTTAGTCCAAGAAATCATATGAAAAGTACTCCAAAGTGTGGACAAAACACAAGAAATTGGATAAAACCAAGCATGGAGCATCAAAAATTATAGATACATTTCCAATGTATCAACATCCCCAAGCTTAACTCATGCTCGTCCTCGAGTAGGTAAGCGATAAAAAGAAAGAATAATTTTTGAGGTGACATGCACCATCAAAGACTTGATCAAAGGCACAAACAAAAGATTCATAAATAACAATGATTTGCAAGACGTTTGTTTTTTTCACATAAAGAAAACATAGCATAATAGTATTCAGCTTGTCCCTCATGGAGTAGCAAACATAAATGCATAGGACACCTTCAAAGTTTACAAGAGTGACTAGATACAAATAGTTTAAAACAAGCAATATCAAGGTACACATCAATCAACAAGTCTTGGGACAATGCACATAGAACTAAGAATGGCCACTATGCTCTCAAGAAAGTGCTCATAGAATGTGTGGAGACTCAACAAGGAAATGAACAGGTTTTGAAAAGTTTGAAAGGCTTCCAAATGCTGAAAGTATGGTACTCATTAGATTTGAGCTCTCATTGCCCTTATCATAAGCATCTTTAATGTGGTTAAGGTGAAAGTGAGGTCCAATCTGAGTTATATGCTTGATAAACTATAAACTGAAAATCCCAAGTCCCTTGAGTACGAGGGCTGCTCCTCATGCTACTCAACTTTAGTTACCGGTAAGTTCTTGTCATCGTAAGTATGTGCGTATCATAGAGAACCGCCAACGGGGTACCCCTTGCCCGATGATACGGAAGAATCCCCATATCAAAATGACAAGGCAAGCAGACAATGAGTATCTCAGCAATCTTCTTATTTACCATGGGAAAATGGTGCTTTTTCTCTCTTTCCTCTTTTCATAAATCTCCTTTTTTTTCTTTTCTCAATAGCTATCTCTCTTTTTTTATAAGAAGAATGCTTCATAGATATCATTATGGTTACGCTGCAGGTTTCCACCATGTCAGCATGGATTAGACCAGCGGCCCAGGCGTTTCTCTAACACACATACATAACTCCATGGACTTACAAGCTCCCCTTTTATTTCACACCGATGACATCCGCAAACAAAAGAGCAAGGTATCAACTGGGTATATATTTACAAGTGTTCAAAGTGTTCCCCGTGACAGCATGGTTCTGCTAATCCCTAGCCTATAATTTACAAGCATATAACTTTCATGGAGAATCACAATGGTTCAGGTTTATTAAGTGCAGGAAATAAAGTGTGCCATAAAGTTCGTGAGAGCTGTACTAACTAACTTTCTCATAACAAGCAAACATTTTATTCGGAAGAAAACAAGGCATAATGAATATGCACGGAAGTAGCAAATGATGCTAATAGGTAGGTATGGTGGACACTTTGGCAATATTTGGTTTAAGGGAGTTGGAAACATGAGTAAAACACTCAGTGTAAGTGAAGGCTAGCAATAGTAAGGGAGCAACAAACGAGAGAGAAATAATGGCCATAATCATGCAGAGTGACAAAACATCATTGATCAAAGCATAAAGTGATACTACAAG
Organism: Avena insularis; assembly: GCA_023614405.1. Classification (NCBI taxonomy): domain Eukaryota; kingdom Viridiplantae; phylum Streptophyta; class Magnoliopsida; order Poales; family Poaceae; genus Avena; species Avena insularis. Next base: position 118,011,604 of record CM042696.1, read on the forward strand.
TTGAAAACTAAAGGATCATAAAGGCTATGGTGACTTGAGATACTCATAACATGGTGTGAGCATGTGCCAAGTCAACCCAAATAAAGCATCAAAGGAGAATACCACTATGCTATGCTTTAATATGCTAAAACAACGCATGACTCATCCAAGGCACATTAAGCAATCTTAATTGTTTATAACAAGTCATGCTACAGCAAAGAAAACTAAGCATAAAGCCAAAACAATATCAAGCATGACATGACAAAGCATATGCCACAATCAAAAACAAGCTCGCTTTACCCCTTAAGCATGAGCTTTCCTACTCTTTTCCAATCCAAACCAAACTATTTGAAAACCAATGTATGAAAGAGGGGGTCCAACCAATTTATTCAGCAAACTAAGCAAACCAAGCAAACAAAAACCAAAACAAAAAACAAAAAAGAAGACGCTCCAAGAACAACACAACTGTGCATGAAACAATAAAAATGAAGCGTTTGGAAGAAACCTGGGATTTTTATTGATGAAGAAGGGGATGCCTTGGGCATCCCCAAGATTTGATGCTTGTACTTCTTGGATATTTCTTGGGGTGACATGCATGGCATCCCCAAGCTTGAGCTTTATTCCATCCTTCATCTCATTACTCATTCCTTCCATACACCTGAAAATTTTCCTTCATACAAAACTGCACACAATCTTTATTAGCAACATTAGTGCACTCAAGATAAATAAGTCTTAAGGTTCAGTTCTAACACCAAATAAAATTCCATTAGAACACTAGCTACTGTAGCACTTCCCTCAGAAATCTCAATTCCCCAAAAGAACTCAAAAAGGAAGCAACATGAAGCAAATGCAGAAAATGGTAGAAATCTGTCAAAACAGACTAGCAGGTAAAGACGAATTGTTTCGAAGACCTTCTGTTGCTCAAATCAAAAAGTGTTGAACTAACGAAAGTTAGATAACAACCTGGGGCAGAAGCACAAAAATTCACGCCTCAAAAAGACGTTCAGAGATTTTACACGAATTTGTATGGTGAAGCACAGAAATCTGTTTCGGGACAGCAACTTTCTCAATCATTACTTCTCTCTCATTAGAGGTTACTCTTGGCACAAAAAGCAAATAAAAAGGATAAGGAGCGGTTATTACTGAAGTAGTAACTTCCAAGACTCATCTAAAACTTTTGGGTTATCTCCCAATAAGTACTTTTCTTTAACGCCTTTAAGTTAGGCATAAGGAAAAACTAAAATGGATAGAATAGAAGTAAGCGGAGATAATCATGGTGAAAACATTGTTTTGTTTAATGAAATCCTTTCGTTAACAAGGTTGATCAGGTCTTGTTACCAAAACAATTTCATATGAGACAAAACTTCGTATTCCACTAATGATTATGTTACCTCAACCTTGATAGCAATGGTCCCAATCATAATAGTTTCAATTTTTTCTCTTGGTATGGGACAATATATTTCTCCAACTTGAATGCCCTCAACATGTTCAATTGAATTCAAGCCATAAGTCCTTTCAATCTTCTTGGGGAAATAGACAATATGTTCCTTGTCATTAACATTGAAGGTCACCTTCCCTTGCTTATAATTAATAACAGCTCATGCAGTATTTAAGAAAAGGTCTCCCAAGAATAATAGACATAATATCACCTTCAGGCATAAAAGTTTGAGAGGATGCTCTCATAAGAAATATGAGTTGAAGTAAAAGAGAGCATCAAGAAGCAAATTCAAAATGCATTTAAGTCTAACCCACTTCCTATGCATAGGAATCATGTATGCAAATAAATTTGCAAAGAACAAAGTGATATGCATAGGAAGATAAAACAAGAGTAACTTCAAAACTTTCAGCACATAGAGAGGTGTTTCAATACCATGAAAACTTCTACAACCATATTTTCCTCTCTCATAATAATTTTCAGTAGCCTCATGAATAAACTCAACAATATAACTATCATATAAAGCATGCTCTTCATGATCTACAAGCACTAGAGCTTTATTATAAACATTTTCAAAAGAAACCTCAGGAACATAACATTCATTCTCCTTTAGTAAGCATGGGGGACAATCAAATAATGTAAGGGATAAAGAGTTACTCTCATTAGAAGGTAGGAATGGGTAGCTAATCCATTCTTCCTCCTTTTGTTCATCACTCTCCTCCTCTTTTTCATCTAATGAGATTTCAGGTTCATCAATTTCCTCTTCCATAGGATCCTACAAGGCATTAGTCTCTTCCATTTGTGGAAAGCATCTATTAAAATATTCAAGAATATAGCCATTTTCATCCTTGTAATTATCAAAGCAAAATTTAAGTATACCATAAACCTCATACTTATAAGGTGAATCATCAATATTTTCAAGCAAACTAGCAAGTTCAAATGCACCCTTCCAAGCAATAAATTCCTCAATTTGTTCCACCTCATAAAGGTCATAATTTCCCTTAACATAGGAAGATATGGTATCATTATCATTATACTCACATTGAAAAGGGAGGTGTTTGTACCTCCTACAGCAACAAGATTTATCAAGGCAATAAGTAACATTATAAGTAGAGCACATATTTCTAGCAATGGTATACAATCTATCAATTTGTCCCCATAAGTGTTTCCCTTTTTGTGACAAGCGGTGTTCCTTACAATAATATTTTTGATCTTCCGTGAACCCACCTTGCCAATAAGATTCAGTTTCAAAGAAACCAACCATTGACAACAAGCATGATAAAGCAAGACAATAACAGACCAACGAAAATAACAACTAGAGTAGGAACCAATTTTTTTTGTATTTTTGATAAAAAAACAAGCAAACAAGGAGAATATAAACTTAGCTTGAACAATAGTGATTCCAAGTGGACTTGATAAATAAATCTATGCTCCCCGGCAACGGCGCTAGAAAATAGTCTTGATGACCCACAAGTATAGGGGGTGTATCGCAGTATTTTCGAGGGAAGTGAAACCCAATTTATTGATTCGACACAAGGGGAGCCAAAGAATATTTATAAGCCTTAACAACTGAGTTGTCAATTCAGCTGCACCTGGAATCAATATTGTTCACAGCAGTTTATCAGTAGCAACAGTTTTGTAGTAGGCATAGTAAAGTAATAGCAGTAGTAAAGCAAAGACAGTAGTAACAAAAGCAGTAAACAATGGGATTCGAGTGCGGTAGGCATAGGGATGGATGGACGGGCGTTGCATGGACAAGACAATTCACATAGCAATCAGAACATAGGGCAATTGCGGATAAATAAGATAAAGCATCCAAGTACTATACAATCCTAGGCATGTGTTCCATATTAGTCATACGTGCTCGCAATGAGAACTTGCAAAACATCTTTTGTCCTGCCAGCCCGTTTGCAGCGGGGCCTCCAGGGAACTACTGGCAATTAAGGTGCTCCTTTTAATAGAGCACCGGAGAAAAGCATTAACACTCCGTGAACACATGTGATCCTCACACCAAAGCCATTCCCTTCCGGTTATCCCGGTTTCTGTCACTTCGGGGCCATAGGTTCCGGACAACAACATGTGTATACAACTTGCAGATAAGACCAGAAACAATACTATCATAATGAATCAATAACATGTTCAGATCTGAAATCATGGCACTTGGGCCCTAGTGACAAGCATTAAGCGCAACAAGTTGCAACAAAGTCATAAAGCACTAATAAAAGATACTAGGCACCATGCCCTAACAATCTGATGCCATTACATGAACAATCTCATCCAATCCCTACCATCCCCATGGCCTACAACGGGGGATTACTCACTCATAGATGGGGGAAACATTGATGGTCGATGGAGAAGCAATGATGATCATGATGGCGATGATCTCCTCCAATTCTCCATCCCGGTAGGGTGCCAGAACGGAGTTTCTAGTGCTGTTTCGTGGAATCTGGTGGTGGCGGCGGAGCGGAACTCCTTCTGGAAAAACGTCGAACCCCCCCGAAGTTTTTAGGTCAAAAGGCTTCTTATAGGCGAAGAGGGAGACCAAGGGGGTGCCTGGGGCCACCATACCATGCCCTGGCGCGGCCAGGCCCAGCCCGCGCCTGGGGGGGGTGTGGCCAGCCCCTGACCCTCCTCCGTCTCGTATTCTGGCTCTTGGAGTCTTCTAGAAAAATAGGCACTTTGGCTTTTGTCCCATCCAATTCCGAGAATATTCATTTTCTGACTTTCCTGGAACAAAAAATAGTAGAAAACAGGCAGTTGGCACTGTGGCTCTTGTTAATAGGTTAGTCCAAGAAATCATATGAAAAGTACTCCAAAGTGTGGACAAAACACAAGAAAGTGGATAAAACCAAGCATGGAGCATCAAAAATTATAGATACATTTGCAATGTATCAACCTATAGTACAAATCGGACCCACTTCCTACCGATTCGGCAGACATTTGTCTTTTTGGGAGGGGTGGACGGAAAGGTTTCATATCCCTCGGTTCGGACATTGTCCATGTAATATGGTCTAGTATTTTTGAAAAATATGGTGGTAGCATTTTGAAACAGCACTTTGGTGGGTGCTTCAGAAAACGCCTCGTTTTTGGAATTTGGAAAATGGAAAATGCATTTTTTGTGCAACGAAAAGGAAAACTTCCTCCTTCAACATTGTTCGCCATCCCAAGATGCACATGAATGCACAATATGGGCACATTATCATAAACTATGTCGCGATTCTTACCATAACATTGGTCGTTTGACCCGAAAGCCATGAAACCTCGAACAAGATAGGTCATTTCTGTGAAGGTTTTTTCAAGAAACTTGCAATATACCAAGTTTGGTATTTTACCTTGAAACTATGTCACATAATACGACGCCACGTGAAGGATTTACATTGTTCGGACCATTTTTGAATTTCTTATGCCCGTTTCAATTTTTTTTCGTTTCAAACTATTCTCAAAAGGGTGGGCATGAAGATAGTGGATGAGCCTCGCTAAACTTGCATTGGATATCTAAAGAAACATCATATTGTGAGTCTAAAAATGATTTTTGCAAAAAATCATGAGCATTAGATCATGTACCTAATGTTCAACTCGGACCCACTTCCTACTAATTCGGCAGGAATTTGTCTTTTCTGCCAGGGGTAGACGGAAAGGTTTTAGATACCCCAGTTGGGACATTGTTCATGTAAGGTGGGTCGATTATTTTTGAAAAATAGGATGGTACTATTTTGAAACTATTATTTGATGGTTGCTTCACAAAACACCCCGATTTTGGCACTCGGAAAATGGAAAATGCTTTTTCCGTGTGAAGAAATGGAAAACTTCCTCCTGCAATATTGTTCTCCATCACAAGATGCACACGGGTGCACAATATGGACACATTATCACAAACTATGCCGTGATTCTAGCCATAACATTGGTAGTTTAGCCTAAAAGCCATGAAACCTCGAACATGATATGTCATTTCCGTGAAGGTTTTTTGGGAAACTTGCAATATACCAAGTTTGGTATTTTTCCTTGAAACTATGTCACATAATACGATGCCACGTGAAGGATTTACATTGTTCGGACCATTTTTGAATTTCTTATGCCTGTTTAAAAAAATCGATTCAAACTATGCTCAAAAGGATGGGCATGAAGATAGCGGATGAGCCTCGTGAAACTTGCATTGGATCTCTAAAGAAACATCATATTGTGTGTCTAAAAATGATTTTTGCAAAAAATCATGAGCATTAGATCATGTACCTGTAGTTCAAACCGGACCCACTTCCTACCGATTTGGCAGGAATTTGTCTTTTTCGCCAGGGGTAGACGGAAAGGTTTTAGATACCCCAGTTGGAACATTGTCCATTTAACACGGTCTAGTATTTTTGAAAAATAGAGTGGTACCATTTTGAAACTTTCGCTTGGTAGTTGCTTAACAAAATGCCCCATTTTTGGCACTCGGAAAATGGATAATGGTTTTTCCGTGGGACGAAAGGAAAACTTCATCCTGCAACATTGTTCACCATCCCATGATACACATGGGTGCACAATATGGACAAATTATCACAAACTATGCTGCGATTCTGGCCATAACATTGGTCTTTTGGCTTAAAAGTCATGAAACCTCGAACTTGATAGGTCATTTCTGAGAAGGTTTTTCTGAGATATTTACAATATTACCAAATTTGGTATTTTTCCTTGCAACTATATCACATAATAAGACATCACGCGAAGGATTTACCTTGTTTGGACCGTTCTTGAATTTATTATGTCCATTTCAAACTTTATTTTTGTGCGACCAATCAGAAGAGAAAGCCAATCTACCCACGGATCACCCACCGAATCAGATATCAGCCATTGATAGGGCCTCCATCCAACGCTCCAAATTCCCAGCACCAGTTTCTCCCGCCTCCCACACTTGGGCGTGACTGGACTGAAATGCCCTAGCTGCCAATATTACAACACATAAATGATAAGGGGTACTTTCATAAAATCCTCCCACACCCATGACCCATCCGCCCAAACCCGACCCTAATCCCCACACGCGCTCGTCCCCGCCACCAATTCTTCCTCCTTCGAGAGCCAGCAAACGCTAATCCCTCCGGCGCCTCCCTCTCTCTGCTTCGCCTACGCCACCTCCATGCACCATCACACTGCCTACCACCTCTCCCTTCGCCCCCATATCCCACCATCTGATAGAGCGCTCACCACCTCCCCCTTCACCCCCGTATCCTGCCATGTCGGGGTCGCCAGATCTGGCCACGCGGTCACTTGGCCGACCGGAGAAACAATGGACGCGCACTACACCGTGGCCGCGTCGCTAGACCACTACTACCTCCACGCGGCCGCTGTGATCGTCGCTAGTAGGAGGACGCTGTCCTGGCGAGGGCGCTGCAGCGCTACGGATCTCCCACTCCATCGTCACACCACCGGCTCCCCCCGGTCTCCGCCCGCCGTCGCCCGCGGGGATGTCGGTTGGGCAGCCCAGGAAGCGGCCCAGGACGCTCAGCCCAGGAAGGCCTTGTTCGTTTAATCCACCCCTCTAGTGGATCAGAGTGTTTTGGAGTGGATTGGAGTGGATTTTGACTTAGATGGGATTTAATCTCTTTCAATCCACCCCAATCCCGTTGAAACCCCAGGTAACCGAACAAGGCCGAAGCGGTCTAGATGGAGGATTTGGCATCTTTGGTCAGCGCCATCCAATACTACACCCCAACTTTGGCCACCCCTCCTTCTCGAGTTCGCCATCTCAGGCCGGCCTCCACCATCATGCTCGCCTCCAACGACAGTAGCCACGGCGCCACCAGCAACCGCCGCCCTACAGACCCCCATCAAGGCTCCCTTCCTCCACCTTCCTCCTGTCCGTGACACCCCCACCAACGAGGAGAGTAGGGCCAGCGACGCTGATCCCTGGAGAAGAAGACCAAGCGCCAGTTCAGGCGTGAGCGCAAGCAGGTAATGTCCCAATGCTCGTGCATGCCAGGTGCTTGTGGTAATGCTTGCATGTTGTTATAGCCTCTGATGTGCGCACTGTTCTTGTAGCCTCGATTCAGTCCGGATGTGTTCCCTGCTAAGTTCACCGTTAGTTTAGTTAGCACAATAGTCTCAAGTTTAAATCGAAATGTCCATTCTAATGCTCCATATGTTCTGGAATTGGACCATCTGAAGCTTTCTATAGTGATATAACTTTTTCAATTTCCGCAGTGATACAACTTTGGTTAGGGGCTGTAGTTTGTGTTATGCCAATGAATTATGTTGTTCTGCTACTTGCTTAGCCTGAAGAATTATGTGTTATGCCCAGAGAATTATATGGTTAGCAGCTGTAGTTTGTGTAGCTATAGTGATACAACTCTGGGTGTTAAAAATCTTGTCTACTATATTTATCTATGTATGGCATGCAATTTTTTTCATTGTATGATGATTATCTTTTTCTGCAGGTCTTGTTGGTACTATCAGATTTATTGGATGTTCGCAGATGTGCTGATTATGTGGCATCTAGTTTATTGGGTGTATAATTACCCATGTCAGTTTTACAATCAATAGATCATGTGTAGTAGTTAGTATATTGGGATGTTGTGAGCCTGTTCTTTTTGCCCATAGTACATTTAGCGTCCACTGCTATGAGATAGCCTGGTTGTGGTTTTGATGTTGCTATAAATTGTGATATTCTATTCCTTATGTCTTCACTTTCCTGTCTATCATGTATAAGAATTATCATATATATCTAAGTAACTACTAAACTGCCTACTAGTACTTTAAGTTGAGAATTAAACATGATGAAACATTGAGTCTTACTATATTTAGTTCACCTATGAGGATGAATGCATGTCTGTTTTCGTGATGCATTTGCTACTTTCAAGATGCCTTTGTAACTTTCATGAGGTTATTAACTTGGTTTGAATTGAAGCTGTTCCACTTCAGGCTGGCTGCCGCATTGTATGGGGATGTGTCCCTACCTCGTGTCCCTCGGATCTGGCAGCCCCGGGCCTCAACGCTGCCAGATCCAATTGATTGTAGCTCATCACGCCAACCATAAGAAGGAGCAGGCGTCTGTTTCCATGTAATCCTATCTAGCCCTCCCATTCTCTCCCGTCGCGAAGTATCAGGGAGCAGTGACTCTTATAAAACTGATGATGTTTAGTGCACATGCAAAATTGTTGTCCTTGCCCTTAAAGGATTTGCTTGTTAACAGAATAAAACTGGAGTTCTAAGAGATTATGATCTATATAAAGTTCCTTGTTTATTTGAAGATATATTGTAGAAGTGATAGATGATACAAAATGCTAATACGTGTCATGTGAGATTAGAGTCCATGCAATAGACATGCTTTTTCTCGAGCACGTCGGTTATTTTTTGCATTGTCTATCTGTACATCAGATATTTCGATGAATATTGTTAATCTGCACGAGCATTTCTTGCATTGTCTACATTCAGTATTATTTGGAGTACGAAGAGTAGGGAAAATTTTCAATCTGCTTGTCATGGAGTAGTGGTTTTGACCTTCAGGTGGATTATCAACTCTTCTTCATCTTGTTCTACAGGTGGACTCGAATTAAGATCTAAAAGTACGATTGCCAAGTTGGGAAAGAGCCACTGGCGAGAAGGTGATGTTGCCGAGGAGATGAGATGCTGCTACTGGCGAGGAGGCGATGTTGCCGGCGAGCTAAGCCGGATCGGTTGGGAGAAGCCTGGAGGTACCCTAGCCTGGAGACTAGAGGTGCTAGATATGGGTCGATGCTGGGCGTGCATGGATGCCAACGACTTACTGGCGGCTGACAAGCTGCTGCTTGGGGCTGGTGGGTGGATTCCCGGAGGTGCAGCTGATAGCTACGGGTCAAATGTACTAGACATTGTTTTGTTGTTATTTGAAATGTTCCAATGTTTCCATTTTTATTGGAAATAATTGTTATTTAACTGTCAAATCATGGTACGATTTGAAACTAAACCTGATAGTGTACCTGTGGATATTGACTAGCGAGACATGTGTGTAACTTTCTACCTGACTTGTGGGACCAGTAGGAAAATGATACTGATTGGTAGGGCCCTTCTGACACGTGGGACCTATTGTAAATTAAAATAGAAAAAATAAAAATGTTGGGCCAAAGAAAATGCCAGCGATCGAGAATATCTGGGCTGAAATTTTGGGCTTGGCCCATGAAATATATGGATAGTAAACGAGAAATTTTACAAACCAAAATGATAGAATTGCTGGGCTCGGCCCACGTAAATGACTGCATTGGGCTGGGCCAATTTTGATCAACAACTATTTGGATTGGTCACAGATATGCCACGTAGGATTGACCACCTAGGATTTGACGTGGACTGGCTAGATAGCCCATGACCAATTTTTTGGTCATAGGATCCATGACCATCTATTTTGGTGATATCTGTCCATGACCAATCCAAAAAAATGGCCGTTGTCTGTCTATAGTGACCCTCGCTATGTGACCTACTGTTTTTGGTCATATATGGATTACTATGACCTTTCTATGACCAATATTTGGGGTCATAAGTTAGCACATTCCTTGTAGTGTAAGAGATAAGAGACAAGATAAAGATAAGAAGTACTGTGAATGGCCGATCTAATGGTAGGTCTCGTAAGAGCGAGGTGCTCGAGTGGTCGGTGGAAGTACAAGTTACATCAAGGACCTCATAAAAAAAATGAAAATTCCATCCAAGTCCGTGCATTTGGCACAAGACCGAGTAATAATGAAGTACTGTGTGTTTTGAGGTTTGCACATACTAGTGTTCATCGTGCTAAAGACTATCAGTAGAATCTTTCTACATGCTAAGAATGGAAAAGAATATCTAACGGTTAGCAATGTTTGGATTTGCCAGTCTTGATCCAACGATCAATGTTCAAAGTTAATCGGTTAGCAAAGTTTGACCTAATTTCATGAAACAGTGAGCAAAGTTTGACCTAATTTCATTAAATAGTTAGGATGAAAAATCTTAGCAAGAAGATGAACATGCCGTCAAAACTCTCGGTGGTTTCTCATATATATTAATTGACCCTCCCTCCCTGATGGGTACCTCCAAGAACTTTTTCGTAAAACTTTCAAAGCAACCTACAATTTACCTGTAGATGACCTTGGTCGTTCGGGTTGAAATAAACCCGATAGTGTCCATACACATGGTAGGACAATATTGTGAAGCTATTTTTCCAAAAGTTATCTAATCCCATGATTACAGTTTTTATGGCACGTGGTGCACAAGACATGATAGGACATCATGAGTAAAACTCTTTTTTTGTTTTTCGTTTATTCAATGTTCAAAACTAGTTCAAAATTGCCTTCCCTCCCGAGGTTTGGCCGATCTTTTGGATAACCTTCCCTCCTGATGTTTGGGAAGCAAGTGAAAATTTCGAAAATCGAAAAAGTTTGAATTTTTGTGCCGCGAAGGACCAAAGTGGTTTCCTTCCTATGTACTCATCCTCGTCCCTACTCCACACCAACGCGCGGCTGCTGAACATGCCAGAGACATAGAGCCACCGTACCAAGGCACACGTGCGCAGCGCCACGCTGCGGATGAGGGTAGAGAGATCAGCCGGACCGGTGTGCGAGGGTAAAGGGGAGGAGAGATGGAGCATAGGGAAGGAGAGAGAAAACACACGATTTGTTTTGCATGCATAGGTCCTGAAATTTACTACTAGTAGAGTGTACACTGTAAGGCCACATCAGTACCTCGTGTCAGAAACCCATCATAACTTTGCTCTGACATGGAACTGCCTTCAACTTCTCTTTGCTGCTGGCCTCTTCTCCTGCCAATGTTTTATTCTCTCAGCATGTACAATGCGTGGACATAAGTGACCATATGTCTAAGCAAAGAAATATACTACTCCTGCATTGTGTAAAAAGCACACCTTAATAAGGCTTAGATAGTAAATCGTATGACATATCATCACTATATAAAATTATAACTGGTAAAGCACAAAAGATATAAATTTGATCAACATCTACTATATAAAGTATGGGTGTATATTTGGTCCTTGTACATTATATCATCATGTGTAGAAGTCAAAGATTATTAGCAACCTAACACTTGAAATTTTTGGTAACATGGTGTAGAGAAACGAGGGAGAAGATTCTAGTATGATCGAGAAGTGTGTTTGGAGAGGTTTATGCATAGTGCATTCATTGTGTTCAAGACTATCAATAGAATCTTCTAGATGCTGGAATGGAAAAGAATATCCAACGGTTAGAAATGCTGGGATTCGCGAGTCTTGATCCAACGGTCAACATTCAAAGTTATTCGTACACTAATCTCATCATCACTCAGAAAATTGAGAATGTTCTTTCCTGATAGTTGGAAACTCACACCGGCGATACTGATTACTACAATAAGATGCATCCATCTACCTCCAAATAGACATTTAATAAAAGAAAAATCTATCGCGCTTACTTGTAGCTCAAGTTTGAGATAATTTTTCATTAAATTGTCAAGATGCAAAATCTTAATTAGAAAGGAGTTAACCAAGAATTTGATCAACATCTATAAATTGGTAAAGCACGGAAAAATATAAATTTGATCAACATCTATAAAGTATGGGTGTATATATTTGGTCCTTGTACTTTGTATCATCATGTAGAAGTAAAAGATTATTAGCTACCTAACACATGAAATTTTTGATAACATGGTCTAGAGAAACAAGGGAGAAGATTCTAGTATGATGGATAAGTGTGTTTTGAGGTTGTGCATATCATTCGTTATGCCGAAGACTATCAATAGAATCTTCTCGATGATAGGATGGAAAAGAAGATCCAACAACTCGAAAAGCTGGGATTCGCGAGTCTTGATCCAACGGTCAACATTCAAAGTTATTCGTACACTATATAGTGGTTTGTAATGAAGACTATCAATAGAATCTTCAAGGTGCTAGATTGGAAAAGAAGATCCAACGGCCGGAAATGTTGGGTCACGAGTCTTGATCCAACAGCTAATATTCAAAGGTTTTTGTACACTATATAGTTGTAAGATCATGTAGAAGTCAACGATTATTAGCTACTAGTAAGTTGCACGTGAGACTCGGATAGTAGATGTATGACAGATCATCATCACTATATACAATTATAATTGGTAAAGCACAAAAAATATAAATTTGATCAATATCTATAAAGTATGGGTGTATATTTGGTCCTTGTACTTTGTATCATCATGTAGAAATCAAAGATTATTTAGCTACCTAACACATGAAATTTTTGATAACATGGTCTAGAGAAACAAGGGAGAAGCTTCTAGTATGATGGAGAAGTGTGTTTTGAGGTTTCTGCATAGCATTGATTATGTCGAAGACTATCAATAGATTCTTCTAGAATCTATAATGGAAAAGAAGATCCAACGGCTAGAAACGTCGGGATTCGCGAGTCTTGATCCAAGGGTCAACATTCAAAGTTATTCGTACACTATATAGTGGTAAGATAAGATATGCACGCAAAACAAGTTGTGTTTTCTCTCTCCTTCACACTGCCTCATCACCATCCACACACACGCCGACCGGCTGACCTCTCCATCGTCCACAAAGTGGTGCTGCCCACGTGCGTCGACCTGCCTTGTCATTACATTTCACACCCTGCAAAGAGAAAGCACCAAGCACACCCCAGCACGCTCGTTCGAAAGTGTGAGGAGCGTTTTTGTGTGTCTGTGAAACAACTACACACTAGTACGAAGGGTATATGGCTAAGTTGCTCTCTCGAGAAGGACCAGACTACTTTTCCTTGCTTAACTTTAGAGCCCTTTATGCTAAATTTATGGACCTCTATGTAATTTTTTTAGGTCTTCGATGCAAATCATACTTTCTCCCACCGTCCATATCAAATTTTAACTACTAGTAAGCGCGATAGATAGATCCCTCATAAAATGTCCCAACAAACTTTTGAAGCTCTAACTAGGAATTTAGTACATCGAAAACCACCGAAAGCTTTTTCATAAAACTTCCAAAGCAATCTATAATTTACTTGTAGTTCAAATTTGACCTAATTTCGATAAATTCAAGTCGACAGAGTTAGCTAGAAAGTTTTAAAATTTGCAAAACATTGGAAAATTGAGAATGTTCTTTCCTGATAGTTGGAAACTCACACCTAGAACACCATTTACTAAAAGAAGATGCACCCATCTACCTTCGACAAGACAACTAATCCAAGATCTATCTATCACACGCTTACTTCTATCTCAAGTTTGACCTAATATAATTTTGTTAAGTTGTCAAGATGTATAATCTTAGCAAGAAGTTGAACCTATTGTCAAAATTTCGGGACCTTTACTATATATATGCACGCAAAACAAATTGTGTTTTCTCTCTCCTTTCCTGCCTCATCACCATCCACACACACCCTACTGGCCCGCTGATCTCTCGTCTACAATGTGGCGCTGCCCACGTGCGTTGACCTGTGTTGTTGTTCCATTTCACACCGCGCGAAGAGGAAGCACCATGCACACCCCCAGCACGGTGGTTCGAAAGTGTGAGGAGCGTTTTGTGTGTTTGTGTGTAGCAAATACAGTAGTACGGAGGGTATGGCTCAGTTTCTCGCTCGAGAAGGACCTGAGTGCTTTTCCTTGCTTAACTTTAGGGCCCTTTGTGCTAAGTTTATGGACCTCTATGTAATTTTCTCTTTTTTGAGGTCTTCGATGTAAACCGTACTCCCACTGACCATGTCAAATTTTAACTATAAGTAAGCACGATAGATAGATTTCTCTTAAAATTTTCCAAATACTTTTTAGGCCAACCAGGAATTCAGTAGTACATCTAAAGCTTTTTCTTAAAACCTCCCAGCTTATAGATAAGTTCTGCCACGATAGGTGATGCCCTAATACTAGTATGAAAATAGAAGCTGACGTGACGAGAAAGTACTGCGCTAGGAAGTGACATGTTTAATTTATTGCACAGGGGCGCGTTTTACACGCATTCACGCTTAGCCAGCGTCCTTGATGCAGCCGCTTCTTACAGCAGAAGAAAAGAAAAAACCTCTTTCAAAGAGCCATCCTATATTCCCCATCTCCGTTTAGTTTATCCCCACTCGCCGACGCCGCCTGGCCGCATCCCAGGCACGTGCTTCACACATTTTACTCCCCATCTTGCACGCTGCATCACTCCCTCCAGGCCACCAGCCCCTCCTCCAAAAACCACCAACAACTCTACATAGATCCACCCTCTCCCCCAATCCATCCAGACGGGATGGCAGATTCGAGGTGCAACCCACGGCACTACGGCTGGAGCAAGGTCGGCGACGGCGTGTTCAACAAAATCACAATGCGTCTGGACACTATCAGCGTCGTTAGGCTAGCCGCATGCTCCAAGGAGCTATACCGCCAGGTTGCTGGCGGAAAAGGTAGCAGGTGCCCCAACAACCACTATTATTCATTGGTCTCCTACAATGAATTCTACGAGCACAAGATCTAGTGCTACTACGCCCCGTGCGTAGCCTGCACGGAGCGAGGATGCGAGTTTTTCAACCAGCCATTGACTTTGCACGAGCTCTTTGACCACTTGAAACTTGCCCACAAGATGTACTATTTGCCCCAAGTGACCTACTCCAACAAGTACTGGTACCCGACTAACCGGGTGCACGCACGAGAGATCATCAGCATCGGGAAAGAGGGAACGGAGTTTGCCGCCCTAATTGGAGGGTACACCACAGACATCTTCCTATCCGTCAGGTACATCAGGTCGGCGGCGTGCGAATCGCCATGGTACAAGGTGATGTTATGGTCGCTGCCATCATGGAATAGGGTCCATTCGGTTGAAATGGCAGCGACATCTGAGCAGACGAGCATGCCTTCGTTGGCTGAAGTCGCGCTGAAAGGGCTCATGTCATACCTGTCAAAGCCAAGGCGTTACCTGCGAGCTTCTCAAGATGTTGTTGAAACTCCCCTGGATTACAAGAATATCAACCAAGAGTGAGTTAACACATATAAATCTTGTTGTGATGATCCTAATATGAATATATGTAATGTCATACTAATTAATTACTTTATGTTGGTGACAGACCCAATTGGTATGGGCTGTCTAGCCAAATATGTCTTCATGTTCAATGCTCGCTGATGCAGTCCAATGGAACTGCATGGTGCCTGGCTGCAAGTTCGCCGCAATTCCGTTTGTGCTCCACTCCCACCTTAGAGAAGCCCATGCCATGAGGTTGCGCATTTTACACTATGGTAGGAAAGGCAGGTACATCTCTAAGCCGGTGCCGGCACCAGGCTCGCAAAATGTAGATATAGGGCTAATTGGGTTCGATGACACGGTGTTCTGCGTGCTATTCGACAGGCGCGACAATGTCATCTTGATATCTATCGTGTGCGTTAGGCCGGCGGCGCGCGTGTCGCCGCAGTTCATGATGAAGTTGAGCTCTACACATCCAAATGGCTTGTGTGAGAACGTATTCTATGCGAATTCTAAAGACACTTGCTCTTTGTCGGTTTATCTGTCTAATCTGGTCGCTCGTCGTCGAAACCGACCATCGGAGTTCACCGTGGAATACAAGCTTCGTATCGACAAGATTATTACCATAGATGCAGAGGTGGGATATGTTGGAGACTTCTAAACTAACTCTAAACTAAGTGGGATAAGCGGGATAAGTGAGATTTGTTAAATCCTACTTGTCCCACTTCTCCCACTTAGTTTAGATTTAGTCTAGGGGTCTAAAATTAAGGATCCCGCATGTCCCATTTGTCCCACTTCTGCATCCCTATTTCTTAGCGATTAACCCATCTTTATCTTCTTGTGATGATCCTAACTTGAACACATGTACTCCTCGATCGGATTTTTCTTACCGTTTTGGGACATGTGATTCCTAGCTTAAGGTAGTTCTAAGTATTTTGTATGGAGTTCTGTTACTACTAATCTATTTTTAAGTAGGAGTAATACCTATGTACTGGTACTTGTTCAGACCGACGGATCTAGTATAGAATAAGGTCTCTCTTTCCATTTGAATCATGGCCTTGCTACATCTACCGAATTTCAATGTCTGCATGCTGAATCTGTCAATTCCTTTGGTTATTATCTGTACTGCTAAATCGGTCACTTTGAAATGGTGCTAAATCTGTCAAGTGCCGCTTATTATGAACTAGGAATCTGATGATATTTTTTTGTCTTATTCAGTACTGCTGAATCTTTCAAATGCCATTGAATCTATCGAGCGTTCTGTTGTTGTTATTACTAAAATATTTTTTAGAACTAATAGTGATGTATTGGTACTTGTTTAGATCAAGACCAGTAGATGGTCTTGCTCTTTTTTTGGAACATGGCCAGAATATGTTCTCTCTGTCCTTTTGAATTATGGCCTTGCTACATCTATTGGATTTTAGTGTCTGCATTGTTAAATCTGTCAATACTTTTGGTCATTATCTGTACCGCTAAATCGGTCACTTTGAAATGCTGTTGAATCTGTCAAGTGTCGCTGATTATGTGTTTGGAATCTATTGATATTTTTTTGTTTTATTCAGTCCTTCTGAATCTTTCAAATGGTAGTGAATCTGTCAAATGTTCTGTCATTTTTATTATAGTACTAAAGTATCTTGTAGAACTAATACTGACATACTGATACTTTTTTAGATAAGGGAAGTAGATGGTCTTACTGTTCTTTTGAAACATGGCCTTGTCACAATCTAGATGAGGCTTGGGGCATTTTGGTCTGCATATGTGGGTCACACAGTCATTGATGTGAGTAGAAAGTATGCACAGAAAAGTAGGCTTGATGGTTAGTTTTTCTTGCTCTGATTATCGAGTGTGTTCAGAGAAAAGCAACTGATCCCGCACCAAGGTTTTTAGTGCTGAAACAAGAATTGATTTTCGCTGTCCTGCTATTGAATTTCAGAGTCTGTATTGCTGAATCGGTCACTTTGAAATGCTGCTGAATATGAACTGGGAACCTGTCATTATTTCACCAAGCATGATGCAATTTAGGACATGGGTTCTTGCCTTTCTAGAAGTTTTAGCAATTTTAGCAGGTTTTCCAATATTTGCAAAGGGGTACCTTTTTAGAAATTTCATATGAGGTTCAGCATCTTGGTATTTTGGTACGTACTATGAAGTACCAAAAATGTAAGTGACTCAAATTACAACTACTCTGTCTAACTGATGTGAATCTAGACAAAGTTGAGGCCATTAGAATACAAACTGGAGGGAGTAGTATAAAATGGAAGCAGTAAATAAGTCATCTCTCAGTTCTAATAACTGTGATGTGATGAGAGAACACTCCATGGCAGCGTGCCAGTCTAGAGTACCTATAGTAGTACTCCCTACTCAATAACTCTAGTCGGCGTGCTCGATGCAGTACGCCCGGCAGAAGACATCCGTAGGAGCACGACAAAACCCCCTCCTTAAGAGCCATTCCCAACTCCGAGAGGCCGCATTTGGATCTTCTCTAGCGCGCACTTCACACATTTTTCTCGCCATCTCACCCGCTATATCGATCCTTCCAGGACGCCACCCCTCTCCTCCAAATAAGCCCAGTAGTCATACATAGATCCGCCCTTGCCCCCAATCATTCGAACGTGATGGATTTTGATTCGAGGCACAACCGGCTGAACAATGTCTGGACGAATGTCGGGGACAACGTCTTCAACAAAATAGCTAAGCATCTGGACACTACCAACGCCGTCCGGCTGGCCGCATGCTCCAAGGAGCTGTACCTCCAAGTCGCTGGCGGAAAAGGTAGTAGATGCCCCAACGACATCTGCTGGACTTTGGTGTCCTACAAGGACGTCTACGACCACAAGATCGTGTGCAACTACCATCGGTGTGTTTGCATAGAGCCAGGATGCAAGTTCACCGGCGTCAAGAAAGTGTTCGTCGAGCACCTCATATCTGCCCACTCGATGACAGTGCCCAAATACAACCCCAAAAAATGGGACTCGTTTGTGCCGGTTCGTGCACCAGGCTTGCTCAGAGCTGAGGTCATTGGCATCGGGAAGGAGGGCAAGCTGTTCTTCGCCCAAATTGACGGGCATAGCACGGACTTGCTCTCGTCCGTCAGGCCGGTTAGGTTGGCGGCATGTGAATCGCCGCGGTACGAGGTGAGGTTTTGGTCATTGGTCTTGTTCACTAGTTTCAATCAGGTTGTAGTAAAGAGGTCACCCGACACAACGATTAGGCCGTCGCTGGCCAACACTATGCAGGAAGTGCTAATGTCTTTTCTATCCAAGCCACGTCTTTACTGGCATACTACTGAACCTGTAGTCGGACAAGATTCACCGGTGAGATATCACATATTAATCCTCTCGTGATGATCCTAATGTGAGTGTATGTAATGTTGTACTAATTAGCTAGTTCATGTTGGTGGCAGATTCCCTTCGTAATTTGACTTTTCGAAATTAAGGATCCCGAACTTCCTGGTTTGTCGTATGAATTTTACATGTATGCTGCT
Organism: Avena insularis; assembly: GCA_023614405.1. Classification (NCBI taxonomy): domain Eukaryota; kingdom Viridiplantae; phylum Streptophyta; class Magnoliopsida; order Poales; family Poaceae; genus Avena; species Avena insularis. The sequence goes on from CM042696.1 coordinate 118,030,348, forward strand.
GACCTAGAGGCCGACATGCGACAATGAAACGAGAGATGCGTCCCAGGCAGGAAATCAATGGTGCATCCCGGCCAGCACTTTGACACGCTGAAGCATTCTCGTTTCTTTGAGTACGTATAATGGGACATGCAGTGGTTCCTAGCTTAGTGTAAGCTTGTAGTTCTACACTTCTACTAAGTATTTTGTATGGAGTTCAGCTACTGCTAATCTATTTTGTAGTAATACCTATGTACATGGACTTATTCAGATCGAGTGGAGAAAATGCATGGTCACGTTTTCCTTTTGAAACTTGGTTTTGCCACAATACTGTACATCCATTGAATTTCAATGTCGGCATTGCTGAATCTGTCAATTCTTTTGGACATTTTCTGCCACCATTGAATAGATCACTTTAAATTGCTGCTGAATCTGTCATGTGCTGCTGAATGTGAAACAGACGAGTGCTCGTAGCCCTTGTACATGGCCGTGTCACAATCTAGATGAGACTTGGGAATTTTGGGTTGCATATGGGGGTCACATAGGCATTGATGTGAGAATTAAGGTACTCAAAGCAGACTTGATCGTCAGTTTTGCTTGCTCCAATGGTCGAGTGATATTGGTGAAAACGACAAACTGATCGCCCGACAAGGTTTTTAGAGCTGAAACGATAACTGGTTCTCTTTGTACTGCTATTTGTATTTCATTGTCTATATTGCTGAATTGGTCACTTTTAAAATGTTACAGAATTGGTCAAGTGCTCCTGAATATGAACTTCAAATCTGTTGATAATTTTTCTACCTTATTCTGTACTACTGAATTTTGACATGAATAGCTACAAAAAAGAATTATCGCTTTTCCCCACCCTCTCTGAGGTCTTTGTTTCGAATCCGGCCGAGCACATCACAATGCAATTTTTATTAACCAGGAGAAGACATCTAGTAATCCATAGCTCATTCGGCCCCTCTTTAGTCCAAAACATTTTTATTCGGTCTTTTCGGGTTCAGGGGACAGTTGACCACAACCTAGTGAAATTTGAGAAAGGAGTCCATGGTGCATAGCCGAGAACATATTAATTCGGCCTTTTAGGGGTCAGGGGACTGCTAAGCATAGCCCACTAAAATTTGAGAATGAAGCCCATGGAGCCTACCCTACGGAGTATAACCCACGTCAAGCAACCTATGTAGAATAGCCAAACTCTTTTTAATTCGGCCTTTTGGGCATTGCCCCCCCCTCTCAAAAAAAACTCTGCCTACCCATGTTTTTAAGAAAATACTCCATTATGTGGCATTTTATAAATTGAGATGCCAGGAGCGCTGCCCTTTTATATTTTAAAAGAGATAAACATAGAAACCCAAAATATTTTTAAGAAGACTAATACATAAATTGTAGTACTAATAAAAGTTTAATGATATTTATTCTATAAATATTTTTGTTGTAGTGGCAACACACTCAGTTTACGTTTATTTGATTTGAAGGTCTTTTGTTTGAATCGTATCTTGGATTTACAATTTTTCTTCTAGCAATAACGCATTACGGAGAGGCTGACATCACGGACCCACCAGCATGTAGTGTCCATGGAGTTTGTTTTGAGGGTGGGTTCGAAACAAAAGTTTAAATACTTCTACAGAGAGGCTCGCATCAGGGACCCACCAGACAGAACATACAAGGCTGCATCGGGGACCCACAAGCCAGAACATGCCAGAGAGGCTGACATAAGGGCCCCAACAGTAAGACCATACACGGTTTCCATGATGAAAACAGCGGACGCGGCCGAAAAAAAGTCCATCATACACACGTTGCACTTACAGAGAAGATGACATGTCGGACCCAGCAGGCCCAATCATAGCATATGAAATTAGCCTATCAGCCCCAAGCATAGCCCAATACCTTCTAATTCAGCCTTTTCGTGGTCTTGTGGCCACCGACCATAGCCCATTCAACTTAGGAGTGAGCCCATGGAATATAAGCCATGACGAATAGGGCATCCGCCCCGAGTTTAGCCCAGCATATTTTTAATTCGTCCTTTATGAGCATTTTTTGTACTCTAAGGCTGACATCTAGGACCCGAAAAAATAGTCCAACATACACACGTTTCTTTCAAATAGAGGTTGTCAGCTGGGACCCAGGATAGACACGTTTCCTGCATAGAGGTGGTTAACATCTGGGACCCAGCAAGTTTCCAAGGTCAAAACAGCGGACATGGCCGAAAAAAAGTCCATCATACGCACGTTTCATTTACAGAGAGGCTGATATGTGGGACCCAGCAGCGCGACCTTATACAGATGCTGCATCGAGCAACGTAGCCAGTTCGAAACAGGGAGGCGCGAGCGAGAAAAAAGTTCAGCATGTACACGTTTCTTTTAATGAGAGGCTGAAATGGGGGACCCAATAGCGTGAGCAAACGGTAGATTCGTTGAGCAACGCTATCTAGTTCGGAACAGGGTAGTGCTAGAGAAGAAAAAAATTCCATCATACCCACGATTCTTCTAACGTGAGGCTGACATATCGGGCCCACCACCCTGTATAAACGGCTGAAGCAGCGAGCAACGCTATCAAGTTCGGAACACGAAGGTGCGACAGAGGGTAAAAAATCCATCATACACACATTTCTTCTCATGAGAGGATGACATGTGGGGGCCCAATGTCGTGATTAAATGGTAGATGCATCGAACAACGCTATCAAGTTCGGAACAGGGTAGCACGAGCAAAGGAAAAAATCCATCATACACACGTTTCTTCTAATGAGAGAATGACATGTGGGGCTCAGGAGGTTGGTTAAACGGTAGATGTGTCGAGCAGCGCTATCAACTCGAAACGGGATAGCGCCAACAAAGGAAAAAATTCCATCATACACATGTTTCTTCTAATGAGAGGATGACATGTGGGTCCTAGGACATTGATTAGACGGTAGATGTATCGAGCAGCGCTATCAACTTCGGAACAGGGTAGCACGAGCGAAGGAAAAAAATCCATCATACACACGATCCTTCTAATGAGAGGCTGACATGTGGGACCTAGCAGCCTAACTAAACGGCAGACGCCTCGAGCTACGTTATCAAGTTCAAATCAGGGAGACGCGACCGAAAAGTATGGTCTGCTAGAGACACTGACGTCCGGGACCCACACGCCTCAAAAGACTTCGGCGAGTCAACATCGCGCGAGGAAACGGAAATCTTGCTTCTGCCACGCGCCAACCGAGTTTCCTCGATGTTTTTAGCAGATTCGTTGTAGTAGAGGGCCACGAAACTGAAAAAAAAGTTTTCCATCAGCCACGGCCGAGCCGAGAATTTTGTCGCGGAAGACGTGCCTTCTACAACTACCGTCAGGCCAATTCGTTGCAGAAGGAAACTTTTCTTGTAGTGAGACTCGGTCGACATACACGCTATGTCAGCATGAGAAATAAGCTACTTTCCCTTTGCAGGTACCAACATGGCCGGGTTAACTTTACCTAGGCCGAGTCAGGAGGTGGCTTACACGAGAAGGACAGAATCATATCCAAGGTCTGCGCTTTTGTCTCTCTCTCTCTACTGGGTTTTCCTGTAGAGACAAGTGCTAGAGACAAATGATAGAGAGATAGAGGTAGAGCACAGGTCCACGAGGGTGACAATGTCTGACCGCCAACAGGCAGATGACATGGACTCTAGGGCATTGCCTCACAGAGGCTGGTGACATACGAAAGAGGAGCACCGTTTTGCTATTTCAGGAAGAGCATCTCTAGAGAATATACCGGGCCACGTAAGCCCTAGTTGTAACCTTGCCACCCCTTTATAAAGTGAGCCAGGGCCTCCAAGGAGAGGGCCTGTATTTTTGGATAAGGGATGAACCCTAGAGAGGGTAGAGAGCTAAAGCACTTCATCTCCTTCCTCTCTACGATACATCTCAAGGAGCATCTGTATTAGCCCATTGATCAGAATATAAGATCTACAAGTAGTTCATCTTGTGTTGTGCTGTTCTACCTTTCGTGTGTAGATTCACTACACTATCCCTCGCCGGATACCACTAGTGCACATTGGCCCCATCTTTAGCCTACCCATGGAATCTGCTGTGACACCACCACGACAGTTGGTGCCCACCGCATGGGGCTAGTAGTGGTGCTAGCTGGTGTCAAGATCCGGACGAGAAACTTCATCGGAACTAGAGAGCGGGCTGGTGCAGCGGTTCGTCGTGCTGGACTTCCTCAGCGACAACGCCCGTAGCATAGGCAGCCATCCACCTCCGTGCAATGGGCTCTTCGTTAGCTTGGTGCCCACAAGATCTACATCGGTGTCGACGAGTCCTGTGTACACCCGTAGCACATCGTCGAGGGGGAAGAACCCCCTCTCTGTGTAGCTCGCGGTCCGCATATCACTCGGCCCATTAGCTGCGCCGAGGTGATGATGACCGCACCTGATGCGGGAGCAAGCAAGGATCCGGTAGAAGATCCGGAGGTAACTCCCAAGGCGCCTAGGGCTAGAGGTCCTCCGCTTGAGAGGCCACAGAACATACTGCAGCAGGCAATAGAGTCTCACTACACCTATAGCTCCCATAGTAGATCCAGCTCAGGCACATGCCGAGCTAGAGGAGACCCGATAGAAAATGTTAGCAGGAGCAAAGAAAGTAGCAGCGGCTCATCAGGCGTTGAACATCACGCTATGTGAGTACGCTAAGGCAAACAAGATTAGCACTAGTCCCACTCGCATGGATGGTGTGATGATTAGGGGAGAAACCTCTTCAGTGAGATAGATAAGGAGTATGTGCCTAGGCCAGGGGAATCGGGTAACCCCATGTCAGCAGGTCTGCCGAGGTATAGCGCCCCGACAAAGAACCTCAGGGCTCTAGATGCAGCAGCATCCGAGTTAGAAGGTCTGACCCGTGAAGCCCGGAAAAGGCAACAAGAAAGAGTTATTGAGTTAGTGAAAATTGCAAACAAGCAGAATGAGGAATTGCTCAAGGCAAAACCAGCAAGGGCAGGCGTTCCCGTTTCGTTCATTCGGCAGGGGGCGCTCCTGCAAAATCAGCCGGGGCAGCATCCCTGCCTACAATAGGCCCACAAAGAGAAGAAGTAGTAACCTATGGGAGAAGAAACAAGCAGATAGTCCCATACGACCCGACAATGGCAGGGAAAGGAAAAGCAATACAGTGTGATGAGGATCGCCACAGTGCTAGCGGAGGTGAAGGTGGACAAGGAATCCTCAGCCAAGGCCATGCAGGTCAGGGAAACGCTAGGGACAGTAATGCCAAATAGCGTAACTCGACACAAGTAGGATAGAACCCACATTGGAAGTGCCAACAACTATACATACCCCCAACAATAAAAAAGTTTGGGCCCAGCTATGCAGCATCAATATGCTCATCTAGTCAAACAGATATGATGATGGTTATTCAGCGATGGCCAATGCCGGGTTTCCCAAGCCAGATCACCATGTGATAGGGTCGAGGCTGGGAAGCATGAACCTATAGCCAGATGATGCAAGATTGAAGTTGGACCGGATTTATATGTCGGAAATGATGGATGGACAAGGTCCTCCAGGTCTAGTGTGATTTGGACCTCAGATTATGAGGGAACCACCAGTGCCGAACTTCCAATTGACAAGAGGAACAAAGACGTATAATGGAAGTACCAAGCCAGAAGATTGGTTGATTGATTATGCCACATCTATGAATATTGCAACGGGAAATTTGAGATGGGCGGTGAGGTATGTGCCTCAGATGCTAGAAGGACCAGCAAGGGTCTGGCTTAACAATCTGCCAGCAGGAAGTATCAACTGCTGGTTAGATTTTGAGGAGTCGTTTATCAGCAATTTCACCAGTACATACAAGAGGCCGAATAGGCCACAACAACTTGAAATATGTAGGAAGAAGCTGAATGAGATAGACCGCGAGTTTCTAACTTGCTGGTGCAACATGCACAACTCATGCGAATGAGTAATCGAGTCACAGGCAATTGCCTAGTTTACACAAGGGTGTAGGTATGTAAGTGTGTTATGGCAAAGGTTTCGAAGAGATATGCCAAATACGTTGGTTGAGATAATTAGAATCACCAACTCATATGCACTGGGTGATCCAACACAACCTCGGTTTGTGTCGAACGAGTCAAATGAGGAATATTACCCCCTGTGATGGATCTGTGTCATCTCGGCGAAATAATTTTCGGGGTAAGAGAAGAGATGAAAGACCGGATTACATATATGGCTCACACCATGTCGCTGCTGTGGACCAGGATTAGCCTGGAGCTCGGAGTAGCTAGCGACAAAAGAGTGGTGGCCAATAGTGGGCTCAAAAAAATGATGTCAAGAAGCCTTGGACCGGTGAACAGAAAAAGCAGAGGCAAGAAAGGAAAGATAGGCCAAGGTATACGTATGAGAGGCCATGTTGGATCAACCATTCAAGTTCCACATATCAAACCCGAGAAAGCCGGCAAACCATACAACCCGGCAGTGCGAATGGTTTCAGCATGTAGGACAAGGTAACCTGGAGAAAGGTAACATGGGACCTCCTCAGTAACCTTGGCAGCAGCAACTCACAGGATAAAATGCTCAACAAATGATGCTGCCACCACCCATACTGAGATATGCGAACCAAGACAGAAGGGATGCTATGCATCCGGTGAATGACCAAAACCAGGGGAACCGAAGAAACCTCGGCAATGATGGGAGAAATGAGTATAGGGAGCACCACCGAAGTTATTGTGTGTTTACCACAGAATAAACTGACAGGCAGAGTGTGTGGCGACGACATATGGAGGTCAATGCAGTTATGCCGGCTGTGCCGAGGAACATGCATTGGTCTGATCAGGAAATCACATGGAGTATCAACGATCATCCCAGGCTCATGCCGAGTCCTGGATCATATGCTTTGTTGCTTGACCCAACCTTCATCAGGCCAAACATCAACTTGAAATTTTCCAAGATCCTGATTGACAATGGCAATAGTATTAACATACTGTATAAGGACACCATGCACAAGTTGGGAGTCTCAGAGAATATGCTCTAGGCTACAAAGACCACTTTCCATGGCATTGTGTCGGGTTTGTCATGTGAGCCTATTGGCAAGGTCTGAATTGACGTCTTATTCAGCATGAGAGAGAATTGTCGGACAAAAAACTTGGAGTTTGAGGTTGTGAATTTGGACATTTGTTACCATGAATTACTCGGCAGGCCAGCTCTTTCGAAGTTTATGGCAAGTGACCACATCAGTTACTTGAATATGAAGATGCTAGGGCCAAACGGAGTCATCACCATATCAGTAGACTTTAGGCGCTCCATGGACTGTGCCTCAGCCTGGTCAAACCTGGCTGATTCATTGGTGATTGTACAAGATAAGAAAAGGATCCAGGAGGCTATGGCATTGGCTCAGTGCACGCAGCTGAATATGCCGGCCCTGAGTAACCCGCATGGAAGTGTGTCGTTTCCGCTGACAAAGGAGACCAAGAAAGTGCCCATTGATAACCCGTTCCTAGAGCGCATCGTGACTATTGGTGCGGGCCTTGGCGACAAATAGGAAAGCGAGCTCATCAGCTTCCTCCGTGAAAATCAGGATATCTTTGCTTGGTCCACACAGGATCTACAAGGTGTGCCGAGGGAGCTGGCTGAGCACTCTTTGCACATCAAACCCAGTGCAAATCCGGTGAAGCAACCTTTCCACCGCTTCGCTGAGGATAGGAGAAAATACATTGGTGACGAGATAGCTCGGCTCCTTGTAGCCAGGTTTATCATGGAAGTGCTTTACCTAGATTGGCTGTTTAATCTAGTGCTGATAGAAAAGAAAAAAGATGACCCAAACGTGGCAGTAGTGTGTTGTATGTGTATCGATTACACGAACCTGAACAAGGCATGTCCAAAAGATCTGTTCCCTCTACCGAGGATAGATCAGGTCATTGACTCAACAGCTGGGTGTGAGCTCTTGCCATTCGTAGATGCATATTTTGGTTTCCACCAGATACCATTAAACCCAGATGATCAAATAAAAATTGCTTTTTTTACCCCGTATGGGGCTTATAGCTATTGCACTATGCCATTTGGCTTACGTAATGCAGGGGAAACATATCAAAGATGCATGCAAAAATGTTTACATGATCAAATTGGCAAAAATGTCTAAGTGTATGTCAATGATGTGGTGATAAAAACCAAGGAGAGTCATACTCTCTTAGATGATATCTAGCAAACATTCGTGAACTTAAGAAGGTTCTGAATGAAGCTTAACCTGGAGAAATGCACCTTCAGTGGCTTGGCCGGTAAATTACTTGGTTTCCTTGTGTCCAGCCGAGGTATCGAAGCTAACCCAACTAAAATCCGAGCTATTGAGCGAATGGAATTACCGAAGTGTCTCAATGATGTCTAGAAGTTCACGGGTTGCCTGGCATCATTAAGTCGCTTTGTATGTCGGCTGGGGGAGAAGGCATTGCCTCTCTATCAGCTAATGAAAAAAATGGATAAGTTCATATGGACACCACAGACAGATAATGCTTTTCATGAGCTCAAAAAGATGCTAGCCTCTGCACGTGTGTTAGCTTCCCCACTATCCAAAGAGCCGATGTTGCTCTACATAGCAGCGACCAACCAAGTCGTAAGTGCTGTGATAGTGGTGGAGCGTGACGAGGAAGGTAAGCCGGTGCAGAGGCCTATATATTGCCTAAGTGAAGTACTGTCCACCTCAAATCAAAACTATCCACATTATAAAAAATGGCATTTGGGGTATATATGGCGGCCAAAAAGCTTAAGCATTACTTTGAAGAACACCCAATAAAGATGATATGTGAAGCACCCATATCCGAGATAATGGGTAATAGAGATGCAAGTGGCCGAATTGCCAAATGGGAAACTGAGTTAGCCCCATATGCTCCATAATATGATATAAGAGATGCAATCAAGTCTGAGGCAGTGACCAACTTTTTCATGGATTGGGCTGAAATGCAATATGAGCCACCCTTGCTGGATTCAAACTATTGGAGAATGCACTTTGATGGATCAAAGCTGAAGTACGTATTATGGGCCAAGGTAGTCCTTACCGCGCCCAAGAAAGATCAATTGAGATATGTGCTTTAGATCCATTTTCGAGCATCAAACAATGTGGCAGAATATGAGGTGCTTGTACATTGGCTAAAAGTATCAAAAGAGATAGGGATACGTCGGATACAATGTTTTGGTGATTCGGATTCGGTGGTGCAGTAAGTTTCTGGTCATTGGGATGCGTTGTATGCAAACATGGTCTTGTATACATTTCACGTCCAAAAGATATGTGGGTACTTTCAAGGATGTGAATTCCATCATGTGCCACGAGCTAAAAATGATGCAGCCGACGTGTTATCTAAACTGGGTTCATCTCGGCAAGCCATCCCACCAGGTGTTGCTTTGGAGCATCTCCGAAAACCATCTATTAACCCCTCACCAAAATCTAAATCAATCTATATCCCACCCAATCCAGGATCAGAAGCTGCCCCAATGGACATTGACTGGGGGAACACCTCGGCAAACCCGGGGATTACCTCAGCAAACCCGGGGACTGCCTCGGCAAACCCTGGGACTACCTTGCAGAACCCGAGGAATGTTCAGTCAAATCCGCCAGAACTTATGTCGGCTGATCCAATGGAGGTTGATGAAGTGCTTTTCCCGGCCCATGCAGTAGTAGAATGGGCGCGTCAGATCTTTTGTTTCTTAAAAGATGGACTTGTGCCAAGGGATGAGGTACTTTCTAGGAAAGTTCAGAGGAGAGCAAAGGCATATACCATAATAAATGCCGAGTTATATAAGAGAAGTGTCACAAGTGTCTTGCAGCGATGTGTTGATCCGGTAGAAGGGCAGGAAATCCTCCGAGATATACGTCAAGGAGAATGTGGGAATCATGCCTCATCTAGGGCCTTAGTAGCCAAAGCTTTTTGGCATGGATTTTACTAGCCCAGTGCCTTGCAACAAGATGAGGACCTTGTGAAGAAATGCAATGGTTGTTAGAGGTATGCTAGCAAGATACATATGCTGGCCTCTGAACTTAAAACTATACCTATCACTTGGCCTGTCGGGGGGATGACCTCCGGATACCCCAACTAGACAAGAAATACGGCAGTCGGATCTTGTCCGGCTGGCCAAGCGCAGTTGCACAAGGCAAGCCAAGCCGGCTACCGTGAGGTGGCCGGAGCGGCGAGAAGCAGCCGGCTAAAGCGGCATAGCCGGAACCAATCAAGAGGACAGGGCGACGAGCGGGACAGTGCGCGGTATGCCCTGTACGACGACATTACTGGCAACTACTCGGCCATACAGAAGACTTTGCGGGGATGACGAGGGAACAGTGGCCCGATGCTGACGACAGGCTCGCACGGCGTTCACTGTGCCCACGACAACCATACCGCTCATACTCTGATGGGACATGGTTGTACCGGATACTATAGATGACCAGCCGGCTGGGGCCCACCTGTGGGGCCCGCCAGCCGGACTGGCCAGTGAGACCCTTGCCTCTCTGCCTAGATAAGGAGAGGCAAGGCCTCAGTAGAAAGGGTTGGCCAGTGTGCATTTAAGACAAGCAGCAAGAGAATACAGCTCGAGGAGCACTTGTAGCCCATATATCGCTCATAGTCAGATCGGTAGGAGTAGGAGTTTTACCTCACCACGAGGGATCCGAACCTGGGTACTTTCTGCGTCCAGCCACGCTCGCTTGTATCCAATCCCGCCTGCGGACGCTATCGATAGCTTCCCTACTAGTCCCCACACCTCAATCCAACCTTCTTAGATACTGTCGTTCCCAACACAACGACAGTTGGCGCCCACTGTGGGGCGAATGGCTTCGACCGGAGTCACGTTCCGCACGGGACCCCGCACTTCAGCCGGTGAGCGTGTGGCCTCCGTCCTGGTGCTCACGCTCAGCAAATTCGACTATGTCATCGACAATGCTTCCTGCTTCGCCGGGACTACCTTCCCGGCGAACGGCTCCATCCTGCTCTTCGGTGACCTCCCCATCTATGTCGCCACCGTTCCGGAGCGTTTCCCTAGGGAGATCGTCTCCGTCGTGGAGCTGTCGCATCCGGGCAGCAGCGCCTCCGTCGCTTCTTGCGGTGTCGAGGTCATGATGGCCGGCTCCAGTTCTCACCCCTGCCAGCAGCGGGAGCGGGGCGCAGACGAGGGCGGTACCTCCACGCCGGCGCAGCCTCGAAATCTGGTGGAGGAAGCCATTGATCAGCTCCTGATGCCGGTTAACCTCGGGGACAACCCGGAGGAGGCGGAAGCCAACTTCGCCATGGAGAGACAACTTCTCCTCCAGGAGGCCATGGAGCTGACGGCAACCCGCAAGCAACTCGAGATCACCTGATGTGAGTGCGACCGCGCGCAGGGCTTCACTCCGGCTACCGCGAAGCCGAGCCGGCGCGGCCAGGTACGACATCGGGGCGGCAAGCTAGGCGGAAGGATGCAAAAGGTTGGGGAACCGGATCCCGTGCCCGCCCTCATCCGGCCCACCTACAGCACGCCCATCAAGAATCTGCGTGCACCGCGAGCCGCAACAGACGAACTGCCCAACCTGGAGGGCGAGGAGCGAGCCCGCCAGCACGCTCGGGTGCAGGAGCTCCTTCAGATCGCGGATGAGCAGGCCGACGCCAACCGGCAGATGCAGGAGGACCCCAGCTACTCCAAGGGGAGAAAGCCACCTGTCAACAGCAAGGGTGCGCCTCACGACACCCAACAGGCGTCCTCCCCTCAGCCGGCTAAGGCCCATAGCAAGCGTCATAGCTCTGGTAACAAGGGCCAGTCGTGCCAGGAGCAAACGGTGAACATCAACCCACCGCCTCCCCCTCCGCCAACCGGAGCACCAAGACCCACCGATTCCCGTCTCCTGGGCCGGGTGGGAGCGCCCAACCCGGATCGTCCATATGCCCATGACCACATCGAGCTCCTCGCTCAAGCGCGTGCCACGGAGAAAGAAGACTCCACCGGACCAGTTTGTTTTGGACCCCGTATCCGGAATGAGCCGTTTCCAGATAAGTTCACCCTGCCAAGGGACACCCCCAAGTACGATAGCAGTATGAAGCCGGAAGATTGGCTGACCGACTATGCTACGGCAGTCGGCATCGCCCATGGGAACAAGCGCACAGCCGTGCGCAACGTCCCGCTTATGCTAATTGGGTCGGCAAGGACATGGCTCAACAGCCTTGCTCCCAACAGCATCAACGTCTGGCCAGACTTCGAGAAGGTGTTCATCCACAACTTCAATGGCATGTGCAAGCGTCCAGGACACCCACGTGACCTGTCCTTGTGCGTCCAGGGCGACCGCGAAACCGACCGCGAGTACCTCACCAAGTGGACGGAGCTGCACAACACTTGCGAGGGCATCCTGGAGAGCCAGGTCATCGGCTTCTTCATCAAAGGATGCCGAGAAGGCACCATGCTTCGCCACCGGCTACTGTGCGACGAGCCAAAAACCATGCCGGAGCTCATGACGGTAGCAGACCAGTAAGCCATGGCATATGCCGCCATGAAGAAGCCCCTCTGAGTAAGTGCTGACGGGCGTCCGACTCCTACGGAGCCGGCTCGCGGCCGTCTGAGCAATCCGGCTGGAGAAGCCGGATCCTCTAGGCGCGAGGCAATCCGACATCATTTATCACCCCCTACGGGGCTTTCTGCTATGTAACCATGCCTTTCGGTCTGAAGAATGCAGGCGCTACCTATCAGCGTTGCATGCAGAAGTGCTTGCACTCGCAGATCGGCCGAAACATGCACGCCTATGTGGAAGATGTGGTCATCAAGACCAAGGAGAAGCGCACCCTCCTCGAAGACCTGGGAGAGACATTTGGCAACCTCCGGTAGTACCAGATGAAGATGAACCCGGAGAAATGCGTCTTTGGAGTCCCATCCGGCCAACTACTCGGTTTCCTTGTATCGCAACGAGGGATCAAGGAGAATCTGGAAAAGATCGCGGCCATCGAGAGGATGCAACCGCCCAGGTGCCTGCTCGGAGTCCAGAAGTTCACCGGATGCCTGGCCTCCCTCAGCCGTTTTGTCAGCCGGTTGGGAGAGAAGGCACTCCCATTGTACCAGCTGATGAAGAAGACAGACAAGTTCTCCTGGACCTCGCAAGCCGACGCCGCCTTTCATGACCTCAAGCGCATGCTATCCACAGCGCCGGTTCTAGCCACGCCGGTTAGCAAGGAGCCGATGTTGCTCTATATAGCAGCCATCAGCCGGGTCGTCAGCCTCGTCCTGGCGGTGGAGCGCCCCGAGGAAGGCAAGGCTCAGCCGGTTCAGAGGCCCGTCTACTACCTCAACAAGGTTCTCTCCCTCTCCAAGCAGAACTACCCCCACTATCAGAAGATGTGTTATGGCGTGTACCTGGCATCCAAGAAGCTCAAGCACTACTTCCAGGAGCATCCGATTAAGGTCGTGTGCACGGGACCCCTTTTGGAAATCTTCAGCAACAAGGACGCCACCGGCCGAGTCACCAAGTGGGCCATCGAGCTCGCTGCCTACTCTATCCAGTACGAGCCCCGGCTCACGATCAAGTTGCAGGCGCTGGCAGACTTCCTCGTCGACTAGACTGACACCCAATTCCTCCCACTGGTTCCGAATTTGGACCACTAGAAGATGCAGTTCGACGGGTCGAAGATGCTCAGGGGCTTGGGAGCCTGCATCGTACTCACCTCGCCCAAAGGAGACCGGATGGAGTATGTCCTGCAGATCCACTTCAAGGCCTCCAACAACGTAGCCGAATACGAGGCACTGGCTCACGGCCTCCGGCTAGCCAGAGAAATCGGTGTCAACCGGATCCTTTGCTTCGGTGATTTGGATCTGGTGGTGCAGCAGGTATCCGGAGAGTGGGACGCCCACGATACAAATATGGCTCTCTACCAGTTCCACATACAGAAGCTCAGCGCTTGCTTCGACGGATGTGAATTCCATCACATCCCTGGCGCCAACAACGAGGTAGCCGATTCGCTCACACGAATCGGATCCACCCGGCAGGCGATCCCGCCTAGGGTCTCCTTGGAGCACCTGCGCAAGCCCTCCATCAACCCGTCACCCGAGTCGGTTTCCATCATATGGGCAGGGAGCGCTCCGGTTGACGGGGCAGTAGATGCAGAGCCGGCAGAACCTCCAAAAAAGAAGGCCCGCACCAACTTCGGCAAGTCAGTACCCTCTGGCTCGCAAGACCCGAGGGCTGCCGACTCGTCAAGCTGCTCGGGGGCTGCCGTCCCGGGTACCTCACGTGGACGACCCCCCGACGACCATCAACCGGAGAGTGGAAGCATCCTCACCATCCGAGAAATACCATCGTGGGCACAACCCTTCATGAACTACATTGCCAACGGGGAGCTTGCGGATGACGAGGTGGAGGCCAGGCAAATCCGGCTCCGCGCGCACACGTCCACCATCATCAACCAAGAACTATACAAGCACAGCGTATCCAGCATCTTCCAAAGGTGTGTCAACATGGACATAGGCTATCGGCTGCTCAAGGACATCCACCAGGGCGAGTGCGGGCACCATGCTTCGTCAAGGGCGATAGTCACCAAGGCGTTTCGCCATGGTTTCTATTGGCCCACCGCCCTCGAGGATGCCGAACAGCTAGTCCGCGCGTGCAATGGGTGCTAGCGCTTCGGGCAACTCACACATATGCCAACTTTGGTGCTCAAGACCATACCGATCACCTGGCCCTTCGTTGTTTGGGGCCTCGACATGGTTGGTCCCTTCAAGCGGGCGCGTGCAGGCATGACCCATCTGCTGGTGGCGGTGGACAAATTTACAAAGTGGATCGAGGCTAAGCCCATCCGGGAGCTGGACGGGGCGACAATCGTCACCTTCTTCACCGACATCATCAACCGGTTCAGCTACCCCAACAGCATCATCACCGACAACGACACGAACTTTGCCAAGGGGGCCTTCGCCCGGTTCTGCAGCAACAAGGGCATCCAGCTGGACCTTGCTTCCATCGTGCACCTGCAGTCCAACGGGCAAGTCGAAAGGGCAAACGGCTTAGTACTAGCCAGCATCAAGCCACGCCTCATCGAGCCTTTGGAGCGGTCGCCCGGATGCTGGATCGAGGAGCTTCCGGCTGTGCTATGGAGCCTTTGGAGCGGTCGCCCGGATGCTGGATCGAGGAGCTTCCGGCTGTGCTATGGAGCCTCCGCGCCACGCTGAATAGATCAACCGGCTACACCCCGTTCTTCCTGGTCTACGGATCGGAAGCCATCCTCTCTGCGGATATCGAGTTCGACTCTCTGTGCAAGCTCCTCTACGATGAAAAGGCCAATCAAGAGGCACAGGAAGATGGTGTGGACCTCCTCGAGGAGGCCCGCGAACTGGCATTGTCCAGATCGGCCTTGTACCAGCAACGCTTACGTCGCTACCATTTAGGCCGGATCTGCCCTGTCGCATTCCGCGAGGGCGACCTGGTCCTCCGGCTGGTGCAGGACACGAAGGGCATGCACAAGCTGTCGCCACCCTGGGAGGGTCCCTTCATCGTCAGCCGGACGCTGCCCAACGACTCCTACTACCTCATCAACACATAGCAGCCACACAAGAACAAGATGGACAAGTCAGATGAGGAGACCGAGTGTCCCTGGAACGCGGCCTTGTTGCGCCCGTTTTACACCTAGTCACCAGATAGTGTATGTATCCCGCAAACCCTATGAATGAAAATGCGGACCCCTAACAGATGCTCGGGGGCTCCTTGCTAGAAATGTGTGTGCATTTGTTTTCCGGTTTAGATTTTCCAGCTCCGGCAACCCCTACCCGGGGGCTTGCCGGCTGGCCCGACCTGCTAAGTCAACAAACCGGCTGAGTAGCAGTGTGCGACGATGTCAGAGGCCCACTCATCATCTCAGCTACAGACCGCAACCCGGCTATCCGGCTAGCAAGAGCAAAAGCCTGAGGCACCCCACATGAAAAAGGGGAGGAGATGCGACAGATCGGGCGTCTCGGCCTTGCAACTAGCTTAAGACAATCCGGCTGCTAAGCCGTTAGTACCGTGCGCAATGTATTGTCAGCTCCCTTCGATTCCGGCTGCAGACCGCAACCCGGCTGCCCGGCAAAGACGCAGCAAAAACAGCAGAGCACACGGGAAAACGACTAAGTGTCCAAAAAGGCACAAGCTAGTTTTCAAAAAAACAAATCCGCCTTCCGGCTACAGTTTAGTAAACTAACCTATTAACGGGTGAGAATGTATGTGTACGTATATATTTTTGTATGACTATTTCGAGTCGGAATTCAGGAAGAAAAGAAGAAGAAGATTCGAAGTCCTTGCCTTCATCAAGCGCTCTGAATCTCAGGGGTTACACCGGTGCGCCGCGCTTCAAAGGAATCTTGTAGTTTCGACCGCTAAGGGCGCTTAGCGGATATTTGGAGCCTGTGAGGGCAAGGGGAGCAAGAGAAGAAGAAGATTCGGCACACCAAGTACCTACTCCAATCTGGTTACACCAGCAGGCGCTTGCGCCTCTCACTGAATGTTAGTTCTACCGCAGCGCTCAGCCAGGAAGCAACCGACTAAGATGCGTCTAGTCGGATGAAGCTAGAGGACTTAAGGAAAGAAAGAAGAT
Source organism: Avena insularis (assembly GCA_023614405.1). Lineage (NCBI taxonomy): Eukaryota > Viridiplantae > Streptophyta > Magnoliopsida > Poales > Poaceae > Avena > Avena insularis. Next base: position 118,046,816 of record CM042696.1, read on the forward strand.
TCGAAGTACCTGGCCACGCCAGCTACTCCGAATCTCGGGGGCTACACCCAGTGGGTGCGCTGATGCGTTCCCCCGGCTAAAGGCGTTCAGCCGAGCGAAGTTAGCCGGATAAAGTCAGTCGGCGAAATATTGAAAGGACATAAAAAAACACAAGTTGAAAGCAAGCCAGGACGAGTCAAACTAGCATTAAAAAGGAAAAAGGAGACGAAGCTCCCATGAGTTTACCCGGCGCCAGAAGCGGCGGGTACATACAGACAAAGTTTCCAAGCAAAACAGGATAAACAAATACACCTGGCATCCCGGGTGACATGGGTATACCATACAGGTACTCGAGCTTGGTATATACGGTCCAAATACACACAGGCCCATGGTGTCGCCAAGGCCCGGATGAAAGGACTCGAGTAACCTGCGGACTCTCGATTGCTTGAAGAACAAGAAGAAGCTAAAGATAGAAAGTTTGAAGGGGAAAACCCTAACTTGTAACCGACTCGACCTGCTACCCGAGACCTAGCCTATCTATATAAAGGCTAGGAGGAGGCAGCGAGGAGGACACACGCAACCCTAGTTTCCACAACCTTCGCTAGATTGCATCTGCGCACCCTTGTAACTTTCGACTCCCTCGATAATTCCACGAGCAGACAAGTAGGAGTAGGGGCCTCTATGAGGCCTGAACCTAGGTAAATCCTTTGTCCCCTGTGTGCTTGTTTGCTAGCCGATAGATGTCTCCAGCTCTCCCTCCTTCTCCAAAACCCAAGTCCATAACAATGGGCATTGACGAGTTAAACCCTCGTCAATTGGCGCCGTCTGTGGGAATTGGGAGTGCTGATGTTGCGGCTTCTTCGGCCCCATCAACTACGATCTACAACTCCGCAACAGCAGAGATTCGCCAGCTCTTCGGCGCCTTCGACTTCACCGTCCACACGCCGGCCACCCGCCTGGCCTTCGAGTCTGTGGGCGACGGAGTCAGCCTGGCGATTGGGAGCTTCCGCTTCCAAGTTGGTCAGATGGGCACGCTTCGCATGCCTGATAGCCGACAGCACCGGCGATTGCCCCGGCATCATGGTTCCCTCCGCCGATCGGCACCTCAAAGAAGCTCAACACCCGACAACAATGAGAACACGTTAGCGCAAATGCGATTCGATCTCGAGCAATCACATCAAGATGGAACGTACGGTTCCGGATCTGAAAGTTGTGGAAGCAGCAGCTTCCCCAATCACTTCATGTGCGCCGTCATCAACGCAGGCGACACCTCTGCCAACCGCGACAACGGCGGCAATCGCGGCAACGGAACCGACCCGCCTAACGGCGGTAACGGTGGCAATGGTGGCAACGGCGGTAACGGTGGCATTCGCGTCCCCGTTGACAACGGAGGGGCAGCCGAACCTCCAACCATAGTAAACGAGCAAACCGGCGAACGCGTCGTAATCAAGCTCAACGAGCAAGAATGATCTCGCTGCCGCGAGGCCCTGCTAGGCACCCCTCTACCCTTCGGATCCCCATAGGAGTTGCTGATGGGCTATCACTGGCTCCTGAAGGAAGAATTCAAGCGCCAGGTACAAACAATCGTGCAACTCGAGGCGCGTAAAAAGGCGGCAGACGAGTCGACTCTTTGTCGCGCTGGACTCTCCTCCTACGGGGGATCCTCCTCAAGGGGCAACGAGCACCTCGCCAAAAAGAGGCAGTCTCGGATGGCTCACCTCACCGAGCAGGAACGCATAGAGGCTGCAAAGGTCCTCGATTTCGGCTCCATGACAGTCGACACTAGGGGCAACGTGGTCCCAAAGACGCCGCAGGCTACGGTGACAGCGGCCACCATGTACCTCTTGAACAACCAACCACCAGCTGGAGACCCCTGAGCCGCCATGCACCGATCTACGATTGCGGGCTTGGGATTAATCGAGGCCGCCCTCGACAAGGAGCCGACACCGGAGCCAAAGAAGGGCAAAGCGCTAGCAAAGCGTTATTCCTCGCCCTCATCCAGCGATGACAGCCACGACTTGTCTCGACGTCGCCGCTCACGGCGACATGACCACGACTATGACGCACGTGATGACATCACGCAGCGCAAGATCGACAAATCAAGAGCACGACATGCTCGGTCGACTGACTCGGAAGAGGAGGATGTGGAGCTCTGCAGCGCCAGATGCTTCAGCAGATCCATTAGGCAAAAGCGAATGCCTAAGGGGTTCAAACTCCCGTCGGAGGACCCGAAGTTTGACGGTCTATAGGACCCCAAGATCTGGCTGGAGGACCACATCTCCTCCGTCAGACTCCATGGAGGCAGTCGAAGCACTGCCATACAATGCTTGCAGCTACAGCTGCAGGGCGCCGCCCTAGCATGGCTCAATAACCTCCCACGAGGATCCATTCGCAGCTGGGATGAGCAAGTTTACAGCTTCGTGCGCAACTTTAAGGGCACGTACAAGCAGCCCGCATCAATCGAAGAGCTGAGATGCTGCCAGCAAAGATCTGGTGAATCGCTGTGCTCTTACATTCAAAGGTGGTCCATCATCAAGAACTCCACGGAGAACATCTCGGAAGACCGCGTGATTGATGCATTCAACGGTGGTGTCCGCCGCATGGAACTCAGGGAGGAGCTAGGCCGCTCAAAGCCCCAGACCATCGACCACCTAATGGAGATCGTGAATCGGTGGGCCGATGGAGAAGATTCGGTGAAGAACCATGCCCACTCCGACGAGGAGGCAGAACTCGAGCGCAGGCGCGACCACCGAGGCCAATGCCGCATGCGCATCTACGATGACCGTGACGACATCAACATGGTCGCGGCTGGCTACGCCGATAGACGCAACGATAACCGCAACAGCGGATACCGTAGCGGCGGATACCGCGACTCCGGGAAAACCATGCAAGTGTGGCAACGCCGCACTCACGATGAGGCACCCGCGACCTCCATCGAGGATAAACTGTCCGGGCCATGCACGGTACACTTCTACATCGACAAGCATGATGGCAAGAGAAAGTCCAGCCACCTCCTCAAGGACTGCCACGAGTTCCTCAAGCTACACGAGGGATTGGTTCGGATGAACTACAATGCAGTCGAAAGAGGCTACGGAGCCGCTCTAGGCGCCGTGGCACATGGCGCACCACCACCACCTCCTGGGGCACCCGTGAACGGAGCCGCACCGGACCAGCACCACGGGGGCGAACCGTATCCGCGGGCCATGGGTACCATGATGATCCAAAAGGGGCGCCCCTCCAACAGGGTGCAGAAGGCCATCACTCGACAAGTCAACTTGGCCATGCACTCGCCACCATCCACCACTGAGTACCTCAGCGGCAGTGAGTCGTGCATCACCTTCGACAAAAGCGACCACCCGCCTCAGATACCTCGCCCAGGTCATTGCCCCCTCGTACTCGAGGCACAAATTGGAGGTTTCGACATGAGTTGCGTCTTCATGGACGGCGGAAGTGGCATCAACCTCATATTTGCGAGTACCTGGCGAGCAATGCGGATCCCGCTAACCTGCCTAGAGGCATCGGACACAACATTCCACGGCATCGTCCCAGGGAAGGGCGTATACCCCCTGGGCAAAATCAACCTCAACGTCATCTTCGGCACGCCGAAGAACTTCCGGCGCGAGCGCATCGACTTTGAGGTCGTCGACTGGCCCTCACAATACCATTGCATCCTTGGGCTGCCAGATTCGCCAGTTCATGGCAAGGTTCTACCACGCCTACCTGCAGATGAAAATGCCAGGACCCAACGGCATCATAACGATCAACGGAAGTTTTGAGCGATCTGACAGTTGCGACAGGGAATTCAACAGAATCTCCCAGTCCTTTGGCATGCAGGAGGAACTCGCAAGACTAAAAGAGACGATAGACAACAGCCTGCCTCCTCTGAGTAGGCCAAGCTCACCTGACCTCTCCTTCGACTCATTTGTGCACACAAAGAAAGTGTAGGTCCATCCATCAGATCCCGCCAAGACGACCCTCATCGCCAACAACTTGAGTCTCGCATAGGAACTCGCGCTCGTCGAATTCCTCCGTGAGCACTGGGAATTTTTTGCCTGGTGTCCTGCGGACATGCCAGAGTTCCTGTGGAATTCGCCGAGCACGCACTCAACGCCAACCCCGACGCAAGGCCCCAAACAAACAATCAGCGATCGTTCGAGCCACGAAGCGCAGCAATGGAATGGAGATCAACAGACTCCTCGAGGCCAAGTTCATACGCAAGATCAAGGAAAGTACTTGGCTCGCCAATACGGTGTTGGTACCAAAAAAGGACACGGATATCCTACGGATGTGTGTGAACTTCACTTCTTTAAACAAGCACTGCCCAAAAGATCACTTTCTGCTGCCACGGATCGACCAGATCATCGACTCCACCGCGGGATGCGAGCGCCTCTGCTTCCTCGAAGCCTACTCAGGCTATAATCAAATTTGAATGAAGGAGGAAGATTAGGAGAAAACATTGTTTATAACGCCCTTTGGTGTGTTCTGCTACAACACAATGCCCTTCGGGCTAAAAAACACGGGAGCCACCTACCAGCGATGCATGCAGGCTTGCCTCAAGGAACAACTAGGTCACAACATCCAAGTCTATGTCGACGACATAGTAATCAAGACCAAGGAGGAAGCCTCTTTAATCGACGATTTGCGCGAAACCTTCGACAACCTCGATCGCTACAGGATCAAGCTCAATCCGGACAAATGCGCCTTCGGCGTACCATCTGGGCAGCTACTCGGATATCTCATCTCCACGAGGGGAATTGAGGCGAACCCGGAGAAGATAAAAGCCATACTGGCCATGGATAAGCCGAAGAACATAAGAGGTGTTCAAAGAATCGGCCGACGAATCGCGCCCTCACGACGATCATGGATGGGTGAAAAGGCACTGCCCTTCTACCAGCTCCTCCGTAAAGCCAAAAAATTCGAGTGGACCAATGAAGCGCAAGAAGCATTCGAAGATCTCGAGCGCCTGCTATCCACTTCGCCAGTACTGGTGACTCCACGAGAAAGGGAACCACTATTGATGTACATCTCTGCCACCAACCAGGTGGTGAGCACAGTGCTCGTCATCGAGCGAGCTGAGGAAAACAAGGTCCACGGCGTACAACGCCCGGTATACTACCTCAGCGAGGTCCTCACGCCAACAAAACAGTGGTACCTGCATTACCAGAAGTTGGCGTACGGCGTCTTTATGACCGCCCAGCGACTGCGCCACTACTTCCAGGAACACCCAATCGTGGTAGTCAACAACGCCCCGTTGGGACATATCCTCAATAACCCCGACGCCACGGGGCGAGTCGCGCTTTGGGGAATAGAGCTGTCTCCACGAGACATCACATACGAAAAACGCGACGCCATCAAGTCGCAAGTGCTCCCTAACTTTCTCGTGCACTGGATGGAGAACCAGCTCTCGGACAAGCCAGATATGTCCTACCTCTGGACAATGCACTTCGATGGGTCCAAGTGGAAAGACGGAGCAGGCGCATGTGTCATACTAACATCACCTCAAGGGGACAAGCTGAAGTATATCCTGCGAATGCAGTTCACAGCCTCAAACAACGAGGCTGAATATGAGGCCCTGTTGCACGGGATGAGGATGGCAAAAGCTTGAGGCGCCAAGAGGCTCATTATATATGGCGACTCCAAGTTGGTCGTCAACCAAACAATGCATTAGTGCGACGCACTGAGCGACAACATGATCGCGTACCGCGACCTCTACGATACACTCGAAGGAGACTTTGATGGTTGCGAGTTGCGACACGTCGGTCGTGAAAGCAACGAGGAGGCAGAAGCACTCGCCAACATAGGCTCTACATGCGCCCCCATAGCACCTGGGGTATTTCTCGAGCGCATATGTGAATGCTCCATCAAGCCAAAGGCCACAGAGAAGAAAACAAGCGCAGCCATGGACTCGGGGGCTACGCCACCCAATGAGCCAATGGCACTCGATGACTTGGAGGTGGACACAGGACTCGAGGGACCAATGAGCATCATGATGATCGAGCAATCTTGGACGCAGCCGTACATTACGTACCTCCTCAGCAAGAGACTACCGGACGACCCGACAGATGCATGGCACATCGCGTGGCGCTCCAAGGCATTCGCCTTTATCAACGGCGAACTATATAAACGTAGCATCATAGGAGTGCTACAACGATGCGTCTCCATGGCCGATGGAAGAGCAGTTCTCCTCGACATCCATGAAGGGACCTGCGGGCACCACGCCGACAATCGCTACCATACAAAGCTCTGAGCTGGATTTACTGGCCATGCGCGATGCCAAGGACATAGTCCAAAAATGCAATGCTTGCCAACGATTCGCGGACAAGCCACAGGCACCAGGCGTTGAACTACGGCCTATTCCATTGGCCTGGCCCTTCGCACAATGGGGGCTCGACATGGTTGGCAAGCTTCCAAGGTCCTCGCACGGAGGATACGTCTACCTCTTGGTTGCAGTCGACAAATTGACCAAGTGGATCGAGGCCATGCTGGTGACCAACCAATTAGGGCAATCGCAGTCAAATTCTTTGAGTCCATCGTCTACCGCTTTGGCATGCCGCACAGCATCATCACCGACAACGGGACGAACTTCACATCTAAGGAGTTCCAAGAATTCTGTGAGAACCTAGGGATCAACATCAGCTACGCCAAGAGCGCATCCACGTACTCAACCGGCCGTGGAAAAAGCAAACGGGCTCGTCTGTAGCGGCATCAAGAAGCGACTCCTTCGACCACTCGAACAAGCCGTGGGTTGCTTGCCAGATGAACTATAATCCGTACTCTGGAGCCTACGTACAACTCCAAACAGCGCCACGGGCTGCACGCCATTCTTTATGGTGCACGGAGAAGAGGCAGTACTACCCGCCAAGCACGTATAAGGCGCCACATGGTCGCCATAGCGAGCAAGAGTCATCCCTTGCACTCGAAGACTCCGTTGACCTCCTTGACGAAGCAAGAGAAATTGCCATAGAAAGATCCACGATCTACCAGCAGAACCTGCGCAACTATCACAGTAGAAGGCTTCGCCCAGATCCTTCGTCGAAGGTGACCTGGTCCTGCGACTGAAGCAGCAGGAACATCTCAAGCTCGAGTCCCCCTGGGAAGGACCGTACGTAATTACAGAAGCAATCCCAGGTGGCGCCTATCGCCTTCAAGATTTAGAGACAGGAGTCGCATACCCCAACCCTTGGAACGTCGCACAACTGCGATGCTTCTAACCCTAGTCGTTTTTACTTTTATATCGCAAATAAGGCTACTCAGCCAAGGCTACTTAGCCACACATTGTACTTTGTACTGTTCTTCGAATAAATAAAAGCTAAGTGCCCCAAAACTCTGTGTTCTCCTTTACTTTGTTAATTTTCATACTCGGGGGCTGCGCCACCCTATACACATATGTTCTTCGAACCAAAACGCGATATCCTGACTAGATGGCACATCAATCGAGCCCCTTAACACAAACTCAACCCATCTACAACGCACCTGGCAGGTTGACAAGGGAACGAGATAAAGGATGGCCAGGCTAACGAAAAGGACTCGCATAGTGCAACGCACCTCACGCTCACAAAGCTCCTTATACATATTCGACAATAAATTATCTACAACATTTATACGAACTTTACAACACAATTACACTTATGTGCAGGATGCATATTTGGCTACTCTTGCAACAGAAGAACATTGGTTTGTTCCTCAAAGAAGTCGACGATCTCCTCGGCTGGGCGGTCCACCGCCTGATAGTGTGGTACCATATTCCAGGCAGATCCTGCTGGTGGCACTGGCAGCCCAGAGGCAATGGCGACAATATCCACGTCGGGCTTGTGCAATCGCACCATCGAGAGGGCAGCCTTGGCACCAGCCACCAACTGCTGCCTCACGCACTCGTGAACCGTGGACAGATCTTGAAATTTGTCAAGAAGAGCCAGCAGGCTTGACGGAGCATCGTCCAGCGGGAACATCGCCCGATAAATGCTTTTCAAGCATGACTGCGACTTCTTCAGAAGAGCAGCACTCGCGATGCGCGATCCTCGTAGGTCGCCAATGCGTAAGACGATCATGATCTACCCAGAAGTATCCACTCTCTTGAAGTTATTCCTGGGTGAGATCATGAAGGCGAATGGCAATTCTATCCCTCTCCTCCTACGGATGGCGCGCGCTAACAACTACACGAAGCAGCATCAATAGCATGAGTACAACGCATCATGCGAAAGTAATCGCAAAGGAAAAGATGAGAAAAAGCAAACTAACACTTAAACTGGTCGCCTAGCTGCGTCACCTCGCCAAGCAGATATTGCTCGCGGGCGGCGGCTTTTTCAGCCTTCGACTTCCACACGTCCACGCTACCGCAGATCACGGTCAACTCACACTCCAGCTGCTTCACGTGATCACGAAGTCATGAAAGCAAGGATAGCTCCTCTACCCTGGAGCGCGGTGGTGCCAGTGTATCATCAAGAGATGGCGAGTCCTGGGTTCCTCCCACGGGATCACTTGATGTACCCTACCATAAGCCAACACAGAAGCAAATAAGGTGACCAACTTAACACAAAGGCAAAAGGAACAGATGCATTCAGGATCAGCATAAGTATTCACAAACACACTCGCCAGCAGGCATGTTCTTAGACCAAAAGGACAATCCATCAACTATTACAAAAAGCTAACTACAGAGCAGCTGGCTTCTTCGACTTCGATGGCTTCAGGGGCTTCATCAAGTCCGTGGCAGTATCAGACGCCACTGACTTTCTGCTGGCCCCTGAGGCCGAAGCATTCGCCGCCTTCTTAGCACGTTGGAGCTCCTCCAAATACTTGGCAACGGTATTTATCAAGGAATGGCCATATTTGGCACATGCAGTCGCAAAGGGAGCGAAGACTACTTGCTGACCATCCGCGCCAACAGGCATCGCCTTCGACACCGTGGAGGGATCAATATCAACTCCGTGGGCTTACACCATCGCGAGTGCAATAGACACGCTAGCCACACGGAGGGAGTTCTTGTAGGTGGAAGGCACACCACCAGCGAGTGATTCCACCAGCTCGTCCATGTTATCGATCAGGTCCGCCTTCGGCATCAGCTCCTCCCGGAGTCGACTGAGGGTGACCTTGCCCTTGGACAATGTATCTTGGATGGCAGCGCTACGGTCCTCGACTACAGACACCGCGCCTGCCAGAGCGTCATCGCAACGAAGGACCTGCGGGTGAAAGTTCAAATTGCCAGCATCTGCACAGAAAACCCGCACATGGATCAAACCTTCAGCGCCACCAGCAAAAACTCTAGATGCAGAGAAAGAAAACAATACATGTCTACCAGCGAAGGTACCTGAGAGGGCCTTGGCGACTGAGAACAGTTGCTCTTCGAACAACTTTTCCCTGACCGCAAAGGAGGCTCGCAGATCCTCTTCGCGCCTATGTGCCTCGTCACGAGCTGCGATTGCCTCGTCACGCCCCTTCACAGCTACGGCCAATGTCTTCTCCAAGGTGGCGACATTACGGAGCAAGGCATTATGTTCAGCTGCTTGGCAATCAAAAGTTGACTATCAGTCAACTATACCAAAGAAGGAGAAGACGAAAAAGAATAAGTGTAGAACACTCACTTTCGACCATGTGGTGACGCGTCTCTAGCATTGAGTGCTGGCGACCCATCGCCATCACCTGCTCTGCCACTTGCGCGGCTTCCTTTACAAGGAGCTGTTGAACAAACAAGGAATCAGTGAAAGCAACGGATAACATCGACTGACACATTAAAAAGAAGGAAAGATATACTTACATGGTCCTCCAATGACTCCGAAGAAGTTTGTTGTACCGTCATCCGAGCAACCATTCGATGCTCCCCTACGTAAGGAGAGCTCAAAGAATTGTGCCTGGAGTGGGCCGCCACCGGAGGGGAAGGAGCGCGCTCGACCTATTTCTTGGTCCTTGAGGTCACGACTCCTGATTCCTTCAAAAACTCGACGTCGCCAGAAGATGACGATGCCTCTTGACTACAAGACAAAATCCACATTGAGAAAGGGCAAACTCCAGGGAAAATCCAACAAGAAGATAACAGAGAAGTAGAAACGAAATCGAAAACTTACTAGTCAAACTTGTCAAAATCAAACGTGGCCTCCACCGATTCCGACGAAGACTCCTTAGGCAGTCACATCTTCTTGCGATAAGATGGTGCTACAGCCCTCACAGGAACAGCGGGAATTGGCGATTCCGCGCCAACAGCCGTGCCTTCGGGAGTCGAAGGAGACGATGCGTCCGAATCCTCACTGCGTGAACGCTTGCGAGTATCCGGACTCTCAGACTCGGGGGCTTCCTGTTCCACATCAGAAGGGACAGTCGACTCAGACTCGTCCTCTTCCAAAGCTTCGTGAGGAATAATCCCCTCAGGGAGAGAGGGCATACAAGGCGACACCGCCCAATCCTGCACACAGACAGTGAGTCAGCAAAAAGAACAAGTAAGCAGCAGGAAAGCAATCGCGAAAATAAGCTACTGCGTAGCACAATTGTACCTCAGGAGGAGGGATCGAAGCATCAAAAGGAGGAACGACTAGCTCATTCGGAAGCACATCCTTGCCAGTGTATTTCGTGACCAGTCGAACCCTCTTATCCACCTCACTCGCGGACATGCCATCGGTAGACACGCGAGTGGCATCATCAGCGCCACCCCATTGAAACATGGGATGGACTCTGGCTTGGAGAGGCTGGACGCGACGGCGCAACTAAGTTCTGATAAGGGCGCAACCGCCCTCTTTTGCGCCTATGCGACTCTCGAGGTCGCATACGCGTTGATACAGCACGTCTGTCTCCGCAAGCTCGCCAGGCATAACTACGTTCTTCCAAGAACGCATCTTCTTGCAGGGAGTCATAGGATCAAAGGGAGCGAGTCCAAAGTGCTCATCTTTGGCTTTCTGATCGCGGACATAGAACCATTTGTCCCTCCATCCCTGGACGGACTTGGTGAGCTTGATGTCGAAGTAGGTGGCGGATGGGTCAACATGGATTCCGCAACCACCTACGTCAGAAACTAAAGAGCCAGATGCGGACTGACGCTTCAGTTTAAATAAGCATTTGAAAAGACCAAAGTGTGGCTCGATTATGAGCCAGCACTCGCAAAGAGTGATGAAGCAGGTGATGTGGAGGATAGAATTTGGGGACAGCTGATGGAGCTGGAGCCCGTAGAAAGGCCGTGAATGACGAATGCAAGAAACATCACTCGAAAACCAGCAGGAGGAACAGGAATGGTCTCATCGCTAGGGACGCGCGCATCAGCGACTGCTGTGGAGATAACTCCGTCCTGGCGAAGAAGACGGAGATCCGACGCCTTGATGATGGAAGGGCGCCATGCACCATTTGTCATGCGGGTGCCCGCGACCTTCTTCTTCCCGCCGGCGGAGGCGCTGGTGCTCGCAGCAGCGGAGCCACCCTTCTTCTTCGCTGCAACGACGACGACCGTGGAATCAGCAACAACGCCTCCTTTCTTTCCCCATTGAACAACTGTGATGTGAGCGCAGGAAGTAGCTCAGGAACGAACGAAGCTGGTCCAGCATCGTGGAGGAGATGGGCGCAAGAGAAAGCAGAGGAGCAGAAGCAATGGCGATGGGAGCAAGGAAGAAAGAGCGCAGATGGGAAATTACCGCCGTAGCATCGCTACTTAACCCCTAGACGATGCAATCTAATGGCTGAGAAACACCCTACTGGACGCGTGGCACACATCGCGTTGGACACATGGAGAAGGGGAAGCGCGAACCGTCCCTCCACTACTCCCATTACACGCGGAAATCAAGGAGGCACAGTTAAAAATAAGATTACGCACGACCAATCAAATCAAAGTCAGGAAGTGGGACCCACCGCTCGTCACGTTCCGTCCAACTCGCTCACGCGGGCAACTGAGGTCATACAAGCGTCAGCACTGACGTCATCAAGGCTACACAGTGGAAAAATTCGGCTACTTTAGTCCTTGCTGGAATCTTTGACTCCACCAAGCACTCGGGGGCTACTCCCATAGGGAGCGCTGGCCGCACACCCTACGATTTTTCTTTTCTTGTTGCAGGAATGAGGACAATCACAATCAAACCCAACCACTCGAAACACGGTTCGATTACGGACATGGGTTACTCCCATAGGGAGCGCCGAAAACAATTTCGACTGAAAAAAGCAAGCAAAAGACGACAGCAATCGCAAAAGTGTTTTAGTCCCTGCCTGAGTCTTCGACTAAAACAAGCAAGCAAAAGACGACAGCAGTCGCAAAAGTTCTTTAGTCCCTACCTGAGTCTTCGACTCAACCAGGCACTCGGGGCTACTCCCATAGGGAGCGCTGGTCGTGCACCCTATGGTTATTTGCACAAAAACTATGTGTTGGTAACATCTGTACTCGCAGTTCACGACGACACCGCCTCATAATTTTCCCTACAAAGAGACTACGTCTCCTGGGTCGCCCGAATCGTCTCCACGATGATAAAATTCGGATGCCGCGCTTACAGCGTGAAGGTAAGACCTGAATAAGGCCTGGCAACGCATCTAGCTGCGCACTACTAGAAATATATCCGTGCCTACAGGCACGATGAACATGCCTTGACGGACGCGTCGAGTGCTCACACCCATATAACTGGAATTCGACTCCTTTAACACCTCCGCGGCTTGAGTCGAATTACGCCAACACTTTTCCGGATTCGAGCCGGGGACTCGAGTTCGAGTAGATTGCGTTGTCTCACCCTAAGGTGGTTAACTGATACCGATACTTCGGTTACATCAGGCACGTATATCGACAATCCCTATGACACAAATAAAAGCAGTCGACATGTACTCATTCAGGCACTCGAACACTTCAAAAAAGTCCCCAGTCGAATCTATGATTCCACTGGACACTTGGGGGCTACTTACATGGGTATACCATACAGGTACTCGATCTTGGTATATACGGTCCAAATACGCACAGGCCCACGGTGTCGCCAAGGCCCGGATGAAAGGACTCGAGTAACCTGAGGACTCTCGATTGCTTGAAGAACAAGAAGAAGCTAAAGATAGAAAGTTTGAAGGGGCAAACCCTAACTTGTAACTGACTCGACCTGCTACCCGAGACCTAGCCTATCTATATAAAGCCTAGGAGGGGGCGGCGAGGAGGACACACGCAACCCTAGTTTCCACAACCTTCGCCAGATTGCATCTGTGCACCCTTGTAACTTTCGACTCCCTCGATAATTCCACGAGCAGTCAAGCAGGAGTAGGTATCTCTATGAGGCCTAAACCTGGGTAAATCCTTTGTCCCCTGTGTGCTTGTTTGCTAGACGATAGATGTCTCCAGTGCTCCCTCCTTCTCCAAAACCCAAGTCCATAACAATGGGCATTGACGAGTTAAACCCTCGTCACCGGGGTCATAGCTAAACGGCGGGGCCCTTGCCGTGCGGAGCGCCTTGGCTGGCAGTAGTCTCAGGCGACAGAGGAGGCGCTGCGGTCGATCCGGTTCCAACGTTGCCGTCAGCCGGCTGCGTCGAGGCTTCCTCATCCGGAGTGCCGACGGACTCTGAGTCGGTGAGCACCTCGTTAGGATCCACATAGTCAGCAATCTTGATGGAGGAGGCCCGGAGCTCCGGATGGGCTTGGCAGATGGCGGCAAGGTCGGCGCCGACATGGAAACCCCCGTCGATCTTCTCGACATGGGCATCCTTGTACCACGAGAGCATGAGGGCCAAGGCCATGTCTGCTCCGGCTCGCGCCGCCAAGTCTCGCAGCTGGTCTACGGTAGCCGGCACCTCTCCCACCTTCGTGAATAGCTACGCCATCGTCTCCGGGATCGGAGCGTCTGGCCACAGGAAGGAGAAGATGGCCTGCGCCGCCTGGCGAAGCTTCACAACTTCCTCGCTGAGAAGGACGACGAGCTCCTGGGCTGTCAGCTGCGCTCCAGGCCAGTTCTCCTGCAGCCGGTTGTAGGCTAGTAGGTCTATGCCGAGATAAAAAGCTATTAAAAAAAGAAAGTCAGATCCGGCTACCGGATCCAGAAAGACGGGAGGAGAGGAAAAAGGGAGCTTACCCTTGGCCGTGTGCCCGAGTTGCATCAGCTCTTCCACCAGGGCCTTTTCCTTCGTCGCCAGTCGCTTGATTTCCTTCTCTTGGTCCTTGTTCTGGGCCTCGAGAAGGTTGAAGGCGTCGATCCAGCTGGCGAGCGAGGCGTTGTGATCCTTCACGGTGGCCTCCAGAACATCCACCTTGGCGTGTCAATCCTTGTTCTGCAGCCGCAGCGTGGAGCTAGACTTGCTCAGCCGGTCATTCGCCTTCTTCAAGCGATCGATCTCCCGTTGAGCGCACACAAGGATAGCTGTGACAAAATCGGCTATCATTAAAAAAAGGATGACTCCGGAAGAAGCAAACTTACTCTCGGAGGTTCCGTTGGCAGCAGCAAGCTTCTGCTCCAAGGACCGGTTCCCGCCGGCTGCAGCCTCGAGCAGCCGGATCTCCTTCACCGCCAGCTCGAGGGTGGCGGCGAGATCCGTCAGCGAGGCGGCGGTGGAGGCGTCATCATCCACGGCATTGGCGGCCAGTGACTCCTTCGCCGCAACCACCGCCGTCCTCCATTCCTCCCCCGGCTCGTCCTCGGAGTTGTCGTCACCGACAACTACGAGATCTTTGCCGGTGGCCGCCCTCCGCGTCCCCACGGAAGAGCCGTCCCCGCTCTGCGAGGTGGTCTCAACTGTTTCCGGCTGGACCACCGTGGCCAGCTGAGGACCCCCCGCTCCAGCTGATGCAGCTGGTTCAGATCGAGGCGGTGGCGGAGGTGGTGCCTCGGAGGAAGGAGGAACGGAGGCAGACATGGGCGGCGTGCGGGGCGGCGACCCAGTCGGCGCCCGCGCCGGGCTCGCGGCCCCAAAAGAGACCAACATGCTGAAACGGCAGAAGGAAAGAATAAAGAGAAAGAAGCAAATGAGCCAAAGGCAAACAGTAAAGAACGAAAGAAGCGGAAGATAGTAATGGTGCCCGGAGAAGGACTTACCCCTGTACCACCGGGGGCGGCCCTTTCTTCCGGCCAAGGCGGCTCGGGGGAAGGGTGCCGGTCTGGCTCCTCCTGGGGGCCGGCTCCTCCGCGGCAGGCCAGCTGGTGCTGGAACAGCTAGAGCCACTCCCGCCAGTGCCAGACCGGCTGGAGTCGCCGTCCGTCGCCGGGTGCTGTGGTGGCTCAGGGGCCGGCACGGCCTCTTCCTCCTCGTCGACCTCCGCGTGGGGATCGGTGGCCGGCTTGTCGTTCTGGCTAGGGAAGATGTCCCCGTCCCCGTCCGACTCCTCGCCAGACTAGCGAGCACGCGGCTCGGGCAAGTCAGGCGTGAATGTCTGAAGAGGGGCCTCACCCTCCTCACAAAGGATGCAGGGGAAGATCTGCCGAGTAAGAAAGATTAGTCGATAAGAAAAAGGAAGGCAAGAAATACCAAGAGAATTCCGGCTAGAAAGACCTACCCGGGCGCGCGTTGTCAGGGCTATAAGGGGCCAGCCCAAAGATCCAACCTTCCAGTAGCCGCTCCTTGGTGATGGTCCACACCCACTCCTTCAAATTATGGTAGCGGGGGTCGCGGTGAGATAGCCAGGTCAGGTCCAACCGGCCGGAGTAGAAGCACATCTTGTGTGCTCGCTGCTGCAGCGGCATCATCAGCCTGGACATCCAGCTAAGGGTGATGTCCAGGCCGATTAGCCGGCATGTGACGAGGGAACGCATGCATTGCATCATGGCATCCGACTCCGCCTTCTCGCCGTAGACCTTCAAGTCCCAATGCTGCCGGCTGGACTCCACGTCCTGGAACACCGGAAGATTGATCCGGTCCACGTCGGTGAGGTTGCAGACATAGAAGAACGACTGCTGCCACAGCCATACCGTGTCATGCAGCCGGAACTTGGGGTAGCCGGTCTGCGTGCGGGAGTAGATGGAGGCGCCGCCGTAGACGACCAGCGGCCCCTTCGTGAACTGGACCTGCAGCCGGACTCGGTAGAGCTGGAAGAAGAGCCCGAGATCCGGCTGGATCCCGAGCTAGCTTTCGCAGAAGGCCACGAAGTGTGCCAGTGTTCCGATGGCGTTGGCGCCCAGATGGTGGAGGCGGAGGTCGAAGAAGGTGAGGAAGGTGAGGAAGAACAGGTGCACCGGCAGCGCGAACCCGCGGGCCAGGTGCTAGAGGAAGATCACCCGCTTCCCCTACGCCGGATGCGGCAACACCTCCCCCACCGGCGCGAGCCGCACCTCCACTTCCTCCTCCGACGGCAGGACGCGGGTGGCGCGGTACTTTTGAATGTGCTCCTCCGTAACAGAGCCGCACCACGCCCCGCGCTCGGCAGCCATTTCCAGTTCGCTGGGGGGTGCGGCGGCAGAAGAAAGACGGTGGCCCATACCGCCGACAACGTCAAACGGGCAGCACGGCGGGCTACAGCAGCAACAGCGGCGAAGCACGGAAGGCAGGAGCACAAAGGAAGGCAACTGGGAGCAGGGGAAGCGAAGGGAGGAACTGCCCTCCCCGGGCGCCCCTTTAAAGGCCCGAAAGGGCAACCGTCCGCGGTGCCACGCGGCATCCATTGAGGCGCCCCCCACCCCAACCGCCGCCCCAGATCCCGTGGGCAGACGCGGGGTGCGCAGAAGATCTCGGAGAAAGAACCGAAGAGCCAGGCAGCAGTTTCCTGAGGCGACGTGCGATGGGACATGTCGCTTCCCGCCGCAGAGAAATGATGACGCGTGCGCACGTGGCCGGTGTCAGCATTGACATCACGAATAGCACAACCCCCAGGCGTAGCCGGCCAGAAATTCAAAACAAAGAGGGAGCGCGTGCTCATTTCCCCTAAGGGAGAAATCTACACGCGCTCGGGGGCTAGTGTCGGGGGATGACCTCTGGATACCCCAACCAGACAAGAAATACGGCAGTCGGATCTCGTTCGGCTGGCCAAGCGCAGCCGGACAAGGCAAGCCAAGCCGGCTACCATGAGGTAGCCGGAGCGGCGAGAAGCAGCCGGCTACAATGGCGTAGCCGGAACCAATCAAGAGGACAGGGCGACGTGTGGGACAGTGCGCGGTACGCCATGTATGACGACAAGACTGGCAACTACTCGGCCATACCGAAGACTTTATGGGGACGACGCGGGAACAGTGGCCCAATGCTGACGACAGGGTCGCGCGGCATTCAATGTGCCCACAACAGCCATACCGTTCGTACTCTTATGGGACATGGTTGTACCAGATACTGTAGATGACCAGCCGGCTAGGGCCCACCTGTGGGGCCCGCCAGCCGGACTGGCCAGTGAGACCCTTGCCTCTCTGCGTATATAAGGAAAGGCAAGGCCTCAGTATAAAGGGTTGGCCAGTATGCATTTAAGACAAGTAGCAAGAGAATACAGCTCGAGGAGCACTTGTAGCCCGTATATCGCTCATAGTCAGATCGGCAGGAGTAGGAGTTTTACCTCACCACGAGGGCTCCGAACCTGGGTACTTCTTGCATCCAGCCACGCTCGCTTGTATCCAATCCAGCCGGTGGACGCCCTCGATAGTTTCCCTGCTAGTCCCCACACCTCTATCTAACCTTCTTAGGTACTGCCGTTCCCAACACAACGACATGGCCATTTGTTGTGTGGTGCTTGGATATGGTTGGACCATTTAGGCCAGCCCAAGGAAATATGACTCATATCCTAGTCATGGTGGATAAGTTCACAAAATGGATCGAGGTAAAGCCAATCAGAAAATGTGATGGAGCTACTGTCTTATCATTCCTCAAGGACATCATCTTGAGATATGGGTACCCACATAGTATAATAACAGATAATGATAGAAATTTTGCTGAAGGAGCATTTGCTCGGTTCTGCCAAGATAAAAGAATAAGGTCAGATGTTGCATCGGTGGCACACCCCGAATCAAACGGGCAAATGGAGAGATCCAACGGACTAGTATTGTCTAGGATAAACCCCTGGCTCTTTGAGCCACTGCAAAGATTAGCGGGGTGTTGGATTGATGAACTCCCAGCAGTACTATGGAGCCTAAGAACAACCCCAAATCGATCAACTCGCTACATGCCATTCTTTCTACTATATGGGGCAGAAGCTGTATTACTAGCCGACATAGAGCATGACTTGCCTAGGGTCACCCAATACATAGAAGCCGAAGTGCAAGAAGCCTGGCAAAATGATTTTGATCTGCTAGAAGAGGTAAGAGAGTTGGCACTGTCCAGATCCGCCATATATCACCAGAATCTGCGACGCTATCATAGCCAGAAAGTGAGCCCCCGAATTTTCTGGGAAGGACATTTGTTTTCTTCACCTAGTGCAACGCACGACCGGCATGCATAAGCTCTCACCTCCATGGGAAGGACCATTCATCATGAGGAAAGCATTGCACAATGATGCATACTATCTAATAGATGCTCAACCACAGGAGAAGAACAAGGCGAACAGGTCGGGAGAAGAATCAAAAAGACCATGGAATGTAGCACTACTTCGTCCATTTTAAACTTAGCTAAAGTGTATGTATCTCGAACTCTCATATGTCGGCATGTATGTCGACAATGAGCTTATCAACGAAATCTCGGCACCTCGAGTAGAAACTCGAGGACTACCTTAGTAGTAATTGTCTTTTCCTGTATTTACATTTTATATGTCGGTTGGCTTAAATTTCTTACCCCTTAGCCGAGTTAGTAATGTGTCAGCACCAAAAGCTAACTCTTCGACTTGCTACTATCCAAAAAGATTGACTTCATGGCAAGCAAGAGAACTAGTAGCTCGGAAATGCTAAGCACTTGAAAAACGACTAAGGAAGGGAATGTAATCGAGCCGACATTTGTTTTCTGGACTAACCCCTGTATTTACTTTCTTTATTTTTATGCCGAATTATTTTGAGCTAATCTTCTCAATTTCAAGAGTATTGTTAATTTAATTTATTAACCTTGGACTCGTAAGTCGAACGCCAAATAATGGTAGACACGAGTTGAGTCATCAGATTGAGAGAACAAGAAAATGGAACTCGGGGACTTCTCCCAAACAGATTCGACATAAAAAGCATAATTGTAGCAAAATGACTCATTGTTTAATACATCCGCGCCTGGCATACCGGGGATTTAACAAAGTTTGAAGTTTTTTCGCTCAAGGAGCGGCGGTAGCCGGATCATCCATAGCAGGAGGTGGAATAGCAGCTTCAGCATCATGAACCTCATCTTCCCCTTCCTCGTTCGGGTTTGTCTCAGGATCCTCGGCATCATCTGGATCTTCCTGGTCTTCATCCGCATCTTCCTCAACATACCCATCATCCACCTCATCGAGGAAACTCGGCCCATTAGTCCAAGCATGTATATTGCCATATTGGATCAGCTTATAGGCTTGGGCCTGGCGTTGCTTGATGTGGGCCAGGTCGGTGATCCACCTGGAGCCGGTGCGCATGTTCTGGAGTGTGTTCAGATTGAGTTCGTCGTACCATGATAGCTTGAAGGCCAAAGTTATGTCGGCATCGACTCGCGCCGTGGACTCCCTCCACATATTGAAAGTTGTCTCGCTATCCATCAATTTCTTGGCCAACTGGGAGGGACCCTTGGGTGCAGTTTCATTCGGCCAAAGGACATGGAAAACCCGGATGGCCGTATCGAGAAGATCAACCCCGAATGACTTCATCACTTTAACCCGGGCCCAGAGACTGACCAATGAGTCATCCATGTCAAACACCATAGTGGAATTAGCGGGAACACCTTTTTTGGATTGAGATTTCTAAATAGTAGGGGTAGCGTGAGCCTCAGATTAAGGGAAGTTGCCTGAAAAGCAAGTAAGAGGAACAAGTTAGTGCAAGAAACAGAGGACATAACGGGAACGTCAGCAAATAATAAAGAATCTGGGAAAACTCACGAGTGATGACACTATTGATTCGGGTGACCTCCATCAACCAAGCAACATCCTTTTTCCAGAAATTCTCTAGCTCAAGATTCACTGAGTCAATTTTGACCTCAGTCTCTTTGATTAGATACTGCTCCTTCTCGAGCTGGGTCTTGAGCCGGTCCTTCTCTTTGGCAAAAGTCTGTTCGACCTTGTCAAGTTCAACTTTTTGGAGGTTCTTCAATTTATCAATCTCGACATGGAGCCGTGAGATTTCTTCGTCCTTCTCCTTCAGCTTGGCTTGATGTGGGCCTGCTTGTTCGAGAAAGTGAAGCGCCAATTCAGGCATGGAAATACAATCCTGAAGAGACACTGAAAGATTTTGACCCGGCAGAACCGAGGCATAATTACCCGCCGAGCCAGAAAGGAGAAATTCAAAGGATAAAGAGCAAAAGGAAAAATACCTTTCAACTTGGCCACCTGCTTCTTCAACTCCTCATTTTGGGCCTCCATATTGGCCGAAAAAATCCAAGTCACAAGTTAACTCAGCAAGTCAAGAATAAACAGAACCAAACTGAAGGCAATAAAGCAAAGGTTTACCTTTTCTTCTTCAACTCTGGAAGCAATGCCTTATGCTTAAAAGAAAGATCTTTGTGTACGTCGAGCAACCTCTAGAACTCAGTAGTATGCCAGTTGGTAGTGATCTGAAAAGAGCAACTGTTAATTAATAAGTGATAAAGATATTCAAAGTTACTCAAGATCCGAGTCAAGTACTTAATCTAGCCCTAGGTGGCTGGATATTCAAAGTTACTCAAGATCCGAGTCAAGTGGAACTTATCCTAGCTCTAGGTGGGTGGATATTCAAAGTTTCTCAAGATCCGAGTCAAGTGGAACTTAACCCAGATCTAGGTGGCTGGATATTCAAAGTTACTCAAGATCCGAGTCAAGTGGAACTTAACCCAGCTCTAGGTGGCAAGATATTCAAAGTTACTCAAGATCTGAGCCAAGTGGAACTTAACCTGGCGTGGCTGGATATCAAATTTCTACTCAAGATTTGAACCGAGTAAAACTCGATTCGAATCTAGGTGGCTAGCTAATAGAACTTTTGGTCTAGCTTTTATAACTAAGTTAACATACTTCGGAATTGAAAAGAATATAAAGACAAATTGTGCAAGTTCAGTGCTAAGAGCATCCGGCCAAGTAATGTCTTACTCCCCTAGAGGCTCGGGGACTAGAGGATACGTGCACAAGTACTTACGCAAATCTAAAAAAGATGGGCGCAAGGGGAAAGTGAACCAGAACTTCCCCCGCTCCCCTATTTAACCATGCCCAAGTGGTAGTAGTGGGATCAGCAACTATTGTGAGCTGCATGTTGTGGGCGTGTATGCGATCAATGAACTAGTGTCTTGATGTGGAAACGGAAACGACAGATCGTGGCTGGGGCAGTTAACGAGGAGTCCAACATTGAAGGGACGTGCGGTAGTAATAACTAGCACAATGTGATAGTAACTGACATCATGGCCCTTAAAATAAGGCAAAGACAATGATTACCCTCCATGTAGGATACAATGAGGAGTACGCGAGAAGATAGGCATCTAACACATACATCTCGGATGCAACACTATGACTCGGCCAATGCGAAATAACTCGGAAAGAGCTAAAGAAAGTCAAAACCAAGTCACCTTGAGGAGTTGCCGAGTTAAAATCAGAATAGGCTGACATATAATTATGTCGATGAGATGGACGGTGATCCGAATAAAGTTGAACCTGATGTGGCCTTACCAACTAGGGCTGGTTAGACCGCACCAGCTTAGGGGACTAATGTTGGGGGATGATGAAGGAAATATGCCCTGAGAGGCAATAATAAAGTTGTTATTATGTATTCCTTGTATATGATAGATGTTTATTTTGCATGCTATAATTGTATTGATAGGAAACATCAATACATGTGTGTTCAATAAACAAAAAGGGTTCCTAGTTATGCCTCTCTTATAGACTAGCTCGTTGATTAACAAGATGATCAAAGTTTCCTGATCATGGACATTGGATGTTGTTAATAACGAGGTCACAGCATTTGTGAAATGATGTGATGAGCATTCATCCGAAGTATAGCATTACGATCAAAGTCATTATGTTTATATTGCTATAACATCATACGAAGTAATCTTAGTCCTTAGACCATGAGATCATGTTAATTGCTAACATCGGAAGAGTATCTTGATAACATCAAACGTCACACCGTAACAGGGTGACTATAAAGGTGGGTTCAGTGCTACAAAGGTGTTATGTTGAGGCTCATGGATCAAGAGTGGAATTTATCAATCCCGATGACGGATAGATATACTCTGGGCCCTCTCAATGATATCACATTAAGATAGCTTGCAAGCAAGTGATGTGATCACTAGAATGTTATATCACGGGAACGAGAAAAGAGTGCATGTCGGTAACGAGATCAAATTAGGTATTTGGATACCGATGATCGAATCTCGGACATGTATTATATCATGAGACAAAGGGATTAAATTACTAGTGTTAAAGGTTCTCACGATCACAGAAGTCATCGTTGAATGTGCAGGAGTCAATATGGATCTCCAGGTCCCGCTTCTGATTATTGATCTGAGATGAGTCTCAATCATGTCTACATCATTCGCAAACCATAGGGTGACACACTTCAGGGGTTGCCGGACACCATTTAGGAGCACATATGTTTCAGACGAAAGAATTGCAAAGCGCAGGAATTGTTTCAATGGAAACCGGAAATTGTTTCGGGTGAAATTGCAGAAGGTGGTTCTGCATGTGATATTGAAATATACCGGGCCACGTAAGCTCTAGTTGTAACCTGGCCACCCCTTTATAAGGTGAGCTAGGGCCTCCAAGGAGAGGGTTGGTCTTTTGGGCTAAGGGAAGAACCCTAGAGAGGGTAGAGAGTAGGAGCACTTCATCTCCTTCCTCTCTACGATACGGCTCAAGGAGCATCTGTATTAGCCCATTGATCAGAATATAAGATATACAAGCAGTTTATCTTGTGCTGGGTTGTTCTATCTTTCATGTGTAGATTCACTACACTATCCCTCCCCGGATACCATTAGTGCACATTGGCCCCATCTTTAGCCTACCCATGGCATTTGTCGTGACACCACCATGACAGTTAGTCCCGAACTAACTTCTGAAGTTCAGCCTACCCAAGGTCAAACAGACTTTTGCCAAATTGAACCAAGGATGGATTTCTACGATTGAAGATGGCCTAGATGTTGCCGCTGATCTTCGGAAGTTAGCGGCTGAAAATCGTGTTCCTAATTTGGCTGGTGCAGATGTCAATGAGATCAATAGGACGGTCTTGGAATAGGTGAAAGCACGAGCATAAATTCTTTGCACATATTTGCAGGCGGACGATTTTCAAAGGATGATGCAAGAGCCTCCATGTGAATGGTTTGTTATTTCAAATAATGAGGATGACTTTCGTTGTTTATCAGCCTAATATTTTCTTTTCTTATGTGCTGGTAGTACTTTATAGTAACTACGTATTTGGCACGCTGTATGAAACTATACTATACCTACTTGCTGTATCTGGACAATGGATATTAGTCTCGTTCTAGCCATTCGGAAAATGGAAAAACAACATTTTACCACGAGAAAGTTGAAATCTTATTTTGCACTTTCGTTTGGATTGGTAGACCCACGTTTTGCAGAAAATTAACACATTACCGGGAAAGGTAGTCAGAGAATGACCATGTCGTTGGGCCCATAATCATGAATAAATACGTACCACTACTTGTTTGGTCCCAAGTCAAACTTTGAGATTGTAGTAGAATAACAAAAAATCAACTGAGTGGCAAAACACATGCCGAAATCACCGCTTTCACCAAGCACTCAATAATTTTAACTTTGTGCCAAAACACCCGCCGAAAGGCTCCCGCGTCCAATATTCAAGCGGTACGAAATTTGCATCTCGCCCTTCGATCAAGAAAGAAAGGGCCAAAGGCCAATCCTCAAAAGGGTTTGCCTTGTAAATTCCCAGACACGACACAATTCAAAGTTTCAAACATACTAGTACCACCGGCTCCCTTCGGGTCAAATCCCACATGATCTCCTCACACGACCATGGGCGTGCCCATTCCGTCCCATCTCCCTTCACAGCCTCTCCACCGGCAGGCCACCATAGCAACAAAGACGTTTCACCAGCTCCCTTGTCTAGCAAGCCGGAGTTTCTTCCCCGAAGCTGGCTCGCACCAGATCAGCTCCTCCGTA
Source organism: Avena insularis (assembly GCA_023614405.1). Taxonomy (NCBI): domain Eukaryota; kingdom Viridiplantae; phylum Streptophyta; class Magnoliopsida; order Poales; family Poaceae; genus Avena; species Avena insularis. The sequence continues at coordinate 118,070,819 of CM042696.1, forward strand.
CCTGAGGTCCACGATGCAGGAGCCAGCTCAGCAATTCCATCACCGGCGACACCGTTGCAGCTTCGTTGGATCCACTTTCCTGACTCCATGACACTAGATCTTATTCCTCGACCTTGGCCATGACGCCAAAGAGATGGGAAGCCAAACCCGCTTAGCCACGAACAACAAGAAGGTAGCTCGCCATAAGTCCGGAAAAGGCATGACCACGGGAAGGAAATTGGGTAAGCATGCCCACAAAGGTTGCCCTACACTTCGTATGCTCTTTACGCATTTGATGTCAGAAAGTAGTTCATCGCTTAGTTGCACTGCCTTCTCACACTGATTTTTTTCTCTTTTTACTCCGTCATTTCTTTTAGACCATCATATATTCGTATGCATGTCATTGTTCCTTAGAGCTTTCAACTTCTTGCTACTACTATACTAATTTTATCTTCTACACACACTTCGCGCTTAAATGTCATAAGAATATTTTTTTCTCATGCATGAAAATGCTTTGCGGCCGACTGCTAACAAAGAACAACAGATTAGGGAAGACAAATTATGGAAGAATTCCAAATATGCAAGGTTGCTCGGTGTGTAGACAGTTAGATCTTTCATAGCTACCACCAGCAATCAAGAAGAACATATTTTTCGTGCAGAATTTGCTCCTCGTGATGAACAAAATTCCGAGGGATACCTGACTCAGGAAGATAGACCAGTGGAGGACCCCCTCCCTTGTCCGCCTTCTTGTTTACCTCCCAAGGTGCTTGCTTTGTCTTGTCATCGAGATATTTGTTGCATCTTCCATATTTTGTACCTCAACACCACCAATTGTTGTGCAATTCCATCTTCTTAGTTCATGCATCATATATGTCCATCATGTCTTGCCTTACTATTCTTTTGTTCTATCTGTGAAAAATTATACATAGGTATTTGATAGATTAATGCATCGTTTATGTGTGTCAGGAATCAGCAGGTTCACTCAAGATCCTTTTGGGTACCAGCAGGGATAATAACTATGTTTGACAAGTGTCTGATTCAGCATTGGCCTCTATTGATGAACCATACATTGAGGGAGACCTGACTTTGGAAGATGGACCGGTCGAGGACCTCCCCATAGTCTGCCCGCTTATCCACCCCCAAGGTGCTTGCTCTGTCTTTTCATTGAGATATCTATTGCATCTTCCATGTTTGGTATCTCAATCCCACCAAATATTTTGCAATGCCCTCTGCCTAGTTCATGCATCATATATGTTCAACATGTTTTTCGTTACTATTCTTTTCTTCCATCCATGTCTCATTATATATAGAAACTATAATAGATTGAAGTGTTGTTTATGTGTGTCAGGAATTAGCTGGTTCACGTAAGACATGTTCAGTTAGCAAATCTAAAGCATTGACAAGCGGTCCTCCTAATGCTACCGGTGGAACACAAACACATCCCAGAAAAAGCAAAAACCGAAAGGCGGGAAACTCACATAGAGAGCGTAAAAATCATCGTGTTGGCGGAACACCATAGGTTCCAATAGTAGTAGACGCAGCAAATACCTTCCCACATATTTCACAATCACCAGTTGCCAATCCAGATATGGCAGCCAAACCAATTTTGACCTCTACTGGCCTAACACTGCTAGCACAAAACCAACAAGCTACCGATGATCACCGACCTAGTGATCTGCCTGGCGCCAAACAAGGTATGTGTTTCGAGGCTTATTGTTGCATGCTCTCTTATATATACCGTGAAATCTTGATGTGAGGTTGAATTGGCAGCTACACGGCGATTTAAAAAAAGAGGGCCAATGGTCGGAAAAAATCTTGAAGCTAAATTTTCCGGAACGCAATCTAGATATTTCATCAATTCTATTGTGGCTAGCAAGCGAAGGCCAGAACATCCAGAAGAATCTACTTTTCTAGCATCGTAAATAGGTGTTTTTGTCAGGAATGATACTCCCATCTTCCTATTTTTCAAGCACCACCAAAAGACCCCTGAACATTACATTTCATTACTCTAGAAGTTACATGTGTAAGTCATGTTGCTCTGTCCCATGCCTTCAAGCTTGCTGTTGGTTCTATTCTAAGTCACATAACACATCAACTGTCCCCATTTTTGCCGACAGACAAAATTCAACTTCGATCAGGATAATGAGGATGTAGAGTATGTTCTCAAGGACATGTTCTCCTATTCTTTGCCCTTTCAGTGCCATAGGCTAAAGAAGGAATACTTTGATGATAAGGCAAGTAAGGATATTCAAAGAATGACTCCTTATGAACATACTATGACTGACCAACAGTGGATAGATCTTCTCGATCACTGGTTTGATCCAAAGATTACAGTATGGTCTGTGAAGACTGAGACCAGATCACATTCGAAAATCCTATTTGTGCATCAGTATCACTAGTCTCCTTTTGCAGAAGAACACTGAAAAAACAAGAGTAACCATGCCGCACAATGTTTAACAAACCGAACTAGATCTCATTCAATGGTTGGGCACCTGAGCGCAAAAGTAAGGATTATTAGTATTTACTCATATAGAGACTTTGTGCTTCTTATATTTTGATCATGCGTTATGCCCATGTTGCAGAAAGATGCGATAAGTCTGCAAGAAAAATTCGAGGCATGCCAAACGAGCAAAAAAAGAAGGGCCCAATCCCTCCGCTAAGAGTGTTATTGCAAGTCTTTTGTTCGATTGATATTTAGTGATTTAAATGTATAGTTAGATGTGCAACACTGCCTGAACTGCTGCCCAATTTTATTTTCATTTAAGTAGATGATTTCCAACTTGTGTGCATTTCAATTTTCAACTATACAAAGAGTTGTCTTGTGATACCATGCACCTGGTGATGAAGAAATAGACAGATGACATATTGTCATAGTCGTGTTATTGCATGTTAGTGATAAAATTATTATCGGTATGATAAGATAGCTATGCTTTTACTATAGTGTATATGATGCGTAATCAGCCATGCCAACTTATAAGATTTATTCATAGTCAGGTTAAATGTGTTGTCTACATGTTTCTCTACTGTAGCTTCTCATCTCTCACGCATGTCTACCAATTTATAACCTTATAGATTAAATTGAATAAGGAGATGGAAAAACCTGGGAAAGTTGGTCTAGACCAAACCCAAGAAGAATGTCTAGAAACATTTAACATGGTACTAAAAGGCGAAAATCATCACAAAAGCATGTTCCTGCGTAATGATGGGTTATCATAGTCGCAGTCCAAGTCGGTGTATTTGTCTTATCAGGAAGAAATCATAGCACTACGGGATGGATAGGAAGAGCAAAGACGAATAATCGATGGGATGAGACAGAAAGCATTAGTAGGTGATGTGGAGTTGAAGATCTTACAAGATTAGTAGAAATCTCGAGAGCCTGTAGATGAGGAGGCTATCCTAAATTAAAAATGAACCCTGATATTGACAGGTGAGTACCGTGCTCCTATGAAATGGTTCTTGAGACTAAGCCCGGGTTGTGTTTGTGGCCTTATATACAAAAACAGAGTGAGTATTTGTTTTGCACCATGCTTTTATCTATTTACGCTGCGCTCCATGCACAAAAATCATGTGGCTGGACCTCACTCTCTCGGCCTTTGATTCATGAATAGAGGTAGAATGACCTAACCATTTTTTAAATATTTTGGACAACCGCCAAATTCAAAATCTCAGTCGAGCGGCAAAACCTACTGCCTACCCTGTTTGAATCAAAGATATATGTATCCAATTTTATTTGTGATTATGGTCATTATTTTGATGATCAGTTGATGTGACTCTCAGCCTTCAATTCAAACAGAAGGAGTGTCGTTTTTCTATTATTCCTTCGATGCTATCCAAATTCAAAATCTCAGTCTGCACAATTATTATGGTCATGGATGATCAGTTGATCTAACTCTCGGCCATGAATTCCTGACCAGGTAGCGGTATAGTCTACCACCTTTATTTACTACTAGTAGATGGACGCTAGCCAAATTCAAAATCTCAACCGAGCGGCAAAATCATCCACCGACCTTAAAGAATTTCCCTCCACACCGTTTCAAAAACTTTGAGGCAAAATATCCCACCGAGAGTACCATTTTTCAATTCGTAGATAGATGGATGCTCGCCAAATTCAAAATCTCAATCGAGCGGCAAAATCACACAGCAAGTTTGAAGCATTTCCTGCCCCAGCGTTTCAAAAACTTTCAGTCAAAATCTCACACCGGGGAGTACCATTTTTATATTATTAGATAGAAGGACGACAAATAAATTCAAAATCTCAATCGAGCGGCAAAATCATCCACTGAGTTTGAAGCATTTCCCGCCCCACCATTTCAAAAACTTTGAGTCAAAATCTCACACCGGGGAGTACCATTTTTCTATTAGTAGATAGATAGACGCTAGCCAAATTCAAAATCTCAATCGAGTGGCAAAATCAACCACCGAGTTTGAAGCATTTCCCACACCATAGTTTCAAAAACTTTGAGTCAAAATCTCACACCGGGGAGTACCATTTTTCTATTAGTAGATAGATGGATTATAGCCAAATTCAAAATATGAATCGAGCAGCAAAATCACTCACCGAGTTTGAAGCATTTCCCACCCCACTGTTTCAAAAACTTTGAGCCAAAATCTCCAAATGGTGAGTACCATTTTTCTATTAGTAGATAGATGTACGCTAGCCAAATTCAAAATCTCGATCGAGTAGCATAATCACACACTGACCTTGAAGCTTTTCGTGCCCCTACTTTTCAATTTTTTTACTTTGAAGTTCCCATTCTACCCATTGTTCAGACGGTAAATGGGCATGCCAAAGTCGGCAGCTCGAGGGTACGATCATAATTATTTTAATGTTCATCTCTATAATCCTAATTCGCACAGTATTTCATGCTTGCCCTTCCAAAAATCCCAAGCTCCTCTCTCACGCTCTCACCTCCACGACAACCGAGTGCACCGGCCGGCGGCCAGAGCCGCTTGAACCGTTTACCAACGCCCAGTGCACCGGATCTAGTTCATCAGTTCTCTCTACCACTGCATCCGGAGCCGCGGTGACGTTCACCATGTCGATGGCGTCATCGACCTCCCAAGCTCTGCTTCCTGCTGCCGACAGCTAGCCAACCGTACCATAGCCACTTCACTGGTGTCCATTAGCGAGATCTAGTTCAACGATTTCCATGTCCATCACTCTAGACTAGCAGCACGGGTGATGCACTCGTCCACCATGCTGAAGCTAGCATCGAACGCCCCATATCTGCTTCCCTAAAAGCAACAGCAGCACCCTCGGGCCTCGGTGTCCTCAACGTCACCGATACGGATACAGATGATGCTTAGACGCCCCTCCGACCATGGTAACCAAATTTCCAACCCATTTTTTAAGTAGCATAGAAGGTTCAAGCTTGTCACAGTGAACTGCATTTTTGTAATCGTTCAACATACCAAGTCACTGCACACGCTTGTTCTTTGTGCTGCATACAAGGTCACTAGGAATGTTGGTTTGCATCACCTGTTGTACAAATTTTGATGTCATGCACATGTTTTTGGCTACTCTGTACAACAGTAAGTGCCTACTATTGTGGGTTTCTTGCAAAATCTAAGTCACTGGAAAATATTAGTTTGCATTACCTGCTCCACAATTGTCGACTTCTAGTATCAAGTTTGTCCTCAACTAAGTTCCTACTATTGTTTCCTCCCTGGCATCCATCCGCTATCATGTAGTACCCGTTTAAATTCTTTCTAATAATTCCATTATAACTTTGTTGTTCCCATCTAGTTCTTCAAAATCTGCAACACTAAATATTTTCTCTTCTTTTGCATAGAGCTCAAACATGGAACACTGAACATGTTGTTTGCAAAGATTGTTCTACAGGTTCACAAGCGATGCCTTTGTATTTTGCATCTGGTTTTGTTTCGTCCTAAGAAACTACATAACTATCCTCTAATGTTTTGTTCATGGGTGGTTTGCATTCCCTGCTCTACAAGTTCAGGGTATGATGCCATTATATTTTCTATCTGGCAATTGCTTTCATATTTGCTGAAATGACCTGGCTATTTCATATTTTCTAAAATTCTAAGCCACACACACACACATTGTTTGGTTGCTCTTTTCACGGAATGTACACTTGTTTAACGCGTGCTTGCTTGTCCTGTTTTGTTTAATTAAACAATGGGCTTATAGTAAACTCTAGTTCAAGTGGGTAGTTTGTTTTCCTTGTTTGCTTTAGAATACTTTGATAATGATGATGGTTGTTTGTTTGTTTTCCTTGTTTGCTATATTAAATTATTATTACTTAGTTTCAGACTGCAATTGTTACTATCGCTACCGAAGAGGGGGCTACAAGATCATGTCTCAACATGGTTTTCCAATATAGCTGTCACACTCAAAGGGAGATGTTGTTGATAGATTGAGAAAGAAAAACTAGGTACTTTTCTTCCCGTGGGCTCAATCTCGATTGGTAACTGAAATACTGAGTTTTCTTACCCTTCAGTTTGTTGATGATATGTAATAATTTTAAGAAGTTTGCAACTGATGTAATATCTAGGTAAATCGCATAGGTCATGTAGGAATTTAGTTGACGATGTCCCCACCTAGCGGTAGGCGGCATAACTGGGATGATTGTTCCTTGATATTGGAACGTAATATACTGGACCAACAATGAACACTAAATGATGCTCCCTGACGGTCCATATGCACCTTTTTTTATCGTGGCAATTGGCGTGGGCCTCGGAAAAGCCGAAACAATAAAATTCCCTCACTATAATGGGCATCACGTGCATATTTAAATCATCATGCTCACATACATATCTTGTGGTTTGGGGGTATTTTCGATTCATCTAATAATCAAATATGGAGATTAAATGCGGGATATTTATGTCTTATTCTAGACTCCATTTAAATTGTGTAGTTCACCGATGCCATGTTTGGCCTTCTTAATCCAACATTTAATTGTGGGGTAGTAAAATAACTTGAAAAATGATATTAATCGCTGGGATTCCGATTCCGCTTATATTGCTAAGATAGACCACATATTGCCATGCCATGCATCATATCATAAACATGTCGGATCTTCCACCATAGTATTAAATATTGCATCGGGTGTTCTTTCTAGTGTTTGCTTCCTCACCGGATAGCACGCGACAAGCCTTCGGTCATCGACTTTGTTCCCTCGGGCGAGCATTCTCCCCTTCTACCTATTTTGTATTTATAGTTTTTAATTCCTTCCTTTCATCTATTGCTATCCTTTATTATCGATGCTTTAGTACCATTCCATTATTTACCTGCTCCACTATACTGCCTTGGTTATCCTATTGCCTAGTTTGGTTAGCTAGCTTTGCCCTTGCGAGTCATAGGCATGCTTGTATCACTCTTATACATGAGAAACATGATACTTGGATATTGTTGGAGATAAGATAATTAATCTGATATTGGTTATGGCTTCACCTAATGATAAGGCCCCGGTAGGGACCACCTTTGGGAACTGCTTGAGCCGACCTAGGACCCATTCATTCTACAATACCAGTTCTGAGTTGATCGCACTAACCAAACACGAGAGCCTCTAGGATCCCCCCTCAACTACCGGCCCTATTCGTTTATCCAGAGGGTCACAAGTTGGTTTTCCTTTTAGTGCATATGCATAATATATCCTCGGACATGGTGACTAAATATGTCTTCAGACATGGTGATGATATGATATTTTGGTGGACAACAGCTGCATTGCATACATAAACGCGGTTCGGCCGAGAGGTCATCTTCCATAGTGGAGCTCCGATCCTTCTCGCCCGTGGTCGCAAATGTTGTACCTCCCTTGAGAATTGTCGTTCCTCCTGGTTGGGTTAATACAGTAGGTGATACCTCTGGATACACGTGTGGTTATGGGACAGTTCTTGTTGTGATATTCGTATGGCACGCGTAATATGTTGCATGAAGGGTTGAGCATGTGTTTGGGTACAGTAGTGCACCCCTACAGGGTAAATAGTTTCGAGAAGTCGTGTGTCCATCGTTATGGACGCCTCAGGAGTACAGTGTCATGATCATAGACAATGCCACTAATGTTTTGGCTCTAATAATATGATTAGTAATTAGCCTTATCAACTAAACAACTGCTTAACTAAAATTGTCACTCTGTGTGTTCCGCAAGAGGACTTCCTCGACTTGTCTTCAAGAGGGAAATCTTCAGATGGGTTATGTATGGTGTTATATTATAGTTACCATATAGTGTTCTCTTATCTCACCGTAATAGCCCAAATTGTAGCGTGTCTCTATAAGTTAAAGAGTGCAAACTCTGTTGCCGTTGAACCCACCATACCCATGTAGGCTAGAGCCGCTGAATACTAAGACTCGCCGTGTACTAGCCTCAGTACTGACCAATCTCTTTCTATTTTCTTTCGCCCTTTGCTAGCACCCCTTTAGCTTTGACAGGTATATGGTCGACGACATTAGAATGTTACCCTTCTGGCTTGGCCTGGGTAGGGTTATCGACATCGCTTGGTTATTCTTCAGGACTCTTAGTCCCATTTGGTTCTTGTCTGTACTAGGATACTATTTTGATTTCTTCTTGAATTGTATCTTTGAATTGTATCATTTGTATTCTTGACTCATCGAGTTGTTGTTGTATATATGAGTTTCTTGTGGGTTCTGTTGTAAACTACTGTGATGTAACTACTTGTAATTAAATCCACCCACACAAAAGTGTCTGGTGGGCGTCTTTGAATCGTTTCTATGCGGATTTTGGCAGAAATGCTAAGATCTGCATAGACCCTATTCGGGGTGTTACACCTTTTTTTATTGTGGAAAAGGGCGTGGGCCTCAGAAACACCGAAATAGTAAAATCCCGTAACTGCAATGGGCATCATGTGCAAAAGGCCGAAAGAGAAACCATGAACGGGCTCAATGAATAGTAAATGGCCAGAATCGTAGCAGGCCACAAAGCAGCAAAAGGCCTGACATCCTTATGGGCCTGAATAGTGAAAGGCTTGAACAATAAAAGGCCCAAACAGTAATGGGCCTCACTTGAAACAATATAGAACAGTAAAATGCCCAGAACCATATAGCAGGCCATAATGTGGTAAAAATCCTACATCCTTACGGGCCCGAACAATGGAAGGATCGAATAATAACACGCCTGAACTGAAAAATTCCATAATAGTAGCATGCCAGAACAGTAGCGAACATTCTCACATATGGGACACTAGTGGGCGGCCCGCGGTTGGCAGGCTCGAACTGTAAAAGGCCAAAATAGTAACAGACCTTCTCGTGAATGGGCCAATGGCGGGCGGCCGACCGCGGGCTTTATGAATAGTGTTAGGCCTAAAGCAGGGTTTAATAGTGCTGGAACGACATGGCGTAGGCCTCAAATAGGCCACACAGTGGTGGACCAAGTTGGGCATTACGCAGGCCAAAATAGTAATGGACCAGAAAGTTAATAGGCCGCAGTTGGGATGCAAAGTGATGGGACCCATCAATCAGCACGGGCCACAGAGTAGGCCCTAACAGTAACGGGCTTATTTTTATTGGATTTGTCTGATGGGTCAGCCCAGTTAATGGTTAGTAGGTCTTGGCTAGGCCTTGGCTTCCACCATAGTTTTGTGACCGTTAATGGTGGTAACAGGCTCGCTAAATCGATCTACCGCGACATGGTTTTATGTGGTTGAAGGGTGTGGCCTGCGAAGGTCGGAAAAAACCATGGTAGATTCTTTGCTGACCGGGCTTTTACGACGGAGGCGATTCATCGTGGAAGACTTTTCCACCACGAAAAACGAGCCTTCAACCATAAAAACCATCCGTTGTAAAAGCCAAATTTTCTTGTAGTGCTTGCTACTAATGACTAATTATTGCAAAGATGTGCAATCCTTTGTATTTAATTGTGTTGTGCATGAAATCACACTTTAAGGCGAAATCCAGAGCTATTTATGAAGATTATGAGGATGACTACACGTCCAAGCAAGCTTAGGTCAAAACCCAGCCTCTGGAGGGTTTAACGACCGTCGATATGGGCAACGTCTGCCAATACCGTCTGCTCGTACCATGTGGCAGCGATTCCATCAAGTCAAACCCTACTACTTTGGTGAAGGCACATATATATTTTTAGGTCCCAGCCGCCGTGCAAGGGCCTGACATTCTTAGATTGCATCAAAGCATCACAAAAGGAGATCTACCACCATAGTTCATCCTCTCCATCCTCCATCCTCTCTATGGCCATAGTCATTATCTTGTACTTGAGATCTTCTTGTGATTCGGTGACCACTGTAATAATATTTGATTTCAATATAGTATTTTGCACAATGTTTTTTATTCTTGATCTTATTGTTATGAGTGAGCGGTCCTCACGGGTTGCGGGTTGGGTGAAACCTCGCAGTGATTATGTGCATCTATTCATGGGAGTAATGTGTATTGTTTGAATAGAGATTTGTATCTTTGTTTGTTTGTGACGAGGGGTGACCTCGGCAATCTCCATGGTGAAGGACTTAGGGTTTCGTGGAAAATAGAACACTGGGGATTTCATCGGATATCAGGAAAACAATGGAGTCAAAGTCGCCTAAATATTTGGGAATCGTACTATTACAAGTTGCCTGGGAGTTTTCGTTACCCTCGCTTGGGATTCTCCCGTCCTATATATTATAGGCCGGGTCTCAAAGCTATATGCGGATAGGTTTTACATACGCATGATTACAATACCAATACATTGTCGGTTAGAGACTCTTTCCTAATACAATCAAAGTCTTTGTTGGTTGCTTCCTTGGGCTATCATCTGAAATCTTCATGGGCCCTAAGACTTTTACCCGGTATAGGATAGAGAATCATAAGCATCCGAGTAATAATACCTATGTTAGTAGCCCCCGAGACTCTACTTGAACCATAGTTTCAGGATGACTCTCAAAGTTTCTTTTTCCTTCTTCTCTTTTATGTTTATTTCTTTATTTATTTTTTATAGGGATTTGGTACAACAAGTCTGATGCTTCCGACGGATCAGGAATCAGTTAATTGCTCCTGGGCAAAAATAAGGTTGTCCTACATCAAATTCAAGTCCCCAGGCCTGAACTCGGAATTTACTAGTGGCGTACTTTAGTTCGGGCCGCTGAGGTCTTATCGAATACTGAATCCCAGTTTCTATTTTATCGGGTACCCAACACGTCCATCGGGATTTTTCATCATATCATCGATATGCATATTTTACTGGCAGAGCGCATTCTTGTGCGATTACCAGGCCACACAGGACGAAGCCTGTGGTCTTACCTTCATGTGTCTGAACACGGCATTCGGATTTTTGTCGCGTTTGAGCATGATCCGAGATTTTTTGGTTTTTTGGCGGTTGGCCTGCTCGGCTGCCAATATTCCTGACTTATCAGATAGTTGTAATGCTTTATACTGGCTCCCGAAGGGAGTAATATTTTTGAGGATACCTTTTTGAGGATACATTGACGTAAAACTCAAAGGTATTTTCAATCATGAATACTTTTGTTTTAGTCATACACAATTGGATTTCTATCGGGTGCGCGCCAGCGCTCCTGATGGGAGTAGCCCCCGAGGCTATGTTCGGATGCCTGTATCTAACATAGGCTCATAGTTGTTGTTAGCTTGATGGGAAACATAGATCTTTGGAACGGATACAAATAATAAAGAGCTTAAGGTACGAAAAACTTATCTCTTTATACATAAGGCGAAAAATCGATGATACATTATTCTTTGGGTGGATGGCACCTAGCCATTGGCCTGGATATTCTAGCTCCAGAAGCCGAACTGCAAATCTTATCGTATTATAAGTAAACTTTTGCATAAAAGCGTCGTAGTTGTGCTACGTTCCATCAATTTGAGTAATTGACTCCTGTCTTCTTGTCTTGTTGTCGATATGCTCCTCCAGGAATAACTTCTGTGACAATGTATGGTCCTTTCCATGGAGATTCTAACTTTCGGTGGCCATCTTGCTTGAGGCGAAGAACTAGGTCCCCTACTGCAAAGGACCTAGGCCGCAATCTTCGGCTATGGTAACTGCGCAAGTTTTGCTGGTACATAGTTGCTCTTTGTAGGGCTTCATCTCGAGCTTCATCAAGTGCATCCACATCATCTACGAGCGCTTCTCTTGATTCCTCTTCATTGTATGCAGCTACTCTTGGAGATTCATGTGACATTTCAACAAGAAGCACGGCTTATGCGCCATGGACCAGAAAGAAAGGTGTCTATTGTGTCGAATTATTTGGGGTTGTACGTAGACTCCATAAGACGGATGGTAATTCCTCAACCCAGGCTCCTTTTGCTCTGTCAAGTGGCGCTAGCAGTCTTTTCTTGAGTCCAGCAGTGACTAGTCCATTGGCTTTTTCTACTTGTCCATTTGTTTGCGGGTGAGCTACTGAGGCGTAGCATACTTTGATACCCATCTCCTAGCAGTACTTCTTGAACTCATTGGAAGTGAAGTTAGTTCCATTGTCTGTAAAGATACTGTTCGGTACGCCGAACCGAAATACTATGGATTTAATAAAATTCACAACCAAAGTTCCGTCTTGGGTGGTAACAGGCATTGCTTCAATCCATTTAGTAAATTTGTTGAATGCTACTAGCAGAAAGACATATCCTCCTGGCGAAGATTTGTGAAGTTTTCCCACCATATCGAGTCCCCATTGAGCGAAGGGCCAGGCCAGAGGTATAGGATTTAACTCAGTGGCGGGTGCTCTAGGCTTTGTTGCGAACCGTTGACATGCTTCACATGTTCTGACGATATCATTTGCATCTTGAATTGCAGTGATGCAGTAAAATCCTGCCCTAAATGCTTTGGCAGAAATTGCTCGGCTACTAGCATGATGACCACAAACTCCTTCATGTATACCTTTGAGTATGATTTTTCCTTCTTCGGGTGTTACGCAGCGCTGCAACACCCCCGAAATACTTCTTTTATACCGCTCCCCTGTGATTATTCTGAAGGCCTTCGATCTTCGGGTGATTCGCCGGGCTTCTATCACATCTTCGGGTAGCTCACCCTTCATCATATATGCTATATACGGCTGCATCCATGTAGGTTCGATTAGCATGACCTCTCCAATTTCCTGTTCTTCCTCTTCAATGTCCTCTTCCATACTCTTGGTCGCTGATGGAGCCCCCGAGTCTTATCGTGGGTTACTCTTTTTTCCTGTTTTGGGTGCTACAACCTCAGACACTCTTTTTTATTTGATCGATCATTCCGTTATTTCTTCCCAATAACTCCGGGTGGCACTTGTAAGTATAAGGACCCGATGTTTGCTAGATTGTTGGCTTCTTCACTGCTTGCTCTCCCTATGTGTGATACTTTGCATCTATCAAACTGAGCTTCCATAACACCATATAGATCGCGGTAGGCAATCATGTTATCGCTGACGGCATCACACTTGTTCATTGCTTGCTATGCCACAAGATTGGAGTCTCCAAAGATTTTGAGGCGAGTTGCACTGCAGCTTTGGCCATTTGCATGCCATGCAACTAGGCCTCGTATTTTGCTTCATTATTGGATGTGTTGGCAAAGCTCATCCAAAGTATATAACGCATTTTATCGCCTTTTGGTGATACTAGTATGACTCCTGCCCCCCGCTCCTTCCGTTCTTTTTGATCCATCGAAGTACATTGTCCAGGCACTAGAAAGGTCAGGTGGACCCGCACATTGCAACTCTGTCCATTCTGTGATAAAATCCAGCAAAACTTGTGACTTGATTGCCTTGCGCTTCTCATATGTGATGTCTCGAGGGGATAATTCGATGCCCCATAGAGAGACACGCTCGGTTGCTTCTGGATTGTTTAGGATGCTTGACAAAGGTGCTTCATTAACCAATCTAATCGGATGTTCTGAAAAATAATGGCGTAGTTTTCGTGCTATCATAAATACCCCATATGCTAGTTTTTGGTAACGTGGGTACCTTTGTTTGGATGGTGATAAGACCTTGCTCTGGAAGTACACTGGCCTCTGTACACCATGGGTTTTCCCTTCTTCGGCTCGCTCCATGACCAAAACCATGTTGACCACCTGATTTGTGGTAGCGATATAAAGCAGTAAAGGCTCTTTCTCTCTTGGTGACACGGCGACTGGAGATGTCGAAGTGTCCTTTAATTTTGAGATCTTCAAAGGCGCGTTGAGCTTCTTCCTTCCATTCGAATTTCTCTGATTTCCTCATGAGGGCATAAAATGGCAATGTTTTTTCTCCTGGTCTTGTTATGAAATGACTGAGTGCCGCTACTCGCCCTGCCAGCTGATGTACGCCATGTAGATTTGTTGGCTTTTTCATTGTTAGGATTGCTTGTATTTTCTTGGGGTTAGCCTCGATTCCTCTTGCTGATACCAAATATCCGAGGAGTTGCCCTGTCGGGACACCAAAGGAACATTTCTCCGGGTTCAGTTTGATGCTAAACTTGTCGAGATTTTTGAATGTTTCTTCGAGGTCCTTGATGAGTACAGATCCTTCTCTTGTTGTAACTATAACGTCATCAATATATACTTGTACGTTTGTTCCTATTTGGCTTCCCAAACACTTCTGCATCATTCGCTGATATGTTGCTTCGGCATTCTTGAGGCCAAAGGGCATCTTTGTGTAGCAGAATACACCATAAGGCATGATAAACGTCGTTTTCTCCTGATCTTGTTCCTTCATCCTAATCTGGTGATATCCTCAGTAAGCATCCAAGAAAGAAAGACGTTCGCATCCCACGGTTGCATCGATTATTTGGTCGATTCGTGACAATGGGAAGTGATCTTTTGGACAATGTTTGTTCAATGCAGTAAAGTCGATGCACATCCGAAGTTCTATAGTATTTTTCTTTGGAACACATACTTGGTTCACGACCCACTCTGCTTTTGTTAGCTCTTTAATAAAATTGGCATCAGTAAGGTGACGGAGCTCCTTTCCAATGGCTTTACGCTTTGGTTCTGTGAAGCAACGAAGCGGTTGCTTTACTAGCTTCGCCTTTGGATCCAAATTTAATGTGTGCTCAACGAGTTCCCTGGGAATTCCCGGCATGTCAGAAGGTAGCCATGCGAAAATCTCCCAGTGCCCATGGAGGAACTCGATGAGCGCACTTTCCTATGTGGGACCAAGATTGGAAGCCACAAATGTTGTTTTTGTCGGGTCAACAGGGTGGATCTGTACTTCTTTTGTGTCCTTTGCAGTGTCAAAAGCCTGATCGGGATTGACACACGCTAGTTCCAGTGGTTTTGCAATTGCCGAAGTTTTGAGTTGTTTGAACTCCATTGCCATCCCAAAAGATTCAGAAATTTTATTGAACTCCCGATCACAATTGTCGGCACGTGTGAAGCTTCCTTTTACCGTGATGATTCCTCTTGGTGCTGGCATTTTCATGACTAGGTACACATAATGCGGACCTGCCATGAATCATGCGAAGGTTGGTCGTCCCAGGATCGCATGATATTGTGATGGCCAGTCCATGACTTCAAATTTGAGTTTTTCCTGCCTAAAATTCACTTTGGAACCAAAAATAATGTCAAGAAAAACTTTCCCCAAAGAAATTTCGGCTTTACCTAGTACTATTCCCTTTAAAGATGCTTCGGTTGGCGTGAGATTATCCAGGGGATAGCCCATTGTTCTTAGCGTTTTTGCGTAGATCAAATTTATGCTGCTTCCTATGTCTATGAAGATTTTGCTCATGTCGAAACCGCCAATTTGTGCTTCAACTATCAATGCTAAGTGGCGCAGTCATGGGACCCAAAGCGGGTGATCGACTCTGCTGAATGTGATTTCTTGCTCGGACCAGTGGAGATATTCGAGTGTGGTTGATGTTGCTATTTCCTCCATATTGATTTGTCTTGTGATGAGCTTCTGGGTTCTGTTGGATGGACGTCCCTTCTGAATCATTGACATTGCCCCCTTTGACCTAGGGTATTCACCGTTTTGATCAATTGTGTTTGGTGGTAGTACTGCTGGTGACGGTGGTGGTGGTGCGTCGATGGCTAACATGCCAGGCGTGGATGCGTATCCTCGGTTTGCCGCTTCGGTTGCTTTTGCATTACATAACTCCTGCATCTTTATGAATGTTCGACAGACTTTCATGAGATGGTTAGATTGTCACCTTCCAGCCGAGTTGACGTAAAAGTGCATATTGTAGGGTCCTTCCAGCATTTGCATTGCGGACATGGGTGGATCCCGAGCTCTTGGCTGGTATCGCTGGGTTGAATGGCTTCCTCCGATGTCATCCCTGCTTTGGTGGTACTCGTCGTTGTAGTCGTTGCTTCTATTGTTACCTTCACATGAAAAATTGGCTGCAATGTAACTTGGTCCCGTGTTTCCATCGTTGTTCCTTCTTCTCCTATCTTGTCGCGTTTATCCATGTCTTTTTCGGGTGATCGTGTACGCTTATTATGTAGCGTGTCCTCTCCATCAGCCCAATGATTTGCTAATTCCATTAGCTATGAGATTGTTTTGGGTTTAACCCGTCCCAGTTCTTCTATGACTCTCGGTGACGGAGGCCATCATTGAAGGCATCGATGGCCCTTTCGTCGGATATGGACTCAGCTGAGTTTTTTATGATATTCCATCTTTGGATGAATGCTCTTATTGATTCCCCAGATTTTTGCTTGCATGCGCGCAACTGCTCCAAGGATGCAGGTCGTTTAAATGTGGACTGGAAGTGCCGGACGAACTTATCTTCTAGGTCGTTCTAGCTGCCAATGGAGTCCTCGGGTAGCTGCCTGAGCCATGATCTTGCGGCGCCGGTGAAGTGTAGTTGTAAGCTTTGCATTGTAGTAGTTGTGGAACCGCCTTGTAACTTGATAGTGGCCAAATAATCTGCTAACCATGCTTCGGGTTCTTGGAATCCATCGTATTTTTGGCGGTCGTGCGGAAGTTTGAAGTCCTTGGGTACTGTGGTTTTGCGAATCCGCTGAGTGAAACAACTGGCCCCGCATAGCTCGTACTCTTCTTTGTTGTATTCATCATGGTGTCGTCGGCTGTGGTTTTTGTCTCTTGATCCATCGTTCCTGTGTTGTGTGTTATCGTTTCTTGTGTTGCTTTGCGGCTCGTGTCCTACGAGGTGTGCCTGGTGTGGCGACCGACATCGTCGGGTGTGTCCCACTTGCCGAGGGCTGCTGCGACAACGTGGGGATCTATCGGGTTGTTGCATGATTCCTTGCTCTCCTTCCGCAAGAGAGGCCCCCACCATGGCAAGGTTCATCAGGGAGGAGTGGTGGAGGGCCACACGAGGATCGTCGGGTGCAGGATGAGTTGTGATCAGATATGTTTGCGCGGCCACGATGGCTGCCTCGGCTATTTTTGCCTTGACGTTTCCTGCTTGATCGATCGGCATGAACGGTAAATCAAGATCCCGGATGAGTCCGCCTCTCTCTGCTTCAAGTATATTCTCCAATCGAGATGTTCTCCTTGATGTCTGCAAGAGCACAGATTGTTTGTAGCTAGTTTCAAAGTTTAGATATCGATCCCACAGGGATCCCAAAGGTAAGTGTTTATGGGTGAAGTCTCTGTCACACCCGAAGTTGTCACAGGTCTTCGAGTGAATTGACTGCAAGTGTTGAAATAAGAATCGGGTTTGATTAAATGCGATAGATTTAAATAAAACTAGAATGAAAACTTCAGAAATATAAAGCATAAAATAAAAGAACAACTTTGCTTGTTTGTGGTTTCCTACAGATGACGAAAGAAGGCGCGGGGAGATTCAGTTCATGGTGATAGTGACTGTGCCAGGTGGATGAATGGTAAATGTAACAATTATAATCTTATAGATATATGTGTAGGTGAGCAACCCATAATTAGTCGGAACTCCTCTTGGTAGATTTCATCCCAACTTCAATCACTACAAGAAAATTTGGCTTTTACAACGAACGATTTTCGTGGTTGAAGGCCCGTTTTTCGTGGCTAAAAAGTCTTCTACGACGGATGCCCATCGTGGTAAAAGCCCCGTCACAAAAGAATCTACCACATTTTTTTTCCTGACCATGGCGGATCGCACCCTTCAGCCATGAAAACTTGTTCTGTCGTAGATCTGTTCGCCAGCCGCGTTGACTGCTGACGTCATGTAAAATGCCACGTGGCACCCATCCTTAACGGCCGGTTACCGCCGTTCGGGCATGGAAATAGTGGTAGAAGCCTGGCCCAGCCAAGACCTGCTCATAATTAAGTGGGTCAGCCCATCAAGAAAACCCAATAAGATTACGGCCCATTACTGTTTCGCCCGACAATGTTTGAAATGGGCCCAAAGATGTGGCCAGCAGCGGCCCGTGAATGTCAGGCTCGTTACTATTTTGGCCTACAAAAGCCCACACTTTTCAAATACTGTGTGGCCCGTTAATAGGCTGCATCAAGTAGGCCCGATATTGTTAAAGCCCACGGTCAGCCCGTCACTGTTCTCCCAGCTTGTCATGGGCCGCCTACGAACGGCCCACTTTTAAGAAGGTCCGACACTATTCTGGCCTTTTACTATTCTAGCTCGTTACTATTCTGGCCGTTTACTATTCATGTCCTTTACTGTTGTGGCCCATTACTGTTCTGGCCCATTACTGTGCTGGTTGCCCCTGCTTTGGCCTATTACTATTCAGGCATGTTACTGTTCTAGCCTGTTAGTATTTAGGCATGTTACTGTGCTGGATTTTCCACTGTCCTGGTCTGCTGGTGTTTTGGCTCGCTCTTGCTTTGGCCTATTCTTGTTTAGTCTCATATTCTTGTTTTGGCCTATTCTTGTTTTACACAGTAATCTTTTGGCCTGTTACTATTTTGGCCTGTTACTGTTTTGGCCTTTTACTATTTCTTAGACGTATTCTTGTTTCGATCTTTCTTGTTTTTTTCATGTTCTTTTTTTTTAGCGATTATCGTTAATGTTTTGGTTTGTCACTGTTTTGTCATGTTACTGTTTTGGCCAATTACAGTTACTGTTTCGGTCTGGCTGGCGCAGTTATGGTACACCCATGCATGGACGGTGTTAACTAAATGCCTACATGGCCTATGCGAGTTATCTAGATTTTACATCAGCTGCAAACTTCTTAAAAATATTACAAAATATGAACAAAAGGGAAAGAAAAATCAGCACTTCAGTTGCGAATCAAGTTGATAACAGAGTCCTCAATTTTCTTTCTCAATCCATCAACTGCATCTCCCTTTGAGTGTGACAGCTACATTGGAAAACCACCTTAAGATATGATCTTGTAGTCCCCTCTTTGGTGGCGATAGCAATAATTGCAGTTTGAAACTAACTAATAACAAGTTAATATAGCAAAGAAGACAAACTACTCATAGCTAAGAATGAGCCAGATAGGAATTATAACTGCATAATACAAACTTGTAGAGCAGGAATGCAAACCATGAATGAACTATATAGTAGAGGATAGTTATGATGTTGCCTAGGACGAATCAGAACTAGATAAGAGATATAATGGTGTGGCTTGTGAACCTGTAGAACAGGACAAACAAGCGTTTGACAACTATTCCAACAATGAAATGGGCAATCAAACAAAGTGTTTCTTAGAATTTCAGTATAAACTAGCCAGGTCATTTCAGCAAATATATATGGAAGCAGTGGTATCTCCTAGAATACAAGAGACATTGGGTGACTCGGAATTTGCTGTGAGCTAAACAATGGCATGCAGTTACTGTCATAGCTAAGAATGAACCACATATAAATTATGACCGCATCATACTAGAACTTGTTGAGCAGGAATGGAAAACATGAATGAACTATATAGTAAAGAATAATTATGTCGTTGATTAGGGCGAACCAGCACCAGATATAGAAAATATATAATGGCATCGCTGATGGACCTGTAGGCCGTGCAAACCAACATGTTCAGTGTTTCCTTTTTGAGCTCTATGCAAAGAAAATGAAAATAGTCAGTGTTGTAGCTTTTGAAGAACCAGATGGCAACAACAAAATTATAATCAAACTAGTACGAAGAGGTTGAACGCATACTAGGAGCAGAATGATGCCAGGGAGGAAATAATAGCAGGAACTTAGCTCAGGAATAACCAGATAGAGTCAGTAACTGTGTAGCAGGGAATCCACACTAATATTTTCCACTGACATTACATTTTGCAAGAACTACACAATAGCAGGCATTTACTGGTGTACGGAGCAGCTAAGATAAGAACATGTGCATGACAAAATAACAGACATGTGCATGACTTGATATTTGTAGAGCAGTGAATGCAAACCAATATGTCTAATGACATTGTATGTACTAGCATGAAGAACAGGCGTGCCTAGTGACTTGTATGCACTAGCACGATTATAAAAATAAAGTTCACTGCGACAGGCTTGAAGCTGCTATACCGCTGACAAAACAAAAACGGGTTGGAGATTTGGTTAACCTTGGTCGGAGAGGCATCTAAGCATCGTCGGTACCATGTGAGTGACGTCCAGGTCACCGAGGGTGCTGCGGTTGTGGTGGCTGTTGGCCTCAGGGAAGCAGATCTTGGGCCGTCGATGCCGGCTTGAAAGCGGTGGACGAGAGTGTCGCTAAGGCAGATCCGGTGCAGTGAACGGCGCCGGTCGTGCAGCTGGTCTGGAGCGGTGGACATGGAACTCTTTGAACTAGATCACGCCCGGTGGACACCAGTGAAACGGATCAGGTACGGTTGGGTAGCTTTCGGTGGTGAGGAAGCAAAGCTTGGGCGGTTGATGACGCCATCAGCGTGGTGAACGAAACCATAACTCCTAGATCTGGTGGGTGAGCATCGGTGAAGCGACTGCGTGGCGGTGCACGTGACCATAGCTCAAGCCGGTGCGCGCGGTGGTTGTCGAGGGGGCAGATGAGCTTGGGATTTTTGGGAGGGCCGACAGGAAAAAATGGGGGAATCGGGACCATAAAGGTGAGCAGAAAAAATAATTACGATCATGCCCCCAAGCTACTGACTTTATCATGCCCATTTGTCGTCTGAACAATGGGTAGATTTGGAATTTTAAATTCTAAAGTTTTTGAAACGGAAGGGCGCGAAATGCTTCAAGGTTGGTGTGTGGTTTTGCCGCTCGATTGAGAATTTTAATTTGGCTTGCGCCCATCTAATAATAATAGAAAAATGGTACTCCCCCGGTCGGTGGGATATTTTGGCTCAAAGTTTTTGAAATGGTGGGGCGGGAAATGCTTGGTAGGTGGGTGATTTTGTCGCTCGATTGAGATTTTCAATTTGGCTAGCCTCCATCTACTAATAGAAAAAAGGTAATAGACCGTACGCTATCTGTCCAGGAATTCAAGGCCGGGAGTCACATCAACTGATCATCCATAAACATTTTTTTGCACAGGAACTTGGATACCTTCCATTCACATAGCATAGGCGATAACTTTTGCCGCTTGACTTAGATTTTAAATTTGTCAAGGGTCCATGTAATAATATAAAAATGGTACTACCTCGGTGGGTGATTTTCCCTAAAAATGTTTGAAACAGAGGGGGTGCAAAATGCTTCGGGGTCGGTGGGTTTTTTCCCGCTCGATTACAATTTTGAATTTGGCTGCCGGCCAAGTTTTTATTACTAGAAAAAAGGTTCTGTAGTTCGAACGCCATCTGGTCAAGAATTTAAGGCGAGACTCACATCAACTCATGCCTCCGATTCAAACGGGTAGGGGGTAGGTTTTGGCGGTCGACAGTGATTTTGAATTTAGAGATTGTCCAAATAATAATTAGAAAAATAGGTTGTTCTCTCTCTATTTCAGGGATCCAAGTCAGGGAGAGTGATCCTCTACCACGCGTATGAAAATGCAGATCTTCGATACAAGAATGTTTGTTTAACATGACAACAAACAAATGTCTGAATTAGCTCTGATTCAAGCATGTGAAAATGCTGTGCAACCAAGGCCTAGTAATTATTTAGGTGTCGGCACAGACTCTTCTACAGGAAGCACTAACTAAATGGTAGTACTAATTCAGATCAGAGAAAAGAGCCTGCCATAGTTCCATCAGCTACCAAAACAAACAAATATCAGACTGTAGCTCCAAATAACACAACCTTCTTGCCCAAACAAGCCTTGCTTGTTCATCAGAGTGTTATTTTCATTTCCTTGATGTTGCAGTCTGAATCAGCTATGTTGCTGATAGGACTTCCTTTTTGTTTCTTTGATTTAGCACTCCGAATCACGTCGGTTGCTGAAGGAAATGAACAAAATGATCAGCAAAATCATAGGTGTTCAAAAATGCAAGGGTTGCACATGAATGACTGCACTAACCAGGTGTCATAATGTAGGGATGTAAAGTACACCAACGTTTACGAGATCTGAACGTCTTAGACTTCATGCTACTGAGATCTAATTCGAATACTCCCTCCTTCGCCCATATAACCACCATTTCTCTATCCTCAAATGCGCAGAGTAACCTTACTGCATCTTTCCCACCATATGCCCATGATTTATCAAGGCCAAGGAGAGTATCCAACTCAACCTTTATATGAGGCACCCAAGCTTGCCATTTGCCTATTGATGACCGTGCACTGGACCACGTGTTTAGACTGAAGTCTCTTATAACCGCAAGGGCAACATCTCCATTATGCCCCTTAGCGATGACAAAATTGCGTCTGGAAATATCATGTGTCTCATGGGAGCACTCAATATAACACAGTTTTGTTGTCACGTTATCGAAGGCAATTATATATCTGGAGTTCATTGTTGGCCAGTACAAAATGTCCCCTATGAGAGTTGACAGCCTGCGATCAATCTTAGCCAGCATCTTAGCAGCTTCAATCCGGTCCTCCCATTTTCCTAACTCTGATGAGTACCTCTGCACCGGTGCTTGGTTACCATTGGTTACTATCCAAACAACCCAGAATTGCTGCAATAGTGTGAAGACAATTGCCCATGATTTTTCGAACAGAGAATTGTGCCGCTATCATACTCACGTCTCCGCCAAATTGGTGGTTCTGGTATCACTATTTCACTTCCACTGATTGGATCCCAGGACTTTATCATGTTAGACCCTGGTGGATAATGAAGTAGCACCCTACCATTGCGACATCCGAGTACATATGGTCTGTAGGCTTTATGTACTTCCACCAGCCTGTTCAACTTCTGGAAGATGGATTGGTCAAGATTATGATCTGCTAAGAATCAAGCGTCCTTGGAGCTGTTGGTGAAAAACCCAAGTAATAGCATTCCTCTGTTGTGTGACAGGGTTAGCCTTTTGAAATCGTTGCTTCCCAAGTAACGGCATTCCGCCAAATTGCTTACCCAAGTAACATTTTTGGGCAACTGATGCCCTCAGTATGCAGGATGGGTGCGGAGGAAGCCTGACAAGAATATGACTAAATACATCGCCTGGCAAGTCGTTGATTGTTGCATATGTTCTTCCACCGAAGCTGGTAGGATGGTGCAAATAGCACAAGTGCATCATTAGAATTAAGTAAAAAGCACAATGCACAACCCTAAAAAAGAATTAAGTAAACACCACAATGCATCATACTTTTTACAGGAAAATTTATCATCGAAATTTCCTAAACTGCACCCATCTGAAAAACTACCTAAAAAGTAGAGTCTGTCAACAAAATAACCTAAACAGCACAAGCAATCAACGGTAAGTCGAAAGCACATAAAATGCTTGACATGTTGGGCAAAGGGAATGAAGAACTTTATTTTAGGTCACCGGGGAGGACAGAAAGGCCCCCACCTGAATTTTCTAGTTTTATCATAAAGAAGAGGAAAAAACGGACGCGGCTTCAGTGACTTGGTGAACCCAAGTCTCACGGTGACTTGCCCCAGGATCCACCTTCCATCTTAGATCAAACATATGACAGTAGTTCAGATTTTGAACTAAAAGTAAAACTATTCAAAAAAAATTGACAAAAAATTAGTAAATCATCGGTGCCTAGGTTTGAATCCTGTGAAAGTTTCATCCCATTCGGATCACTAGTTTGTGATTAAATAGATTTTTATGTTCCCAGTACTACTAGTTTAAACTAATATCCACTGCGTCCAAAAAAAAACCCGGAGCAGAATACACAAAAGAGGGAGGAAGTTAGGGAGACAAAATCCAACGCAGAACTTACAATGGGGTCGACGAGTTCTGAGCAGATGGAGCAGGCGCCATCGACGAATGACGAGCCACAGCCGTTGACGCTGAAGAAGCACGACCACGAGCTGACGCATTCCTAGCATCCCACGCAGCCGTCGCTTTGGCAGCGGCAGCCAACATAGCCGAATTTGTTCCAGCAGCAGCCAACGAGGATTTCGACTATGCCTCCACCACTTTCTAAGCATCACTCAACACTGCCCAAGACTCCGATGCGGTACAAGCATCAGCCTCCGCATCTGCTTCACATGTTTCCGCTGGTGTTGCTTCAACATCCACCTCTGCTTTACAAGCATCCGCCGACGCAGCAAATGCATCAGCCAATGCTGATTCCATTTCCTGTAAACACCACGAGCTTATTTAGCTCGCAATGCCCAAAAATAAATGCATTCTATCCTTCAGAAAGCCCGTAATGGCTGGAGGTTGGGGACGTACATACCAGCGAACAGCGGTGTGGTGGTGTTCAGTGGTGGAGCGGCGGGGACGGTCCGGTCGAGGGAGGGCGGCCAGGCAGAGAAGATGACGATAGGGTCGAGGGGCACACGACTGAGCTACCTCAAACTCGAAACTAACTTTCGCCCCACTATTTATTTTTATTTTTTTGCGAACCCCCTTCTTTTTTAGGGGAACCACGGCTATATTAATAGTAGCAACCACACGACTGATACAAGTTTGTGCACTTACGTTGCTCAGTTTCCCGCCATAGACATCAAGTTTGTGCACTTATTCGTGTGATATAATCAATTGCTGGGTAAAATATTCCAGGTGGTAGAAGCTTTCCCTTTCTATGACATCAAGATCTAGAGTTCAAACATCGACCTGAAATTCCACAATCTACAACTACAAGTTTTGGTTTACTACCAGAAACATGCTAAAAAATCACACGGAACTGGCATTAACATCATCATTAATAGATCTCAAAAGGAAAAAATTGAAAGATAAAAAACCACCGCAAGTTTGAATAAGATGACTGTTGTTACCAAATATAGTCACATAAAGCCAGGTCCAATATATATGTCATAATAGTACATCAAATATATAGATTCATGGACATCACACACCAGCAGAGCAAAAAAAAAGTTATGGTGCCTGACTTAACAAACAGTCATCCTCAAAAGAGACCCAAACCCTTCAAAAATGAAAGTAGAGCGGTCAATATGGTTTACAGATTTCCTCATCTTTTGCAGGATCAGGACTGTATGGGCGTGGAGAATCTCGAATTTCTGTCAGGGTCTCATCTGCTTCTAGAGCCGAATTGAAGAGACTGTCAGCTTGCATTCCCACCTGTTCTAAGATCCGGTCGTATACCTGGCCAATCAGCCCGTCGCCATCCACATCAGGCAACTCGAGGACTAACTTCTCAGCCACGGACTTTTGAAAATCAACAGCAGGATCATGAGCAACTGAAATTGATGTATTCCATCCTGTAGTCAAATCAGCTATCCGCTTAGTGGATGTGGACACTTCTTCCTTTAGGCGCCTAATCTGTTCGTCCTGGTGTTTCACTTTCTCTTGAAGGCACGAAATCATGTGTCTATGAGCTTTGTATTTCTCTCGGAGACGGGCAATTGTCAAATCCTTGTAGTGACCAGCACCATTACGCCATGAGAAATATGAGTAAGGTGGAAACTCCATATAACAAGTCCAAAATTAAACTAGATTCTCATTTCAAAAAAAATAAACCAAATTCTCGTTTCACAATCCAAATTCAGCTGCACACATCATGCAAGCTCCATAGTGGTACCGCAAATGGCAAAGAACCATAGAGGCATATTTCCCTAACATGGGAAATAGAACCGACATGAAAAGGCTCGTACTTTAGGGTTTGCCTTCTTAGCTGGAACATGAGCAGTCCTGGCCTTAGTAATAAGTGGCAACAAATCAGAATGACTTTATTTCTACAAATCATGATGCAACAAAAATGATCAATATATTTTAGGGGACATTTTAAGTAATAAAGCGCTCTTTATCGAAAAAATGTTTTCGGGGACAAAGCATAGGTTACTGAAATTCCAGCAAAGCAGCTTGATACATAAAAACACTTGTCACTCGATAATGCCTCCTCCACGGGTGAGACATGCGCATGATGCTAAATGAAATGCAGCAAAACCAGTAAATTTTAGGAAAGAACACATCAACTTCGCAATGAAAAGAAGGGTACGTGCATTAATCTGATGCCAATGATTGGGCATGTTTCCCTTTAACGAACAATATAATTTAAAGAACTCGGCAATGCAGGACACCAGCAAACAACAATTTGTTTATGAACGATATGCAGCAAATTACATCTGCATTGTTCAATAGAGGACCGTTCTGTGAAATAAAGCCAGGGGTAAGCTTCCCATCCTCAAATGACTCTTCTTGGCAGCATATACTTACCTATTTTCAGTGGACCTTATAACTAATTCCATGGCTACATCCATGGTGATCCCAGCTTCCTAATGTGGCATATAGATCTACTATTTCAAATAGCAATCACCTAAACAACCATCCAGATGGTTGCGGACTCACTGGAGATTGCACTGATGCGATGGAAAGGTGGACGCTGCTTGGTAAAGAAGGTGCGTGACGGGGGAGGTGCGCAAATGTGCAAAAAATGTAGCGATGCTCATATATAGATAGAGATACCAGTAACACATAAACCAGATCAATTAGTAGTAACCACAAACTCCAGAAGGGCTGTAAGCAGACTGTCAACTACTCCCATATTAATTAACCTAGTGTAATTTAACATGGCAGTACTATGAGATGGTGAGTACTAGTAAAAAAAAGGGGATTACTTAATTATTAGTGGAATCTACAGCCAGCCACCAAAAGCATCATGAGCATGCTAAATATCTAGATTCAGACCATACTTGGTTAAGAACCTAATGTCCAGCTCTAATTACCCAAATCTAAGAGCATCTATCCTATTTACGACTGAGTGCAGTGAGTTGGAGACATCCGTTAACTCTATAGCCATCTCCTCAACATGCATCTGATGGCGCTCCTACTCCTCCTCTTCGAGGTCATCGCGGATCTCGAGCTGTAACCACAGCGACATCATCGCGCGCTGCAGTGAAAGTGATCTACCCAGTGGACGGACGTGCAGTGCTCACATTCATAGTTGCAACCCAAGAACTAGCGGCCGAAGTTCGTTCCCTCGAACGCGACGCGGCGATGGGGCGCCAGGGCGTAGTCCCACCAGAGCCGGAGATCCGCATCGGTAACGATGCCGTACCAGTCCTCATCTACCATCCATACCGGCATCTGAACCTAGGAAACATCATCGATCAAGACGGGCAGAATAGAGAAAAACCCCAAAAGGAGATAACCCATAAGCTGGATTCGAGAAAATGAACTGAGACCGTGAACTCTGGTGTACTTACCCTAACCCGTCCGCCTTGCGCATCAAGATCCCCCGTCGTTCGCCGGACCGGCATGACTGAATCCACCGACATTTTTCGAAAAAAGAGCGCGCCTTCAAAGCCTAGTGCAGAGGCTTCATGGAGAAGGAAGAGGTAGGGGAGTCGATCCTCACATTCGCTAGCTACTACTCTGTATTGGATTTAACTCGACCATTGATAACTGGGGCCCGCGCTAGAGAGCCCGTGGGCCCCCAAACATCACTCACCTAGTTTAACTTGCATTACATGGAGTACTTTTGGAAAACAGATCAAAAAACAATAAGTAAATAAACCAAAGGCCCCCCTCTCTTTTTGCGAAAACCCATTACAAAACAGAGACGCTCACAAAAGCGTACACACACTCACCCCTATGAATGCAGGTACGCACACCCTACACCTATGAGCACTTCAGAAAGATTGGATCTTGACACTGATCCCGCAGGGCTTGAGCTTGACATAGTCACCATAGGCACCTCGCTATATATTGACGGGAACGTCGCCTCTCACTACCCTCATAACCATCCTTCAAAGTTGAGCGCCGAGGCTTCGTGGCGAAGGAAGTGCAAGAGGGTTGGAGCTCATATTCGTTGGCTGCTATGGGATGTAATTGAACCACTAATAATGTGGCCCTCAGTAGTGAGCCCATAGACCCTAGACACCAGTGACCATTACAATTACTTTGGGAAAACCGAGCAAAACTTAATACAAACAGAAGGCCCATCTCTCTCATTTTTGCGAAAATCCACTACAAAACGCACACGCTCACAAATGCATACACACACTTACCCATATGAACGCATGAACGCACATCCTACCCCTATGAGCACCTGCGAAAGATTGTGTCTTCAAACTGTCTGGTGGGGGGCTTGAGCTTGACGAAGTCACCATAGGCACCTACTGCCCTCGTAACCATCCTTCAAAGCCGAGCGTCGAGGCTTCATCGAGAAGGAAGAGCTAGAGGAGTCAGAGCTAACATTCGTTGGCTGCTAAAGGATATAACTAGACCACTAATAACAATGGGGCCCACGGTAGTGAGCCCATTGGCCCCAGACATCAAAGCAAGCATGGTGTCAAGTCTTACACAGATATCTTAACAGTGGAGTGGGTAGTGCTAACAAAAATATTCTTCAAGGTGATTCTAGTGCTCGACTTATGTCTAAGAAAATCAATTGGGAGGGCCCACTATTCAGTGGATAACAGTCTATTTTTATTTTTAGCATGGTTGTGTGGAACCACTTCAGTTCTAAACGCTAGACCCAAAGTAGTTTTCATAGCTACTTCTAGACACTGCACACGCCCTTACTATACGTAGCTTAGAAATTTACTAGCCTCGTGTCTAAGAAAATTGTAGGTTGCTTTGAAAGTTTTTCGAAAAAGCTTTTGGAGGTACCCATCGAGGGGTCAATTAATATATCACGAAACACCAAGAGTTTTGACAATAGGTTTAACTTCTTGCTAAGATAGATTTTGCATCTTGACAATTTAATGAAATTAGGTCAAACTTGAGCTACAAGTATGTGCGATATAGCTTGCTCTTGAATTAAATGTCTTTTCGGAGGTCTATAGGTGCATCTTGTTGTAGTAAACAATTCCATCACTATGAGTTTCCTACTATCTCAGGAAAGAACATTCTCAATTTTCTGAGTGTGATGACGAGATTGTTCTTTCCCGTAAAGCAAGTCTGAAGAATATGGATCTGAATGACACATGAGGCAAGTTTTCAGACATATATTATGGACCAACATGTTGTACTTAAAATTTCCCATGTTTTATGAGTTCTCGAACTTCCTAGCTAACTTCACCCACTTGATTGATTTTATGCTGATTTATCGAAATTATTAGGTACAAATTGAACTGCAACAAGTAAATTGAAGGTTGCTTTGAAAGCTTGACGAAAGATCTCTCTTGGAGGTACCCATATCTATCGGGGGGAGGGGTCAATTAATATATGGGAAACCACCAAGAGTTTTGATGATATATAGGTACGATTCAACTTCTTGCTAAGATTTTGCATCAATTTAATGAAATTAAGTTAGACTTGAGCTACAAGTAAGCATGATAGACTGCTCTTGAATTAAATGTCTTTTCAGAGGTAGATGGGTGCATCTTCTTGTAGTAAACAATGTCGTCGGTGTGAGTTTCCAACTACCAGGAAAGGACAGTCTCAATTTTCCGAGTCATGCCATGATCATTCGCTCCCGTAAAGGAAGTTCGAAGAATATTGATCTAAATAAATGCCACAAGCCAAAGTTTTCACACGCACACACACACACACACACAAAGGCACGTGCCACACTCATATATACTATATGAAATGTGATTTAACGAACATTAAATTGTTATTAACCAATAGTCTTGTTAGAGAAAAAGGCATACATTAAGTATATTAATAATAACTATCTAGAACATGGTGGAGTTTGCTCTAGACACTGTTCAACACGAATCCAACTACTCTGAACCATTAGATCTAACAGCCCAACGGCCACGATTGGTACTATGGATTCAAAACTCCCTACCTAACTCCACCCACTTGAATGACTTTATGTCGATTTATCAAAAATAGGTCAGATTTGAACTTGTATAAGTAAATTTTAGGTTACTGTGAAAGTTCTACGAAAAAGCTTTTGGAGGTACCCATCAGGAGTCACAATTAATATATGAGAAACCATCCAACGAGAGTTTTATCGACAAGTTGGATCAAGACTCGCAAATCCAAACATTTTGCTAACTGTTGGATCTTCTTTTCCATTCCTAGCATCTAAAAAGATTCTACTAATAGTCTTGATGAGAATGATGAACTCTAGTATGCGCAAACCTCAAAACACACACTTCATTGCTCAGTTTTAGGGTCCTTGTGCTAAATGCATGGACTTGGATGTAATTTTCATTTTTTATGAGGTCCTTAATATGTAACTTGTACTTAAACCGAGTGTGTTCACTCTCAAGCACATCGCACCTACTAGACCAACCATTAGATCGGCCATTCGTAGTACTTCTTATTATCTTATCTTTATCTTGTCCTATCTCTTACAATAACGTACCATACCACGCACTACATATAGTGTACGGATTAACTTTGAACATTGACCTTTCGATCAAGACTGGCAAATCCAAACATTGCTAACCGTTGGATCTTCTTTTCCATTCTTAGCATCTAGAAATATTCTATTAATAGTCTTTAGCACGATGAACACTAGTATACAGAAACCTCTAGCTCAAAACACACACTTCATTGCTTAGTTTCAGGGTCGTCCTTGTGCTAAATGCATGGACTTGGATGCAATTTTCATTTTTTATGAGGTCCTTGATGTAAATTGTAATTCTACCCACCGTGTTAACTCACAAAGCACCTCGCTTCCTACGAGACCTACCATTAGATCAACCATTTGCAGTACTTCTTATCTTACCTTTATCTTTATCGCTTATCTCTTACAATACCATGCATACCACCACTACATAGTGTAGGGATTAACTTATTTGAACATTGACCGTTGGATCAACACTGGCAAATCCAAACATTGCTAACCGTTGGATCTTCTTTTACATTTTTAGCATCTAGAAAGATTCTAGTGATAGTCTTTAGCATGATGAACACTAGTATGCACAAACCTCAAAATACATAGTACTTCATTACTCGGTTTAAGGGTCCTTGTGCTAAATGCACGGACTTGTTGGATGCAATCTTCATTTTTTGTCAGGTCCTTAATGTAACTTGTACTTCCACCGACCGTGTTAACTCTCAAGCACCTCGCTCTTACGAGAGCTACCATTAGATCGGCCATTCGCAGTACTTTTATCTTATCTTTTACAATATATACCATACCACTACATATAGTGTAGAGATTAACTTTGAAAATTAACAGTTGGATCAAGACTGGCAAATCCAAACATTGCTAACCGTTGGATCTTCTTTTCAATTCTAGCATCTAGGTCTGTACTCCCTCGCTCCGTCCCAAAATATAAGGCGCATAAAGATTTGTCAAAAGTGAAACCTTACTAACTTTGACCAACTATTTAAAAAAATATCTACATCTACAATATTGAATGGACATATTAAGAAAATATACTTTATGGTGAATATATTGATATTAATTTAGTATTCTAAATTTTTATATTTTTGTGTATAATCATGGTCAAACTTAAAAAATGTTGACTTTTGACTAATCCTTAGGCGCCTTATATTTTGGCGGAGGGAGTACTATTCAACACGAATCTAGTTGCTCTGAACCATTGGATCTAACAGCCCAACGGTCATGATTAGTGCTATGGATCCAATTCAAAACTGCTCCACTATAGTAGTATATAAGTAGAGAGAATATAGTCTACTATGCAATGAAATTTTGGGGGTGGTGACATGATGGTTGTAGAACATGCATGGTGGAGTTTTCTCTAGGTACTATTCAACATGAATCCAGCTTCTCTGAACCATTGGATCCAACAGCCCAACTGTTAGGATTAGTGCTATGGATCCAATTCAAAACTGCTCCACTATAGTACTATAGTATAGATGTTGATCAAATTTATATTTTTTTGTGCTTTACCAATTATAATTTTATATAGTGATGATATGTCATACGATTTACTATCTGAGCCTTATTAATGTGTGCTTTTTTACACAATGCGGGAGTAGTATATTTCTTTGCTTAGACATATGGTCACCTCTGTCCACGCGATGTACATGCTGAGAAAATAAAACGTTGGCGGGGAAGAGGCGGCGAAAGAGAAGTTGAAGGCGGTTCCATGTCAGAGCAAAGTTATGATGGGTTTCTGACACGAGGTACTCCTGCGGCCTTAAAGTGTACACTCTACTAGTAGTAAATTTCAGGACCTATGCACGCAAAACAAATCGTGTGTTTTCTCTCCTTCCCTATGCTCCATCTCTCCTCCCCTTTCCCCTCGCGCACCGGTCCGGCTGATCTCTCTCCCCTTGTCCACAGCGTGGCGCTGCGCACGTGTGCCTTGGTACGGTGGCTCTATGTCTCTGGCGTGTTCGGCAGCCGCGCGTTTGTGTGGAGTAGGGACGAGGAGGAGTACATAGGAAGGAAACCACTTTGGTCCTTGGCAGCACAAAAAATTCAAACTTTTCCGGTTTTCGAAATTTGCACTTGCTTCCCAAACATCGGGAGGGAAGGTTATCCAAAAGATCGCCCAAACATCAGGAAGGAAGGCAATTTTGAACCAGTTTTGAACGTTGACCGTTGGATCAAGACTGGCAAATCCAAACTTTGAACATTGACTGTTGGATCAAGACTGGCAAATCCAAACTTTGAACATTGACCGTTGGATCAAGATTGGCAAATCCAAACTTTGCTAACCATTGGATCTTCTTTTCCATTATTAGCATCTAGAAAGATTCTACCGATAGTCTTTAGCACAATGGACGCTAGTATGCGCATACCTCAAAACACACACTTCATTGCTCAGTTGCAGGGTCTTTGTGCTAAATGCATGCATGGACTTGGATGCAATTTTCATTTTTATGAGGTCCTTGATGTAACTTGTACTTCCACTGACCGTCTTAACTCTCAAGCACCTCGCTCCTACGAGACCAACCATTAGATCAGCCATTCGCGGTACTTCTTATCTTATCTTTATCTTGTCTTATCTCTTACAATACCATACCACCATTGTATAGTGTACAAATTAACTTTGAACATTGACCGTTGGATCAAGACTGCCAAATCCAAACATTGTTAACCGTTAGATCTTCTATTTTCCCTTAGCATCGAGAAAGATTCTATTGATAGTCTTTAGCACGATGAACGCTAGTATGCACAAACCACAAAACACACACACTTCATTATTCAGTTTTAGGGTCATTGTGTTAAATGGATGGACTTGGATGCAATTTTCATTTTTTATGAGGTCCTTGATGTAAGTTGTACTTCCATCGATCGTGTTAACTCACAAACACCTCTCTCCTACGAGACCTACCATAGGTAAAAGAAAATGCAACCACCCCAATTATCACACAAACTGGACCAACGGTTTCTTATATGTAATGCCCAAGTTTTTAGTACTAGGATTTTTCAAGCTTCGTCCTAGAAAACTTTGCACACTTCCGTGACTTCTTGTCGATTTAACGAAATTAGATCAAACTTGAGCTGCAAGTAAGCACGATAGATTGCTCTTGAATTAAATGTATTTTCGTAGGTAGATGGGTGCATCTTCTTCTAGTAAACAATGTCGTCGGTGTGGGTTTCTAACTATGTGGAAAGAAAATCCTCAGTTTTCCGAGTGATGATGAGATGGCTCTTTTATGTAAAGAAAGTCTGAAGAATATGGATCTCAATGCCATAAGCCAAGCTTTTAGACATATTAAGTGGACCAACGTGTTTTACTTACGATTCCCATGTTTTATGAGTTTTCAAACTCCCTATGTAGCTAATTAACTTTACCCCACTTGAATGACTTCATGCCTATATTTATCAAAATTTGGTCAAACTTGAACTACAACAACTAAATTATTGTAGGTTGCTTCCAAAGAATTACAAAAAAAAATTGGAGGTGTACCCATTGGGGGCTCGGTTAATATATCAGAAAACAACCGAGAGTTTTGACAATAGGTTTTTAACTCCTTTCTAATTAAGATTTTGCATCTTGACAATTTAATGAAAAATTAGCTCAAACTTGAGCTACAAGTAAGCACGTTAGATTTTTCTTTAATTAAATGTCTCTTTAGAGGTAGATGGATGCATCTTCTTGTAGTAATCAGTACCACCGGTGTGAGTTCCCAACTATCAGGAAAAAACATTCTCAATTTTCCGAGTGATGATGAGATTATTGTTCGTTCTCGTAAACAAAGTCTGAAGGATATGGACCTGAACGCCACAAGCCAAGCTTTTAGACATATATAGTGGACCCTCATGTTGTACTTATGATTCCCGTGTTTTATGAGTTTTCAAACTTATTCTATAGCTAACTTTGCCCACATGAAATTGTTTTTATGTCGATTTATTGAAATTAGTTCAATTTTGAACTACAAGTAAATTGTAGGTTGCATTGAAAGATTTACATTTTTTGGAGGTAACCATTGGGGGCTGATTTAATATATCACAAACCACCACCGATAGTTTTTACAACAAGTTGCTAAGATTTTACATCTTGACAATTTAACGAAATTTTATCAAACTTGAGCTACAAGTAAATGCAATAGATTGCTCTTGAGTTAATTGTCTTTTCAGAGGTAGACGGGTGCATCTTCTTGTAGTAAACAATGTCGTTGATGTGCGTTTCCAAATATCAGGAAATATCATTCTTAATTTTCCAAGTGACGGCGAGATTGTTCCTTTCTATAAAGACAGTCTAAAGAGTATGGATCTGAATGCCACAAGCCATGTTTTTAGACATCTTATCTTACCACTATATAGTGTATGAATAACTTTGAATATTGATCGTTGGATCGAGACTCGTGAATCCGACATTTCCAGCCATTGGATCTTCTTTTCCATTCTAGCATCTAGAAGATTATATTGATATTCTTGAACACAATGAATGCACTATGCATAAACCTCTCAAAACACACATCTCCATCATACTAGAATCTTCTCCCTCGTTTCTCTAGACCATGTTACCAAAAATTTCAAGTGTTAGGTAGCTAATAATCTTTGACTTCTAGACATAATGATACAAAGTAGAAGAACCAAATATACACCCATGCTTTATAGATGTTGATCAAATTTATATTTTTTCCACTTTACCTATTATAATTTTATATAGTGATGATATGCCAGACATCTATTATCCGAGCCACATGTGTAGGGCACGTCCAAGAGGTTGTGATGAGTAAAAGCAAATTAATTAGTACTACCTTTGTTCTTGGTCCTTAGGTCAACAGGTGTACGATGGCATGCAAGTATCTGCCTAAGCTTGCTAAAATTGAATGTTACCTCGTCCCTCTACTTCAGACCATTCTCACGGACATACTTGGACCAATCTCAGCCACCCAAATAGGTGGTGGCCATTGTTTGGGAGACATCCACATCATATAGTTGTCGCATGCCTTTAGGGCCCTCGCTATACAGAGTTAGAAACTTGTCGTTTTCGAACATCTTGTTTATAATGGGGTGAGCGATACAAGGGACAACCTTCATGAGAAAATTGATAGAGAAGTAAGGAGACATCAAAAAATTGAGATACAAGATGTTACATCAAGTCGGTGTAAACCACTTGGAATCCATACCTGATACCATGGCTACCCTTTGTGAAGGGTGGCCATGCACCATTTTCTTCCCTCTGCCTTTGTAAGGGCATATAGCCCCCCCTTTCAATCCACAAGCTTGGCAAGAGAACGATAGCAGAAAGAGCTGAGCAGCTGGTGCGTCGTACTGATTGAAACTAAGTGGAAAGGTTAAATTATGTAAACAACAAGTAAATCAAATAATATAAGACAAAACCATTGCCTGTAAAGCAAACAGATTTGATTTTTGTGAACTTCTGATGAGCATAAAGATATAGTACTAGATGATAACAATAACACGGAAAATCATAACATGTGAAATTATGGATTTCCAAATTATACCCACTTCTTAGAGAGGTCACTGCACACCTGGGTACTTTGTTTGCACTTCCTCATCGTGTAGACGATGTATACTTTTGGTGCGGGCATCAGCAATCTACTAGCCTCTACAGCAGTCTCAGCCTCCACAGCAGCACCTTCAATCTACATAAATAGCACTCAACAGTTCAATACAGTACATAGTAGTCATATACTAACTGTATGAGACAGTAGACATATCCAGATCTGGATTCACATAAACACAGTGCCAGAATTAATAAAACCACACAAAACATCTGATAAGCATGCATGACACCAAGTGGGTAATAATTAAATCAGACTCCACCATGGAAATAAGGGTATTAAGAAAAATTACCTTTCTCTTTAAGCTAGGCCCTCCCAGCTGGTTAGTGGCCTTACGCTTGTTTGGTGAGTAGTGGTACTGGACGGATCCTACAGCATGTGGGGGTACCATCTTGTTTGCCGTACCTACAGCACCGCACGTTCGCAGGTATGTACCACCGTGGTACAATAAATAAAGAAGAGATGGTGACAAGGGTTTAACTCGTCAATGCCCATTGTTATGGACTTGGGTTTTGGACAAGGAGGGATCTGTGGAGGCATCAGTCAGCTAGCAAACAAGCACATAGGTACGCAAGTTTTACCCAGGTTCAGGCCTTGTAGAGGTCCCTGCTCCTGCTTGTCTGCTCCTGGGATTAACGATCGAAGATTAAAGGGGCGCGCAAATGCAATCTGGCGAGAGTTGTGGAAACTAGGGTTGTGTGTATCCTCCTCGCCACCCCCTCCTATCCTTTATATAGATAAGCTAGGTCTCGGGTAGCAGGTCAAGTCGGTTAATGACGAGGGTTTAACTCGTCAATGCCCATTGTTATGGACTTGGGTTTTGGAGAAGGAGGGAGCGCTGGAGACATCTATCGGCTAGCAAACAAGCACACAGGGGACAAAGGATTTACCCAGGTTCAGGCCTCGTAGAGGTCCCTACTCCTGCTTGTCTGCTCGTGGAATTATCGAGGGAGTCGAAAGTTACAATGATGCGCAGATGAAATCTGGCGAGAGTTGCGAAAACTAGGGTTGCGTGTGTCCTCCTCGCCGCCCCCTCCTAGCATTATATAGATAGGCTAGGTCTCGGGTAGCAGGTCGAGTCGGTTACAAGTTAGGGTTTTCCCCTTCAAACTTTCTATCTTTAGCTTCTTCTTGTCCTTTAAGCAATTGAGAGTCCATAGGTTACTCGAGTCCCTCCATCGGGGCCTTGGCGACACCGTGGGCCTGTATGTATTTGGGCCGTATATACCAAGTTCGAGTACCTGTAGGGTATACCCATGTCAGTAGCCCCCGAGTGTCCAGTGGAATCACAGATTCGACTGGGGACTTTTGAAGCCTTCGAGTGCCTGAATGAGTATATTTCGATTGTTTTTATTTGTGTCATAGGGATTGTTGATATACGTGCCTGATATAACCGAAGTATCGGTATCAGTTAACCACCTTAGGGTGAAACAACGCAATCTACTCGAATTCGAGTCCTTGGACTCGAATCCGGAAAAGTGCTGGTGTAATTCGACTCAGGCCACGGAGGTCTTACAGGAGTCGAATTCCAGTTACATGGGTGTGAGCACTTGACGCATCCGTCAAGGCATGTTCATCATGCCTGTGGGCACGGATATGTTTCTGGTAGTGCGCAGTTAAATGTGTTGCCAGGCCTTATGCAGGTCTTACCTTCACGCCGTAGGCGCGGCATCTGAATTTTATCATAGCGGAGACGATTCGGGTAACCCAGGAGACACAGTCTCTTTGTAGGGAAACATTATGAGACGGTGTCGCCATGAGTTTCGAGTGTGGATGTTATCAACACATAGTTTTTTGTTCAAATAATCATAGGGTGCGCGACCAGCGCTCCCTATGGGAGTAGCTCCCGAGTGCCTGGTTGAGTCGAAGACTCAGGCAGGGACTAAGAATTTTTGCGACTGCTGTCGTCTTTTGCTTGCTTGTTTAGTTGATGACCCGGGCAGGGACTAAAAACTTTTTGCGACTGCTGTCGTCTTTTGCCTGCTTGTTTCCGGCGCTCCCTATGGGAGTAACCCATGTTCATAATCGAACTGTGTTTCGAGTGGTTGGGTTTGCTTTTTGTGATTGTCCATGTTCCTGCAACAAGAAAAGAAAAATCGTAGGGTGCGCGGCCAGTGCTCCCTATGGGAGTAGCCCCCGAGTGCTTGGTGGAGTCGAAGACTCCAGCAAGGACTAAAAATAGTCAAAGTTCTCCATTGCATAGCCTTTGGTGACGTTAGTGCTGACGCTTGTATGACCTTAGTTGCCCGCATGAGCGGTTTTGACGGGACGCGACGAGCTGTGGGTCCCACTTTCTGACTTTCATTTGACTGGGCGTGCGTAATCTTATTTTTAACTGTGCCTCCTCGATTTCCGTGCGTAATGGTAGAAGTGGGGGGACGGTTCGCGCTTCCTCTTCTCCACGTGTCCTACGCGATGCGTGCCACGCGTCCAATAGGGTTTTTGTCAGCCGTTGGATTGCATCTTCTAGGGGTTAAGTAGCGATGTCGTGGCGGTAATTTTCTCATCTGTGTTCTTTCTTCCTTGCTGCCATCGCCATTGCCCTTTGATTTCCTGCTTTTCTCTGCACCCATCTTCGCCACGACGCTGGACCAGCTCCGCTCGTACCCTAGCTACTTTCTTCGCTCTCACCGCCGCCGCGCAATGGGGAAGAAGAAGGGAGGCGCTGCCACCGATTCCGCGGCCACCCTCGCTGCAGCGAAGAAGAAGGGTGGCTCCACTGCTGCGGCCACCAGCGCCGCCGCCGCCGGGAAAAAGAAGGTCGCCGGCACCCGCGTGACTAATGGCGCGTGGCGCCCCTCCATCATCAAGGCGTCGGATCTCCGTCTTCTTCGCCAAGACGGAGTGATTTCTGCATCAGTCGCCGATTCGCGCGTTCCCAACGGTGAGACCGTTCATGTGCCTCCCGCTGGTTATCGAGTGATGTTTCTTGCATTCATAATTCGCGGTCTTTCCTTGCCTCTTCATCCCTTTCTTCGGGGTCTTCTTTGTTTCTATGGGCTCCAGCTCCATCAGCTGTCCCCAAATTCTCTCCTCCACATCACTTGTTTCATCACCCTCTGCGAGTGCTGGCTCGGAATCGAGCCGCACTTTGGTCTTTTCAAACGCATTTTTAAATTGAAGCGTCAGTCCGCATATGGCTCTTTAGTTTATGACGTAGGTGGCTGCGGAATCCATGTTGATCCATCCGCCACTTACTTCGATATCAAGCTCACCAAGTCCGTTCAGGGATGGAGGGACAGATGGTTTTATGTGCACGACCAGAAGGCCAAGGACGAGCACTTTGGTCTCGCGCCTTTCGATCCCGCGACTCCCTGCAAGAAGATGCGTTCTTGGAAGAATGTGATCATGCCTTCCGAACTCGCGGAGACAGACGTGTTATATCAGCGCGTCTGCGACCTCGAGAGTTGCATAGGCGCAGAAGAGGGAGGTTGCGCCCTTGTCAGGACTTGGCTGCGTCGTCACGTCCAGCCTCTCCAGGCCAGGGTCCATCCCATGTTCCAATGGGGTGGCGCTGATGATCCCACTCGCGTGTCTGCCGACGGCATGTCCACGAGTGAGGTAGATAAGAGGGTGCGACTGGTCACGAAGTATACCCTCAACGATGTGCCTCCGAACGAGCCAGTCGTTCCTCCTTTCGATGCTTCGAATCCTCCTCCTGAGGTATGGTTGTGCTACGTTGTAGCGTATTTTCTCGATTGCGTCTTCTGTTGCTTATCGGTTTTACTTTTGTATGCAGGAGTGGGTGGTGTCGCCTTGCATGCCTCCCCTCCCTGAGGGGATTATTCCTCGTGAGGCTATGGAAGAGGACTAGTCTGAGTCGACTGTCCCTTCCGATGTTGAAGAGGAAGCCCCTGAGTCCGAGAGTCCGGATACTGCATGGCGTTAAGCGTGGCGGATTCAGCGTCGACTCCTTCCACTCCAGGAGGCGCGGATGTTGGTGCGGAGTTGCCAATTCCCGCCGTTCCTGTGAGGGCTGTGGCACCGTCTTCTCGCAAGAAGATGCGATTGCCCAAGGAATCTTCGTCGGAGTCGACGGAGGCCACATTTGATCTTGATAGATTTGACTGGTAAGTTTGCTAATGCATTCGCTCGCCACTTGTTTTCTTCTTGTTGGCTTTTCCCTATAGTTTCCTTATCTGAGTGCGGATTTTGTCTTGAAGTCAAGAGGTGTCGTCATCTTCTGGTGACATTGAATTTTTGAAGGA
This sequence comes from Avena insularis, assembly GCA_023614405.1. Taxonomy (NCBI): domain Eukaryota; kingdom Viridiplantae; phylum Streptophyta; class Magnoliopsida; order Poales; family Poaceae; genus Avena; species Avena insularis. The sequence continues at coordinate 118,110,904 of CM042696.1, forward strand.
ATCAGGAGTCGCGGCCTCAAAGGCTAAGATAGAGGTCGAGCGTGCTCCTTCTCCTCCGGCGGCGGCCCACTCCGGGCACAATTCTTCGAGCTCTCCTCATGTAGGGGAGCATTGAGTAGTAGCTCGGATGATGGTTCAGCAATCTTCTTCGGAGTCGCTGGAGGACCATGTAAGTATATCTTTCTCTCTCTTTTTTTTTATAATCTGGCAGTCAACGCCCTTTGTTGCCTTCTGCTGATTCCTTGTTTTGTGCGACAGCTCCTTGTAAAGGAAGCCACGCAGGTGGCGGAGCAAGTGATGGCGATAGGTCGCCAGCATGCGATGCTGGAGAAGCACCACCGCGTGGTTGAGAGTGAGTGTTCTATACTTATTCTTGTCGTCTTCTCTGTATTTTGGTATCATCGACTGACAGCCAAATTTTGACTGCCCTATAGCTGACCATAATGCTTTATTGCGTGATGTCACCACATTGGAAAAGACTCTGGCCGCAGCTGTGAAGGGGCGCGATGAGGCAATCGCGGCTCGTGATGAAGCCCAGAAGCGTGAAGAGGATCTGTGTGCCTCCTTTGCGGCCAGGGAGAAGTTGTTCGAAGAGCAACTATTCTCAGTCGCCAAGGCCCTCTCAGGTACCTTTACTTGGCGGATTTTTTTATTGATGTTCTTCTCTTCCTCTGTGGCGCCGGTGGTATTTAGAAGTTTGACCCGTGTGTGTTTTTTGGTGTAGATGCTGGTGGCTTGAGTTTTGATCCACGAGTCCTTGGTCACAATGATGCTCTGGCGGGCACGGTATCTGCGGTCGAAGACCGTAGCGCCGCTGTCCAAAATACGTTGTCCAAAGCCAAGGCCACCCTGAGTCGCCTCCGGGAGGAGCTGATGCCGAAGGCAGAGCTGGTCGACAATGTGGAGGAGCTAGTGGAGTCACTCGCTGGGGGTGTGCCTACCACGTACAAGAACTCCCTCCGCGCAGCTGGCGCGACCATGTCGCTAGCCATGGTGCAAGCCCACAGATCGAAGTGGATCCCTCGGCGGTGTCGAAGACAATGCCTGTTGGCGCGGATGGTCAGCAGGTAGTGTTCGCTCCCTTTGCGACAGCCTGTGCCAAAGATGGCCATTCCTTGATAAACACCATTGCCAAATATTCGGAGGAGCTCAATCGCGCAAAGAAGGCGGCGAAAACTTCGGCCTCAGGGGCCGGCGGAAAGTCAGTGGCATCTGATACTGCCACAGACTTGATGAAGCCCCCGAAGTCCTCGAAGTCGAAGAAGCCAGCTGCTCCATAGTTAGTTTCTTGTAATACCTGATGAACTCGCTCTTTTGATTGTAGATCATGCCTGTTGGCGGATGTGTTTGTACATACTTTTATTGATCCTGAATGCACCTGTTACTTTTGGCTTTTGAATTGGTCGCCTTATTTTGCTTCTGGCTTGATTTTTGGTAGGGTACATCAAGTGGCCCTGTGGGGGGAACCCCGGACTCGCCATCTCTTGAGGATGCAACGACACCATCTTGCTCCAGAGTAGAGGAGCTTTCCTTGCTTTCGTGACTTCGTGATCGCGTTAAGCAGCTGGAGCGTGAGTTTCCCATGATCCGTGGTAGCGCCGATGTGTGGAAGTCAAAGGCTGAAAAAGTCGCCGCCCGCGAGCAATATCTGCTTGGCGAGGTGACACAACTGGGCGACCAGTTTAAATGTTAGTTTGCTCATCCTCGTCTTTTCCTTTGTAGTTAATCGCAATGGTACGTTGTACTCATGCTGTTGATGTTGTTTCGTGTAGTTGTTAGCGCACACCGTCCGCAAGAGGAGAGAGATAGGATTGCCATCCGCCTCCATGATCTTACCCAAGAGCAACTTCAAGAGAGTGGATACTTCTGGGTAGATCATGATCGTGCGACTGTGTTAGCGACCCTGCAGGATCGCGCCTCACGAGTCATGCTCTTTCTGAAGAAGTCGCAGTCGTGCCTGAAGAACATCTACCGGGCGATGTTCCTGTTGGATGATACTCCATCAAGCCTGCTGGCCCTTCTAGTGAAATTTCAAGATATGTCCACGGTTCGTGAGTGCGTGAGGCAGCAGCTAGTGGCTGGTGCTAAGGCTGCACTCTCTTTGGTGCGCTTGCACAGGCCTGACGTGGATGTCGCCGCCATTGCATTTGGGCCACCGATGCCACCTGCGGGATCTTCCTGGAACATGGTGCCGCATTATCAAGCGGTGGATCGTCCGGTAGAAATTGTCGACTTCTTCGAGGAACAGACTAATGTTCTTCTGTTGCAAGGGTAGCCAAATATGTATCATGCATACAAGTGTACCGGTGTTGTAAAGCTCATATATAATTTTGTAGATGATTTACAAATAGCTTTATAAGCGTGGGGTGCATTGCACTTATGCGAGTCATTTTCGTTAGCCTGGTCATCTTTGTATCTTTCCCCTGTCAACCTGTCAGCTGCGTGGCAGCTGGGTTGTGTTTATGTTTAGGGGTTCGATTGATGTGCCAGCTACTCAGGATGTCGCGTTATTGTTCGAAGAACATATGTATATAGGGTGGCGCAGCCCCCGATTATGAAAGTTGACAAAAGAAAAGAGAGCACGGAGTTTTGGGACACTTAGCTTTCATTTATTCGGAGAACGGTACGTAGTACAATGTGCGGCTAAGTAGCCTTGGCTGAATAGCCTTATTTGCGATGTAAAAGTAAAGAAGAAACGACTAAGGGTAAAAGCGTCGCAGTTGTGCGACGTTCCAAGGGTTGGAGTATGCGACTCCTGTCTCTAAATCTTGAAGGCGATAGGCGCCAACTGGGATTACTTCTGTAATCACGGACGGCCCTTCCCAGGGGGACTCGAGCTTGAGATGCCCTCTGCTTGATCGCAGGACCAGGTCACCTTCGACGAAGGATCTTGGGTGAAGCCTTCTGCTATGGTAGTTGCGCAGGTTCTGCTGGTAGATCGTAGATCTTTCTGCGGCGATTTCTCTTGCTTCGTCAAGGAGGTCGACGGAGTCTTCGAGTGCGAGGGATGACTCCTTCTCGCTGTAGGCGACTACGCGCGGCGCTCTGTACTGCATGCCGGTAATACTGCCTCTGCTCCATGTACCATAAAGAATGGTGTGTAGCCGGTGGCGCTGTTTGGAGTTATACGCAGGCTCCAGAGTATGGATTGTAGTTCGTTTGGCCAGCAGCCCACGGCTTGTTCGAGTGGCCGGAGGAGTCGCTTCTTGATGTCGCTGCAGACGATCCCGTTTGCCTTTTCCACCTGACCGTTGGTCTGCGGGTGTGCGACTGAGGCATAGCTGATGTTGATCCCCAGGTTCTCGCAGAAATCTTGGAACTCCTTGGATGTAAAGTTCGTTCCATTGTCGATGATGATGTTGTGTGGCACACCGAAGCGGTAGACGATGGACTCGAAGAACTTGACTGCGCTGTGCCCTGATTGCTTGGTCACTGGCATGGCCTCGATCCACTTGGTGAACTTGTCGACTGCGACCAAGAGGTAGACGTAGCCTCCTTGCGAGGACCTTGGAAGTTTGCCGACCATGTGGAGTCCCCACTGGGCGAAGGGCCAGGCCAATGGAATAGGTCGTAGCTCTACGCCTGGTGCGTGTGGCTTGCCCACGAATCGCTGACAGACGTTGCACTTTTGGACTGTATCCTTGGCGTCGCGCATGGCTGTGGGCCAGTAAAATCCAGCTCGTAGAGCTTTGGCAACGAGGGCGCGGCTGCCGGCGTGGTGCCCGTAGGTCCCTTCATGGATGTCGAGGAGGACTGCTCTTCCATCGGCTAGGGAGACGCATCGCTGTAACACGCCTGTGATGCTGTGTTTATACAGTTCGCCGTTGATAATGGCGAATGCCTTGGAGCATCGCGCGATGTGTCGTGCATCTGTCGGGTCGTCCAGTAGGCGCTTGCTGAGGAGGTACGTAATGTACGACTGCGTCCAGGATTGTTCGATCATCATGACGCTCATTGGTCCCTCGAGTCCTGTGTCGAGCTCCAAGTCATCGATTGTCGTTGGCTCATTGGGTGGCGTAGCCCCCGAGTCCGTTGCTGCGCTTGTTTTCTTCTCTGCGGCCTTTGGCTTGATGGAGCGTTCGCATATGCGCTCGAGAAATACCCCAGGTGGTATGGGTGCGCAGGTGGAACCTATGTTGGCGAGTGCGTCCGCCTCCTCATTGCTTTCGCGACCTATGTGTCACAACTCGCAGCCATCGAAGTCTCCTTCAAGTGTGTCGTAGAGGTCGCGGTATGCGATCATGTTGTTGTTTAGTGCGTCGCACTCGTGCATTGCTTGGTTTACGACCAGCTTGGAGTCGCCATATATGATTAGCCTCTTTGCGCCGCAGGCTTTTGCCATCCTCATCCCGTGTAACAGGGCCTCGTATTCAGCCTCGTTGTTTGAGGCTGTGAACTGCATTCGCAGGACGTACTTCAGCTTGTCCCCTTGAGGCGATGTCAGTATGACACCTGCTCCTGCTCCATCTTTCCTCTTGGACCCATCGAAGTGCATTGTCCATAGGTAGGACATGTCTGGCTTGTCCGGGAGTTGGTTTTCCATCCAATGTACGAGGAAGTCTGGGAGAACTTGCGACTTAATTGTGCCGCGCTTTTCGTATGTGATGTCTCGTGGAGACAATTTGATTCCCCAAAGCGCGACTCGCCCTGTGGCGTCAGGGTTATTGAGGGTATGTCCCAATGGGGCGTCGTTGATTACCACGATTGGGTGTTCCTGGAAGTAGTGGCGCAGTCACCGGGCGGTCATAAAGACACCGTACGCCAGCTTCTGATAGTGCGGGTACCGCTGTTTTGTTGGCGTGAGGACCTCGCTGAGGTAGTATACGGGGCGTTGTACGCCGTGGACCTTGTTTTCCTCGACCGTTCGACGACGAGCACTGTGCTAACCACTTGATTGGTGGCGGAGATGTACAGCAGCAGTGGTTCCCTTTCTCGTGGAGTTACCAATACTGGCGAGGTGGATAGCAGGCGCTTGAGGTCTTCGAATGCTTCTTGCGCGTCGTTGGTCCACTCGAATTTGTCGGTTTTGCGGAGGAGCTGATAGAAGGGCAGCGCCTTTTCTCCCATTCGACTGATAAATCGACTGAGGGCCGCGGTTCGCCCAGCTAGTTGTTGAACGCCTCTTATGTTCTTTGGCTTCTCCATGGCCAGTATGGCCTTTATCTTTTTCGGGTTTGCCTCAATCCCTCTCGCGGAGATGAGATACCCGAGCAGTTGTCTGGAGGGTACGCTGAAGGCGCATTTGTCCGGATTGAGCTTTATCCGGTAGCGATCGAGGTTGGCGAAGGTTTCACGCAAGTCATCGATTAGAGAGGCTTCTTCCTTGGTTTTGATTACTATGTCGTCGACATAGACTTGGATGTTGCGACCAAGTTGCTCCTTGAGGCAGGCCTGCATGCACCGCTGGTACGTGGCTCCTGTGTTTTTTAGCCCGAAGGGCATTATGTTGTAGCAGAACACGCCGAAGGGCGTTGTAAACGCGGTCTTCTCCTGGTCTTCCTCCTTCATTCGAATTTGGTTATAGCCTGAGTAGGCGTCGAGGAAGTAGAGGCGCTCGCATCCAGCAGTGGAGTCGATGATTTGATCGATCCGTGGTAGCAGGAAGTGATCTTTTGGGCAGTGCTTGTTAAGAGAAGTGAAGTCGACGCACATCCGCAGGATATCCGTGTCCTTTTTTGGCACTAGTACTGTATTGGCGAGCCAAGTGCTTTCCTTGATCTCGCATATGAATTTGGCCTTGAGGAGTCTGTTGATCTCCATTCCGACTGCATGTGCCCGTGGCTTAGACAGTCGTCTGATTGTTTGCTTGACTGGCCTTGTGTCGGGGTTGATGTTGAGTGCGTGCTCGGCGAATTCCCTGGGAACTCCTGGCATGTCCGCAGGACACCAGGCGAAAATTTCCCAGTGCTCACGGAGGAATTCGACGAGCGCAAGTTCCTATGCGAGACTCAAGTTGTTGGCGATGAGGGCCGTTTTAGCGGGATCCGATGGATGGACCTGCACCTTCTTTGTGTGCACAGATGAGTCGAAGGAGAGATCAGGTGAGCTTGACCTACTCAGAGGGGGCAGACTATTGTCTGTCGTTTCCTTCAATCGCGCGAGTTCCTCCTACATGCTGAAGGACTGGGAGATTCTGTTGAATTCCCTGTCGCAACTGTTAGATCGCTCGAAGCTCCCGTTGATCGTGATGACGCGGTTGGGACCTGGCATTTTCATCTGTAGATAGGCGTAGTGAGGTACTGCCATGAACCTAGCGAACGCGACGCGCCCGAGGATGCAGTAGTATTGTGAGGGCCAATCGACAACTTCAAAATCGCTGCGCTCGCGCCGGAAGTTCTTCAGCGTGCCGAATATGACGTCGAGGTTGATTTTGCCCAGGGGGTATACGCCTTTTCCTGGGACGATGCCGTGGAACGTTGTGTCCGATGCTTCCAAGCAGGTTAGAGGGATCCTCATTGCTCGCAAGGTACTCGCGAATATGAGGTTAATACCGCTTCCGCCGTCCATGAAGACGCGACTCATGTCGAAGCCTCCAATTTGTGCCTCGAGTATGAGGGGGCAATGACCTGGGCGAGGTACTTGAGGCGGGTGGTCGCGTTTGTCGAAGGTAATGCACGACTCACTGCCACTAAGGTACTCAGTGGTGGATGGTGGCGAGTGCATGGCCAAGTTGACTTGGCGAGTGATGGCCTTCTGCACCCTATTGGAGGGGCGCCCCTTTTGGATCATCATGGTACCCATGGCCTCCGTGGTGTTGGTCCGGTGCAGCTCCGTTCGGGGGTGGCCCAGGTGGTGGTGGTGGTGCGCCCTGTGCCACGGCGCCTGGAGCGGTTCCGTAGCCTCTTTCGACCGTGTTGCGGTTCATCTGCACCAATCCCCCATGTAGCTTCAGGAACTCGCGGCAGTCTTTGAGGAGGTGACTGGACTTTCTCTTGCCGTCATGCTTGTCGATGTAGAAGTGTACCGTGCATGGTCCGGACAGTTTATCTTTGATGGTGGTCACGGGTGCTTCATCGCGGGTGCGGCGTTGCCATACTTGTGTGGTTTTCCCGGAGTCGCGATATCCGCCACTACGGTATCCGCTGTTGCGGTTGTCATCGCGTCTATCGGCGTAGCCGGCGGCGACCATGTTGACGTCATCGCGATCGTCGTAGACGCGCATACGACATTTTCCCCGGCGGTCGCGTCTGAGTTCTGCTTCCTCGTTAGAGTGAGCGCGGTTCTTCAGCGAATCTTCTCCATCAGCCCACCGGTTCACGATCTCCATCAGGTGGTCGATGGTCTTGGGCTTTGAGTGTCCTAGCTCCTCCCTGAGTTCTATGCGGCAGACACCATCGTTGAATGCATCAATCGCACGGTCTTCCGAGATGTTCTCCGTGGAGTTCTTGATGATGGACCACCTTTGGATGTAAGAGCGTAGCGATTCGCCAGATTTTTGCTGGCAGCATCTCAGTACTTCGATTGAAGCGGGGCGTTTGTATGTGCCCTTGAAGTTGCGCACGAAGCTATAGACCAGCTCATCCCAGCTACGAATGGATCCGCGCGGGAGGTTATTGAGCCATGCCCGGGCGGCGCCTTGCAGCTGTAGCTGCAAGCATTGCATGGCGGTACTCCGACTGCCTCCGTGCAGCCTGACTGAGGAGATGTGATCTTCCAGCCAGATCTTGGGGTCCTGTAGACCGTCAAATTTCGGGTTCTCTGATGGGAGTTTGAACCCTTTAGGCTTTCGCTTCTGTCTGATGGATCTGCTGAAGCATCTGGCACCGCAGAGCTCTCCATCTTCTTCTTCCGAATCAGTTGACCGAGCACGTCGTGCCCTTGACTTGTCGATCTTGCAGTGCGTGAGCTCGTCGCGTGCGTTGTAGTCGCGATCATGCCGTCACGAACGGCGGCGTCGAGACAGGTCGTGACTATCGTCGCTTGACGAGGACGAGTAATAGCGTTTTGCTAATGCCTTGCCCTTTTTTGGGTCGCGTACTGGTTCTTTGTCGAGGGCGGCCTCGATTAGTCCAAGGCTCGCGATCGTAGATAGGTGCATGATCGTCCGGGGATCTCCATCTGGTGGCTGGTTGTTGAGAAGGTACATGGTGGCCGCCGTCACCACAGCCTGCGGCGTCCTGGGAACCACGTTGCCTCTCGTGTCGACTGTCATGGAGCCAAAGTCGAGGATTTTCGCGGCGTCTATGCGTTCTTGCTCGGTGAGGTGAGCCATCCACGATTGCCTCTTCTTGGAGAGGTGTTCGTTTCCCCTTGAGGAGGATCCTCCGTAGGAAGAGAGCCCAGCACGACGAAGGCTTGACTCGTCTGCCGCCTTTTTACGCGCCTCAAGTTCCGCGATTGCTTGTTTCTGGCGCTTGAATTCCTCCTTTAGGAGCCAGTGGTAGCCCATCAGTAGTTCTTACGGGGACCCGAGGGGTAGAGGTGTACCTCGTAGGCCTTCGCGGCAGCGTTCCCACTCTTGCTCGTTGAGCCTGATCACGACGCGTTCGTCGGTTTGCTCGTTGATTATGGTAGGGGGTTTGACTGCTCCTCCATTGCCGCCGTTGGCGGCGTTGGGCGGGTCGGTGTCGTTGCCGTGGTTGGCGGAGGTGTCGCCCGCATTGATGACGGTGCACATGAAGTGATTTGGGAAGTTGTTGCTTCCACAACTTTCAGATCCGGAACCGTAGGTTCCTTCTTCGGTCGCCAGATCGCTTAGATCGGAGTCGCGACTGCTGTCGCTGACCATGTTCCCGACCGCCGCTGGAGCATTGAGCTCACTGAGGGTACCGATCGGTGGAGGGAACCATGATGCTAGGGCAATCGCCAGTGCCGTCGACTGATCGGGCATGCGAAGCGTGCCCATCTGACCAACTTGGAAGCGGAAGCTCCCAATTGCCAGGCTGATTCCTTCGCCCACGGAGTCAAAGGCCGGGCGAGTGGCCGGCGTGTGGATGGTGAAGTCGAAGGCGCCGAAGAGCTGGCGAATCTCCGTTGTTGCAGAGTTGTAGATCGTGTTTGATGGGGCCGAAGAAGCCGCAACATCAGCACTCCTAGTTCCCACAGACGGCGCCAATTGACGAGGGTTTAACTCGTCAATGCCCATTGTTATGGACTTGGGTTTTGGAGAAGGAGTGAGCGCTGGAGACATCTATCGGCTAGCAAACAAGCACACAGGGGACAAAGGATTTACCCAGGTTCAGGCCTCGTAGAGGTCCCTACTCCTGCTTATGTCGTGGAATTATCGAGGAGTCGAAAGTTACAATGATGCGCAGATGAAATCTGCGAGAGTTGCGAAACTAGGGTTATGTGTCCTCCTCGCTGCCCCCTCCTAGCCTTTATATAGATAGGCTAGGTCTCGGGTAGCAGGTCGAGTCGGTTACAAGTTAGGGTTTTCCCCTTCAAACTTTCTATCTTTAGCTTCTTCTTGTCCTTCAAGCAATTGACAGTCCATAGGTTACTCGAGTCCCTCCATCCGGGCCTTGGCGACACCGTGGGCCTGTATGTATTTGGGCCGTATATACCAAGTTCGAGTACCTGTAGGGTATACCCATGTCAGTTACAGATTAGGGTTTTCCCTTTAAACTTTCTATCTTAAGCTTCTTCTTATCTCGCAAGCAATCGAGAGTCCATGGGCCACTCGAATTCTTCATTTGGGCCTTGGCAACACCATGGGCTTTCGCCATATCAGGACCATATATACCGAACTCGAGTACCTGTAGGGTATACCCATGTCAGTAGCCCCCGAGTGTCCAGTGGAATAGTAGATTCGACTAGAGACTTTATGAAGCCTTTCGAGTGCATGATTGAGTACATTTTCGAGTGTTTAGTTTGTGTCATAGGGGTTGTTGATATACGTGCCTGATTTATCCGATGCATCGGTATCAGTTAACTACCTTAGGGCAAAACAACGCAATCTACTCAAATTCGTGTCCCCGGACTCGAATTTAGGAAAGTGTTGGCGTAATTCGACTCAGGCCACTGAGGTCTTACAGTAGTCGAATTCCAGTGTATAAGTGTGGGATCTCGACGCGTCCATCAAGGCATGTTCATCGTACCTGCAGGCACGGATATGTTTCTGGTAGTGCATAGCAGATGCATTGCCAGGCCTTATTCAGGTCTTATCTTCACGCTGTAAGCGCGTCATCCGAATTTTTGTCATCGCGGAGATGATTCGGGTGACCTAGGAGACGCAGTCTCTTTGTAGGGATAGTATGAGGCGGAGTCTCCATAGCATTCGAGTGTGGATATGATCAACACACAGTATGATGTACAAATAATCATAGGGTGTGCGACCAGCGCTCCCTATGGGAGTAGCCCCCGAGTGCCTGGTTGAGTCGAAGACTCAGGCAGGGACTAAAAACTTTTTACGACTGTTGTCGTCTTCTGTTGCTTGTTTCAGTCGAATTTTCTTCTGGCGCTCTCTACGGGAGTAACCCATAATCCCCAATTCAATCGTAGATTCGAGCGGTGGGTATGTCCTAAATGTTCTTATACCTGCATAAAGATAAAGCATAGGGTGCACGACCAGCTCTCCCTATGGGAGTAGCCCCCGAGTGCTTGGTTGAGTCGAAGACTCGAGCAAGGACTAAAGTAGTCGAAATCTTCTGCTGCTGAAATGACGTCAGTGCTGACGATGTGATGACCTTGGTTGCCCGCGTGAGCGGCTTTGACAGGACATGACGAGCGGTGGGTCCCACTATCTGACTTCGATTTGACCGGGCGTGCGTAATCTTCTGTTTTAACTGTGTCTCCTCGATTTCCACGCGTAATGGGAATAGTGGGGGGACGGTTAGTGCTTCAGCTTCGCCACGTGTCGATGGCGATCTGCACCACGCATGTAGTAGGGTTTCTGCTGGCCGTTGGATGGTTTCTGCGAGGAGGTTAAGTAATGGCACAGCTGCGGTAATTTCCCATCTGCCTTTGTTGTTCTTGCCTCCATTGCCATTGCTGCTGCTTCTCTACTTCCCTGCGCACTTTCTCGTTGCGGCGCTGGACCAGCTCCGCATCTTTGCGAGCTACTTCCTCCGTTCTCACCACCATCGGAAGATGGGCAAGAAAAAGGGAGGCGCCGCCGCTGGGTCTGCCGCCGCCATTGCCGCTGCCAAGAAGAAGGGAGGCTCCGCCACTATGGGCACCAGCGCCACCAGTGCTGGGAAGAAGAAGGGCGTGGGAACCCGCGTCACCAACGGCGCTTGGCGTGCATCCATCATCAAGCCCGTCGAGCTTCATCTTCATCATCGAGATGGAGTTCCTTCCTCCATGGAGAACGACTCGTGAGTGCCCGGCGAGGAGGTAATTCCTTGCCCTCCTACTGGTTTCCGGGTGATGTTCCTTATGTTCATCATCCGAGGTCTTTCTTTGCCCCTGCATCCTTTCTTCAGGGGCCTCCTTTGCTTCTACGGTCTCCAGCTGCATCAGATGTCCCCAAATTCTATTCTCCACATCTCCTTCTTCGACATTGTGGTATCATACCAACACTTTGCTTTATGTAGATGACGGCGGCCTGAGCTTTGACGCCCAGGCCCTTCGTCGCGACGATGCATTAGCTGGTGCCGTTGCTGCAGTCGAAGACCATAGCGCTTCTCTTCAAGGGATGCTGGCGAAGGCCAAGAATGCTCTTAGTCGCATACGTAGGGATCTAACTCCCAAGGTTGAACTACTTGACAACCTGGAAGACCTAGCGGAATCCTTTGCTGGGGGTATTCCTATGGACTTCAGGAACTCTCAACGGTCCATCGGTGCCACCATGGCACTCGCAATGGTGAAAGTCCATGGTGTGGAGGTGGATCTCGGTGTGATTTTCCAAGGCGGTGCCCATCGGCGCGGATGGCCAACAGGTAGTGTTTGCTCACTTCGCTACTGGATGTGGTAAATATGGGCCGCATCTCATCAGTACAGTCGCCAAGTACTCCAAGGAGCGAAGAATGAGGCGAAGGCTGCGGCGTCAGGGGTCGGCACCGGAAAGTCTGTGGTGTCAGAGACCACCATGGATTCGACGAGGCCTCTGAAGTCCAAGTCGAATACAAAGAAGCAGGCTGCTCCTCAGTAGTTATCTTGTAATAGTTGTAGTTTTAACCTCTTTGTTGGCACAATGCCTTTATGGAAGTCCCAGTCGAGACTTTTGCTGAGGTTGAATGCGTATATGCCTTTGTCAATGTATTTTTGGTCCCTTTATTTTTGCTCTTGCTTGGTTTATGATAGAGCACGTCGAGTGGTCCCTCGAGTGATCCTCGTGATCCCCCGCCCACGGACGAGACCTTGGCGCAGCTGCGCTCAAGGGTGGATGAGTTGTCCCTGCTTTCGCGACTACGCGATCGCGGTAAACTACTGGAACGTGAGTTGCCCATCTTCCGCGGTAACACGGATGTATGGAAGTCGAGGGCGGAGAAGGCTACCGACCGCGAGCAGTATCTATTGGAGGAGGTGACGCAACTAGGCGATCAGTTCAAGTGTTAGCTTTCTGCCCTCTTATCTTTTCTTTTAGTCAATCGCGACAATGCCTTGTCTTCATACTTTGCCTTTTTGCTTGGTGTAGTTGTCAGTGCTCGTCATCCGCAGGATGAGAAATACCGGATTGCCATTCGAATGAATGACCTAACCCAGGAGTAGCTTCAGGCGCGTGGGTATTTTTGGGTGGACCATGATCGTGTGATCGCACTTGCGACCCTACAGGATCGTGCCTCTCGAGTACTACACTTTTTGAAGAAGGTGTAGTCGTGCCTTAGGCATATCTACCAAACGATGTTTCCACTAGACGCCGTCCCTTCAAGCCTATTGGCTCTTCTGGCAAAGTTCCAAGATCTGAGTGCAGTTCGCGAGTATGTGCGGCAGCAGTTAGTGGCTGGTGCCAAGGCTGCTTTGTCGCTGGTGCGACTGCATAGGCCAGATGTAGACGTTGCAGCTGTTGCTATTGGGCCGTCGACTCCGCCGGAAGGTTCGACCTGGAACATGGTTCCACATTATTAGGCAGTTGATCGCCCAGGTGAAGAAATCGTCGATTTCTTCGAGGAGTAGACGAGCGTTCTTCTGTTGCAGCAGTAGCTTTAGTTTGTAACCTGCGCATAATTGTACAAGTGTTGTAAAGTTCATATGGATATGTTGGATGTAATTAATTTCTATTGATATGTAAAGAGCTTGCTAGCTTATATGTTTTGCGAGTGTATTTGTACTCTGTAGTTCCTTTTCGTTCTCCTGACTTATTTTATCTCAGCACCTTGCCAACCTGTCAGGTGCATTGCAACTGGGTTGGTGTTTTATCAAGGGTTCGATTGATGTTGTGTCAGCTACTCGGGATACTGTGACTTGTTCGTAGAACGAGGATGTTAAAGGGTGGCGTAGCCCCCAAGTGATAAGATTGCTAGAAAAATGAGGGAAAACGCAGAGTTTCGGGGCACTTAGCTTTATTTTTTCGCAGAATAGTACGAGGTACAATGTGTGGCTAGGTAGCCTGGCTGAATAACCTTATTTGTAATGTAAAAACAACTAGGGGTAGAAACAACGCAGCTGTGCTACGTTCCAGGGGTTGGAGTATGCGACTCCTGTCTTGAAATCTTTAAGGCGATAGGCGCCACCTGAGATTACTTATGTAATCACGTATGGTCCCTCCTAGGGAGACTCGAGCTTGAGATGCCCTTGTTGGTTGAGTCACAGGACCAGGTCTCCTTCGACGAAGGATCTTGGGCGTAGGCTTCTGCTATGGTAGTTGCGGAGGCTCTGCTGGTAGATCGTTGATCTTTCCGCTGCGATTTCGCGCGCCTCATCAAGAAGGTCGATGGAGCCTTCGAGTGCGAGAGTTGACTCCTGCTAGCTGTAGGCAAGCACTCGTGGGGCTTTGTAGCATACCTTTGCGGGTCGCACCGCTTCAGCACCGTGCACCATGAAGAACAGGATGTATCCCGTGGCGCTGTTTGGAGTTGTGCGCAAGCTCCAGAGTACGGATTGCAGCTCATCTGGGCAGCATCCTACGGCTTATTCGAGTGGCCAGAGGAGTCGTTTCTTGATTCCACCGCAGACGAGGCCGTTGGCCTTTTCGACCTGATCGTTGGTCTGTGGGTGAGCTACCGAGGCGTAGCTTATGTTGATTCCCAGGTTTTCACAGAATTCCTGGAACTCCTTGGAGGTAAAGTTCGTCCCATTGTCCGTGATGATGCTATGTGGCACACCAAAGCGATAGACAATGGACTCGAAGAACTTGATAGTGCTGGCTCCTGATTGGTTTGTCACCGGCATGGCCTCGATCCACTTGGTGAAATTGTCGACTGCGACCAAGAGGTATACGTAACCTCCTCGCGAGGATCTCGGGAGCTTGCTGACCATGTCGAGTCCCCATTGCGCGAGGGGACAAGCCAGTGGTATTGGCCGGAGTTCCGCGCCCGGTGTGTGCGGTTTGTCCGCGAATCGCTAGCAAGCGTTGCAGCGCTAGACGATGTCCTTGGCGTCGCGCATGGCCATGGGCCAGTAGAATCCAGCTCGTAGAACTTTGGCGACGAGGGCGTGACTGCCAGCATGGTGCCCCCAGGTCCCTTCATGGATGTCGAGAAGGACGGCCCTTCCGTCCCGGTTGGAGACGCATCGTTGGAGTACTCCTGTGATGTTGCGCTTGTATAGTTCGCTGTTGATGACGGCGAATGCCTTGGATCGTCGCGCAATGTGTCGCGCTTCAGTCGGGTCATCAGGTAGCCTTTTGCTGAGAAGATATGTGATGTAGGGTTGAGTCCAAGATGGCTCGATCATCATGACGCCCATTGGTCCTTCGAGTCCTATGTTGAGATCCAGGTCGTCGAGTGCCATTGGCTCATTGGGTGGCGTAGCCCCCGAGTCTGTTGACGTGCTTGCGTTCTTCTCTATAGCCTTTGGTTTGATGGAGCGTTCGCAGATACGCTCGAGAAATACCCCAGGTGGTATGGGGGTGCAGGTGGAGCCAATGTTGGCGAGTGTGTCCGCCTCTTCGTTGCTTTTGCGTCCTACATGCCGCCATTCACAACCGTCGAAGTCCCCTTCAAATGTGTCGTAGAGGTCACGGTAGGCGATCATGTTGTCGTTCAGCGCGTCGCACTCGTGCATCGTTTGGTTGACCACCAGTTTGGAGTCGCCATAGATGATGAGCCTCTTGGCCCCGCAGGCTTTCGCCATCCGCATCCCATGGATTAGGGCCTCGTACTCATCTTCATTGTTGGAGGCAGTGAACTACATTCGCAGAATGTATTTCAACTTGTCCACTTGGGGTGATGTCAGTATGACACTTGCGCCAGCTCCGTCCTTTCGTTTGGACCCATCGAAGTGCATTGTCCAGAGATAGGACATGTTTGGTTTTTTGGGGAGCTGGTTCTCCATCCAGTGCACGAGGAAATCGGGGAGGACTTGTGACTTGATCGCGTCGCGCTTTTCATATGTAATGTCTCATGGAGACAGCTCGATTCCCCAAAGTGCGACTCGTCCGGTGGCATCGGGGTTGTTGAGGATATGCCCGAGCAGGGTGTTGTTGACCACCATCATTGGGTGCTCCTGGAAGTAGTAGCGCAGTCACCTGGCTATCATGAAGACGCCGTATGCCAGCTTCTGCTAGTGCGGGTACCACTGTTTTGTTGGCATGAGCATCTCGCTGAGGTAGTAGACCGGGCGCTGGACCCCGTGGACCTTGTTTTCTTCGGCTCGTTCCACCACGAGCACCGTGCTGACCACTTGGTTGGTGGCGGAGATCTAGAGCAACAGCGGCTCTTTTTCACGTGGAGTCACCAGTACTGGCGAGGTGGATAGTAGACGATTGAGGTCTTCGAATGCTTCTTGCGCCTCGTCTGTCCACTCAAACTTGTCAGTTTTGTGGAGAAGTTGGTAGAAGGGCAGTGCCTTTTCGCCCATTCGACTGATGAATCGACTAAGCGCCGCGATTCACCCAGCTAGCTGTTGGACGCCTCTTACGTTCTTTGGCTTCTCCATGGCCATTATGGCTTTTATTTTCTTCGGGTTCGCCTCGATCCCTCTCGCGGAGATGAGATACCCGAGTAATTACCCAGATGGTACACCGAAGGCACATTTGTCCGGATTGAGCTTGATCCGGTAGCGGTCTAGGTTGGCGAAGGTTTCGTGTAGATCGTCGATTAGCGAGGCTTCCTCTTTTGTTTTTATGATGATGTCATCAACGTAGACTTGGATGTTGCGACCAAGTTGATTCTTGAGGCAGGCATGCATGCACCGCTGATAGGTGGCTCGTGCGTTTTTTAGCCCGAAGGGCATCGTGTTGTAGCAGAACACACCAAAGGGCGTCGTAAATGCCGTTTTCTCTTAGTCTTTCTCCTTCATTCGAATTTGATTGTATCCTGAGTAGGTGTCGAGGAAGCAGAGGCGTTCACATCCCGCAGTGGAGTCAATGATTTGGTCAATTCGTGGCAACGGGAAGAGATCCTTTGGGCAGTGTTTATTCAGGGAGGTAAAGTCCATGCACATCCGTAGGATATCCGTGTCTTTTTTGGGCACCAGCACAGTATTGGTGATCCAAGTGCTTTCCTTGATCCCGCGTATGAATTTTGCGTCGAGGAGTCTATTGATCCCCATTCCGAGTGCCTTTGCTCTTGGTTCAGACAGTCGCCGAATTGTCTGCTTGACTGGCCTTGCATCTGGATTTACGTTGAGTGCGTGCTCGGCGAATTCCCTGGGAACCCCTGGCATGTCCACTGGACACCAGGGGAAGATTTCCCAGTGCTCATGTAGAAATTCGACGAGCACGAGTTCCTATGCGGAACTCAAGTTGTTGGCAATGAGGGTCGTCTTGGTCGGGTTCGTTGGGTGGACCTGGACTTTCTTCGTGTGCACCGACGAGTCGAAGGATAGGTCAGGTGAACTTGGCCTGCTCAGGGGAGGTAGATTGTTGTCTATCGACTCCTTTAATTTTGCGAGTTCCTCCTGCATGCCGAATGACTGGGAGATTCTGTTGAATTCCCTGTCGCAGCTGTCAGACCTTTCGAAGTTGCTGTTGATTGTGATTATGCCGTTTGGACCCGGCATCTTCATCTGCAGTTAGGTGTAGTGTGGTACTACCATGAACCTCGCGAACGAGACACGCCCGAGGATGCAGTGATATTGTGAAGGCCAGTCGACGACCTCGAAGTCGATGCGCTCTCGCTGAAAGTTTTGCGGCGTGTCGAAGATGACGTCGAGGTTGATTTTTTGCCTAGGGGATATACGCCTTTTCCTGGGACGATGCCGTGGAACATTGTGTCTAAAACTTCCAGACACGTCGGAGGGACCCCCATCGCATGCAAGGTACTCGCGAACATGAGGTTAATGCCGCTGCCGCCATCCATGAACACGCGACTCATGTCAAAACCCCCAATCTGTGCCTCGAGTACGAGGGGACAGTGGCCTGGACGAGGAACTTGGCACGGGTGGTCACGCCTGTCGAAGGTGATGCAGGAGTCGCTTCCATTGAGGTACTCAGTGGTGGAAGGTGGAGAGTTTATCGCCAAGTTGACTTGGCGAGTGATGGCCTTCTGCACTCGATTTGAGGGACGCACCTTTTGGATCATCCCCATGTTGCCCACGGGTCGTGGGTATGGTTCGCCTCCGTGATGCTGGACCGGCACGGCCGTCGGTGGTGGTGGTCCGGGCGGTGGTGGAGGAGCTCCATGTGCCACGGCGCCTGGGGCGACTCCATAGCCCCTGTTGACTGCATCGCGATTCATCCGAGCCATGCCCTCATGGAGTTTGAGAAACTCGCGGCAGTCCTTGAGAAGGTGGCTGGATTTTTTCTTGCCGTCGTGCTTGTCGATGTAGAAGTGCATGTTGCACGGCCTGGACAGTTTGTCCTCGATGGTTGTTGCGGGTGCCTCTTCACGAGTGTGGCGCTGCCACACCTGCGTGGTTTTCCCGTTGTCGCGGTATCCACCGCTGCGATAGCCGCTATTGCGGTTGTCGTCGTGTTTGTCGGCGTAGCTGGCTGCGACCATGTTGACATCGTCGCGGTCATCGTAGATGCACATTCGTCGCTTGTCTCGACGGTCGTGTCTGCGCCCGAGGTCATCGCCATCGTCGAAGTAGGTGTGGTTTTTCACCAAATCCTCTCTGTCGGCCCACCGATTCAAAATTTCCATCAGGTGGTCGATTATTTTGGGCTTCAAGCGGCCCAGCTCCTCCCTGAGCTCTATGCGGCAAACGCCGCCATTAAACGTGTCGATTGCGCGGTCTTCCGAGATGTTTTCCGCGGAATTCTTAATGATGGACCACCTCTAGATGTACGAGTGTAGTGATTCGCCCAACCTTTGCTGGCAGCCCCTCAGCTCTTCGATTGATGCGGGCCTTTTATAAGTGCCCTTGAAGTTGCGCACAAAGTTGTAGACCAGCTCTTTCCAGCTGCGAATGGATCTGTGCGGGAGATTGTTGAGCCATGTGTGGGCGGCGCCCTGCAGCTGTAGCTGCACGTATTGCATGGCCGTGCTTCGACTCCCACCGTGTAGCCTGACAGAGGAGATGTGGTCCTCTAGCCAGATCTTTGGGTCTTGTAGGCCATCGAACTTTGGGTTCTGCGACGGGAGTTTGAACCCTTTCGGCATTCGCTTCTGCCTGATGGCTCTGCTAAAGCATCTGGCGCCGTAGAGTTTAGTCTCGTCCTCTTCTGAGTCAGTTGAACGAGCGCGTCTTGCCCTTGATTTGTCGATTTTGCGCTGCATGAGGTCATCGCGCGCATCGTAGTCGCGATCGTGCCGCCGTGAGCGGCGACGCCGAGACAGGTCGTGACTGTCATCGCTGGATGAGAGCGAGGAATAGCGTTTTGCTAGAGCCTTGTCTTTCTTTGGCTCCGGTGTTGGCGCTTTGTTGAGGGCAGCCTCGATTAGCCCCAAGACCGCGATCGTATATCGGTGCACGGCAGCTCGTGGATCTCCAACTGGCGACTGGTTGTTGACGAGGTACATGGTGGCCGCTGTCACCGCCGCTTGCGGTGTCTTTGGGACCACGTTGCCCCGCGTGTCGACTGTCATAGAGCTAAAGTCGAGGACCTTTGCAGCTTCTATGCGTTCTTGCTCGATGAGATGAGCCATCCGAGATCGCCTCTTGTTGGCCATGTACTCGTTGCCTTTGGAGGAGGATCCTCCGTGGAGGAGAGCCCAGCTCGTTGAAGACTCGACTCATCCGCCGCCTTTTTACGCGCCTCGAGTTGCGCGATTGCATGTAGTTGGCGTATGTATTCCTCCTTTAGTAGACAATGGTAGCCCATCAGCATGTCCTGCGGCGTTCCAGGGGGCATAGGATTGCCTCGCAGGGCTTCTCGGCCACGGGGCCACTCGTTTTCGTTGAGTTTAATCACGACACGCTCTCATGTGTGTTCGTT
Source organism: Avena insularis (assembly GCA_023614405.1). Taxonomy (NCBI): domain Eukaryota; kingdom Viridiplantae; phylum Streptophyta; class Magnoliopsida; order Poales; family Poaceae; genus Avena; species Avena insularis. Next base: position 118,130,207 of record CM042696.1, read on the forward strand.
CACCATGATTGGCGGTTCGACTGCCGCTCCGTTGTTGACGGGCGCACCGTTGCCACCGTTGGTGGGGCCACCATTGGGCGTGTTGTCGTTGGGTGGTTCAGTGCCGTTGGGCGGTCTGGTGCCATATCCGGCACCAACGTTTTCGCGATTAGCGGTAGTGTCGCTGGCGTTAATGACTGCGCACATGAAGTGGTTGGGGAAGCTGTTGCTCCCGCAACTTTCAGATCCAAAGCCGTAGGCTCCATCTTCAGTGGCCAGGTCACCCAGATCGAATCCGCGACTGCTGTCGATGTCCTTGCTCCCAGCTGTTGCTGAGGTGTTCTGCTCGCTGAGGGTGCCGATTGGTGGCAGGAACCACGATGCTGGAGCAATCGCGGGTGCCGTTGGCTGGTCATGCATGCGAAGCGTGCCCATCTGACCAACCTGGAAGCGGAAGCTCCCAATCGCTAGACTAATTCCATCGCCCACGGACTCGAAATCCGGGCAAGTGGTCGGCGTGTGGACGGTGAAGTCGAACGCACTGAAGAGCTCGTGAATCTCCGCTGTTGTGGAGTTGTAGATCGCGATTGATGGGGCCGAAGAAGCCGCGACATCAGCACTCCCAATTCCCACAAACAGCGCCAATTGACGAGGGTTTAACTTGTCAATGCCCATTGTTATGGACTTGGGTTTTGGAGAAGGAGGGAGTGCTGGAGGCATCAGTCGGCCAGCAAACAAGCACACGGGTATGCAAGTTTTACCCAGGTTCAGGCCTCGTAGAGGTCCCTACTCCTGCTTGTCTGCCCTTGGAATTAACGAAGGAATCGAAGATTACAGGGGCGCGCAGATGCAATCTGGCGAGAGTTGTGGAAACTAGGGTTGCATGTGTCCTCCTCTCCGCCCCCTCCTAGCCTTTATATAGATAAGCTAGGTCTCGGGTAGCAGGTCGAGTCGGTTACAGATTAGGGTTTTCCCTTTAAACTTTCTATCTTAAGCTTCTTCTTATCTCGCAAGCAATCAAGAGTTTGTGGGCCACTCGAATTCTTCATTTGGGCCTTGGCAACGCCGTGGGCTTCTGCCATATCAGGACTGTATATACCGAACTCGAGTACCTGTAGGGTATACCCATTTCATATGGTGTCATAGAGGCTTCCACAAAAACAGGATGTAGACAGAGACAATTTTTAGCACAGGAATACATCCAGGTTGCAGCCAACCACTTTCATCATTGGAAAGAATGGAAGAACGCAACGAATATACTGCTACATTACCTTTTTAGGCAACTTTTAAGGGAACTGACAGGACCATCCCTGTCTATAGTGGCCGTGCGCTCCACTGATCAATAGTTCTCCATATAGAATTTGACGCAAAATCCACTGCACATTACAAGTAGCAACTAAAGGTTACAGAAGTGAAGAACGCCAACATCGAACCCGATCAAATGCCCCTATCAGAACAGCGGTGACCATGCCCCGATCCCGAATCCATACGAAATCATTACCCCCTCCCCCCCCCCCCCCAACCCCACCCAAATGACCCAATCGATTAGAGCAGAGGGAAAAAATCCTGATTAGGTGATTCCGAGGTGAGCAATAAGCAAGAACTCCACAATCAAAGCATACCGAATACTACTACTAGTACTAATAGTACCCCCAATGGCCCAATCATAAGTAAATTAAACAAAGACGGATTTTGAGGTGAGCAAATACACCCACCTATTTCAGCAAGTACCCAATCGGAGGTTGCACCAGTTCCACAAGTTGCTTGCTGGATGGGAGCTAGCTAGTGGTGGTTTCTTGTCTTGTTGTCGGTAGAAAGGCATGGGTAGGCGAGTAGTAGTACTAGTAGTAGTAGGGCTGGGCAGTACACTTTTCCTATAGTAAGTATTTTTAAGTGGCAGTGGCGGGAACATTTTGCCGGGAGAGATTCCCGAATTTTTATTCCCTGCTATCACGTGGTGGCCTATAGCTGTTTTAAGCGGGACCCACATCAGTGGTGAGTTAAAGCGGGTCCCACATAAGGGGGTGAGATAATTGACCGAGCCAACCTCCTCCTTCCCTTGGTACTCCTTCCAAGGACCAATAAAATCGCCTCTCTTCGAATCAAATTGATCCCAGCTTGTACAGTATATCCTTTTGTTGATTTGGCTCATAGAGCATTGAGGGAGGGGAAGGGCTAGCCGCATAGGGCACCAGCGCTGGGGCCTCAAAAACCGTTCAGGAACCGATAAAAGCATAAGCTCGGGTTTAGACTACAAACACAAACAAAAACAGATATATATATACTAATATACGGAATAGTTTCCAATTACACTTCTCCTAACAAAGGCCTAGAAATCATAAGGTTGCTCCATATTACAGAACTACGACCATAGCGAACCAATCATGGGATAGCTCTACACCCCAAGAGTTTTGCAGTTGGGCTAGTCGTCATGGGACTAACCAGACGACACCAAAAGTACACCCCTGATGATCAGTAGCACTACTTCAAATCCATCCAGAAACAGTGTACCCGATCCACAGCCTCAGGTGCAGACTCATCAATGAACATGTCATCGTCATTACCATCAAAGTCCTCTTCGGTCATCTTCTTCTACGATTACTAGATTAACAGATACGTTTATAGAGAAACATCAAAGACACATAGCCTAAACATTTGTCATTCTACAGATATACCTTGTCATCTGGCATAGCGGTAGTACCATAAATGAAACTCGTTTCATGCAGCTTGCGCCTTTTCTCTCCTCCCCCTTCTCCAAGTTGATCTAGATGCTCAGGAGCTGCCCCTATCAGTTGATCTAGTTGATCAACATCTGCTTCCCCTACTTGATCTTGATGATAAAGATGTGCTTCCCCCGGTTCATATGGAGGATCATATGGTTCACCATGAAATACCCATCTAACATATGTTCTTATCATGGCAAATGTAAAAATTGGTCTTCCACTATACTTTGAGGCAGCACCCTATGATTCACACACAGCCGGCAGGGGCAATGTACTTTTGAGTTGTCACAATGAGCTCTAACAAACCCCATAAATCGTAGAACACCAAGGATATGTTTAGCGCTGCCTAATGAAGCAATATCTACCCAAAATCTTCCCATCTGTTTAATTATGACATACAAGGTTGGTTATTATTAAAAGAAAAGCAGGAAACATATAGATGGAGTACAAAAACTATATATGCCTATGCATTTCAGGAAACATATATGACATACAAGGTATTTAGGAACACAGATTGAGCGCAGAATAAACTATGACCATGCAGACTGAGGACAAATTAAACTACGTATTTGAGGAGGCAGATCAGATGAAAGGGCAATAAAACGCCAACTAGATCGAGCTAGAGATAGAAGGGCTACCGTGGGATTGACGTGCCCACCGGTGGGTCTCAAGAAGACCGACGGGTAGGGAAAGCTTCTTCATGCATGGTGGTGATGAGGAGCACCGTGAGCACGTCTGTTTTATGGGCAAGGGGGTGACGACCTAGGCGGCGGAGGGTGTAAGTTTTACACAACACGAAGGGGTGGAGAGGGATAACTTTGGAAATTCTGACCTACCCTGCTTTGGCACCACCATATATGTGGCCCACCTCCCAGTCACCATAGATCAAAATTGATCCAAAAGTTGTCAAAATACAAGTTTATGTTTTATCATGGAAACTAATGCAGATAGCATTGCACTTTGTGAACGAATGGCTTTATTTCAACATATATTTAATTTTGTCCCTAATTTTTTGAAAAGGGGCCAAATTTGGAAATTCGAAAGTAAACTTCAAATTTTGAACTAGACATATTGGTTGATTTGCCAAGATGCACTAATATACCAAATGCGGACACGTCATCATAAATTATGGCCATGACCTTGGTCACCTTTTTTTGGACGATAGTCATCTTTTTGAAAGCCTTGAATTGTTCGATAATTTCAGCAAATTCCTAAAAACTCATTTAAATAATGGAAAGAAACTCTCGTTGGCATGCGGGTCTAGAGTGTAACAGCGCATCTGAGCGGCCCCATGTTAGAGCAGCGTATGTTTGAAGCTTCGACCTCAAAATTTTGGTACTATGCCCAAACATTGCACATATCCATTCAAATATTCTGCGCATCCATTCAGACATACTTCATCTTTTTTACAATGCATAATTCCTCTTCTATCCCAGCTCCTCTTGTTTGAAAGCCTTGAATTAATGTTCATTAATTTCGGCAGATTTCTATAAACTCATTAAATGCTAGAAAGCATACAGTCATGTGGGTCTATCTGATGGGGACAGCATCCCAACTGGGAGTAGAGTACCTTAGAAGCGTCAACTTCAAAATTTCGGCAGAGCGCCGAAATATCCGTCCACCCAGTCAAACATCCCGCCCATCCATTCAAACATCCAACCCCAAAAATTATTTTATTGCATAAATTTAGCCTAGAAGCTTGAAAGGGCGTTATACATTGTCTGAAAAAAGGGGTAGTGGCATTTTGAGCCATCATCTTTTTAGTTGCTCCATAAAAAAGACATTTTTGTTACTTGGAAATTCGAAAACAAACTTCAAATTTGGAACCAGACATTTTGGTTGATTTGCCAAGATGCACCGATCTACCAAATGCGGACACATCATGATAAACTATTTCCATGACCTTGGTCACCTTTTTTTGTATGATGGTCATCTTCTTCAAAGCCTTAAATTGTTTGAAAATTTCAGCAAATGCCTAGAAACTCGTTTGAATGCTAGAAAGCAACTCTCGCTGGCGTGTGGGTCGAGACGGTGACAGCTCATCTGAGAGGCCCCATGTCGGAGCAGCGCATGCTAGAAGCTTTGACCTCAAAATTTTGGTACGGCGCCCAAACATCGCATCCATCCATTAAAATATCCCATGCATCCATTCAAACATGCTTCACCTCATTCTAGAATGCAAAATTTCTCTTCTATCCTTGCTCCAGAAACAAGAATACGAGGATCACTACAATAACAGAGGGATATAGGTGGTAAATTTGCGTTCTCCCAAGTGCATCACCCCATCCACGTTTCCTATCCCTTCTTCAATATTTACCTGCCCACCCACCTGGACCTACACTAACTTTTTGGGCACACCATGCAAGTGACCCACATGTTAATGAGCCCGAATTACAGGAAGTAGAGATTCCCATCGCTTGTTGTTCAAATGTCAAACATTTTTCGCTAAACCGATATAAACTCGTTAAAATCATCGAACCTGGCTCGAAAGCTTGAAAATTCATGAAACTTGGGCATTATCCGTCAAAAGATTTATACTCTGTGAGAAAATTGGTGCGGTGACATTTTGAACCACATATAATCTTTGTAGTTGCTTCACAATGGAAGCCATTGTTATCACTTGGATAATTTAAAATAACTTCGAATTTGGATGCACCCTTTTTTGTAAACATTGTTTGAAATGCCAATATGAAGTTATGCACCAATCTACCAAACATGGACATGTTATCATAAACTATGTCAAACATATTGCCATGACCTTGGTCATCTCGTTTGAAATCCAAGAATGTTCATACATGGAACGCCATATTGTGAAACGGGTTTCTTTGAAAGTTGTCAAATTTTAGCATACTTTTCATGGAAACTAGGCAGTGCACATAAAGAGCTTGAACATTATTGAGAATTCCCGAAACCCTAATCCCTAGCTAAACCCCTAAAACCCAAACCCTAAACCCCTATACCCCAAAACCTGACCAAGCATGTAGCATGCACTTATAGATCAAAATTTGAGATACTTTCATTAAATTGGGTAACGCCATTCTATTTGACGAATATAAGCATAAATCCTGAACATTATCGAAAATTCCCGAAACCCTAAAATCCTTAGCCCAAAAACCCTAACCAAGCAGGTGTCATGCACTCATAGATCAAAATTTGAGATACTTACATTAAATCAGGTAATGCCATTCTATTAGACGAATATAAGCATAAATCCTAAGGATTACCGAAAATTAGCTAAACCCTAAATCGGAAACAACCCATAAAACTAAACCGTAAAACCCTAAACCCTCAACCCATAAACCCTAACCAAGCAGGTACCATGCACTTATAGATCAAAATTTGAGATAACTTCATTAACCGTAAGGCCATTCTATTCCACGCATATAAGCATAAAGCTTTAACATTATTGAAAATTTCCGAAACCCTAAACACCTAAAACCCAAACCCTAAACCATAAACCCTTACCAAACACGTAGATTTGATATACTTTCGTTAAATTTGTAACGTCGTTCTATTCGACGAATATAAGCATAAACCTTGAGCATTATCGAAAATTCCCTGAACAACCCCTAAAACCTAAACCTTAATAAACCCTAAAACCCCAAACCCTTAACACATAAACCCTAACCAAGCAGGTATCATGCACCTATAGATCAAAATTTGAGATACTTTCAATGAATTACGTAACGCCATTCTATTCGATGAATATAAGCATAAAGCTTGAGAATTATTGAAAATTCGCTAAACCCCCTAAAACCTATACAATCGATAAAACCTAAACCGGAAAACCGTAAAACCCTAAACCCTCGACCCATAATCCCTAACCAAGCAGGTATCGTGCACTTATAGATCAAAATCTGAGATTCTTTCATTAAATTGTGGTAATGCCATTCTATTCCATGAATATAACCATAAAGCTTGAACATTATTAAAAAATCTCTAAACCCTAAACCCTAAAACCCTAAACCCTAAACCCTCAACCCCGCCAAAACGACCCTAGCAAATGAGGTATCATGCACTTGTAGATCAAAATTTTAGATATACTTTCATCGCTAACGCCATTCCATTCCATGAATATAAGCATAAAGAAGCTTGAACATTATCGAAAATTCCCCAAAAACCTAAACCCTAAACCCTGAAAACCATAAATCCTAAACCCTCAACCCCTTACCAAGCAGGTATCATGCACTTATAGATCAAAATCCGAGATACTTTCATTAAATTGTGATAACATCAGTCTATTCCACGAATATATATATAAGCATATATATAACTCTTGAACATTATTATTGAAACTTCCCTAATAAACCCTAAAACCTAGAAAACCCTAAACCCTAAAACCTCAATCATGAACCCTAAACCCTAAAACCTCAATCATGAACCCTAAACCCTAAATACCAACCTTAAACTCCTGAACCCTAAACCCTAAAATCCTAAAGCATATACCATATACCATAAATCCTAAACCCCTAAACCCTCAACCCAAAAAACACAAACCCTAAACCCTAGGCTATATATATCTTGTGTGAAACCTAGGGTAGTGGGATTTTGAGCCATACTTATTTGTAGTTTCTTCATGACAAAAGACACCGTCGTAGCTTCAAAAATTTAAAATAACTTCAAATTCAGAAGCTTCCTTTGTAAATAATATTTTAAATGCCAATAATACGCACCAATCTACCAAATACAAACATGTTGTTATATGCTATAGAAAAGATATGGCCATGACCTTGGTCATCTGGTTTGAAAGCCATGCATATTCATATATGGTACGCCATATATCATATGACAAAATTAAAGCCATTATTATCGATTGGGGATTTTAAAATAACTTCAAATATGGAAGCTCTTTTTGCAAACAATGTTGAAATGCCAATATGCACCAATCTACCAAACATGGTTACATTATCATAAAGTATGGTAACACATATGGCCTTGACATCGGTCATCTAGTTTTTGAAAGCCATGAATGTTCAAACATGGTACGCCATATTGTGAAATCAGTTTTTCAAGATTTATCAAATTATATATATTTTTCATGGAAATTAGCTAATGCACATAGTGAGACACCAACAAAGAAACGAATGTTGTATTTCGTTTTATGTTTTGTTTCTTTATTTTTTTTTTAAAAAGATGGCCCAAATTTGGTGTCATTACCATTCATATCAAAAAGTTGAAATCATGCAAAAATCTCGGTGGTTCTCCAATATTTGACTAATTTGGTACCTTTAAATTATTTTTAAAAATTCAAGAGCAAGCTATATCACACACTTTGTAGTTCGTAATTAGATATGCTTACTTTAAATTGTCCAAAGGTCATTTTATTGCACATCTTCGGCTAGGAAGCTTGGAAACTCATGAAAGTAGGGCATTATCCATCAAATCTGGAATCTTCTATTGTAAACAATTGCTTGAAATGCCAAGATGCACCGATCTACCAAATATGGACACATTTGTAAGCTTGATCGGCAAAGATGCTTCAATGTACGGAGTAGTACAAACCATGAAAAAGGTACAGAAACTATGGTTGTGACCTTGCTCATCTTGTTTGAAAGCCTTGAATTAATGTTCATTAACTTCGGCAAATGTCTATAAACTCATTAAATGCTAGAAAGCATATAAGCCTGTGGGTCTATCTGACGGGGACAACATCTCAAGTGGGAGTAGCGTACCTTAGAAGCTTCAACTTCAAAATTTCGATAGAGCACCGAAATATCCCGCCCACCCATTCAAACATCCCGCCCATCCATTCAAACATCCAGCCCCAAAAATTATTTTATTGCACAAATTTAGCCTGGAAGCTTGAAAGGGCGTTATACATTGTGTGAAAAAAGGGGGCAGTGGCATTTTGAGCCATCATCTTTGTAGTTGCTCCACAACAAAACACATTTTTGTTACTTGAAAATTCAAAAACAAACTTCAAATTTGGAACCAGACATATTGGTTGATTTGCCAAGATGCACCGATCTACCAAATTCGGACATGTCATCATAAACTATTTCCATGACCTTGGTCACCTTTTTTTTGGACGATGGTCATCTTCTTGAAAGCCTTAAATTGTTCGAAAATTTCAGAAAATGCCTAGAAACTCATTTAAATGTTGGAAAGAAACTCTCGCCGGCATGTGGGTCTAGACGGTGATAGTGCATCTGAGAGGCCCCACGCCAGAGTAGCGTATGCTAGAAGCTTCGACCTCAAAATTTTGGTACGGTGCCCAAACATCGCACCCATCCATTAAAATATCCTGCGCATCCATTCAAACATGCTTCACCTCTTTCTAGAATGCAAAATTCGTCTTCTATCCTTGCTCTAGAAACAAGAATCCGAGGATCACTGCCATAATAGAGGGATATAGGTGGTAAATTTGCGTTCTCCCAAGTGCATCACCCCATCGAAGTTTCCCATCCCTTCTTCAATATTTACCTGCCCACCCACTCCGACCTACACTAACTTTTTGGACCCACCATGCAAGTGACCCACATGTCAATGAGCCCAAATTACCGGAAGTAGAGATTCCCATCTCTTATTGTTCAAAATTCAAACATTTTTCGCTAAACCGAGATAAAATTGTTAAAATCATTGAACCTGGCTCAAAAGCTTGAAAATTCATGAAACTTGGGTATTATCCATCAAAATATTTATACTCTGCAAGAAAATTGGAGTGGTGAGATTTTGAACCACATATAATCTTTGTAGTTGCTTCACAATGGAAGCCATTGTTGTCACTTGGACAATTTAAAATAACTTCAAATTTGGAAGCACCCTTTTTTGTCAACATTGTTTGAAATGATAATATGCACTTATGCACCATCTACCAAACATGGACACGTTATCATAAACTATGGCAAACATATTACCGTGAATGTTCATACATGGAACGCCATATTGTGCAACGGGTTTCTTCGAAAGTTGTCAAATTTTAGCATACTTTTCATGGAGACTAGGCAGTGCACATAACAAAATACTCTACAAAAGAAAGACATTGCTTCAATTTATATATTTTTTATTTGGATTTTCTTTCAAAAGGTCCCAAATTAGGCTGCATTATTAGCATTCATATCAAGTAGTTGAGGGGTTGTTTGGTTAACCTTATCTATCGCTTTTAGCTTTATTTTATAAGACACTTTAGATTTTTGCTTTTGGCTTATACCATCATTCAACTATGTCAGAGTAAAAGCTAAAAAAACAAAGCCAAAACCACGTTCCTAGATTTATAAGCCAATAGTATTTAAGATACCTGGGTCATTGCCATTCATATCAAAAATTTGAATTTTGCATCATTGCCATTCATATCAAAAAGTTGAATTTATAAGCCAAAATTTGGTGTCATTGCCATTCATATCAAAAAGTTTAATTTTGTGAAACTCTCGGTGGTTCTCCAATATTTGACTACTTGGTATCTTTGAATTATTTTTTAAAAGTCAAGAGCAAGGTATATCACACACTTTGTAGTTCGAAATTAGACATACTTACTTCAGATTGTCAAAAAGTCATTTTATTGCATAGATTTAGCTAGGAAGTTTGGAAATTCATGAAAGTTGGGCATTATCCATCAAATCTAGAATCTTCTTTCGAAATGCCTAGATGTAGCGATCTACCAGATATGGACACGCTATCAGAAACTATAGCAGAGATATGGATGTGATCTTGGTCATCTTGTATGAAAGCCTTCAAAATATAATGTTTATTAATTTCGGCAAATGTGTAGAAACTCTATTATATGTTGGTAAGCATACTGTCGCTGGTGTGTGGGTATAAACGGGGCCAACACGTGAGAGCGGCCGCGTCGGAGTATTGTACGTCGGAAGCTTCAACCTCAAAATTTCCACAAGGTTCCGAAACATCCCGCGCACATCTATTCAAATATCATGTGCATCTATTCAAATATCCCGCCCTGCTTTTTGCAAATGCAAAATTCCTCTTATATCCATGCTCCGGAAACAAGGACCGTGGGAGTAATGCAATAATAGAGGGGTATAGGTGGTAAATGTGCGTCATCCCACCTATATCCCCCATCGCCTTTCCCCGCCCACACCCGTCCAACCTCGACCTTCCTCCAGCTGCTTCACCGTCGGCCCTCTCTTCCACACTGGAGCTCCTCCACTACTGGCGTTCTTCACCGGAACTATTTCACCGACTCCCTCGGTGCACCGGATCTGCTTCACCAATGTCGTCTACCCTACGGGGGGCGCTTGACTGAATCACTTGTCGCTGACCCCGAAATGCCGAGGTGCTTCCCCCGCCGCCCTCTTGCCCGTCCCACCCGTCCTCGCCGTGCAGCGGTAATTTCTCTAGCCTGTTTTCTATATTTTTGGTACTCGTAAGCTACGAAATCATTAGAATGTTTCTCAATATCCTCCATAATATTGACATTTTGTTTGCACCCCACATCTCATAGGTCCTATCCACATCATTAGTTTCTCGCTTCTATTCCCTTTCTTACCTTCTCACGCTATCGGTTTATCTTCCAACACCAGCTCATATATGCTATTCTTTCTGAGCACTCGCATAGGTCATGCAAACAGCTCATAGAGGATCCAACACTGACAATTTGACGCCCAGTGATACATTGCAAATGTATCTATAATTTTTGATGTTCCATGCTTGGTTGTATCTACTTTCTTATGTTTTGTCCACACTTTGGAGTACTTTTCATATGATTTCTTGGACTAACCTATTAACGAGAGCCACAGTGCCAGTTGCCTATTTTCTACTGTTTTTGGTTCCAGGAAAGTCAGAAAATGAATATTCTCGGAATTGGACAGGACAAAAGCCAAAGTTCCTATTTTCCCGAAAGACTCACGGAGCCAGAAGGAGAGTCGAAGAGGGGCCACAGGGTGGCCACCCCCCCCAGGCGTGGGTCCCCCAAGGCCACGCCAGGGCATGGTGTGGGCCCCCTAGCTGGCCACCGACTTTGCCTCCTTCGCCTATAAGAGCCTCCCGATACCAAAACCCTAGATCGTCAATCAGAAATCCATGAAAAGTTCCACAGCACCGCCACCACCGAAGGGGAGATTTGGGGGACATAAAGTCTCTGTTCCGGCACCCTACCGGGACGGGGAATTGCCCCCGGAGCCATCTCCATCGATCTCCACCGCCATCTCCATCACCATTGCTGATTCCCATGATGAGGAGAGAGTAGTTCTCTCTCGAGGCTAGGGGTTCTACCGGTAGCTATGTGTTCATCTCTCTCTCTATATGCATGATCTTATTGAGATCATGAGCTTGTAATCTATAGATCTACCTTGCTACTCAAGTGCTTTAATAGATCTCTGCTCTCCCCATGTGTGTGAAAGTGACAGCGTGCTCACCATGGTGGCACTTAGGCTAGAGATTACAAATACTTGTTATGAGTTATATTTGGAGTTGGATGTCTTTATGAAATTGTGGTGTTTGTTGGACCTATCTAGTGCTCAAGGTGACAGTGTGGGGTTTTCTAGATGGGAAAGATGAACTTTGAGGTGTGCTATTATAGCCCTACCATCGATTAGAGTGTTCAACCGGACAGTAGTTAAGAGTAGTATCATGAAGATAATATATTTATATGAGAGTGTTCACTAATGAAAGTATGATCCCTAGGCCTTGTTTCTAAGCATTGATACACCGTTTGCTATTAGATATGTTACATGTTTACTTGCTTCCATCTTTATGTCAGTTTGCCTTTAGTCTTTTCCACGCCATCAAGCTATTTTCTATCACCATTACCACTTATAATTATCCATACCACTTGTATTTCACTATCTCTTCGCCGAACTAGTGCACCTATACACCTGACAAGTGTATTGGGTGTGTTGGGGACACAAGAGACTTCTTGTATCTTGATTGCAGGGTTGCTTGAGAGGGGATACCTTTGACCACTTCCTCCCTGAGTTCGATAAACCTTGGGTGATCCAGTTAAGGGAAAACTTGCTGCTGTTCTACAAACCTCTGCACTTGGAGGCCCAACAACTGTCTACAAGAATAGAAGTGTGTAGACATCAAGCTATTTTCTGGCGCTGTTGCCGGGGAGGTAAGGTAAAAAGGTATTCACACCGGAGGATTAAAGAAGAAGAACCTCCCATGGCAAACGCCTATTTTCTGGCGCCGTTGCCGGGGAGGTAAGGTAAAAGGTACTCACATCCTCCGGTGTGAGTGCTCGAAGTTATTTCCTTTAGATTCTGCAATTTTGTCTTTTTGTTTCTTGTTTTCACTAGTTAGTCCTAATGGAAAACAACAACAAAATTAGAGAGCTTTATAGTATTTATCTTGAGTTAGGACATGAAGTGTTTGAAGAGAAAATTAAAAAACCTATGGAACTTTATTTGCATGCTAATAGCAATGTTGTTAGTATGAATTCTTTGGACACCATTATTGCTAATGCTATGGAAAAGTCTAAGCTTGGGGAAGGTAGTTTTCATGAAAATGATCTTTTTAGTCCCCCATCTTTAGAGGAGAAAATTTACTTTGATGATACTATACCTCCAATATATGATGATTGCAATGATGAATATGATATTTTCAATCCACCTACTATTGAGGAGAAAATTAATTATGACTACAATATGCCTCCTATATTTTATGATTATGGTGATGAGAATAATAATGATAGCTATTTTGTTGAATTTGCTCCCCCTACAATTAATAAGAATGACTATGTTTATGTGGGGAGTATTAATTCTTTTATGCATGTGGCTCATGATAAGAATGTTTCATGTGATTGTTATATTGTTAACTTTATTCATGATGCTACTGCAAGTTATTATGAGAGAGGGAAACATGGTTTTATGTGTCTCAACAATATTAAGTTTCCACTCTTTATGTTGAAAGTCTTGAAGTTGCACTTGTTTTGCTTTTCTATGCTTGTTGCTTTGTGCTTTCATGACTTGTTTATTTACAAGATTCCTATGTATAGGAATTGGGTTAGACTTAAATGTGCTTTGAATTTTCTTCTTGATGCTCTCTTTCACTTCAATTCATATTTTTTATGTGAGCATCTTCTCAAACTATCATGCCTAACTTAAAGGCGTTAAAGAAAAGTACTTATTGGAAGATAACCCAAAAGTTTTAGATGAGTCTTGGAAGTTATTACTTCAGTAATAACCGCTTATTATCCTTTTTATTTGCTTTTTGTGCCAAGAGTAACCTCTAATGAAAGAGAAGTAATGATTGGGAAAGTTGATGTCCCGAAACAGATTTCTGTGCTTCACCGTAAAAATTCGTGTAAAATCTCTGAACGTCTTTTTGAGGCGTGAATTTTTGTGATTCTGCCCCATATTGTTATATAACTTTAGTTAGTTCAACACTTTCTGATTTTAGCAACAGAAGGTCTTCAAAAAAATTCGTCTTTACCTGCTGGTCAGTTTTGACAGATTTCTGCAATTTTCTGCATTTGCTTCTTGTTGGTTCCTTTTTGAGTTCTTTTGGGGAATTGAGATTTTTGAGGGAAGTGCTTCAGTATCTAGTGTTCTAATGGAAGTTTATTTGTTGCTGGAACTTAACCTTAAGACTTATTATCTTGAGTGCACTAATGTTGCTAATAAAGATTGTGTGAAGTTTTGTATGAAGGAAAAAATTTCAGGTGTATGGAAGGAATGGGTAATGAGATGAAGGATGGACTAAATCTCAAGCTTGGGGATGCCACGCGTGTCACCCCAAGAAATATCCAAGAAGTACAAGCGTCAAAGCTTGGGGATTCCCAAGGCATCCCCCTCTTCATCAATAAAAATCCCAGGTTTCTTCCAAACGCGTCATTTTTATTGTTTCATGCACTGTTGTGTTGTTCTTGGAGCGTCTTCTTTTTCGTTTTTGTTTTTGGTTTTCGTTGTCTTGGTTTTATTATAGTTTGCTGAATAAATTGGTTGGACCCCCTCTTTCATACATTGGTTATCAAATAGTTTGGTTTGGATTGGAAAAGAGTAGGAAAAGTTCATGCCTAAGTGGTAAAGAGAGCTTGTTTTTGACTATGGCCTATGCTTTGTCATGCCATGCTCGATATTGTTTTGGCTTTATGCTTAGTATTCTTTTCTGTAGCATGACTTTTTATAAACAATTGAGATTGCTTAATGTGCCTTGGAAGAATCATGCGTTGTTTTAGCATATTAAAGCGTAGTATTGTGGTATTCTCCTTTGATGCTTTATTTGGGTTGACTTGGCGCATGCTCACACCATGTTATGACTATCCCAAGTCACCATAGCCTTTATGATCCTTTAGTTTTCAACTTGTAGTATCACTTTATGCTTTGATCAATGATGTTTTGTCGCTCTGCATGATTATGGCCATTATTGCTCTCTTAGTTTGTCGCTCCCAGTCTTTTGCTAGCCTCCACAACCAAGTATGAGTTCCACTCATGCATCCAACTCCTTAAACCAAGTTATTCCAAAGAGTCCACCATACCTACCTACTAGCTTATGCTATTCCAAGTATATTCATGCTTTTGTTTACCTTCCAAATTAAACTTGTTATGAGAAAACTAGTGATTAAAGCTCTCACGAACTTGATGGCACACTTTACTTTTCTTGCCCTTAATAAACTTGAACCATTATGTCGTCTATGTTGTATATGCTTGCACTTATATATTGGGGATTAGCATAACCATGTTGTCATGGGTAACGCTTTCAACATTGCACTTGTACTTTGTACCTAGTTGATATCATGCTCTTTTGTCTATGGATGTCGTCGGTGTGAAATGAAAGGGGAGCTTGTAAGTCCATGGAGTTATGTATGTGTGTTAGAGAAACACCTGGGCCGCTGGTCTAATCCATGCTGACATGGTGGAAACCTGCAGCGTAACCATAATGAGATGTCTATAAGCATTTTTCTTATAAAAAAGGAGTCCTATATTGAGAAAAAAAGGGAAAAGAGAAAAAAATGAGATTATGAAAAGAGGAAAGAGAAAAAAAAGCACCATATTCCCATGGTAAATAAGAAGATTGTTGAGACGCTCGTTGTCTGCTTGCCTTGTCATTTTGATATGGGGATTCTTTCGTATCATCGGGCAAGGGGTACCCCGTTGGCGGTTCTCTATGATACACATGTACTTACGATGACAAAAACTTACCGGTGACTAAACTTGAGTAGCATGAGGAGCGGCCCTCGTATTCAAGGGACATGAGATTCCTAACTTATACTTTGTCAAGCATATACACCATAGTTTGTTCACTTTAACCTTAATCACTTCAAGATGCTTATGATAGGGGCAATGAGAGATGAAAGCTATTAAGTACCATAATTTTTGGAAGCTCTTTATGAGACTTGAATCCTTACTTCCTTTTATGAAGGCCTTTCTTCCACCATTATATTGAGTCTCCACCTTCTACCTTTACACACCTACTTTGAGAGCATAGTGGCCATTCTTAGTTCTATGTGCATTGTCCCAAGACTAGTTGATTGATGCATAACTTGATATTGCTTGTTTTAAACTATTTGTATCTAGTCACTCTTATGAACTTTGAAGGTGTCCTATGCATTTGTATTTGCTACTCTATGAGGGACAAGTTGAATGCCACTATGCTATGTTTTCTTTATGTGAAATAAACAAACGTCTTGCAAAGCATTGTTATTCATGAATCTTTTGTTTGTGCCTTTTCATGTTGCAACATAGTTTCTTTGTCATATTGCTAGAAATGTGTCTTTAATGTTATGATTGAAGTACTATGATCCCAGCTTTGAATATTTTACAAATACTTTGATCAAGTTTATGATGGTGCATGTCACCTCAAAAATTATTCTTTCTTTTTATCACTTACCTACTCGAGGACGAGCAGGAGTTAACCTTGGGGATGTTGATACATCGCAAATGTATCTATAATTTTTGATGTTCCATGCTTGGTTTTATCTACTTTCTTATGTTTTGTCCACACTTTGGAGTACTTTTCATATGATTTCTTGGACTAGCCTATTAACGAGAGCCACAGTGCTAGTTGCCTGTTTTCTGCTGTTTTTGGTTCCAGGAAAGTCAGAAAATGAATATTCTCGGAATTGGGCGGGACAAAAGCTAAAGTTCCTATTTTACTGGAAGACTCACGGAGCTAGAAGGAGAGTCGGAGAGGGGCCACCAGGTGGCCACACCCCCCGCCCCCAGGCACGGGTCCCCCTAGGCCGTGCCAGGGCATGGTGTGGGCCCCCTGGCTGGCCACCGACCTTGCCTCCTTCTCCTATAAGAGCCTCCCGATACCAAAACCCTAGATCGTTAATCAGAAATCCACGAAAAGTTCCGCAGTGCCGCCGCCACCGAAGGGGAGATTCGAGGGACAGAAAGTCTCTGTTCCGGCACCCTACCGCGACGGGGAATTGCCCCCAGAGCCATCTCCATTGATCTCCACCACCATCTCCATCACCATTGCTGATTCCCATGATGAGGAGGGAGTAGTTCTCTCTCGAGGCTAAGGGTTCTACTGGTAGCTATGTGTTCATCTCTCTCTATGCATGATCTTATTGAGATCATGAGCTTGTAATCTATAGATCTACCTTGCTACTCAAGTGCTTTAATAGATCTCTGCTCTCCCCATGTGTGTGAAAGTGACAACATGCTCACCATGGTGGCACTTAGGCTAGAGATTACAAATACTTGTTATGAGTTATATTTGGAGTTGGATTCTTTATGAAATTGTGGTGTTTGTTGGACCTATCTAGTGCTCAAGGTGACAGTGTGGGGTTTTCTAGATGGGAAAGATGAACTTTGAGGTGTGCTGTTATAGCCCTACCATCAATTAGAGTGTTCAACCAGAGAGTAGTTAAGAGTAGTATCATGAAGATAATATATTTATATGAGAGTGTTCACTAGTGAAAGTATGATCCCTAGGCCTTGTTTCTAAGCATTGATACACCGTTTGCTCTTAGATATGTTACATGTTTGCTTACTTCCATCTTTATTTCAGTTTTCCTTTCATCTTTTCCACGCCATCAAGCTATTTTCTATCACTATTACCACTTATAATTATCCATACCACTTGTATTTCACTATCTCTTCGCCGAACTAGTGCACCTATACACCTGACAAGTGTATTGGGTGTGTTGGGGACACAAGAGACTTCTTGTATCTTGATTGCAGGGTTGCTTGAGAGGGGATACCTTTGACCACTTCCTCCCTGAGTTCGATAAACCTTGGGTGATCCACTTAAGAGAAAACTTGCTGCTGTTCTACAAACCTCTGCACTTGGAGGCCCAACAACTATCTAGAAGAATAGAAGTGCATAGACATCACCCAGCAAGGCTGAAGTATGAGATTTCCTTGTGTTACTTAGGCCAGTTTGTTGTCATGTTAATAAGTTGTATAACCTGCATGCCTAATAAGTTAATAAGCCATTCTACCTAAGACCTTACCATGATATTTGCATCCATGTTATATTGTGTTTCTATATGCAAATGCTTAATTCACAAAATGTCCATCTAGTTTGAATCATATATCTGGTCATTTTTAATGCTATATTTTGGTGTTTTCACCTGCTTTCATCCTTCCAAACCAGCTATCTAGTTTGAATCATACATCTGGTAATTTTTAATGTAATGTTTTGGTGTTTTCAAGAGTTTTCATCCTTCCAACCCAGCTAACTGGGTTTTAAATGTCACGCCTTAATGCAGAGAAATGACAATGGAGTATAAGGACCAGAGTTCCAACTGCTCAGCTCAGAGTCTTCTGGCAGATTGACCAGGATTTGCACCCGCTCGAGAAGGAGCTACTGTCAGCGTGAACATGCTACTATAAGTTCATACTTACTTTAAATGATCTCTACTTTATATAATACCACTTGTTTCCCTTGTTCTTTGTTTTAACCTCTTTCACCATATTTTAGCAGGCTGCAGTTCAAACCAAGCAGGAGTCCTTGGATGGTAGGACTGAAAGTTGTGATCCTCCCATTGCATTTCCTAAGCAAATAACTTACTTAACAGTCCACCTAGCAGAACAACTCCTGCAGGTGATAAATATATAAAGGCTGTATTGCATGTAGAAAGAAAGGGTGTAGCTGCTCTTAGATCTGTAGCTGAAATGTTAAAGAAGAGGACAGATGATACATTGAAGTGAATCGCCATGTAC
The DNA here is from genome assembly GCA_023614405.1 of Avena insularis. NCBI lineage: Eukaryota > Viridiplantae > Streptophyta > Magnoliopsida > Poales > Poaceae > Avena > Avena insularis. The sequence goes on from CM042696.1 coordinate 118,148,922, forward strand.
CGATCTCTTATTGCTGATACCAACACTTTGTAATCTTTCATAATTTGATCTTTTTGTATAACCTATTGTAATAAACTTTTATTGTTGTGTAATAAATAGTTTTAATTTGTGCGTGTCTATTAATTGATGTCTTGATATTCCTCCATTCTACCAAAAAGTAGGCGCTGGCAAAAAAGGCTGAAATAGTAACAGGCCGGAGTAGTAACATGCCGAACATTGAAAAATATGCGCATGGACTGTCCAAAACAACCAGAACAGTAAAAGGCCAGAAGGGTAAAATTCTAGAACGGTAGAGGGCCAGAACAGTAAAAGGCCAGAAGTGTAAAAGGCCAGAATAGTAAAAGGCCAAAATAGTAAATGGCCAGAACAGTAAAAGGCCAGAATAATAGAAGACCAGAGCAGAAAAAGGCCGGAATAGTGAAAGGCCTAAACAGTAGAATGGCCATAACGGTGAAAGTCCTGAAAAGTGGAAGACCGAACCGTGAAAGGTCTCAATAGTAAATGGCTAGAACAGTAAATGACCAAAACAGTAAAATGCCAATACGGTGGCAGGCCACTATAGTAACAGGCCGAACAGTACCGACCTGAATAGGTAACAACCCAAACTCTAAAGGGTATAAACAGTAACGGACAAAATTCCTAAAAGGCTAGAACAGTAATAAGACTGAACATTAAAAGACTAGATTGGCAACATGATTGAACAATACTGGGCTGTCTTGGTGCAGGCCTCAAGTGGCAGCACAGTGTTGGGCTAACTTGGGCCTTATATAGGCCAAAATAGTGTCAGGCCCGGAAGTGTATGGGCCACTATTGGCTGCAGTACTAGGTCGATTCCAGACAGTGCGGGACAAAACAATAAAGGTCTATATTCCTATTGGGCTCTCCACATGGGCCGGCCCATTTAATTATTAGCATGCCTTGGTTGGGCCTATCTTCTACCATAGTTTCTGCGACCGTTAACGGAGATAACCAAACGTTAACGGTGGCTTCCACGTGGCAGTTTGCATGATGTTAGAAATCAGCACGTCTGGCCAACAGATCTACGACGGAACAAGTTTTCATGGCCGAAGGGTTCGATCCGCCCCGGTCGGAAAAAAATCGTGGTTGATTCATTTGTGACGGGGCTTTTACCACGAAGGTCATCTATCGCGGAAGACTTTTTAGCCATGAAAAACAGGCCTTCAACCACGAAATCGTCCGTTGTAAAAGCCAACTTTTCTTATAGTGTCTTCCGAAGGGAGCATTCAAAATATGAGCGACCTCTCCATCAACTTTTGAGATGCTACTGCCAACCTCTCAACCTAGTTCACCAATTGGAGCAGCCAATAAAACTTGGGAGATTTTCCACCACCACAATGAGCAACAAAAGGCCTTGAAAAAGCCTAAGCTTGGGGGTGTGTCCCCCCGCATTTATATTTGTGAATATTTTGATTGTACACCAGCTCCATGTGAGCTTTGAAACACTCGTGTTGGTTTGTTCCAACACTTCATTTTTATTTTGCTTTTCGTTTGCTTAATTTTCTTTTCTTAGTTTCTTTATTGGTGGCAACCTTTTTATATTGGGATTTCTATTTTCGTACCCTCGGTTTGTTATTTATACTCAGTTTTCCCTAGCCGCTTAGTTTTTCCTCACTTTTGCCCATCTCCTTGTACGAAACACTCACATGGTCTGAAACTCACCGTCCGCCAGCCTTGCCATTACGTGCTGACAAGTGTGGCCGTGTTTAGTCGGATCCCGTAGTGGACCCTTGCCGTTACGTGCTGACGAGTAGGGTCGTGTTCTGTCGGGTACCATAGTGTACCCTTACTATTACATGCTGACAAGTGGGTCCGCGTTCAGTCGATTCCCGTAGTGGACACCTCTCTCAACTTATCTAGATAAGCATCGGACCCACAGCTTATCCACGTGAGCGCTGGACCCACAGCTTATGCACATGAGCGTCAGACCCATAGCTTACCCAGGTTGGTGTTGCAAGATGGGACCCCGAGCCAGCCCCGCGCCCGTGCTGTTGCTTCATTTTCATATAGTGAAATGTAATGCATATACGCAAATTATACAAAAATTATACACCTTTGAACTCTTTTAAATTGCACTTAGGACATGATAATGTTGTGCTAATAAAATCCTGATCATTTTTCCATGGAGTGAAAATATAATGCATAAACTTGCGTATACAAAAATTATACACCTTTGAACTCTTTGAAATCGCACTTAATACATGATAATGTCGTGCTAAGAAAATCTTGAGAGATTATTATTTTCATAGAGTGGAATGTAATGCACAAAATTTCATATGCGAAAATTATAAATCTTTGAACACTTTTAAATCGCACTTAATACGTGATAATGATGTGCTAACAAAATTTTGAGAGATTATTATTTTCTCCCCCATTTTCGTAGAGTGGAATGTAATGCATAAACTTGCATATACAAAGTTTATAAACCTTTGAACTCTTTTAAATAGCACTTTATACGTGACAATATTGTGCTAAGAAAATCTTGAGAGATTACCATTTCCATGGAGTGAAATATAATGCATAAACTTGCGTATACAAAAATTATACACCTTTGAACTCTTTGAAATCGCATTTAATATGTGATAATGTTGTGCTAAGAAAATATTGAGAGATTATTATTTTCATATAGTGGAATGTAATGCATAAACTGGCATATACAAAAATTATAAACCTTTGAACACTTTTAAATCGCACTTAATACGTGATAATAACGTACTAACAAAATTTTGAGAGATTATTATTTTCTCCCCCATTTTCGTAGAGTGGAATGTAATGCATAAACTTGCATATACGAAGTTTATACACCTTTGAACTCTTTGAAATCGCACTTAATACGTGATAATGTTGTGCTAAGAAAATCTTGAGAGATTACCATTTCCATGGAGTGAAATATAATGCATAAACTTGCGTATACAAAAATTATACACCTTTGAACTCTTTGAAATCGCACTTAATATGTGATAATGTTGTGCTAAGAAAATCTTGAGAGATTATTATTTTCATATAGTGGAATGTAATGCATAAACTGGCATATACGAAAATTATACACCTATGGACTCTTTGAAATCACACTTAGGTCATGATAATGTTGTGCTAATAAAATCTTGAGAGATTATCATTTTCATATAGTGGAATGTAATTGATAAACTGGCATATACGGAAATTATACACCTTTGGACTCTTTGAAATCACACTTAGGTCACTAATGCATAAATTATACACTTTCGAACACGTTCCCTTCAAATTATATTCAAGTTCATTTGTTTATGGAGTTAAAGTATCGGTGGCATACTCGTTATTTTGCATGGATAGAGGGGTCCCCCGACAGATATATAGGGGTTATCCTATCCGCTAGATCACAGAGGATCAATAGTTGGTGGGCATGATCCGTGTGACAACTGTCTCGACCAATCAGAGCGTAGCAGCGAAGATGAGCACAGGTGCGAGAGATGGATACAAAGAGAGGGGAAAACTGAGTAGCACTTAAGAACCAAGGGCAAAACTGAGTAGAACTTAAAAACCAAGGGTAAGACTGACAAAGAGATTCAAATAGAAAATAGAAAAGGATTTAAAAATGGAAAATGCATCTTTTATACAATAAAATACATCTTGGCATACATCAAACTATTTGCAATTCAAATATACACCAGTTTGACAATGATTGCCTCATTCAGACAAACTATATTTTGGAGAGGGATGTTTTGGGAAGAGGCTTGAGTAGAAAGCCATGAACCTTCATAGATAGTAGGTGATTTAAGAAGTGGTGATTTAGGTTAAAACTTGGTTTATATACATTTATTCTGGTGGCAGGTCACATAATAAGACTCCCTGGGTAGATGCCACTATGTTTTGCTCTTTTTGAATTTGTTGTGCATAAAATGACTCAATTAGCTAGCTAAAACCTATTCGTTGACTCTCTGTTGACCGGCCACCAGAGGGTAAAACTGAGTATATTGCACACGGCAGTGTTAGTACTAGAGGGCAAAACTGAGTACAACCAAACTGCCAGTGTTACACTCGAGGGCAAAATTGAGTACAACTGAGTCGCCAGGGTTAGACACAAGGGAAAAACGTGACTCAAGGTACGCGTGTGCGGTGCACGGAGCGGTAGCGGACACGTGTGGACGTGCACGGTGCAGTAGCATACGCGGTTACACGGTGCACGGTAGTGCAACGAAACATCGCTTCCCTTCTCCTTTAATAGAGACCTCCCCACTCTCACTCATCACTCAGTCGCTCACTCAACCATCTCCATGGTCCCATCACCTTCTGCAAACCCCCAAGAAAACCCCAACCACACCGGTGATGGAGAAGAATGGCGCGGTGGCCACCGGCGTCTCCAAGGCCGCCGGTGAGGAGGCTCCCGTCCCCGCATCCGCCGTAGCCACCGGCGAGGAGGCCCTCGCCGGTCTCGGGTAGATCCCGCTCGGCTGGTACCCCTACTAGGAGGTTGTTTACATAAGGCCGGAGAACCCCTATGGCACCAGCATCCTGACCCATGGTCGGAGGTAACCAGGGTTTTCTCCCTTCCCCTGTTCTTCCCCCGTTCCCATCGTTGGATGCTAGATCGTATGTTATTAGGGCTCGGTTGTTCGTATTTTTATAGTAACTAATCCTCTTGTGTTAGATCTCGTATTTCGATGAATCCCCCTGTCTGTATTTGAACCCCCTGTTCGTAGTTCGAATCAGTATTTGATTTGGTTTGACATTTGGGGAATAATCGGGAGATCTCAAACGGTTAATTTATGCAAATAATCAATCCCGATAATCAAAGTATCTCAATCATGTCCTTATTGCACTCTACTGTTTTTTCCAACAGGAGGATAGCAGCGACGTCCGGAGCGACGACGAGTCCAAGGACACCAAGACTCATCATGTGCAGAGGAGGCTAAAGTCTGGCTAGTACAACAACTTCTTCACCGGCAACATGTACAGGTGCCCCTTCTGTCCCACCAGGAGGCTCTGTGCCACGGACTTCAACTCCCTCGTGAAGCATGCCGAGGACGTGAGGACCTACGGAGAGTCCGTGAACATTCACGGCTTCATAGCCAAGCACCAGGTGCTCGGTCTTCACCTCCGCAACCTCTAGAAGGTGGCTATCAAGGAGGGTCGCATGCCCCCGATCATGCCCAAGGTACCCAAGGTCAAGGGACTAGGCAGCAAGAAGTGGAGAAGGCGCCAGAGGGAGGAGGCAGAGGCCCTCCTGGTAGAGGCCATGAGGGGCCACTGATATGCTGCTGCTGTAAAGCAGCTTCTTTTGTCTTGTCTGTGTTGAACTTGTCAGTTGCTGCTGCTGAGCAGCCTAATTGTCGAACCTCGTTAAGTACCGTACTATATAACCTATATTAGCGGATTTATCTACATCTGCTCTGTTTACTGAATTTATTTATGCTGCTGGTTAGTTTTGTTGCTCTAGATTTGCTACTAGATTGGGGAAAACAAGGGCAAAAGGAACAATGAATAAAGAGAAAAGGTGACCTAGATACGCTACCTTTTTGGGCAAAAAAAACACAAATGTTAGCGAGAGAGAGGGGAAAAGGCGCTCTTAAAAAGGCTAATCATAAAAATAACAAAAAAGAAAACTTCTAATTTAGGCAACAGGGCACACGTAACCACCAAACGCGCCCCACATGGTCCCACACCACGTCCCCCATAATCCGCGAGAGATGGATGGCTGGTCCGCTGTGTATCCTGGCCCCACCTGTCAGCATGTAACAGTCGAGGTAACGTAACGTAACGCTCAACGCATGACCTGCCCCAACGCGGTCCCACCCGTCAGTATGTAACAGTCAAGCCTTTGACCTGACGGCATCCCCTCGTCCGAGCGCATGTGAGGGTTTTGGAATGGAGGGAGGGCAAAAATGAGGAAATACTAAGCAGCTGGGGAAAACTGATTACAACTAACGAACCAGGGGCACGAAAATAGAAATCCCTTTTATATTCTTTAATCCCCATCCTCAAAAATACAAAAATATTTTTCATTTATCCCTTTTTGTGAAAGTGGATTTTCCAATTGTCTCTTTGCTTCATATTATTATGAGAGTGATTTGATTTGAGTTTTGAAGGAACACATCCCCATAAGGAAGATAATTATGAAGTCACTCATGAGAGGTATGCCCTATGTCTCCCACTTTAGAAGTTTGAAATGTTTGTCCTAGTTAGTTGATTTGTTAAGATGCTATGCTAGTGGGAGTAATTCAAAATAGTTAGAGTAAAGCTTTTTATTTGTATAAGTAATTAGTTGTGGAAGCTTTTGATCTAGTTCTTGTAGTTAACCGAGTCTTGCCTTGGAAATAATATTTCTAAAAAAGTACAACAAGAAAAAGTCTCCAATTTATGACTTGTTTGATGAGTGATTGTCTTAAGATTTTAACTTTGAAGATACTTAACCCCATGGATATTTTGATAGACTTGATGGCACTCTTGAAAGGAGTTGTTTTATTGAAATGATATCTAGTGCTAATTGTGATTCATGCCAAAGCTAAACCTTGTTGATCAAAATGTGATACTTCTTAAAAGTTCGAATATTTTTGATGCACACCTTTGGATGCCAACAACTCCACTAGCCTACGAACGACCAATGGTACAACCCCTAATTTAGGCCATGAGTTGATGACATTGGTAGCACCTATTACTGTAATGGGCAAAAGTATAGCTACTTCTGAAAGGCTGTGCAAACCATTGCTAAAAGAATCACTTAATGGTCCTTGTTGAGAATTATCTTTGAAAAATAAAAGATCCACACAAAATAGTCTTTGGCATGGTCCCGTTACTACTCTATGAATTTTCTTGAAAGACAATGACTGGAACAGTAGTGTTTTGACACTCTTGATTTATTGATGTGGGCGTCAATGAGACACTTCACTATTATGCTACTTAGGACATGATTTCTCTTACTTAAATATGCTATTATGAAATATTCAAGTGTTCCTTGGCAAGCCAAGAGTTAACTAGAGGAATTGGAATAATTGCTACACCTCTAGTTGTTTATACTTATATTAAAATCTACTTTGATTATTTTGAGTTATCAAATTTTGTATAGTATTCTTGGCACATCTCTAACTTTGATGAGCTTTTCAAATGGAAAAGGTGCTAGATACATATGACTACCAACCGTAAGTGGACTCATCTTCTCATTATTTTTACTTAAACGTTGAGTTCTTTATGGTTTTGTTGTTTTGTTGCTCAAGGACGATCAAGGTTTGATATTTGGGGAAGTTGATGGATGTGAAAATAGCCATCTTTCTTCGTGTTTAAATCACATTTTTAGTCAAACTAATGACCAAGAATCTCTCTAGCCTTGCTACTAATGACTAATTATTGCAAAGATGTACAATCCTTTGTTTTAAATTGTGTTGTGCAGGAAATCACACTTTTAAGGCAAATTAGGAGCTATTAATGAAGATTATGAGGATGAATATACGGCCAAGCAAGCCTGGGTCAAAACCCATCCCCCAGAGGGTTTAACGACCATCGGTACATGCAAGGTCCTCCCATACCCTTTGCCCGTATGATGTGGCAGCGGCTCCATCAAGTCAAACCCTATAACTTCATGAAGGCACCTATATATTTTGAGGTCCCAGCCGCCAGGCAAGCGGCCGCCATTCTCAGATTACATCACAACACCACCAAAGGAGATCTACCACCATAGTTCATCCTCTCCATCCTCCATCCTCTCCATAGCCATAGCCATTAGCTTGTACTTGAGATCTCCTTGTGATTCGGTGTCCATTGTAAGAATATTTGATTTCAATATAGTATTTTGCACAATGTTTTCTATCCTTGATCTTATTGTTATGGATGAGTGGTCATCACGGGCTGCGGGTTAGGGTGAAACCTCGTAGCGATTATGTGCATAAATTCATGAGAGTATTGTGTATTGTTTGAATAGAGATTTGTATCTTTTATCTCTTGTCTTGATCTATAGACTTATAGGTACCCAAGATCTCATAGATTGATAAAGGCTTGAGGTGAGATGCTTGGTTAGCGGTGATCCCGTAGGAAACCCAGTGACAAAAAGGGGAGTACGATCTTCTCTTAGCGATCCATTTGGGAACAACAGCAACATCACTTCTTAAGGCTTTGATCTGTGTTTTCACTTAATAATTGTTGTAGCCATGTATTTCGTGGTATAATGGTTGGATCAAAATACTATTGTCATGCCTGTGACTCGCAGGGCTCTAGTATATTAGTATGTGCTGCCCACAAATTTTATCTTGGTTAAATATTTACACATGAATATGCATATTACTATCTTTATCCCATATGATGTGCAGCTGCAGTTGAGTCTTCAATCATGGCCTGTCTCCATCCATTGCAACAAACAACATTCTAAAAGTAAACTAGAAAGATCCAGTGAACGAAGGTAAAACGAACAAACAAGTCTTGTAGACGTGCCTCATTTAATTTCCATTTAGCATTGTTTCCCAAGGTACGATTAAACCTAGGTCCACTAGGGAAAAAGCTACTATACTGCATCCATAAAATCGGATCGAAGGTATCACTTACATGCACTCTAGCGACCAGGTTGGGACCGAATAACACTACATATCCCCCCGTAGATTACCGGTCATCTGGGTTACCAGCCCAATCCACATTACTGAAGGCTGAGAGCACGCTAGAGGGTGACGACCGAAGGTGAAGCCCATGAGTACATAGCAGCGGAATAAACATAGCACAGGATTCTCTTGACAACTGACTGGTGAGTATCTTGTGGTGCATGCAAGTACTGGCAAACATGGTTAACTACATAGGAAATATCCGGCCTAGTGATGGTGAGATACTGGAGACCCCTAATAACACTCTTGTACTCAGTCACATCATCAGTAGAAAGCAGGGTACCATCGATAGCCGAAATAGTCTTTAGTAGAGGACATGGGCGTAGAAGCAACCTTGCACTAGATCATGCCAGCACACCGTAACAGATCCTGCAAATACTTGTGTTGCGAAAGAGCAAGACCATCACCAGGATACATGACCTCCAGCCGAAGGAAGAGATGTAGCTTGCCCAAATCCTTGACAGGAAAGTCGGAACTTAGAGCCATAACGAGACGATCTGTAGTTGCATCGAAAGAGCTAACAAGAATGATATCATCAACATAAACCAGAAGATACATAGTAACCTCTGGTTTTTGAAGCAGAAATAGTAACATGTCTGCTGTAGAGGGCACAAATCCATGAGTGCGAAGATCAAAGCCAAGTCGAGCGTGCCATGCACGAGGAGCCTATTTGAGGCCATACAATGCTTTCACCAAGCAACAGAGATGTTGAGGATGATCAGCATCAACAAAACTAGGAGGTTGACGCATATACACCACTTCCTCAAGGACACTATGAAGGAAAGAATCTTGAACATCCAGTTGACGAAGACACCAACCCCGAGTAACCGCAAGCGAAAGAATTAGCCGAATGGTAGTGGGTTTGACCATAGGACTGAAGGTGTCCTCATAGTCAAGTCCGTATCGATGTTTAAAGCCTTTAGAAAATAGTCGAGCCTTGTACTGCTCAATAGAACCATCAACGTTCTTATTAACTTTAAAGATCCACTTGGAGTCAATGACATTGACACCAAGACAGGGAGGAACTAGCAGTTAGATACCGTTGTGGCGAGGATCTTGAAACTCAAGATCCATAGCAGCGTGCTAGTGTGGGATGCTCATGGCAGCCTGGTAGTGACGAGGATCAATAGATGTATGTGACTGCGCTTGAGCTAAGCATGTGGCGATCTAAGCTACAATGCCATCTATGCGTTGCTTTGGCCGATGAATGTCGCTGCGACTACGTGTGTGAGGATGCAGGGCAACAGGATTAGTAGGTGACTCCGCATCTGATAAGGCATCATCCTTAGTGCGGGATCCAGGCAATGGTGGTGAAGGCTAGACCGACGATGGTGGCCCAACCGGTGACGGATGCAGGCTCCCGGGTGAGGGTGGCCCAACGGAGGCAGTCGCGCGAGCGACGAGGGGCAACCAGAGGCAGGTCGCTCAGGCGAGATGAGTGGAGGTGGCGTCCCAGCTGCTACAGACCATGCAGTCGATCGATAGGCTGACAGGGGTGAGACATGAGGCAGGGAGGCCAGCGAAGGCAGCCCAAGTGGAGTGAACCACGCGAGCGACGTAGAATGCGCACACGCTGGGTTGATGAGAGGCGACACGGGCTCCTCGAGAGGCGATGCCACTGCATGCCCCGTGCAGTGATCGACGTCATTGTCAATAGGGGCTGTTCTAGGCTCATCAACATCCAACAGCTAGAGACAAGCCCCATGACCAGTACCTGCACCATGATTAGGCAATAATACAGTCAAATATGCAACATCTTCAAATTGGCCAAGAGAAACACGAGATGAGTGTGTGGATGTGGACATAGAGGAAGAAGATGGCATAATCGAGAAAGGAAACAAATTTTAATCAAATACTGCATCACGAGATATATAGACACGGTTAGTAGAAACATGGAGGCACTTGTAGCCTTTTTGAAGAGCACTATAACCAAGGAAGACACATTTTTTAGAACGAAACTCAAGTTTATAATTGTTGTAGGGCCTTAGGTGCGGCCATCAGACGCAGCCAAAGACTTTGAAGAACGTGTAATCAGGGAGTTCGTTGAACAAGGATTTAAGAGGTGTCTTCATATCCAGTACTCTAGTATGTGTTCTGTTGATTAAGAAACAAGTAGTAGAAAAAAAGAATCACTCCAAAAACAAAACGAGACAATAACATGAGCAAGTAAAGTGAGGCCAGTCTCAACTATGTGACGGTGCTTGTGCTCAACATCACCGTTCTGCTGATGTGTATATGGACAAGAAACATGATGCGAAATCCCAAGTTCATTAAAGAAGGTGTTGAGGTTACAGTATTCACCCCCTATCTGACTGAACATGAATGATCTTATGATTGAGAAGACGTTCGACATGAAATTAAAATTGCGAGAACACATTAAACACATCAGATTTACTATTAAGGAGATAAAGCCTTGTATAGCGACTATGAGCATCAATGAAACTGACATAATAATTGTGGCCACTTACAGAGGTTTGGGCAGGGCCCCATACATCTCAAAACACAAGTTCTAGTGGATTATTGATTACTCGAGAGGATGAAACAAAAGGTAGTTGATGACTCTTTCCCTGATGACAAGCATCACAAACTGCTAAACTTTTATTGCTAGACGACGTGGGGAGCGCATGACGATAAAGGACATGGCTCACTACATAGGAGATGCGGGATGACCAAGGTGGGCATGCCATGGGATGGTGATACACGAACACCACTAAACTCCTCTGGGTTGATGGTGCCTCCAACGCATATAGTCACAGGTGGATCCAACCTCTAACCAGAAGCTTAAGTGTAACTCGGTCCTTAATAAGAAGATGAGATGGATGAAATTCAAAAAACAAGTCATTGTCATAAGTAAACTTATGAAATAGAGTAAATTGCGAGTGACTAAGGGGACACGAAGGACATTACAAAGGTGGAGTTGACATGAGTAATTAGAGAGGAGAGATTCCTGACCAATGTGAGTGATGCGCATACTTGAACCATCAGTGTTGCGGACCTTATCATGCCCACGATAGGGCTCCTGCAAGTTGAGCTTGGTCATCTCATTAGTCATGTGATGCGTGGCACTCGTATCAAAGTACCACGCGAGATCAACAGAGTAGGAGGGTGTCTAGCCGGAGTAGCTTTGTTCAGTGATGGCACCTTGCTTCTTATTGTTGTGGTTGTTGTTGCCGATGCTGAGGAGTCGCGTTTGAATCAGCGATGGCACTTGGACGCGAGGTGGCCAACAAGGCCACACAGCTGGCAGGTGGGGCGCTGGCCACGCTAGAGGCCCCCGTGGTTGGCGGGTGGGGGCGGCGGGGGTGGCGAGCGCTACTGGTACGAGCCACCTCCTCCAGCAGGCGGTCCGGCGGGTGGCCGGGTTGAGTTGGGGCGATGGCCACCAGGAGTACTGTTGGGCCACGTAGAGATAAACAAAAATATTTTTCCCTACGCGGTACTCCCAAGATCCAGCTCAAGTGATAGGCCACGCGATTTACCATTAGACGCGCAGGTGTGGATTGTTGGTGAAGCGCGTCGGTTGATACCGTGCCGAATGATCCCCGTACAGCACGTCCAGATCCCTACGGACCTCCTTGTCCCCAGCGCCGCACGTGTAATGCCTCTACCTGTATCCACATGTACAGGAAGGAGCTTCAGACAGAGGACTTCTAGATCCTGTCTAGCTCGAAAATGGGAGTGGAGAAAGTGACGGCTAGGTCAGGGACAATCCCTTGTCACTCTACTTATATACACTCCTAGCTGGGCTCAACGCTTGAGGCCCATCTAGGCCGTACCCCAATCTCTACATGGATCGAATCCACATGAGCTCCTTACCCTCAAGTGTGTGACCCTGTAGGTCTACGTACACCTGGACACAACACGAGTCACCACTCCGAGTCGATAGTTGGTAGCGGACTTTAGCAAGACGTGCCAACTCCCAAGCGCCGTAAAGTCAGAAGACAAACCTTTCTCAATATGACTTTCATCCAAGTCCCTTTGCCTCACGATATATCGTGTCAAGCTATAGGCGAGTTGTTGCCATCCCTTTAATAACTCGACTCTCTCTTCTCGTTCCGTGATATATGATTCACTGGACTAACACTTAGTCCGACTCCTTGGTTAACACTTAACTAAGTCGCGCATGGCCATGCTTCCGGATCATATCACACGAGAGGGACCAGAGAATAACTCTCCATTATGAAGGGGCAAATCCCATCTTGGTAATCCACGTCACGCAGCTTGCTTCACAATTAACCCGAACCCTACCTTTATAACTGCCCATTTACGGAAAAGTGTTTGATAGGACCTAAGCTGGCGATCCACAACTCGGATCATGCGATCACCTCAGGTCGAAGGATTCCATTGCTTGAGACTACAAATGACAACATGCTCGTTGCATCTCAACTGTGGGTCAGTCCGATTCGCTAAACTCTTTAGCCGAATCAGTGTAGGTCGGAATAGCATCTCCATGCCCATGACAAGTAGAACCGAGTCATCAGCCGACTTTCACATTAGTCTCAGTTGTGTGTCCGGCACAACCTCAACGACCAAGGACAATTAGTATGAACAACACGAATATATAGTTCCACAATCGAATCACATATTCAATGATACATACCAGTAGTTCATACATGGACAATAACTTTATGAATACGTTAGGAAATACATCATACATGATTGCCTCTAGGGAATATTCCTAACAAGTACTACGGTAGGCCGCGTGTGCGGAAGGGTCGTTGATGACCTAAGAAGCACAACACACCTCGACACGCTTCTTAGTGTACATGAGACGGGAGTACAGGTCCCATGGTGGCATCGATGTGTCGCAATCGTTCACCACCTCCACGAGGTTGTCGTAGTCGTTGTCAAGGCCCTGAAGAACAAACTCTATGAAATCCTCATCACGAAGTGGCTATCCCATGGACGACAATGTGTCCGCGAGCATCTTCACTTTGTTGAAGTAAACATGCGCGGAAGAGTCAAGTTGGCAAAAAGAGCCGTAGAGCGGGCAGTAGGCCGCGACGAGAAGCTATGCTCGATCGTAGTTCAAGTGTCAAAGAATGACACGGCGAACAACACTAGATCGGCGACACCTCCGTCAATGAGGATTGTAGCGCGGACAAGATCGATTGGTCCTGGGCGACCCATACGCGTTAGAGGGGGTTGGCGGCGGCAACCCTTGTACCGGTAGTAGTGACCGCCGGGACAGTGCGTGTCGGTCAGGGTAAGCTCCCATCAATGAATCCCTCAAGACGGCGGCTGCGGAGGAGCGGAACGATTTGTGCCCACCAGTACAGGTAGTTGTCTTGGTTGAGACAGACGGTGATGAGATTCCCTAGCTGATAGGGGTCGTGGACAGCGCCATCGGTGTGCTCTAGAACATCCAGTTGTGGGTCGCTGAAGGGCATGACCGGGGCCTCATACGGCGCAGCAGTAAAGTCGTCCAATGAGGAGGGAACCGATAGTGGGCCGGAGATGTTGGCCTGCTTGGGGTAGTACCCGAGCATCGCGGTCGAGGACGCTGCCGACGGTGTAGTGAACGACACAAAGGGGGCCGATGACGACGCGAAGGACGACGGCGGTGGAGGAAAGAACCCACCGGAGAATCGTGAGGAGCCGAGGTAGAGCTGGCATGACGCTTGGGACGCGGCCATCTGGCTCGCTGATCCGGTGGCTAGAATTGCCGCAAGGGACGGTGGGACCAGAGGCATCCGAGCAGTAGTGGTGACAGGGAGAGCAGCGGATGTGGCCGACGCAACGCCATAGGAGCTCATGGTGGCGGTGGCTAGGGTTGATGGTGGGCGGCGGCTAAGGTAGGAAGACCTAGTTTGATACCATATTAGACGTGACAGAGGGTTTGGGGAAACTGGCTCAATGCTAGGGCGTGGCCTGTCACGTAGGTGTAGAGGTTATAGGTAAATACGAAGTGTAACACGGAGATACCAATTAAACATGGTCTGGGCACCACCCAAAGACAACAAAGATGCCTGCACGCACATATGGGTCACCGTCGGTTAGTTTTATTCTGAACATCGTGTTTTGTTTTTCCCAAAAAACGCGAACGTTGCACGTTGATGTCTATGCTTGACATGTGCAGCACAAAAGATCTTGATGGCAATGACCTTGTTGAAGGTATTATTTTTTAAGCGAGGATTTTTTCTAGAGTGAAAAGCTATAAGTTTTGATCGGACGATTACAGTGTTTGTGTTCTATTTCCTTCTTCAAGGCATCGCTATTGAAGATGTTGGACTTCTGGTGTTGTTCTGGTGGGGTTAGTGTCGCTGCTACTAAGGATCTAATCACTGTAGCGAGACTTTTTTTTTTGTAATTTTTCTTTTTTTTAACTGTATGTATCCGTATTGCCAATAGTATATGCGTTGTTGCAGAGTCGGGATGTAATTGATATCCGTGTGATATTAATATATGATATTTTCTTAAAAAAAATTGTGCAACACAAAAGATGGGCAGGAAAGGTAAACCCAGCTCCCAACTTTCGGACAAATTAAAGCCGGCTGCACCAAACATTCCATATCCATCACACACACACACATACGCGCGCGACAGAGAAAAGCTCTGAATCCTCCTGCAGCGGCAGCAGAAGCGGCACGAGAGTTTTAATGAGCACGCATGCACGGACAGATAGGGTGGGTAGGTCGGGTGTGCGTGCGCGTGCGCGTGCGCGTGCAGTGCATCGACCGCCGCGCCGGGAAAACAAGAAACAAAGCGGAGAGCCGGCCGGAACTCGAAAGGGATCCATCCCCGGAGGAGGCCGGAGCTAGCGAGCTAGCGGCGCGGCCGTGTGTTGTCAAATCGGCTAGTGTAGCGCGTTCGCGTGTTGGCGTGACCGACGACACGTGATGGATGGGATTCCGGCCTATCCACGCTTGATTCCGGAATCAGGATACGCGTCACGGGCGCCCACCCATACGCTGCCGCAGGGTGGCGTCGTTTCTCTGCCAGCTGCTGCTGCTGCCGCTGCGCGTCCTCAGTGGGTGCGCACGTGGCGATACTACTATGTTTTCAGGAAGATATTTCCATGGCAAAGAAACTAGAGAGGAAAAAGAAAATACGTACTCCTATGTGTAGAGAGACAGCCCGGCCGCGGGTGACGTAACGGGAGGCCGTAGGAAAAGCTTAAATACCACCCCTCCCTCCTTGTGGCATGACAGCTTCTTTGCTTTCGACACATCTACTCACTTTCCTCACAGTGCTACAGTGCTAATGCGCTAGGACTGTAGCCAGCCAGCTAGGAGCATTGTAGGCCTAGTACGTTTTGGCGTATCGCCATATAGTGGCATGCATATGCGTGCACGGCCGCAAGTACACGCTACAACCGACGTACTACTGCTACAGCACAGCTCCTCCTGCAGAGCGTTTCAATTAATTTTTTCTGACCATGCCATGCTACTGTACTGTATCGGATCAGAGGGACGAGATGCTGGATGTTGATGTGGATCAAGCAGGAGAAGGGTGAGCATTTAGGGGCTGTTTGGTTGCCGGTCACATTTTACCAAGCCTAAGATTGGCGAGTGTGGTAGCCACAAAAGTGTGGCTTAGAATTTGGAAGCCACAAAGTGTGGTAAGAATTGGCAAAAAGTTTACTCCATGACACGTGGACCATAGGAATAATAAAGTGTGGCAACTTTAAAGTGTGGCAAAAACCAAACACTTACCAAACTGTCAAACTTTGACTTGGCAAAGTGTGGCTGAGAACCAAACAGTCCCTTACTTTTTCTCTTGACCACATCATCATCAGCTCATCGGCCACGTCAAGAGGAAAAGGGCATGAAAAGCAGGAGGGGTTGCTACCTTGTTTCTTCCATCTCATCTCGTCTCAGTCTCACCAGGGACTCACTTCCTAGCTAGTACTCCGTATAATAGTAGAGCCTACCTAGTGCTCCCCTGCCACAAGACAAGACAAGTCCTGAGAGGAAAACACGAGAAACAAATCCGGCCGGGAAGAATAATCGGAGGACAAACACGCCCCTAAGCTAGCTAGCTCGATGATGCTATGATGTCGCATGCTGGCCTAGTTGACCCTTAGGTTTGGTTTGGAGAGTGCGTGCTCCTCCAAGGACATGATGATGATGGCCAAGATCTCTCCTCCTATCTTTGTGTGCAAGATCGACCTCACGCGCATGCATGCATGCAGCATGCATGTGAACTCTGCCACGGCCAAGGACAGGACGGTTGGTGCTAACACTAGGGCAACACGACCTGTAAAAATGCCCATTATTTATCTTCTTATCGGAGCTATAGATAGAAGCTGTAATTCAACACAAGGAAATGCAATAAAATCACGTGTGAAGTTGTTTGAATAGTGGTACCGGAGTTTTTGTGAGGGCAAGTGGGAAAATCAGAAAGATCTTATGATCGTGAGGTGGTCCACTGCATGCGCGTATTGCAGCAGCAGCAGCAATTGACTCACGCCGAGCCACTGGGGTGAAGCAACGAGTGTCTGGCAGGCGATCCTTTGCTGCTAGGATCAGGATGGATAAAGCCGTGTGCACGCAAGAGATGGAAGAAAACATGGAGGTAATCACGGCAGATCGACCGGCAAGGACCACAGGACGAAATGCAGGCAGGCGTTGCTAGCTGCTGAATTGAATTGATGGTGCTCCGATCCTCCCTACGGTCAAGAGTCCAAGAGGACGTTTTCTCTCCAGGTTGCCGGTGACACAAGAGGCACACTCCTTTCTCAAACCCTTGCCCTCTATATCTGTTGCCCCCGCAACTACCCGCTGTCGCCGTCGCCTCTGCAATATTGAGCAGCATCGTAGGCCACTCGCGTTGCCGGAGATGAGCGTGTCCATCCCGTCCGTGGGTTAGACGCGCGACAGCCTCTCGGGTGCATCGTGCACAACCTGCTCCGTCTTTTGCTAACCACGCTTGAGGTACGTTCGCCGGCCATTTCTTGGTTATATAGTCCCTGCGGGAGTTGGCATGGCCATCCGGACCGAAATTCTGCTGGCAGCTGCACAAATGTTGCATGATCAGTACCTCCTGTCGCCGTGTAGAGGTGGCTCGACCAACCATGAACGCGACCGAGAAGCTGGCCAACTGCGCCTTTACAAGGACTACTTCCACCCAACTGATCCGGTCTTCAAAGAGAAGGCATTCCATCGCCGCTATTTGATGTCCATGAATCTGTTCTTAGACATTCTCAATAGGGTGAGGGAGTACGATGACTATTTTGAGGCCAAGTACAATTGTACCGGTAAGATTGCCTTCTCCTCCTACCAGAAATGTTCCGCTGAGATTCGACAGCTTGCATATGGAGCGCCCGGTGATCTCCTCGATGACTACATGCGCATGAGCGAGTCCACATGCCATGCGGCCATGTACTGGTTTTGCAGCGCAATTATTGTGATGTTTGGCAAAGTTTACCAAAGAGAGCCAAACATCGAAGATACTGCCCGCCTTTTGTCCATCAACGAGAGTAGGGGGTTTTCTGGGATGCTTGGTAGCATCGACGGCATGCATTGGCAGTGGAAGAACTGTCCTTTTGGTTGATAAGGGCAGTTCAAATGGTATGCGGAGGGGTGCACCGCCATACTAGAGGTTGTTGCATCACAGGATCTTTGGATTTCACACACTTTGTTTGGCATGGCTAGATCAAACAATGATATCAATATGCTGCAGCGGTCTCCGGTGTTTGCTAGGCTAGCAGAAGGCAATGCCCCACATGTTTCCTATAAGATCAATGGCAATTCTTATGAAATGGATTACTATCTAACTGACGTTATCTATCCTCCTGATCCATCTTTGTGAAGACAATTCGCAATCCTGGAGATGAGAAATACAGGTGGTTTGTAAAAGAGCAAGAGACCGTTAGGAAGGATAATGGAGCGAGCATTTGATGTGCTTCAGTCCAGTTGTGCTATTGTTCGATACCGTGCTAGAATCTGGAGCACGAAGAGGTTGTGGGATGTGATTAATGCTTGTGTGATTATGCACAACATGATCGTCGAGGACGAGCGTGACGACAGCATCTTCGACCAGAGCTGGGATTTTCACGTACAGTTGGTTGAGCCAGAGCCAGATCTAGCATCTTGGAAAGATTTCATGCATGTGCATGAAAATTTGCGTCACGGGCACACTCATGACCGGTTTCAACTAGATTTGATTGGCATATATGAGCTCGTGCGAAAAACCAAAACGGTCAATCTCTTATTTGTTTCCTGTAATTTGAATGACGTTTGGTTGTTTTTATCAAACCATGTGAGCGTAAATTATTCATACGTAAGCACTATTTTAATTTGATTATCTAATCTAATTTATTTGCTTTGTCAAGTACATTTGTGTATATACTTTGTGCTAAAATGTGCAAGGAGATCAAAATTCTGGCCACCATTGACAAATGAGTCATGCCACTGTGCACGGCTGGCCGGACAGACCGGACTATGACCCAAAATTATGCGTGGTCTTATCCAAACTGACATAATTGAACCGTTTAGGTCGCCCGTTCGGATCAGGCTCTTAAAAAATCTTGACTCCGACCGAGACTCGACGCCCGTGTCCGTCATACTTGGGCTACTATTTATACTGACCAGTGACCACCCCAACATAGACTCGGACGGCCTCGCATCGCACGCCGGGTGTAGATTTTTCAGCGCCCAAGAAGCTAGATAGGTGCAGTGCAAGCGACGTCCCATGGCCACGTGAAGGAGCGCATGGGCAAACGCCATGGAGGCCGCGAAGTACGCTGGGGCGGACGCCTATGAGGCCGCGAGGGCGCTCAGCATGGAGGTTGTCCAGGCCGCGTGGCTAGCACAACCATATCAGGTGTCCCGACGACGCAGCCACAGGAGGTGTCCTGCCGACCTCCGTCATCAGCGCAGCCGTAATAATTGTATTGCCATCCTCCGTCACCGGCGCAGCCGCACCAGCTGCCCTGCCGCTCTCTGTCGCCGGTTTGGAGTAGACAAGCATAGAGAACAAGAAATGCTAATGATTGTTTAGGTGTGCATATTAGTGTGACAGACAATCCGGTGAAGACAAACAACATGTATTTGTTGTTGTCCTCGTGCAAAAAAAAATCCATACAGCCTATCAAATAAAATGCAAAAACTGACTCGAATGTAGGATGAGTTGACAGTGCCCTCCGCAACACTGCTCCGCCGGGCCAAGAAATTGATTTAGGCTACCAAAACGGCCCCCAGAACCCAGAAGAGGAGATGACCAGGTAGCTGCGTGTGGGCAACGTGTGTGTGTGTGGCGCGTACATACGTACTGGTTGCTTGGCTCCGTGGCCTGTGGAGCTGTAGATCCATGTTTTCTTGCAGGGAAATTCGCGAGCTCTGTATAGGCAACACTAGGAAAAATGCCCATGCGTTGTTTTGGAAAAAAAAATCTACACAGCAAAAGACGAGTATTTTTATTCATTATTTTCTAGACCCTGAAGAATTTCACTGCTCAAAATCAGTTTTTGTTAATGGAACAAAGAAAAATTCTCATCGAAATGCACCTAGACTTTCCGATACAACAGCAAATAGAAATTGCCTAGGTGGGACATTCGTAAATCAGAGTAAACCTGGTACCAGAATTCTTCTGCGGAGGTCATGCTTGTCGGGTCCGGGAGGTGGGGGCTTCTCAAAGTGTAGCAAATATTCGCAGATCGTCACCTTCAGAGGTGGCGAGGTGCAGAACATATACATTATGAAGAGAGGCAACATGATTAGGAGACTCTTTTCTATACATATCTTGTACCTGCTGAATCAATCGAAGTAGGGTTGCTAGGGGTTGATTCTAAACAACGTAAATTTTCTTTTTTCTTTTTGCTAGGGTTGCTAGGGTTGCTAGGAGACTCTTTTCTATACATATCTTCTTGGAGGTACTGCTTTGTACGCGGCGATTCTGAGTGCTAGGATCATGGTGGGAATCCTCGGGAGGGCGCAGCGGGTGCGGGTCATCCTTGTTTTCGTTGATCCGCCGGTGTCAGCATTGTTTATTTTTCCTTTTTCTCTTTTGTTTCTTTTAGATTTGGATGTGATGTTTGCCCCAGCAGTAATCTGGCAGTTGTATCATGTGGTTGCTATATTAATATAGCGGGTAAAAGGCTATTTCGAGAGAGATATTCCGGAGTTAGAACATATTTTTCGCTAGACGCCGCAACAAACCAACACAACTTATCCTCTGAAACCATGTCGCACGAGTTGTGAGCGACGAAAACAAACAATACAAAGAAACAACTGTACTGGTCATTCGTCGTTTTTTTTTTTTCGAAAAATATTCCATTTTCTTTACTCTGTATAGTTTGTGAAGAGTCTATGTCGAACTTTTATACCTTCTGTCTGGGCCATGTGCATCAGATTTTGTATCATCTTGACGCAAACTATCGCGTTAATAAATAGTCTCTCTGTTTTAAAATATAAGATGATTATTTATAAAAAATGTATATAGACATCTTTTAGTGTATAGGTAATAGGTTCACTCCAAAACTAGATGAATCTACACATATTTGGAGTTAACCTATACACTAAAAGGTATCTAGATACACTTTATTCACAAAGGTAAAACATTTTATATTTTGAAACGGAGGGAGTACAACCTTAATCAAGAAAATGGGAATCATGACAACCTTTCTAGCAAAAAGCGTTGATCTTTCGTAAGAAAAATAGGTAAAAGATATGGAGAGGAATAACAATGAATAATCCTCCCTAGCTAGCCCGCAAATGGCCTAGTCAACACGGCCCATTTAATTGTAGACATGGTCCATCTCCGTGAATCTGAAGGAGAACTGCCGGTTCGCCACGGGAAGGATACGCGCCTGGGAGGTGACTGCGCAATGTAGCGATCTCGCCCGCATCTCTATGACTGCGTCCCTGACTTGTGACCCACTTAACATCAGGAGAAAGGATCCGAGCGTGTCGGTATCGTCGACTTTTCATAATCTGCTTGGTCGCCTCGGTAAGGCCTTTTTAACCAACTACGCGGGAGAGAAATGAAGCCGCTCGATTGGCCTTGGCCAACTCGACGAAAGAGATACTTCCTTCGTTTTAAAATACAAGGTGTTTTAGCCTGGGAAGAAAATGTATCTAGACTCTTTTTAGTACGTAGATTCACTCTATTTCCTCCGTTTTAAAATACAAGAAGTTTTAGCCTGTGAAGGAAATGTATCTAGACTCTTTTTAGTACGTAGATTCACTCTAAATCTGAGTGAACCTACATATTAAAAGAAGTCCAGATACATTTGCTTCATAAAGCTAAAATATCTTATATTTTAAAATTGAGGGAGTAGATGCTAGGTTTTGGACAATACCTCTTGTAGACGACACCCCCAAATCGTCACTGGTTCGAGCAGAGGCTGGAAAGCGGGGACCAAAGTCGTGTGAGCTCCTTCGGCCATTGCAACATGTGCAGCTGAAGGTTTCTCGCATTCAGCTCGTCCAACCGCCAAACAATATTGTCGTGGTGGTGGCACGACAGATACCATGGATAGGCTAAAGATGAGGCCAATGTGTGCTAGGGAATCCAGGAAGTGAGAACGTGATGATTCTACGCACAGATGTTGTTGTATTTCCTGTATCAATGGAGTTTACAAGCGCTCCTCAAGCTATTGGTGAGAAGAAGAAAATGTCTCTTACTCCTCACAACCTAGCTCTAGAGTTCTACCTTAGACAGAGAAAATGATCGATCCCTCTCTATAGAGACCCCGGTGCTCCTTATATAGGGGAGCCGGGTTACAATGTTAGGGCACACGTGGCAGCATATTCTCTGAATATGCTCCTCAACTAAAGCTAGATGCTTCATTATTCTCTTTAACGGCTCGTCCGGGATTTGGACGTAACCCACCGCGTAGTGCTTGCCTTTAAGCGTCACGGAACCACGCCACTCGCCTCGCCACCTTGGTCGCCTCACCTACTGGTCCTTCCCTCTCCTTTGCTTCGCTCATGACACAGCTAGCAAAGGCCACCTTTTGACCAGCGGGAGATTCCTTCCTTCTCTTGAAAACCAAGTTGTAATCCGGTTAGCATACGTTTAATCCGGCTACGAGGGTACCTGCATATTAGACAGATAAACATGGCCGACATACATTTTATGCCGGCCGGGTTAAGGCTAGGGAGATGCCCCACGGGCCGGGTTATTCCGTGGGTCGGCCTGCCTTGAGCTGACCCGGGCAGCACTTGCTTTGACTGTGCCGTACCTCGGCTAACTCGGCCTTTATACCCCGGCGTGACCCTACCCGGGGGTATCCCCCCAACATTAGTCCCCGAAGCGGGTGCGGTCTTAGCAACTTTTGTTGTTAAGACCACGGCAGGTTCCCCTATCCGGATCTTTGCCTCCTTGGCCAAGTTACTCCGTAATCCGGACTTTTTTCTCTTGCGTTCCCTTGGCTCATTCCGAGTTATCTCTCGCTGGCCGGGTCTTGGCTCACATATCCAAGTTACCTTTCCTTCTCTCATACGCTTCCCCACGTCCTACGTGGAGGGTGATCATCACTTTGCCTCATTTTAAGGGTCACGCCCATTTACTGTGTCGGTTACTATTGTAATGTCAGGAATAACTGCTACACACGTCTCTTTGCAGCAACGCCTTGGTAACCGTAACACCACGTCGCGTCACGGGATCTTTTGCTCCTTGTGGTCCTTGTTGTGGCGGGCGTCTGATTGGCTGGTTTGGTCGCGTACACGCCCGCTGCGTGTGGCTGGGCCACCGCAAAGGATCCCACTACGCGCCCGCATGCGCGGTTAAATAGGGGGCTGGGGGCAACCTTGGGGAGGTTCCCCACACATCACACATTCCCCTGCATCCTTTCTTCTTCGCTGCAACTCCACCGCCACCACTGCTTCTTCGCCAGTGCAGCGCCGCCGCAACTGTGTCCAGACACTCCCTGCGACCGCGTCGCCGCTTCTGTTCAAGATCTACGCCAAGAGGCCCTGTGCTTCTAGGTTACCTGCGGCCGGCTACCTCTACTCCAACCTCGTCCTCGAAGACCTCGACCTCACCATGACTGAGGAAGAGGCCGCCGTGGTCGCGCAGCAAGAGGAAGATGAGGCCCCCGAGCACGGTGGCTGGGACGACGCCTTCGTCTGTGAAGACGATTTGGATTGGCTACGCGCCACGCGCCGCATCCCCGCCGGTGTTGCCTGCCGCCTCGCCGCCGACGAGATTTCCCCCTCTCCAAATCCAGGGGAGTATGTTGTTTTTCTCTCCCACTTCCAGCGCGGCTTCGGCCTTCCTATTTCCGATTTCTTCCATGATTTTATTTCCACATATCAATTGCAACCGCACCATCTCCCTGCCAACGCCATTACCTCTCTCTCCTCTTTTGCCTCTGGCATAGAGGGATACCTTGGCCTCTGGCCCTCCAAGGAGATGTGGATTAAGTTCTTCGGTCTCCGGAAGAATGTCGTTCCGGATAAGGAGCTTACTCCGGTTGAGAAGCATCTGACCCAATGCGGTGGGGCCTCCATATCTCCCTGCAAGAGGTCTGCCTTTCCCTGGGTCACCGGGCTTGAGTCTTGCAAAGGCTGGGCCCGGACTTTCTTCTACATCTAGAACACTATGGACGAGGACCTAATCTGGCTCCTTCCCTTCAAGCTTGGAGCCCCAGACACCTCTCTTTGGGAGAGTATTCCAAAGCGACCCACGACTCTGGCGAATTTGGTTGACCGTCGGATCAAGGAGTTGCTCAAGGAGAAGCTGCGGGGGAAGGATATTATGATCACCTCCGTCCGTAGTCAGGTCTCCCTCCTGCAGAAACATGCCCACAAGATCTGCTACTTGAGCGGCCCCCTCGATCCCCACCGGACTTCCTCTTTCGAGATCGATAACTCGGCAGTTTACCGCCGGGTTAAGGCCATCTTCAACATGGAGAAGGAATTCTCTGAGGCTTGGGAGTGGGGGCTTGCGCCCTACACCCGGGACAACCCTCCTCTAGAGGTAAACTTCTCACTTTATTATTTTTCCGAGTCTTCTTTATATGCCGGGCAACCTCTTTTAACTTGATCCCTGATGCTTTGTTCTCAGCGATTGCTTCAGCAACGACTAGAGGATGGCCAGGAGCTGGCGAGCAAGTAGGTGTCGGATCGTGCCGAGCCGGACAAGGCGGAACCTGATCCGGAGACTTTTCTTCCTACTCCGAATACCGTCAAACGTTCCTCTGGTAAGGCCTCTTCTTTAAGGGATTGGCCGGATGACGATGACTCGGATGTTGAGGTTCTGGAGGTACTTGACCCGGTACCCATCTCTTACGCATATCTGGTTATGTTCGAATCTTCAGCTAACCCAGCCGGTCAGGTCCACGAGGTTCCCCCCTCGCCATGGGTGGTTCAGTCCCTGCTCCCTCTCAAAAGCGCGCGGCAACCTCGACCGCAGCTTCGGAGGCGCAGCCGCTCAAGAAGAGGCAGAAAAAGTCCGAGGTGAAAGCCACGACCAAGCCAGCGGCCAAGAGCACGGTCCGAAGGGCGCCCAAACCTCGAGCGCCTCCAACGTCGGATGAGTAAGTCTCTCTGCATTTGCTCTTGGGTCTTTCCCTTTCTGTCTTTGCCTTTTATTTGTTCTTTCTTTCTCTTTGTAACTTGCTGCACTTTTATTTTTCAGAGCTCCTAGGGTCATTCCCTAGAGCGGCTCCGGCATTGCCTCTCTGATCCGTAGCAGTCCCTCTCCCCCGTGACGACGATGTTCGCCCGCTCAGTTCTATTCAAGAGGACTTAGCGGCTGCGCCTGACCAGAGCCCACCTCGCCACGAGGAGGGCAACGTCGGCGCGGGGGGTAGTGGGGCAGCCTAGGATACGGCTATGCCGGATCATCCTAGCTCCTCTTCAGCACCACCGCCTAGTTCTGAGGTGCTAGTTTCATCGGCACCGCCCCAACCAAGTTCCTCTTCAGCCCTAGTCTTTTCTGCACCAGCAGCACCAGTATCAGTAGCACCAGCAGCACCAACAGCACCAGCACCAGCATCAATAGCACCAACACCAATCTTGGCTCCAAAGCCAGCAAGAGCAATAGCCTCCACCAAGCCTCCAAAAAGGAAAACTCCCTCTACTGCATCCGGATCTACGGTGTCCGTTGCGGACATCTTTCGGCCAGCTTCTCAGGCTCCGTCTGGACCAGCAGACTCAGGGTCTCTCCAGCGCTCTGCGTCATCTGGCCAACTCAAGAAAGCTGCCGAGCCAGCCAAGGGCATCACTTCTGGGTCTCCCGCTGCCGGATCAGATGGCAGTAGGCAACTGGTCCTGCATACCAGTCCCGTTGCCGCTCAATCCGCGAGGGGAGAGGCCCATACTAAAGGCTTGGTGACGAGTCACTCTCCCAGCAGCGAAAGTTACAGCCCACTGCTCCTAGAGTATGTGAACAACTGGAACAACGCATAATTTATTGATCCTAAGGATGATTTTCCGGAGAAGTTCGGCCTAGCGGAGTTCAGCGCTCAGATGAACTCCACCACCAAGGCCATTTGTTTGGCTGGTCGCATGATGGAGGTAACATTTTTCTTCTGCTATGGTACTTTATATGCATGCTTATAGATATATCCCCTAGTCCCCAAGCCTCCGAGGGAGTAACTTGTTACTCGGTCGGATGCTCCTAGAGATTTAGTTCATGTCCTTACCAAATTCAAATAGTGAACAAGTTAGAGCCGAGTTAAGTTCCACTTGGCCCGGATCCTGTAGATTTCGAATATCCACATATCTAGAGCCGGGTTAAGTTCCAGTTGGCCCGGATCTTGTAGACTCTGAATATCCACACACCTAGAGCCGGGTTAAGTTCCACTTGGCCCGGATCTTGTAGACTTCGAATATCCACACACCTAGAGCCGGATTAAGTTCCACTTGGCCCGGATCTTGTAGACTTCGAATATTCACACACCTAGAGCTGGGTTAAGTTCTGCTTGGCCTGGATCTTGTAGACTTCGAATATCCACACACATAGAGCCGGGTTAAGTTGCACTTGGCCCAGATCTTGTAGACTTCGAATATCCACACACCTATAGCCGGGTTAAGTTCCACTTGGCCCGGATCTTGTAGACTTCGAATATCCACACACCTAGAGCCGGGTTAAGTTCCACTTGGCCCAGATCTTGTAGACTTCGAATATCCACACACCTAGAGCCAGGTTAAGTTCCACTTGGCCGGATATTGTAGACTTCGAATTATACTTACTCTCCCTTTGAATTAACCTTGTCTTGTTTCTTCAGATCACCACTAACAGCCGAACTGTTGAGTTCCAGCGCCTGCTGGACTCCTACAAAGATGTCCGCGCGCATTATGGCAAGCTCTTAGAGGATCACCAGAGGAAGGATAACTTTCTTTACTCGATACTTTTCACTTGCATTTATTCGAGTTATCCATGATCCGTATTAACTTGTTATCTGGACTATGCAGCCGAGGTTGAGGCTGAAAATATTATCATGCGGAAAAATCTCGCTGAAATCCAAGGTATTTTGTCTTGTTTCATACGATCTTTGTGCGCTCTCTCTTTGACTCAGTAGATATTTATACTTCGGCTCCGCCGGATTAACCCACTGTTGCAGTTGCCCTTGAAGACAACGTATCTATTCCTGATCTGATGACACATTCTCTCGAACAAGCAGGCAAGCACCAAGCTGAACTGAAGAAGAAGGATGACGAGATAGCTCGGCTACGCCTCCAGAACTCGGAGATTACTCACCTGAACACCGAAATCTAGAGGCTTAAGGACCTCCACAAATCCGAACTGGATAAGGCTGACCAGTAGTTTGCCGAGGAAAAAGAGCGTCTAACCATGCAAATTTCCAAGGACCAAGACTTACTGCAGGAAGCCGACGTAAAACTTACGTCAGTGACCTCGGAATATGAGAAACTCCAGGCCCACAGTGCCAATGTCCATGCCGACCTTCAGCGTCTCCTCTTCCAGATTTCCCGTAAGTTTCTTTCCCTTGCCCGATTTTCATTTCTCTGGATTTAGTGCTTTTGCTCATTGTTTCCTCTGTTCTGTACTTAGGCAAATTTCTAGAAGGTGATACTCTTGCTGCTACTGTTGTAGCCCAATCTCGCGAGCAACATGGTATTCCCATAGGTCCTACTGTCGGGTCAATCCCTTACGAGACAGAGGATTTGCTGGTGAGCCTCGTCACTCGCATGGAGCTGGTTAAGAACTATGGTGCCGATATCATGCCGGCGGCAATGGAGATGTTCAACTCTCTCTGGCCCACTGAGCCCACTCCCAAAGGAAACGCTGCTTTTATAGCAAAGCTGATGGAGTGTGAGCATCAGCTGAACCTGTGGCGAGAATCACGACCTGCAACACGATGCATATTGCATTTCCTGTCATGGTATGAAGGAATAGACTTGGGGCCGCTCACTTGCATGCGCACTGGATCAAAGTGGTCCGAAAATCCGGAGTGTGTTGTGCGTCGCAAAGCCTGTGCTAACAAGCTTATACAGTACTCCTTCTACCATGCTTGGAATGAGGGGCCGAGCTACCTCAATGTATTTGACGTGAAGCTGCTTCAGAGGGCGAGGACAACGAAGGAAGCGAGGGCGAGGTCTCTGAACTTGGCGACGAAGCTGAAGATACGGAAGATGGCAAGGTAGAGGCCAACCCCGAGGATGAGGCCGAGGCTAACGCCCCGCCCACGAATTCTGAAGTACCTCCACCGTCGGCCGATGATTCGGCTTCTGCCCCTGCTCCTTTAAAACACTTAACCATATTTGTCAGATCCCTGGAATGCCGGGTGAATATGTATTTAAGTAGCTTGGTTTGGTTTTTCTACAACGTGTGATGTTTGCTACTAAGTTTTTAATGTCGGACTATCGTGGGCAAAGTCCCCGAGTTTCCTTTTCTTGTTCTCCCAATTTTTGACTCGGCTCGCGTCTACCTTGATTTGGTTTTTCGACTTACGAGTCCGAGGTACAGAAAATTGACTTAACAATACTTGAAACTTTGAGATTAGCTCAAAATAATCCGGTGATAGACGAATAAAGTAAACAAGGGGTTACTCCGAAAAACAAATGTCGGCGCGCTTAAGTTCTTTCCCTTAGTCGTTTTTTCATGTACTTCGCAATTCCAAACTTGTTCTCTTGCTTGCCATGAAACCAATTCCTGTTGGACAACAACAAAGTCGAAGAGTTGGGTTTTTGGTGCTCATACACTACTAATCCGGCTAAGGTACAAGCAATGTAAGCCAGCCAACATATAAAGAACATTTAAATAAGAAAGACAGTTATTATGGCAGTCCCCGAGTTTCTGCTGGGGGTGCTGAAATTTCATTGATAAGCTCGTTGCCGACATACATACCGACATACGAGTGACTCGGATACATTCAGCTCTTTGCTAGGTGTAAAAGGGACGAAGTAATGCTATGTTCCACGGTCGCTTAGATTCCTCTCTGGACCTGTCCGCCTTGTTCTTCTCCTATGGTTGTGCATCGATAAGATAGTAGGAATCATTGTGCAAACCTTTGCTTACAATGAACGGTCCTTCCCATGGAGGGGATAACTTATGCATGTCAGCGGTGCGCTGCACCACCGAAGTACCAGATCACCTTCCCGAAAAAACTTGGGGATTTACTTTCCGGCTATGGTAGCGTTGGAGATTTTGCTGATATATGGCGGATCTAGACAAGGACAATTCTCTCGCTTCTTCCAGCAAATCAACATCATTTTGCCGGGCTTCGCGCACTTCGGCTTCTGTGTATTGGGTGACCCTTAGCGAATCATGCTCTATGTCGGCTGGTAATATAGCTTCTGCCCCATATACTAGAAAAAATGGCGTATAGCCTGTTGATCGATTCGGAGTTGTTCTTAGACTCCACAGTACCGCTGGTAGTTCTTCTATCCAGCACCCCGTTGATCTTTGCAGCGCCTCTATGAGCCGGGGTTTTATCCCGGACAACACCAGTCCGTTGGATCTTTCCACTTGTCCGTTTGATGCGGGGTGGGCCACGGAGGCTACATCCAACCGGATTTTCTTCTCTCAGCAGAACCTCACAAATGGTCCTTCGGCGAAATTTGTGCCATTATCGGTTATGATACTATGGGGGTAGCCATATCTCAGGATTATATCCTTGAGGAAACGCACCGCAGTCGCCCCGTCGCATTTCCTGATTGGCTTCACTTCAATCCATTTAGTAAATTTGTCCACCATAACTAGGATATGGGTCATTCCTCCTTTAGCAGGCTTAAATGGACCTACCATGTCTAGGCACCATATAGCAAATGGCCAAGTAATGGGGATAGTTTTGAGTTCCGACATTGGCAGGTGGGTTTTTGTGGCATATCTCTGACAGCCATTGCATTTCCTCACCAAATCTTCTGCTTATTCCAAAGCACTTGGCCAATAAAATCCATGTTAGAAAGCCTTTGCCACTAATGCTCTTGAAGATGCATGGTGGCCACATTCTCCTTGGTGGATGTCCTAAAGTATGTCCACTCCTTCCTCTGGGTCCCAGAGTATGCCACTAATCACGTGTGAAGTTGTTTGAATAGTGGTACCGGAGTTTTTGTGAGGGCAAGTGGGAAAATCAGAAAGATCTTATGATCATGAGGTGGTCCACTTCATGCGCGTATTGCAGCAGCAGCAGCAATTGACTCACGCCGAGCCACTAGGGTGAAGCAACGAGTGTCTGCCAGGCGATCCTTTGCTGCTAGGGTCAGGATGGATAAAGCCGTGTGCACGCAAGAGATGGAAGAAAACATGGAGGGTAATCACGGCAGATCGACCGGCAAGGACCACAGGACAAAATGCAGGCAGGTGTTGCTAGCTGCTGAATTGAATTAATGGTGCTCCGATGCTCCCTACGGTCAAGAGTCAAAGAGGATGTTTTCTATTCATGTTGCGAGTGACACAAGAGCCCACTCTCCTTTTCCAAACCCTTGCCCTCCATATCCGTTGCCCCTGCCACTACCCGCTGCCGCCGTCGCCTCTGCAATATTGAGCAGCATCGTAGGCCACTTGCGTTGCCGGAGTTGAGCATGTCCATCCCGCCCATGGGCTAGACGCGCGACAGCCTCTGGGGTGCATCTCGCGCAACCTGCTCCGTCTTTTGCTAACCACGCTTGAGGTACGTTCGCCGGCCATTTCTTGGTTATATGGTCCCTGCGGGAGTTGGCATGGCCATCCAGACCGAAATTCTGCTAGCCGCTGCACAGATGTTGCATGATCAGTACCTCCTGTCGTCGCGTAGAGGTGGCTCGATGAAGTGGCGTGAATCCAACCATGAACGCGACCGAGAAGCTGGCCACCTGCGCCTTTACAAGGATTACTTCCACCCAACTGATCCGGTCTTCAAAGAGAAGGCATTCCATCACCGCTATTTAATGTCTAGTAATCTGTTCTTGGACATTCTCAATGGGGTGAGGGAGTACGAAGACTATTTTGAGGCCAAGTACAATTGTACCGGTAAGATTGGCTTCTCCTCTTACCAAAAATGTTCCGCTAACATTCGACAGCTTGCATATGGAGTGCCCGGTGATCTCCTCGACGACAACATGCGCATGAGCGAGTCCACATGCCATGCAGCCATGTACTGGTTTTGCAGCGCAATTATTGCGGTGTTTGGCAAAGTTTACCAAAGAGAGACAAACATCGAACACACTGCCCGCCTTTTGTCCATCAACGAGAGTAGGGGGTTTTCTAGGATGCTTGGCAGCATCGACTGCATGTATTGGCAGTGGAAGAACTGTCCTTTTGGTTGACAAGGGCAGTTCAAACGGTATGCGGAGGGGTGCACCGCCATACTAGAGGCTGTTGCATCACAGGATCTTTGGATTTGACACTCTTTGTTTGGCATGGCTAGATCAAACAATGATATCAATGTGCTGCAGCGGTCTCCAGTGTTTGCTAGGCTGGCAGAAGGCAATGCCCCGCATGTTTCCTATGAGATCAATGGCAATCCTTATGAAATGGGTTACTATCTTACTGACGTTATCTATCCTCCTGATCCATCTTTGTGAAGACAATTCGCAACCCTGGAGATGAGAAATGCAAGTGGTTTGTAAAAGAGCAAGAGGTCGCTAGGAAGGATGTGGAGCGAGCATTTGATGTGCTTCAGTCCAGGTGTGCTATTGTTCGATACCGTGCTAGAACCTGGAGCATGGAGAGGTTGTGGGATGTGATTAATGCTTGTGTGGTCATGCACAACATGATCGTCGAGGATGAGCGTGATGACAACATCTTCGACCAGGGTTAGGATTTTCATGGTCAGTTGGTTGTGACAAAATTCTAGGCAATGAACGTGCATGGCCTTGCACTGGTTATGTGTTAATATAGATTGGGGATAAACCCACAACCGGACAGAGTTTGTACAAAGTTTTGTTACAAAGTTTGATACTAATACAATACCCAAATACATGTATATCAGAACAACTGGGTACAGACTAGATATGTCTAATAGCCCCCCTTAATCACAACCTTGTCTAAGGTTGAGATTACGTTTGAACTCATCAAGATCTCTCACAGGGAGTGCCTTTGTAAAACCATCTGCCACTTGGTCCTTAGTAGAAATAAACTTGATATCCAGGAGTTTGCTTGCAACTCTTTCTCTGACAAAGTGAAAATCAATCTCAATGTGTTTAGTCCTGGCATGGAAAACAGGATTAGCAGACAGAAATGTAGCTCCTAAATTATCACACCATAAACATGGTTTTTCTTTTATTGAGACACCAAGTTCACCAAGTACAGCTTCAACCCATATCAACTCAGTTGTTGCATTTGCTAAGGCCTTGTACTCAGCTTCTGTACTTGACCTTGACACAGTAGCTTGTTTTCTGGCACTCCACAATATCAAATTCGGTCCAAAGAATATAGCAAATCCTCCTGTGGACCTCCTATCATCAAGGCAACCTGCCCAATCTGCATCAGAAAAGGCACTAAGCAAACTTGAGGAAGACTGCTAAAAAACAAGTCCAACTTTCAGAGTCCCCTGAATATATCTCAATATTCTTTTCGCAACTGTCCAATGAGAGGTTGTTGGAGCATGTAGGAACTGACAGACCTTATTAACGTCTTGTCAATGTCAAATACTACAAAGCACCTATAATACTTCTATATTCAGTAATATCATCAGGACCAAGCAGAGTACCCTCATGAAGGGTTAACTTTTCAGTAGAAGATAGTGGTGTAGGACATGGCGTGCACTGTTTCATACCAACTCTTGCAATCAAATCAGCAGCATATTTTTCTTGAGTGAGAAGTAAACCGTCATTGATTTTCTTTACCTCAATACCCAGAAAGAAATGAAGATCTCCCAAATCCTTGAGCGCAAAATCATATTTCATGTCACTTAGCAAATCAGATATAGCCTGGTCAGATGAGCTAGTGACAATTATATCATCAACATAGATTAGAACAAATATCATGAACCCAGACTTCTTGTAGAGAACAAGCGAAGTATCTGCTATGGAGGGAACAAAACCAAGAGTTTGCAACTTTGTACTTAACCTGGAATACCATGCTCGAGGGGCTTGTTTGAGACCATAAAGAGCCTTGTCAAGCTGGCATATATAGTGTGGAGTGTGTGAGTCTTCAAACCCTGGAGGTTGTTTCATATAGACTTCCTCTTTTAGAACACCATAAATAAACGCGTTCTTGACATCTAGCTGCCTTAAGCTCCAGCCTCGAGAGACAGCAACTGATAGAACAAGCCTAATAGTAGGTGCCTTCACAACAGGGCTGAAGGTATATTCATAATCAATACCATACCTTTGCTTAAAACCTTTGGCAACAAGACATGCCTTGTATCTATCAATGGAACCATCTTCATTTCTTTTGACATGATACACCCATTTGCAGTCAATGAGATTCTTTGTTGAATTTGGAGGAACAAGTCTCCAAGTTTTGTTGGCTATCAATGCATCATGTTCTTCTTTCATAGCTTGAATCCAATGATCATGAGAGAGAGCCTCAGAGAGCATGGACGGTTCACCTGTAGACAAAAGCAAGCCATAGCGAATAGTACCATCGGTATATTTTTTGGGTTTTCTTATACCTTTTTGGAGGCATGTGCGAGGTTCAACGGGTGGCGAGGGCGATGGCGATGGTGAACCTGCAGAAGATCCTGAGCTAGGAGTATCAGTATCAGTGTTAGAGTTGGCATTTTCTTTGTTGTCATTTTCTCAGTTTGAACCGTTCGAATCCATCTCATTTTCTCCACCTAAGTCTGTACCAGATGTACTACCTACGCTGACCGTACGTGACACGGGATATGACAAAGTGTCTTGGTCCAGCTGATGCGACATGGATGGGCAGGGCGTAGTGGAGCTGCTGTTGTCGCATCTTGGTCGGTCATTGTTGCCGCATACGAGACGAAGCCGGGGGAAGTGATCATGGAGATAGCCTGATTGGGTGCATGCGAGTCCACCTCGAGACGACCACCAGGAACATGGACCGAGGCCGATGCACCATCTGCATCGAGAACTGTGCGAGTTCTGTCATTTTGTGAACTATTTCCTTCACTGTTTGAGCTGCTTCCTTCACTATTTGCTGCAGAATTTTCTTCCGATGTATGCTGCGGCACAACCTCATCTGCAAGAATATTTTCTATAGAAGTTGGCTCATGATTATTAACATTAGGGACAACATGCAACTCCATATCATCAATGTGTGTCTCCCCATTATCTAAAGGAAGCAATAGGATATCTTGCTTTAGGCGTTTTCCAGCATTGGGATTTAAGTCGGAAAAGGGAAAAACATTTTCATCAAACACAACATCCCTAGAGACATAGACTCGGCCTGTTTTAGTGTCAAGACACTTTACTCCTTTGTGACAAGGACTATAGCCCAAGAACACACACTTGGTAGAATGAAAAGCCAACTTCTGTTTGTTATAGGGACGGAGATTAGGCCAGCAAGCACAGCCAAAAACTCGAAGAGACTCATAATTAGGCTTTGTGTCAAGAAGTCGCTCAACAGGCGTAGAGTTATTAATAACTTTGCTAGGAAGAAGGTTTATGAGAAAAGTGGCTGTGAGAAAGGCTTCATCCCAAAATTTGAGAGACATAGATGCATTTGCAAGGAGGGCAAGTCCTACTTCAACAATATGACGGTGCTTGTGTTCCGCAGAACTGTTTTGTTGATGAGCATGAGGACATGAAACATGATGAATGATGCCAACTTTCTGAAAGAAACCATGGAGTTTTTTCATATTCACCACCCCAATCTGTTTGCATGGTAATAATATTTCTATCAAATTTTCTCTCAACAAGTTGTTGGAAGTTAAGAAACACTTGATAAACTTCAGAATGCTTTTTGAGAAAATATATCCAAGTAAACTTGCTAAAATCATCAATAAAGGTTACATAATATGAATGTTTGCCAACAGAGGCAAGTGATGGTCCCAATACATCAGAGAAAACTTGTTCCAAAGGAACAGTGGACACACTAGTAGAGACAGGATATGGTAACTGATGACTCTTAGCTAGTTTACATGAATCACAAATGTATGGATTTATTTCAGGTGAATGAAGAATATGATGTTTCCTAAGAATCTGCTGCACCACAAAAGAAGATGGATGTCCTAAGTGGTAATGCCTGCTTGGCCCAAGATATCTCGAGCTCGTTGGGAACCCTAAGAGGAAGGTATGATGAGCATAGCAGCAAGTTTTCCCTCAGTTATGAAACCAAGGTTATCAATCCAATAGGAGCAAGGAAACACCTCCAAGGTGTTGCTAGCTAAACTTTGGCAAGGCGCACTACCGGTGCCAGTAGCAACGTGGAAACCTGCACAACACAACCACAGAACTTTGCCCCCAACTTACAGTGAGGTTGTCATCTCACCGGTTTTGCTGAAAACAAAGGATTAAACGTATTGTGTGAAAGAAAGTGATAGTTTGCAGAAAGTAAACAGAAAGCAGTAAACAGTTGTAGATTGATAGTAAAAGAAAGGACCAGGGTCCATAGTTCACTAGTGGTGGCTCTCCTTAAGATAGATGACATGTTAGGTGAACAAATTACATCGGGGCAATTGACAAACATCGAGAAAGCAATCATGCAAATACTACTCATCTTGACTCCTTTGAGACTTGATTGGGCATTACAACATTATACATAGACCGTAATCCAACTGGTGATGAAGAAGGGGGAGGCCGAGGGGGTGCCGGAGGCGGCTAGACCACCCAGTGTGGGCCGGTGTGGGCAGTGACCAGGTGGTGTGCCGGCCCCTCTCCGTCTTATATTCTGACTCCGGGTGTCCCTCGGTGAAAAACTGACTTTGGCTTTTGTCCCGTCCAATTCTGAGAATATTCATTTTCTGACTTTCCTGGAACCAAAAACAGCAGAAAACAGGCAGCTGGCACTGTGGCTCTTGTTAATAGGTTAGTCCAAGAAAGTGTATAAAAGTACTCCAAAGTGTGGACAAAACACAAGAAAGTAGATAAAACCAAGCATGGAACATCAAAAATTATGGATACGTTAGCAACGTATCAATGCCATGTAGAAGACGACGGCTTTATTGTGAGGAAGGCTTGCTTGGAAGACCTAGTGGACAAAGGTACTAGTGGGTAGAGGCCTTCATGACATGGAACTTTAAAGAGAATTCTCCTTGTGGCCTGTTGGGGATATACTTTCCAGGTATCCTCACAGTTCCTCACTGACTAGGGTGGCCCACTTCGGGTTAGAGCTTTGCTTCACAGGCGGCCTAGTCAGGGAGACGAGACAGAGTCCAGTCCAGCTACAGTAAGGCCCAGAAGATTTACCGACATAGGCCCATAGTGTTACTTGTAGTTCAAGATTTACTCTGTAACCGACTCTTAGTCGTAGCCGGATAGATCACTCTTGTAAACCCTAGGCCGGATATCTATATAAGCCGTCCTAGGGAGATCCTTTAGGGCAACTACTACCAGACAATAGTCTACAACCTCAACTCGCACAGGCGATACCCTTGTAACCCATATTTTGGCTCTACCATATTACTGGATTGCTAGCAGGAGTAGGGTCCGTCCAAAGCCGGCGGATTCGAACCTGGGTAAACTTGTGTGCTCACCGTCCCGGAACACCGTACGTCTCACACCCCTCTCTTCCACATGCCTCGAGGACCCCCCTCATGGCGTACTTGTCATCAATCCGACGACAGTTGGCGCCCACCGTGGGGCAAGTGAGCTTCGGATCTGCGTTCCGAGCGGAATCTGCAAGAATTGGAATCAGCGAAACCATCGTCGTTGGTCGCATCCTCTACGCTAGTGACGTCCCTCTCATCGTCCTAGACGAGACTTGGATTCCGGCTAGGGAGGTCGTGACCACCTACACCATCATGTCTTTCGGTGAGATCGATGTTTACATCAGTTTCACTGAAAATGCCCCACACATCCCAGCGGTGATGATAGAGGCAGAAGAAATTTCTGGGTCCCCTTTGTCCGCGGAGGCGGCAGAGTTCCGGATCTCAGAAAACCCTAATCCCACCTAGCCCGTACCAGTTGCGCAGATAGTGGAGAAAGATGAACCTGAGGCAGATCTCGTGGTGCATGTCGGATCTGGAGTGGATCTCCCTAGCGAGCCCGAATCCCAGATCGACCCACCTGCAGAGGTCAAAATCCAGGAAGAGCAAGAAGATAAATCTGGTTCCGGCTCTAATGACGCCGGGACAGACATGCCCTTCCTGAGATACACACTAAGACGCATGATGATGCAAAACTCAGGCATAGATGTAATCCTTGAGACCATCATGCGTTTCGACGAAGCCTACTATGAAGACCACATTTATCTCAGGAGGCGCACATCGCACTTTGCTGGATATGTGCGATCCGGATCCGGCTCTGCCGATGCTGGAGACAACACCGACTTTGTGTTGGAGGCTATCAGAACAAGCGTCGAATTACCGGCATCTTCGGATGACTCCATGATGTCAGCAGATTTCTGGAAGTTCTCCGCGGAATATGAAAAGGAGATTAACTCCACAGCTGCTACAAAAGGAGAAGATATGGACGAAGGATCCGGAGAAAACTCTCCCAAAGCACAGGACAACATGGATCTCGGAGATGATCCCGAGAACCAAATGGCCGAAAGTACCGATCAAAGCTTGACTCCGGGAAACGGGCCCAAAGCTTTCTTTGCTACCGGCGCCGCCAAGAAGGCAAAGAAGAAGAACAAGAAAAACAAGACCCCAACAAAAGACCCTCTGGCAGAGGAGGTGATTGCCAAGAAATATGAGGAAGACTCGGATGGAGCATTGATCCCAGAAGAGCCCAAAGAAGAGTCAGTGGATGGACACGTGATCACTGAAGGTGCGTGTAAACTCATCGATGTTGCATTAACCACACCTATTCCTACAGCTGCAGAACTTACTGCTGAAGAGCTGGACGAAAGGGCCCAGTCCCTAGAAGCGCGTCGCCAAGTACTCCTCGATGAAGCCAAAAACCTCGAGGAAGAAAAGAAACACATGGAAACTGCGGAGAAGTACAATTCTAGGCAACATCAAAAGACCAGGAAACGTCATACTCATGACGACCAATTCTGGCAGATTCACAAAGTCTTCTTTGGAGGAGAACATGGAATGCCTCGGAGCGACAGCTAAGGATATTGGATGTATCCAACACCAATGCAAAACACCGTTGCGGCTCGAGAAATCATATCTGCTAATCCAGGCCCAGAGCAGATCTGATTGGGCATTAAACTACTCAACAAGGGTCTGGAGCAGCAAAAGGTCGCCCTATCCGGAAGCCAAAAACTGGTGTCCCATTCTGACCAATGTCGCACGGATCCGGCCTGGAATGACGTAAGACCCCAACAGGTTCCAGAACAACATCATCATTACGACAGTCAGGAAGACAACTACTCAAGAACCGGATCTTTAGGACATCACCACAAAACTGCACGTGACTGGTGTAACGTTACCCCAGTTGTGGAGCAAGAGGCAATCGCTGCACTAAATCCGAAGAACCCTCCCCGGCGAGAGTCAAAAGATCACAGGGAAGAAAATAAAGAGAAACGTCAGGAGGACTAACAAAGAATGCCACCTCCTAGACACGCAAGCCGTTCGACTGACGGGCGAGGGAACTACGGACACCGTGCCGAGACAAACCGGCAGGGGCTCGTCATAATGAAGATCCTCCCCGGAACCGGAATAATGATGCTCCGGAAGAAGATCGGTGATCAGCCGGAAACAACCCAGCTGCTCCACCCGCTCCACCAAGTAGCCATCACAACGGCCCCCAAGGA
This sequence comes from Avena insularis, assembly GCA_023614405.1. Taxonomy (NCBI): domain Eukaryota; kingdom Viridiplantae; phylum Streptophyta; class Magnoliopsida; order Poales; family Poaceae; genus Avena; species Avena insularis. The sequence goes on from CM042696.1 coordinate 118,187,552, forward strand.
GGCCAAGGAGGGCGTCGTGGTGGAGGAGGTGGTGGCAGAAGCCAAAGTCCGTCTCTAAGGCACCACAGCCGCAACCGTCATTCGGGACAATCTTTATCCCCAAGTGACACAAGACATAGGATCAATTCCAACATAGAAGCATGGCACTACGAAAACGATGATATATACGTGGGCCCAAAGTGCTTCGGACCACGCATAAGAGCCACAAAATTCCCGGATGGATTTGTTATCTCAAGACATATTCAAGCCTACGACAGCATAGCTCGGCTAGATACTTGGCTCCAGGATTTCTTCCAAGCTTGTTGTATCGCCAAAGGCGAAAACAGCCTGGTCGCGACCCGATATCTCCCACTCATGTTGCAGAAGATAGCACGATCATGGCTCAATGAACTTCCGGAGAACACCATCCACAACTAGTATGACATGCAAAGTGCGTTCTTTCGGAATTTCGAAGGCACATACCGGAGGCCCTGTAAGGTAGGAGACCTACAGCGTTGCACCCAGAAAGCCGGAGAAAGTTGCCGGGATTATCTCGGACGATGGATCGACACCAAGAACTCCTGTGAAGGAGTAAATGACCAAACTGCGATTGAAGCTTTCATTCAGGTCTCCCAATTGGTTTACTACGTCATCGCTTGAAGTGTGACAAGGTCACTAATTTGGGAGAGATGATAGAAATAGCGAGCAAGTATGCAGATGCTGACGACGATGCAGAGGGATTACTGAACACCCTAGCTATGCCACAGTCGGCAAAACAACCAAAGCAGCAAGCTCAGAAGCGCAAGAACACCTCGGAAGAAAACCCCAACACGGAAACGGCAGTGGTCACTGCTACTTTCGGGTCTGGAGGACGAGGAGGGCGTGGCGGTGTCCGTGGACGCAGTCGTGGGACATCAAGAGTCCAGGGTAGAGGAGACCAACAACCTGGAAAAACCTACTCGTGGGCCGACATTGCCAATAACCCGTGTGTGCATCACTTAGATGCCAATGGGGGCTCGTCCCACACAAACACCGAGTGTCGTTTCAATGACGACATCAAGAAATATAATACCGCTAGCTATAGGGCTAAGCGGAAGAAGGGAAAGAAGAATCTCGAAAAGGATAAAAAGACCAAGGAAGATTCCGACATGGAGGAAGCTGATGCTTCAAATCCCAAGCCGAAAGGGAAGAAAACTTTTCCTACCAAGAAAGATACCTACATCACCTTCCTCGGATCTCAACCAGCAAAGGTCAAGAAAGCAATTCTACATGAGCTCAACGCAATAGTTCCGGCTGTCCCTCAATTCTTGGACTGATCGGAAGTGGCAATCACTTTTGACCGCGCTGATCATCTGCCTAAGTTGCACAGGCGAGGAAAGTACGCCTTAGTCATCAATACACTTATTGACGGCTATGGTTTCTCCAAGACTCTCATGGACGGCGGCAGCAACATTAATATTTTGTATGTCAAAACGTTACGCCGGATGAAGATCTCGGAGACCTAGCTGAACTACAGCTCTGTGATCTTTCACGGAGTCATCCTAGGAAGACAAGCAAATTCCCTAGGGGAAATCACTTTGGATATTACCTTTGGAACTCCAAAGAACTATCGGACGGAAGCACTTTCCTTCGAAGTGGTCCTGTTCAAGAGCGCGTACCATGCTATATTCGGACGTCCAGCTTACTGGGCTTTTATGGCTCGTCCGTGTTACATTTACAATATGATGAAAATTCCAGGTTCCAACGGCGTGATCACTATTAGGGGAGACCCGAAGAAAGCGCGAGAGTGTGAGGATGGAAATGCCGCCTTTGCTGAAGCCATGCTGCATGCCCAGGAGTACCAGGAGATCAAGAAGAGCATAGATCCGTCCAAGATGCCCACAACAAAGAAGGAGGTGACAAAGCCGAATCCGGAGTTCAAGGCATCCGAAGAGAAGAAGAAGACGCTGTTGAAGGATGATGACCCCTCCAAGGTGACCTAGATAGGCGTAGGCCTAGATAGCGCATAGGAAAGCGTGCTCGTCAAGTTCCTCCAAGCAAATCAAGATATCTTCGCATGGCAGCCATCAGACATGACCGGAGTACCTAGGGAACATGTCGAGCACTCTTTAAATGTAAACCCGAATGCTAAACCCGTCAAATAGTCCCTACGATGTTTTGGTGACGAAAAGCGTAAGGCAATAGCTAAGGAACTAGCACGACTCGAGTTAGCCGGATTCATAGAAGAGGTCATCCACACTGAGTGGTCAGCCAATCCTGTAATGATCCCTAAAAAGGACACCACTGATTTAAGGATGTGTGTTGATTATACTGCCTTGAACAAGGCTTGTCCCAAAGATCCGTTCGCTCTGCCTAGGATTGATCAAGTTATCGATTCTATGGCAAGCTCGGAACTCCTATGTTTTCTCGATGCATATTCCGGTTATCACCAAATTTGGATGAAGAATCTGACAAAGTCAAAACTTCATTCATAACCCCCTTCGGAACCTTCTGTTTTGTTACGATGCCCTTTAGGCTGAAGAACGCAGGAGCTACGTACCAACGCACAATGCAGCGTTGCCTCCACAATCAAATCGGATGCAATGTACATGCATATGTGGATGATATTGCGGTGATGTCCAAAAAGAAGGAAACCCTGACTTCTGACTTGGAGGAAACATTTGCCAATCTACAAAAATACAACATAATGCTTAATCCGAAGAAATGCTTCTTTGGAATCCCAGCCGGAAAATTGTTAGGTTTTATCGTGTCTCAAAGAGGCATAGAGGTGAACCGAGACAAAATCAAGGCTATACTCAATATTTCCAGGCCAACTCGCCTGAAGGACGTACAAAGACTAACTTGTTACATTGCCGCAGTCAGTCGGTTTGTAAGCCGGCTCGGTGAAAGAGCCTCACCACTATACAAACTCCTGAAAAAGACCAAGAATTTTGTGTGGACTGACGAAGCTGAAGCTGCACTGCAAGACCTGAAAGTAGTACTCTCATCTGCTCCCATCCTTGCAGCACCAGAACTACATGAACTGATGTTGCTCTATCTTGCTGCGACAAACAAAGTCGTCAGTATCGTCATGGTGGTGGAGAGACCGGAGGAAAATCAGGAACACTTGGTGCAGCGTCTGACTTACTATCTCAGCGAGGTCTTAACAGAATCAAAGCAGCGGTATCGGCACTATCAAAAATTGGCTTACAGTGTGTTCTTAGCATCTCGTAAGTTACGACATTATTTTCAGGAACATCCAATTACCATGGTGAGCACATCTCCCATGAGAGATATAATCAACAATAGTGACGCCACAGGACGCGTCGCCAAATGGGGCATAGAGCTTTCAGCTTTTGATATTGAGTAGAAACCTCGTACATCAATCAAATCCCAAATCCTTACTGACTTTGTTGCTGATTGGACAGAGACAAAGGAGAATATGACCCTCCCTGAGTCAGAATATTGGACCCTATATTTTGATGGGTCTAAGGCTCACGGGGGCTCAGGGGCTGGCGTGGTGCTCAAATCATCCCAAAGTGATAAACTTTTATACGTGTTGCAGATTCACTTCACAACGACAAATAATATTGCCGAGTATGAAGCACTGCTGCATGGAATCCGGATTGCTAAGGATATCGGCATCCGACGTTTGATGTGTTACGGAGATTCGAATCTTGTTGCTTAGCAAGTGTCGAATATTTGTAATGCAAATAAGCACATGGCAGCATATAAAGCTGTCGTGGATGATCTATCTAAATCGTTCGAAGGGTTTGAGGTTCAACACATCCCTCGAGCAGAAAATGAGGAAGCAGATGCATTATCTCGGATAGGCTCTACACGGAAAGAGGTCACGAATGGCGCTTTTTTAGAGTACCTCAAAGTTCCCTCAATAAAGGGAGTAGACGAGGAATATCTGACCAAATCTGACTCACCTTTAATAGAAGTTATGGCTGTAATTCCCAGTTGGACTCAACCCTACCTTGATTATTTGGTAGATGGCAAATTGCTCGAAGACGAAGTTCTGAGCTGGCAGATCATCCGACGAGCAAAATCCTATACTGTAGTTAGTGGTGAGCTCTATAAGCGAATGTGTGCTGGGTCTTTCAACAGTATCTCCGGAAGAAGGAGTGGAAATCTTAAGAGAAATCCACAAAGGCGAGTGTGGTCACCACGCTGCAGCCAAATCTCTAGTGGCAAAAGCTTTCCGGCACAGTTTTTTTTGGCTTACAGCCAAGGCATATGCCGAACGGCTGGTCAAGACGTGCAAGGGCTACCAAAAATACGCCAAACAAGCTCATGTTCCGGCTAATCAGTTGTGAACTATACCTATAACATGGCCTTTCGCGGTCTGGGGGCTTGACATGGTAGGACCATTTAAACGGGATCCAAGTGGATTTACTCACCTCTTAGTGATGGTGGATAAATTCACCAAATGGATTGAGGCTAAACCCATCACTAGTTGTGATGGAGCAATAGCCAAAAGATTTCTCGAGGATGTTATAATCCGGTATGGTTATCTGCATAGTATTATCACGGACAACGGGAGTAATTTCTCTATGGGAGAACTTGCTGAATTCTGCAACGAACAAAATATCCGGCTTGACATTGCGTCAGTCGCACATCCGCAGGCTAATGGACAAGTTGAAAGAGCAAATGGTTTAATCCTACAAGGCCTAAAACCAAGACTCGAAGCACCACTACGATGTGCTGCGGGGGCTTGGGCAGAGGAATTACCTTCTGTAATATGGAGTTTGCAAACAACTCCGAACAGGTCAACTAGATACACACCTTTCTTCTTGGTCTATGGCGCAGAAGAAGTTCTTCCTAGTGACTTGATTCACACTTCTCCTAGAGTGGCCGCGTATATCGAAGAGGATGCCGAGATTTCTCGATAAAATGATCTCGACTTAGTCGAAGAAGTTCGCGTCGTTGTTGAGATGAGATCAACAGCCTATCAGCAGAAGTTACGCAAGTATCATAGCCAGAGAGTCAGAAACCGATCTTTCAATAAGGGCGATTTGGTTCTCCGGCTTGTGTAACAAAGAAAGCACAAACTTTCCCCAGTATGGGAAGGGCTATTTTTAGTTAGTCGAGTATTACACAATGGTTCATACTACCTAACTAATATGCGGCCAGTCAAAGAAAGACCTGCTACTAAGAAGAGAAAGAGAGCTGGAGGCAGTACAAATCTGGATGAGTTAGATAGACCATGGAATATTGCTCAGCTACGTCCCTTTTATTCTTAGTTTATCCTTCTTTGTAATCATATATGTGTACATGTTCTGTGAGAAATAAAAGTTTTGGTTGCCTCAAGTTTTTTCTGAGAAGTTTTTACCATCTTATTTCCGAATGATCATGTCATAGTCGAAAATCCCAGAATACTAGAAAGTACTTTATGCTCATGTTTGTTCTGGTTTAGATTTCCGATTCTAAAATTGATACCTTTTGGGTATAAATTTAAATTTTCTAGTCTATACTTTGGTTATTTGTCTGATTGCTGGATGCGGGTATTTTCCGAGTAGTGAATTGTTGGTACTGGAAGCCGGCTTTGTTTTTGAGTTTAAACTGGTTTAGCAATTGAGCTCCGTTGCTCGGCAAAGTTTTCGTGCTGAAAGTTGGTCGGCTCATGAAAGGGACGAGGTGGAAAGCCAGATAAACAATAAGTGCAGACAAAAAAGTACAAGTGCTTATGTAAACATTTCAGGCACATAATATCAAAGTCAAAAGTGCTGAATAGATAAATTAAAACTTGGCACTAGCAAAAGTATCACACTACTTATTTACAGATCCATAATGTTTTCAGAATAACACATCTGTTCTTTCTGATGGTCTATGATGCAGGAGGAAAGGTAGGAGCTGCCGGCTCGCTGGATACATCAGCCGCACCTTGATAACAATCCGAGATGTTCAAATCTGATATGGTTTGATCATCATCGGAAACTTCAGTTGTTTCTTCGGAAGGCGGAGGCGACGTGTCCACGCGGGTGAAGAAGGGAGTGTCGTAGCTGGTCAAATCATCTACATGGCACCCATATCCGGCGCAGGAGTCCATGATGGCCTTGATATCTTGCTCCTAGCCGTCTTCGTCCAGAGTAGAATACCCTCTGGTCACTTGCCATATTTCCATGCTTCCATGGTGGCTCATAACCATGGTGAGAGCGTTCTGCGCTACGGATCGCGAGCGCGCCATGTTCCAGTCCTGAACAAGCTGCGGCATATCCTTGGCCTTGTCTCGCACTTCAAAACCGGACATGCTGTGCATATCCGGAACCTTGAGAACCTCGCCAATGTCTTCAAGAGATTGGTGGAAGTCATGAAGCAAATCACCGACTTGAGTAAGCTGGTGGGTGCGAGGCTCGGCAGAGGTGGAGTCCGTCAAGTTCAGAGGACCTGTGCATATAATGCAAAGGGTAAGTCAAATAAACCCGAACTCTAGAGAGTCGGAAGGTGCAGAAAAATCAGAGAAAGGGAAACATACCAAGGATGACATTGTCGACTTTGGCCTTCTCTTCGCGAAGACTCTGGAGTTCAGCCCGGAGCGCCCCGGAAATGTCATTCTCTTTGAATAACTCATCGTTGAGATCCGAGATTTTCTGATCTTGAAGCGCATACTTACGATCACGCTCATCGGTGGCCATGGAGGTGGACTCAAGAATTTGAGCAATGCTCTTCTCATGATCTGCCTTGAGCTTGTCCAGCTCTTGGCGAAGTTCTTTGTTCTCCACCACCAAGGTCTTCAGATTCTCGGCCTCTTCGATCATGGCGCAGGACTGTTTTACCAGTGCTGTAAGTCAAAAGAACAACAGTTCAACAAAAATTCGACTATGAAAAAAAAAAGACAAGGTTTGAGTTTCGAAATGTTTACCTTCGGCCTCATCCTTGGAAACCTTCAGCTGTGCATTTTCAAGTCGGAGAGCTCTGATCACTTTCCGCTTGTTGCAGATATTTTTTAATAATTTCTGGTTATACGAATTAACTTCGTAAGTCGAATACCCAGTCGAAGTCTACTAAAGACTCGGGCTAATATTGTAACTAATATCAGCACGAGCCTTGGGGACTACACTAGTTCATTCTTTGGCATCCTAAGTAAGCATAAACCCGGATTTGACTATCCAACTTCATGCTTGGGGGCTGGAGGATAGGATATAAAGTAACATAAAGGAAAAAGTGAGTTGGAATTCCGACTTACATGTTGTTCATGTGTGAGATTGCTCAAGCACATGTTCACTTCAGTTGTAACCTTCTCGGCAAGGGTGAGCGGGTTCACTGGTGGAGGTGGTAATACACCAGCTCTCAGTCCCTCGTCGTGAAGGCGGACTTGTTTGAGAAGTTCGAAGTACTTGACGTCCTCCGCTTCTTGTGCTTCTTCTTCGGCAGAAAGAATCCGGCTTTCTAAGCACTGTCGGGCCAGAAGCTGGATTTCCTTCACAGATTTCCGAGATAGGCCAAGTTTGGCAAGTCCCGAATTACTTAGGAGATTGTCGGCAAAGATTTCTGCCGAGGGATCATTACCTGAAGAGGGTTCACCCTTATCAAAACCTGAGTCACTCATGGTGACGTCAGTTTGCGACTCAAGGATCGCTGGCTCTGTTGAGGGAGCCAGATCTTCTACAACGGTCGGAGATGGCGTAATCTCCGGCTCTGCAGAAGGATGAGGAGCGGGAGTCGGAGGAGCCATGGCAGGAGAAGCCAGTTTGAGTTTTGACTGGCGCAGGGGCTTCACGGAAGCATCCTTCCCCTTGCCCTTGATGAGTTGTTTAGCTCTGAGAAGAATATAGAACAAAGAACATTACATCTCAGAAGGAACTACAAGCAAAATACAAAGACCTCGTGAAGAAAGATTACCTCTTCACAACTGGCACTTCTTTGGTGCCTATGGCCAATGTCGGAGCCTTGCGTTTCCGAGAAATGACATCCGGCATTGGGACCAATTCACCCTCTTCTTGAGAAAATTCAGGAGGGTATCCTTTGATAGGAGCGAACTCCGACTCGGGGAGGTCAGCAAGCTGAAAGGGAAAAACATCTCAGTATTGCAAAAATAACATATAGATGAGCACGAAAAAAGAGTTAATGCTGAAGTTTACCGGTAGAACAGGATCTTCCGCTGCATGCATGTCCAGGGACAGCTCCGAAATCTTCCTCTCGATCCGCTCCCTTATCAGCCATTTGATTTGGCATACATAGTCTTGCGGCTTTAAGGCCTTGGAGCTGATACGGAGGGAGTCATTCTTTGACGACGTGATGGAATGCATCAGTCGGTCTCCGTGATGTTGTAGGGGTTGAATCCGGCGTGCCACCCAGCATTGAACTAAGTCGGACCCTTTTAGGCCCTTGTGCTTCATCAGGTATTAGATCCGTCTCTTGGCGAGAAACAGATCGTCACTGAGAGTCGGAGCGACCTCGTCCCAGGACTCTTGGGGCATAGCAGCTCCGTCGACGAAATCCGTCAAAGCAGTATCTTTGCCGGGAGCGGGGATATCCTTGTGGTAGAAAAAAGTGGACGGCCATTGTTTGACCGACTCACTTGCCATTATTCGGGGATAAACGCGCTCACGTTTAACTGAAAAGCTAATGTTACCGGTAATATAAGGATTACCGGTATTAATAGAATTTCTCCGGACATGGAAGTAGTACCGGAAAAGAGTAAGGCTCGGCCTAATGCCGAGATACCCCTCGCACAAAGAAGCATACGCGCTCATCTCTAAGATAGAGTTAGAGAGGAGATGGTGAATATGAATGCCAAAGTGATCTATAACCTCGGAAAAGAATTCTGAGGGAGGAAAAGAAAGATCTTTGTCTAGGTGAGTGCCAAAATGCACTTTCGCTTTCAACAAGAGGGTTGGGATGGTTTCGCCAAAGCCGCCCGCCGCTACACGGAGGAGCCCTTCATCTTCAACGACCTGGAGTTTGGGATCATCCAGGACGCAGGGGATCCAAACTCCGCGATGGCTCTCTTTCTCCGCCGCCACCGCTGTCGCTGCCGCTACTGCCAAGCCGGAAGACGATGAGGAAGCCATTCTTCTGGTACACCGGTGACCTTAGGTGGGTGGCGCTTGAGGTTTTTTTGCGGGAGGAAGTGAAGCGCTAGGTTTGTGGGAGGCGTAGGGGAGAAGGAAACGACGCTGGAACTGGTGAAGAAGATGGGGGTAAGAATCCACACCACTTATATCCACCAGGCGCGTCAAGATTCGTGCAAATGGTACAGTGAACGTGCCATGCATCGTGGAAAGGACGGGGAAACCTCCGCGCGATGATTATGCCGCCTCGATCTCCACGCACACATTAAAACGGCGCCTCGGTTCCGCGAAAGGCGGACCCACCAATGGTCGTGCTGACGGAAAATGTCTGTCAGTGACGTGACTTGACCATGACTGGTGTTAGGCTACGTCAGAGAACAAGTTCCGGCTTAGTTTGAATTTCGAGCTGGAAATCTGAATAACTATACTGATGGGTCCGACTTATTTTGAGACCCGGATCGTATCTTTTGTTTTGAAGTTTCGGGAACCCTTCAAGATTCTGCAAGCCGAAGATCAAGCTAGATGATGATGAATCTGACTTTGGATCTTGGAGACTTCCGAGGGCTGCTGTTGGGGATATACTTTCTTGTTATCCTCACAGTTCCTCACTGACTAGGGTGGCCCACTTCGGGTTAGAGCTTTGCTTCACGGGTGGCCCAGTCAGGGAGACGAGACGGAGTCTAGTCCGGATACGGGAAGGCCCAGAAGATTTACCGACATAGGCCCATAGTGTTACTTGTAGTTCAAGATGTACTCTGTAACCGACTCTTAGTCGTAGCCGGATAGATCTCTCTTGTAAACCCTAGGCCGGATATCTATATAAGCCATCCTAGGGAGAGCCTTTAGGGAAACTACTACCAGACAATAGTCTACAACCTCAACTCGCACAGGCGATACCCTTGTAACCCATATTCCGCTCGCCAGACATCGATTGCTAGCAGGAGTAGGTTCCGTCCAAAGCCGGGGGATTCGAACCTGGGTAAACTTGTGTGCTCACCGTCCTGGAACACCGTATGTCTCACACCCCTCTCTTCCACACGCCTCGAGGACCCCCTCATGGCGTACTTGTCATCAATCCGATGACATGGCCTGATCCTTAATCATGAAAAAGTAGGGATGAAATTCAAGAAAAATATCATTATCAAGAGTAAGTTTATGTACTGAAAGAAGGTTCTTTGACGCATCTAGAACATGAAGAATATTTTTAAGATGTAAGGTACTAAGGGGAGTGCGCAACATTGAATGACCAATATGAGAGATTTGCATACCATTGCCATTGGCCGTGTGGACTTGATCATGCCCTGTGTACTCTTCCTGGAAGGAGAGCTTGTTCATCTCATGAGCAACATGATTTGTGGCCCTAGTGTCAGAGTACCAGTTTGTGTCCATACCATAGGACACCATGTTGGCACCCTTGTCACCACGATGAGGATCATCATGACGGTCTTTATTGCTCTGGAACCTCCACCAGCAATCATTAGCAGGATGCCCATGGATCTTACAAATTTGACATGTCACATTGACATAGGGTGTGGTTGCACGTCCACAGTGACGCCCATCATCACGACGCCGTCCTCCATCATCTTCATGACATCGAGAGCGATCGTCATAGCCATGATCACGGTCACCACCATAGCCACGATCACGGTCACCTCCATAGCCACAATCATGGTCACCGCCACCATCACGCATGTCTTCATACCGATCACGGTGGTCGTCATATTTGTCACGCCGTGCATGGTCATCCTGACGGTCATCATAGCGACACCGATCATCATGCCGAGGACGATCCTCAAAGCAACCTGAAGGTGGTAGGCGATCACCACTCCTCCGCACCATGTTAGTAGAGGAGACAAAAGTATCACCATCGCCTCCCGGCTGATGTAGTTGATCAAAAGCTTGAAGTTGATTGAACAAATCAGACAGAGTAGTATTCGGATTGGCATTGATAGCAGTCTTCAGTGTGTTGTATGAATCTTCAAGACCATGCAAGATGGACCAAATTAACTCATCATCATCCAGGGGTTTAGCTGCAGCGGCAAGTTCAGATGCGAGTGTTTTCATCTTGTCAAAATACTTTTCCGCAGATAGATCGCCGTTCTTCATATCATTGAGAGCTGACCGAAGTTGTTGCGTGCGTGAGCGAGAGGCTATTGTGGTGAGAGACTCTATCGCCTTCCACACTTCTGCAGATGTATCAAGCCCAATCACATGCGATAACAAGTCCGGGGACAGAGCATTGACGAGGTACCGCAGTACCTGCTGATCCCGCGTGATCCACGTGGTATACTCCGGATTTTCAATCTGGACACGTTTGGCATTGGTGTCCCCCACTTCGATTTGTTCTGCAGGTGCAGGCTCGAGTCCCTTCACGATGTTGAGAACCCTGGCACCACGCAAGGCAGGAACAACGAGAGCTTTCCAGACGAGCGAGTTGTCGCGGGTGAGAAGCTGGGTCGGTGGTGCTCCCAGGGCGGCTGCGAGTGCAGTAATCGAGGACGTAGAAGACGACATGGAAGGCTTGCGGCGGCACAAGGTGTGGCGGCAAAGATCGATCTAAGCGGCGGCGCTAGGTTTTTGATGTGTTTTGGCTTGTGGTTGTATCGGATCTGGAGATTGATTTTCTGCGGCGGCTGCAACGAGCTCGGTGGCAGGCAAGGTTGTGTGTGTGTTTTGGCTTGGGTTTTTGCGGCGATGAAGCGGCAGAATCACGGCAGCCAGGGAAACTCCGGCGGCGGCGATGTGAGGCAGCTAGGTCAAGGAAGAGCCAAGCTCTAATACCATGACAAAATTCTAGGCGTCTAACAGTGCGTGGGCTTGCACTGGTTAAGGTTAATATAGATTGGGGATAAACCCACAACCGGACAGAATTTGTACAGAGTTTTGTTACAGAGTTTGATACTAATACAATACCCAAATATATGTATATCAGAACAAACCAGGTACAGACTAGATATGTCTAACAGGTTGAGCCAGAGCCAGATCTAGCATCTTGAAAAGATTCCATGCATGTGCATAAAAATTTGCTTCACGGGCACACTCATGACCGGTTTCAACTAGATTTGATTGGACATATATGAGCTCGTGCGGAAAATCAAGACGGTTAATCTCTTATTTGTTTCCTGCAATTTAAATGACGTTTGGTTGTTTTTATCAAACCATATGAGTGTAAATTATTCATACGTAAGCACTATTTTAATTTGATTATCTAATCTAATTTATTTGCTTGTCGAATTGTACATTTGTCTTATACTTTGTGCTAAAATGTGCAAGGAGATCAAAATTCTGGTCACCACTGACAAATAAGTCGCGCCGCTGTGCACGGCTGACCGGACAAACCGGACCACAACCCAAAATTATGCGTGGCCTTACCAAAAAGACAGAATTGAACTGTTTAGGTCGCCCGTTCGGGTCAGGCTCTTACAAAATCTTGACTCCGACCCAGACTCGACGCCCGTGTCCGTCATACTTGGGCTACTATTTATACTGACCAGTGACCCACCCAACATACACTCGGACGGTCTCGCATCGCAAGCCGGGTGTAGATTTTTCAACGCCCAAGAAGCTAGATAGCTGCGGTGCAGGCGACGTCCCATGGCCACGCGAAGGAGCGCATGGGCAAACGCCATGGAGACCGCGAAGTACGCTGGGGCGGACACCTATGAGACCGCGAGGGCGCTCAGCATGGAGGTTGTCCATGCCGCGTGGCTAGCACAGCCATAGCAGGTGTCCCGACGGCCTCCATCGTCGACGTAGTCACAGGAGGTGTCCTGCCAACCTCCGTCGTTGGCGTAGCCGTAATAGTTGTGTTGCCATCCTCCGTCACCGGCGCAGCCACACCAGCTGTCCTGCCGCTCTCTGTCGCCGGTTTAGAGTAGACGAGCACGAAGAACAAGGGATGCTAATGACTGTTTAAGAGAGTGTGACAGACAATCCGATGGAGGCAAACAACATGTATTTGTTGTTGTTCTCGTGCAAAAAAAAATTCCATACAGCCTATCAAATAAAATGCAAAAGCTAACAGGTAAGATGAGTTGACAGTGCCATTCGCAACACTGACCGGCCGGGTCAAGAAATTTTAGGCTACCAAAACGGCCCCCAGAACCTAGAAGAGGAGATGACCAGGTAGCTGCGTGTGGGCAACGTGTGTGTGTGGCGCGTACATACGTACTGGTTGCTTGGCTCCGTGGCCTGTGGAGCTGTAGATCCATGTGTTCTTGCAGGGAAATTCGCGAGCTCTGTATTTAGGCAACAGCTAGCGTACATACGCCGGGAGACGGATCACAATCGGTTACGAAATCGACTCCGACCCCGAGTCGACGCCTGTGTCCATCGTACGTGGGTGGGCTGGGCTACTATTTATACTGACCACCCAACAGAGACCCGGCCGGCCTCGCATCGCATCGCAAGCCGCGTGTAGATTTTTCAGCGCCGAACAAGCTGTGGTGCACGCGACGTCCCATGGCCACGCGAAGGAGCGCCAGGGCGGACGCCATGGAGGCCGCCAAGTACGCCAAGGCGGACGCCTACGAGACCGCGAGGGCGCTCAGAGTGTAGATGGACACGGACGTCCGCGGGTCCGTTTGTCCATGTCCGTATAAATGTCCTAAACGGCGTCGTGAAGGGGCCGCGTAATGAAAACGGACCGACGGACAGAGTCTGTTTATCCTGCTAGGTTGTTTATCCTGTCAAGAGTCAGGCACGCCACCGCGCCACCACCATGGCAAGCCGCTGCGCCCTTCGCCGCCGCCAGGCCTCTAGGGCATGCCGCCGCGCCCTTCGCCACCCCTAGGCCGGTGGCCCGCTCGTCGTCGTCCATCCAGCTTATTTTCCCTGCTCGCCCCCCAGTGCCTCCACTTGGTCCCATCTATGGCGGTGTCATCCCGGCTGGCCGGCTCTCTTGCCGTCGCCGCAAGCTGAGAAAGATGGGCGTGCCGGTGGAGGAGAAAAAGAGTCCGGCAGCGGAGGAGGACAAGAACCGGCTAGAGGAGGACAAGAATACAGCGCCACAAGTCTCGTTTCTTGGTTTCTCCTGCCCCATGTTCGTTGGCTCCCAAATACAGAGTAGCTCTGTGGTGCTCGAGTGTAGTTCCTGTGTGGTGCAGCGGAGGAGGACAAGAATTAACCAATCTAATATCTGCGTGACTGGCAAATAAATCCGAGTTAGGGATGGGGCCAAAATCTCTGAAGTGTTATTAGTTGATGAATGAGAAAAGCAAACCCTGTTCATCTGTTCTAACTTTCTCTGGTAAATCAGGGAATGTGTCTTGCCATTAAAACTGAATTATGGTTCCAGTTCTGAATTTTTGTTATGTGACTATTGATGTGGAGAAATGAGAGCATCTAGACATAGCTTCATCCATTCAGAATCTGTCTCTACATTCATAAGGGAATATTTGTATAGTAGTGCTGAACAGACTAGCATTGATGTTCTTCACAAGTAGGCTGTCTCTAGCAGCCTTTAGTCAATTTTACTTGTCCTCTGATTTTCTTAACGGAGATTTAGATCCTACAAAATTTCAGGAATGGATCTAAGCAATGCATAAGGTTCAGATCTTGTTTGTCCTCTTTTTTTCTTAACGGAGTTTGTGCTCTATTTTTCTTAACAAAGTTTTTGCTCTGTTTTTCTCAATAATTTTTCGGACTTATTGCTTGTAAATGCTTGCCACTTTGAGTCCAGGCTCAATGGAGATCATCAGTTGAGTTGAAAAAACAGAAGCCATATTCATGTTCTGAACAAGGATATCATCTTCAAGAAATTAGCAGTCCATCTTAGAGATCTACTTCCCTCACATTTGCTTGTTCCCAGTTAAGCTAGAGAAGCAAAATTTGTGATTTGAAGAAGTACTGTATATTAAATGTCCTTTAACCTTTTATAATATGGAAATATTTGTTCTGGGCATGTATGTAACAAAGCACAAAGAGGAAATGCCAGTTTGTAGAAGCTAGCTAGTGTATTCTCATTATGTCCGCATATGTCCAGCAGACGTCCATGGACAGATGAGTTAATTTACGCGGACACTGCGGACAGCTAAATTAGTTTACACGGCTAACATGCATGATTCATGCAACGGATGTCACGGACGTGTCCGTCTACATCCTGAGAGGGCGCTCAGCAAGGAGGCTGTCCAGGCCGGGTGGCTAGCCAAGGTGCTGGACAGAGAAGCGTCCAGGGCCAAGGCGCAGGCCAGGGAAGCCGCCGAGGAAGCCAAGGCGACGGCCGAATACGCCGCCGAGGCGAGACAAGCCTACGACGAGGCATGGTGGGTGCACGAAGAGGAGGAGGCGCGGTTGCGCCAGGAGGAGCTGTTCTGGGAACGAGCCCGTCGATGCCGGTGGCGTCACTGATCCACCTTTCTCGTCGTGTTGACCATCGATGATGTCTCCGTCCATTTCTTCTTTCGGTGGATGATGGTCTTCATCGAAATTGGCAACATGCTCAAAGTTTTTCGTCCAACGATGCCAAATGATTGATCATATGAACATGTTGATGTCAAGAGTAGCAAAGCAGAGTTTTTTTTGTTTAATGTTGTAGCAAAGCAGCAGTTTTATAAGCAGTAATGCTACCCGTACGGACTGCTATCTTACGGAATTCACTTACACGAAGACGTGGGATGACTCAGTTGGTGCAGGGCCCTTAAATCACGGGAGAAGAAAAAATCAGGACCAACTAACAACATGCATATATTATTTTCGTAGCATATGTCCGTAGGTATAGTATTTCCGTACGGACTGCTATCTTATTGAATTCACTTACGCGAAGACGTAGGATGACTCAGTTGGTGCAGGGCCCTTAAATCACGGGAGAAGAAAAAAATCAGGACCAACTAACAACATGCACGTCATCCCGTAGATTATTTCCGTAGCATATTGTCTGTAGGTATAGCATTTTCGTTTTACAGTAATGCTACCCGTACGGACTGCTATCTTACGAAATTCACTTACGCGAAGACGTGGAATGACTCAGTTGGTGCAGGGCCCTTAAATCACATGGACACGCATTTGCTCAGATGTCAAAGCTAGCTGATTAGACTCCGGGGGCAGAGCATATTTTTGGCTAGACGCGGCAACAAATTACACCAACACAACTTATCCTCCGAAACCATGTCCCACGAGTTGTGAGCAACGAAAACAAACAATACAAAGAAACAACTGTACTGGTTATTCGTTGTTTTATTCTATATAAATATGAGCACTTCTTTTAAGGTGAATTGTATTTTATTTAAAATGACTCACAATCAAATTACCTTTGCAATTTGAGTTTCAAGTCCTGGTGCTGACTTGAGTCAAACTCAACACTAGACTCAAGTTTCAAGTACGTAACCCTAAAAATACAAAAGGTTCAAATTCTCCCGTAATTTTAAAATGCACGAGATGCAGTGCACAATTTCTATATTGACCATTTTCCCGCAATATTCTTCGGGATGTTACATCCACTCCCTCCGTTCCAAAAATAAGTTCAGACTTTTGTTGGGATCTTACACCTTTGATAAGGATGTTTGACCCAAATATCAAAGCCAACACCGTTGTGAGCTTACATCAAGGGCTTGCCATGTTTTTTTTTTCAAAATGGGGGAATACCCTGGCCTCTGCATCCAGAGGATACACACAACCCTTTATTAAAAAAAAAATCCAAAGTTCCGAACGAAAGGTTTTACAAATCAAGCATCAGTTAAGGTTGATACAAACACCAACCATCTGAAACGAGCAAGAGTTCTCACACGAGAAACCAAACAGCAGCTAGACATCTGTCAATCTACTAGAATGACGCCATGAAGCCTGGCTGAAAAAATCCAAAGTAACCGTCACAAGACGGGTGCACCTAGAAACCATGAGTTGTCGCTGATGCTCTGGTAGAAGGAAAGCCCAGAGCTGAATCCAATGCGCCAAAAAGATAACCTGCAAAAAGGATGAAACTCTCGTTTTGTTAAAATAAAGTTATTTCGACATTTCTACATTGACCAACATATGGCCGAAATGCCAATACGATTTTTATTTTTATTCGCCTTATCCACTTCATTCAGCCAATTTCCAAACATATTGGTGATATTGGTAGGAGGTGGTAAATTATATGTGCAATAAATCATACGCCAAATGATTTTAGCAAACGGACATGTAATAAATAAATGCTCAATTGTTTAGTCCTCGTCACAATAACAACATTTTTTACAGCCATTCTAATTTCTCTTAGCAAGATTATCCTTAGTCAATAACACTTTAGTATTATTTAGAAACCACATGAAAATTTTGACTTTTGTAGGGATTTTAATCTTCCAAAGATATCTTGTGGGGAAGCACGGATGCTCATTCATAAGGTCTCCATACATAGACTTAACTGTGAATACTTTATTCTCGGTTAAACTCCACAAGAAACTATCATGCTCATGATTCAGAGTTACTGCCATCAGTCGCTCACAAAGGTGCAGCCATGCATCCCACGAATTTCCAGATAAATTTCTCCGAAAACTGATGTCAATAGGATTGTGAGACAAAACAGAAACATGTTTCCTATGAACCAGGTTATATAACGAGGGATATTGTTAATTAAGAGGGCCCTCCCTTAACCAAGCGTTCTCCCAGAATTGAGTACCTTTGTAAAGCTGACCTAACTTAATCTCACAGAGAAAACATAAGCTCTTGTATAACAACCCCAACAAAGGGCACATCAAGAATTTGCTCATGAAAACAAGAGGGCAAAAGCGATGATAAATACTAACAAGCTTCTTTCTAGAATGTATGAGTACATAATAAAACATATCCCATTTTTTTTTTTTCTAGTTGATCTCGATCAAAACTATTTTTTTCCAAACCATGCAAGAGCACTACATTGTATATGTTAAGGAAAGTGGGAGTTCAAAAGAAAGGCCAGAGTACACAGAATGTATACACCAGAGAGAAAACGACCAAAAATATAAAAGTAAATATTTGCAAGTAGGTAATAGAAATATCATCTACTTGTCTTCCCTTCCATAAGAATGTTGCAGATGGAAACCACGTTACGATGAGAACTATGCGAAAATCAATGATTTAATTGTATTCTATCGCATGGTACACGTGATAAGCTATCTCAAACCGTAAAACAATATATGATTTTGATTCTCAAGTTGAAAGGTATGTGTGTATAGAACTCCAAACCTCCAACATACTGTATTTTTGGGAATTTATTTTTTACGGAACTTTTAAACATGATTTTATACATGGGGTTTCACCGGTTTCGGCAGGATACTTTATCCAGGTCCATTTAGGGGTCAGGGGCAGGCACCAGACAGGATAAATATGGATGAAGCTCAATTATTAGCGCCAGTGTGTCAAACCAAAGCATTGCATTGGCGCGTCTTCACGGATGCATGCATGCATGCTACAGATGAGGACGCAGTGAACGTCGATTTGAGATTTGGGTCAGGCGTTTTGTGCTCAGGGCATGCATGGCCCGGCCCCTGTGTGTCGACCTTCAGCTCAGGGTTCAGCTTTCTACTGCCGCGGCTTTCTGAATTAAATGAAGTGTGACATTGATCGACAGCAGGTTTTGGTCGTCCTCGGAGAAATGGAGATGGAATGAGTAAAATAGTTTATCATTCGAGTAATTATGATTAGTTTTATTGTTGTGGCCTCGAGGATCGATTTCGAGTAGCAGTGTTTCTACGCGGAGATAGATGCATATGCATCCCCGTATGTGTGTACACCATACAAGCCATGAAAGCGTATACGTACGCTTCAGATGATCGAATTGGACACACCACCAGTAGCTACTACTAGTAGTAGCCAGCACTAGTACAACGGTCGTGGCTGCCGTTCTGTTCTACGGGACAAACGCATGCCCTCCGTTGCCTTGCCTACTTATCCCCAAATCGTCCCTTGAAACGCGCGAAAACAACACGGCCAGCCGTGCTTTCGGACCATACCCGCCGGCCGGCCGGGACCATGCTGATGCATGGGTGGCCACTTGGAGCTAGTACAACACTACAACCCCTGCTGACAGCTGAACCGTATACGTACGTACGGGAGCAAGGAATGGCTGAGTCCTGTATACGTAAGGCGGTAAGGATACCACACGACGCATAGGCGCTACTGCAGAACAGTGGAGAACGTATGACATGACGGTACTGATTACGTATGTACTGCCTCGGGGATATTGATGCTTGCTAGCTGCTCCACACTCCAGGACACAAAATTGATCGATGTTGTAATGAACTAATCGGTGCAACACTGTTTTGCCGGATCTTCTCCCTAAGCGGTCCCAAGTCATTGCCAGATGGCCACATCACTACATCAGCGTGCCCTAAGCTAGGGGGAACGCGTGTATCAGATATATGACGACGTACTGTGCGAAGGAATTTATGAGGGGCTCACCGGAGTGGACGCATGCAGGAGACAACGAGGCGGTGGCCGGCAGGAGGAGGAAGCTCGAAATGCCGGCGATGTCATGGACGAAACTCGAACTCGTTGTGCTTGTCCGCACCTTCCTCCTGGGTAAGTAGAGAGCCTCATGAGCGAAGGGATTCCTTTGCTTCGCCTGCGGCGACGGCAACGGCGTCCTCGTGCGTGGTGTGGTGCTCGATCGAGAGCATGGGCGAGGAGCGCAGGGGCTGGGGGGCTAAATTTTTTTAAATAATACATTTTTTTATTGATTTTTACAAATAATACGTAAAATGGGCAAATTGCAATTCTGTCGATCCGTCGTCCGTTGAACGGACGACAGAGCTGCTTCGTCTGTTGAAGAGACGACCTACTATATCGTCTGTTGAGGGGACGACGGCCAGAGCTTCGTCTGTTAAAGAGACGACAGAGTCTCCTTTACCAAACAGCTGATAGCAGGTGTGTCGTCCGTTGAACGGACGAAGGCAGTGTGTCGTCTGTTGAACGGACGAAGGCACTGTTTCGTCCGTTGAACAGATTTGCAATTTGCCTGTTTTGCGTATTATTTGTGAAATTTAATAAAAAAATGTATTATTTAAAAAAAATTAGCAGCTGGGGGAGTGCGGTTGCGCGTGGAATGCAGAAGACTGAGAGTCGCGGCTTAGACAGTAGAGGGGGATCGGCGGTTCGGGCGCCGAGGCAGTCGGCGTCGTGGCTGCGGCAGTTGCCGCCGGCGTCGGCCACGACTGCGTGCGTCCTGCACGCTTTTTTAGCCAGGCCTAGCAAAAAGGTTAGAGGGAAATTGGGCCTGTTCTATTCAGCCCATGTGCTGGAAAATATACCAAAATTAAAAATTGCGAGAAATCCAATTGAATCAAGAAAGCACCAGACGAAGTCCGGAAATCGCAAGAAAAAATATTCTCATCGATCAAACGTAAATATTACTATTGAGTAAGTGTCGTAGAGCTTGCAACCGCTGTTGTCCGTTCTCGACCAAGGTACGTAAACGTTGCCCAAAGGTAGCACTGATCTGTACACGTTTATACTGTTAGTAGCAGTATAGCTTATCTTGCACTGTGTAATGGAGTAGTACCGTATCTGCAGCAGTTGACTTCATAGGATGTGATGTTGGTGGTGTGTACGCAACATCAAATGTTACGATCAATGTCACATCGCCGTATTTTGATGGCAAGATTTGAGCATTGTGTTGGAACAATTAATAGATGAGCTTTTATGGCTGCGTTTAGATATGACGCCCATCTTGCAAAATCGATCTTAGTAACGTTAATTTCTGCTTGTGGCCAACCTCCACACATGCTTAGACCCGTCGCTCCCTTCCTCCTCAAAAAAAAAAAAAAAAAAAAAAAACACTAGCCGACACCTCTTTCCCGCTAACGATCGACGGGTCCTTGCCCCCTCCGCTGCTGCTCCTATGGGTTGAAGGGGGTGGGGACCCAGGACCTTCATTTGGCGTTGCGATAAGGTATCTAAGGGGGTGGGGACCCAGAAGATGCATTTGCAGTTGATTGATGCATGTCTCCCTTTGTCCTAGTATGTCTTTAGAGCGGTGTTTGGTGTGCTCGTTCATGTGGATCCATTGGTCTTCTCTTAGCTCTGGCTGTCGGTGTGTGGGTGTGGTGTGTGGGTGTTGCCCCCTGTTTTGCTGGAGGTTGGGTGGTGGGCTTGGCCCCGTTGTTGTTGGTTTTCGTCCGGTTTTCTTCTTAAGAACTAGGCACTTCCTTCTTAATTAATAGATGAGGCAAAGCTTTTGCCTCTGTTTCAAAACAAAAAAAAAGGTATCTAAGGTTAGCGTTTTGTGTTGTCGTGGTGGCACATTTCACTTGGCGGTGGATGCGCTACTCTGAATAATGGTACCCGGCTTCAACCCCATGTCAGCGACATTTATGGTGTCGAGAAGCCTGTGGGATATGGTCTTCGCCGGGCGTGTGCTCTAGCTTTGTGTAGTGTTGATCTTGTCGACGATCTAGTCATGGCAGCCTTGGAGTGCGACGGTGCGGATTGCTACTGGTTTGTGGTGAATGGTGGAGGATCCGACCGCTTGATAGGCGGGGTAGCGCTGGCCCCGGATCCAGCGTTGAGGATGCTCAGTGGACTCCTCCGGCCGATGTTTCTTAGCAGCGGGTTAGATCCAGTCTTATGGGGCTAGTGGTTATTGCGGTTCATTAACGCCTTATGGCTACGGATTTTCTTCAGTGTCAAAGTGTGGACCGCCTGCTGTGATCTTCTTCTCCGGTGATGGTGAAGGTTTTTGATCCTTAGTAGTTGCGGCGAGAACTTTACAGTTGTTTAACTGTTTGTTTTCTCCTTATTTTCTGTTACTTTTATACTTACCATCATTGTATTGATACCGTTATAAATACAAGCAATGTCTATCCACGGATGTACATATTAAAAAAAGTGTAAAAGAATGTTTTTATTTTTCGACCCCAATGTTGTTCAGGCAAAAGAAGAAGAAAAACGAATTGCGTTGCCCCCTTCAAATATCAAACATTCAAATTTCTGAAAATTTTAAAACCATATATATGCCGGTTTAATTTAGATGGTACTGTATTTCATCTGTGCACGAGCTCCCAAACAATCTAGGCTCCGGTTCCGCTTAACCCGTCTCTTTCTAATCGATTTCCTTTCGCCGCAATTGTCTGTGAACCGGCAGGAAAGACAAGACCGTCGATCACGTCTGCCTTTTCCATAATTCGTTTCAGATGCGGGCGAGCGGTTTTGGGATCAAAAATATGCTACGGGAGTAGTAGGTCTTAGCCGCATGCATCCACCTTATCTCATCATCATCTTCTCGAAATCACGTCCAAATGATGGCGATAATTACCTTTTGTTTCCTATCCTTTAGATCAGCCCCTCCATACGTATCTCTCAAATCTGTATATGCAGTCTGGTTCCTCTCTCTCTTTCTCCCAACAGGACCACACTATCGAGCGTGTCGACATTATTCTTTCATTGTCCACAAGAATGTGTACTCTCTCCGGAAATCTCTTTTTTTTCAAAAATTCCACCGATCTATTAATAATCATCAATATCATATAAGTACAAAAATATCTAAAAGTAATAAAAATTATAATAGATTCATGGACCACCTAGCGACGACTACAGACACTAACGCGAGCCGAAGGCGCGCCGCCGTCTTCGCCTCTCCATCACCGAAGCCAGACAAAACCTGTCGTTATAGAGCTTATTGTAGTAGACAGACGAGAAGTCGCCATGCTAAGGCCCCGAAGGACCAACGCACCAGAGCAGCAACCATCGTCAATGATGACACTCGTAGATCGGAAGAGACAGGCCTGAAACCACACCAATGAATATGAAAACCGACCAGATTCTTGAAGATCTGCCGGACAACGACTCCACGCGTCCTCTGTCAGCGCACCAACGGAGCGAGGATAGGGCGTAGAAGACTTTATTCTAAGTCCAGGATATAGCCGTCGCCTCAACATCCCGAAGAAGACAAGAAAAACAGTCTAAACAAAGAAAACGGAGAACCCCCCCGCCGGCGAACCGTCGGTCGCCACACCTCCAAGGCCCCAAGGCCACCAGAGGCGGAGCGGACCGGTGGCGTCACCAGCGAGAGGAACGGAACCCTAGATTGGTTTTTAGGCAGCCGCCAGGGTCGCCACCAGGGTCGCCGCCAGAGCTATGCTCACGTACCGGTTCGGTAATCCCCTTCGCGTCCCCTCCGGAAATCTGTTAAAATTCAATATATCTATACTAAATAGTACCTAGTTACATCCAAATTTTAACAGAATCTACGACATCTATTTTGAGACGAAGAGAGTATTTTTTCGACAAAGAAAATATATTAATATCACGAATATAATAATTACATCTAGCTTCTGCAACAATGTGCCCTAATAGCAAAAGTGATGCACACAGCCAAAAAATAAGGAAGAATTACAAAAAAGAAAATCCGCTACAATGACCTATTACTTATAACAGCAAACCAAACACTATCAAGACATCACCGGAAATCTAACTTCTTCAAAGCGACGCCTCCAAAAAGAAAACAATGCACAAACGCCGTTGTCGTCCGATCATAGATCATAGGTTTTCACCCTAGAGAAAATTTCACGCTCTCAAAACAATGCCTTCAACGGGGCCATTGTCAGGCACAACCAATTAAGGACAGACTTAGGTTTTTACCCTTAAAGATTAGACACTAAATTTCTCCTGTGCTATTGCCCCACTTTCTGATGCCACTGCATTCCCGGTACACTGACTTTACCATGAAACTAAAGACATGTTTCACAATGGCAACAAACTGCAGAACTTTGCCTCGCTCTCTCTGAAACCAAGCGGTCGGAAGCAAACACGGTTGCGCACGACCGAATTCCGTCTGATCCGGCAATCTCTAGGAATGATTCACCCATGGGAGTTCGCCGACGGAGCCTTTCGGAACTCGACGCTCCGGCCAGATCACTAAAGACATGCATCAAGCAGATCGACGTCTTAATGTGAAAGGAATCTTAGGACCACCGCCTTTATTAGAACCAAGTCGGCAGCCCCCACGCCGCTCGCTGGCCTCCACTAGGACCGGCTGCCCCAAACCCCACCGGCAGACCAAAGGCATGGCATGTAGCATAGGCAACCCGCGTCACCCGAAGCCTCCGCTAGATGGCCTCACGACTTCGAGCACGCCGGAGGCGAGCCACCACTACACCGTCAGTGTAGGGCCGCACGACCGCGTTGCCACCGCAGGACCACGCCGCAGCGCACTCGCCAAGCGTCGTGTCCCGGACGGCAAACGTGACCCCCGCCGTCATCCGCCATGGGAGGACCAACACCGCCTCCCGGGGCGGCCGCCCCGGTTCCCAACCTTCGCTGTCATGAGCGCGTCGTCTGAGACGATGTACCGATGCGACCGAATGGCTCCCTAGGGAGACCGCGCTGCATCTGCCTTCGACCGAAGGGCTTTGACCGCCGGCGTCCTCCGGCGGCAGGGGATGAGACTAGATAGGAGATGCTGGGGGCGGCGGCTAGGGTTTCCGCCCGAGCCGCCCCCGGAAAGCACGCGGGGGCCTAAAACTGTAAGGGAAATTTCAAAATCATCCAGAAAATAAAGCAAGGCCTAAGCTACAGAGCCCCATGGTGCATCTTTCGTATTGCCATGTGCCAAGAAAAAAACAGTGCTGCAGCGTGCCGAAGATCTTTGGATACAAAATTATCAACATAAATGATCATAATTCGATATTTGTGATTTTTTTTGCAGACCTCACAAATGATCAAAATTCTCATGTGAAAAAATTTGCAAAAAACATTTTAGCATCAGTTTCTACATCTATGTCCTTTTTTTCTCATCGTATTTTTCATCAGCCTTCGGTATTTGACATTCCCTGTTGTCCAGTACTCCCTCTGTACCCTTCTGTAAGACGTTTTAGTAAGCTAAATAAGCTTCCCAAAACGTCTTATAAAAAGCAACAGTGGAATTAGATAGCAGGGTTGCCAGTACAGCGTTCCGTGGTCCATTCCATATACCATCAAATACTGTCTGTAAGTACTGCGAGTACGTACGTGCTAGGTAAAACAGCAGTACTACCAGACAAGTAAAGCTCGGTCATCTCCATATGCATCATGCATGCGTACATCTGCACCCGTAATCTGGCATTACGGCCTACCTAGGGGACAACTAACTTCACCTAGTACCTTAATCCGTTTGCTCTGTAAAATACCGTCCGTACTTACGTACCGTACGTACTGAGATGCTACTTGGTGTATGTACTACCCGCTGGATTAATTACTAAATCAGATCCTTATGCTGCAGTACTACCTCCTCAGCATAACACGATCGAGCTCGCTACCGTTGAAAATATAAGCAATAATCTATATGATTTAATCTAAATAATAAAGTAATAAAACATGATCATACATACAGTACCAAAACTAATCATGCAGATTGAAAGATTGCGGAAGTATAGATTGTATTGATATTATAAGAGGTGATTACATTGTGAGCCCTTACGCTGTTTATATAGTACTAAAAGACTTGGGGGGAGCAAGAAGCCTAATAGAGATAGAATTGGATTACAAACTTAAACTACCAAATATAGTCCAAACCGTGACATACTCTAACACCCCCGCAATCGGATCGATAGTAGCGAGAACAGCCGAGCGTCGCGACGGTCGACTGAGCATAATCCAAAGGCGCGAACTGTAGAGGATGTCGGTGGATGTCGATGTCGATGTAGCCAGAAGTAGGATGCTGTAGTCGTGGTCGATGATGCCGTTGGTGATGTAGTCGCCGTTGATGAAATTGATGATGTTTATATTGTCGTGGTGTTGTGGTCGATGTCGTCGTTGAGCCTGGAGAATTCGCCGTAGTAGTTGACGTAGATGTAGTTGGATCCGGAGTAGTCGACGTAGGCGACACGCCTTGCCGAGCTTGCCAAACTCAGGAGCGCGCGGGGCGAAGCGCGTCGGTGTTGCCAATACCGGACGTGCGAAGACAGGGACCATCACGAGCCATGCGAGCCAGAGCCGGAGGGAGCAGCAAAGAAATTCTCCGTAAACGGTCGGTGCGTAGAAGTTATCCGCCGATTTGTCGGAGTAGATGAAGTAGTTGCAAAAAAAAAATTGATTAAGTAAAAAATAAAAATTAGACTGCGACTCTGGCGGCGAGGTCGTGGTGGACGAAGACGAAGAGGTAGTTGTTGATGGAGATTTGCTGTAGCGGTAGTTGATTTCGGGGATTTAGACCGTATTTTCCGCTTGTGTGAGCGTGGCGTCGCTCGTGGAGAAGAACTTGTTGGCGTTGACGATGACCATGATTGGTGATGGAAGCGACGATGTGGCGATGTTCTTGGTGTAGATGATTGTCGGTGATGATGATCACATGTGATGAAGATGCAGCCCTTTGTTGACGGCGAGGCACGTACTCAGGGACGTGCGTCCTGGTAGATGTTGGCGAAGACGGGCCGGCGTGGAGACGACGTGAGGACGGAGCAGCCGACGCAGCGCGTGAAGGCGTCCCTTGGGGCGTCGCGTGGAGCCTCCTTGTCACGATCATTGACGATGATTTGCCGAAGTTGAGTCGATGCCGAGGTTGAAGTAGAGGCGCGCGATGACGACATGCGGCTGTGGACGATGCTTTTGGTGGCTAAAAGAAAATTAGATCTAATAGGAAAAAGAAATTTGCTAAAACTACTAAACCGATCTAGAGAATTGGAAGAAAAACTAGCTACGAGATTTGGTGCCCCCGGCAGAGATCATGGAGCTCGATCTCGCCGGGGGCGGCGCGCGGAAGCAGTGGCTAAACCCTAGGCGGAGCGAACCGCTCTGATACCATGAAAGATTGCGGAAGTATAGATTGTATTGATATTATAAGAGGTGATTACATCATGAGCCTTAGGCTGTTTATATAGTACTAGAAGACTTGGAGGCAAGAAGCCTAATAGAGATAGAATTGGATTACAAATTGAAACTACCAAATATAGTCCAAACCGTGACATACTCTAACACAGATCAACAAAATAGATGAACAGATTACACCTAAATAAGATAAACCTATCACATCTACACCGAACGCTAGAATAAGGAACTCTAGCAGAATCTGAAATAAGAAGTTCAGTATTACGTGCAGTGAAACAGCAGCAGCGGCATGGCGGTAGCAGCAGCGATAGTACTGCGGTGGTAGCAGCGTCATCAACCATGTCGTCGATGTACAGGCTGCTGATGTCAGGGAAGAAGTCCTTGTCCGGGAAGGAGTCGTCCATGATGGCGTCAGTAGTCGCGTGGAAGCGCTTCCCAAAAACATGATCGCCCCTCACCCGTACAGGTTCACAAGAAGGCGGGGTTCCGGAGGCCTACTGTCCCGATCTACGGTGCGCGCCGCAAGCCGGGATGCGGAAGACGAAGACGGCATCGCAATAGACTTGAAGGAGATGCGTGTGGTAAGCGATGCCGATTAGGTTTAGCGCGGAGGCTTATATAGCGCAGGTCAGGAAGATTGTGGGACCCAGCCCACGTCCGAGTCGGTAACAGCCCACGTGCCATAAATATTGGAAACAGCTGACTAATTAACGCATATGTTAATGACTCATAATTAATCCAAGATTAATTTTCCCGACTAGTAAAAATAAAACTCGGCTCGAGATTCCATAACTAAATGTGGCACGCGTCGTGACGAGTGTGGCGAGGCGAGGCGGGCGGCGTCGGAGGAGGAGTGCGCGAGAGCTGCTCTTCTTCTCACACCTTAGTGAGTGGTGGAACAACCTAGTATATAAGGAAGTGTAACTCTCACTTAACTAGCAATGTGGACCTAAACTTTGACACCACGTGCACAACCATATGCTGCCATGCACAAATGGGCCAAAGAGAATTTCAGAATTTGTCTAATGGGCCAATAGCCCAAAACTCACAAAATTCCAACAATCCCCCACAAAGTCTCATTGGCACATCACCTCATTTCCATTTCAGAATATTGTTTTATATACCGGTGTGTAGTGGAGACTGTTAAGTTAAACTTCCACATTAAACTTCATGCTACAGTAGCGAGCAACTTGAATAGTAGACTATGCCTTGAACTACAAGTTTTCTGCACACTAGTTTTACACAAAATCTAGACCGGTCTTTGGGCTGCCATGAGCTTTCCATGATTTGGAGCTTATGTGTCATACTCCAGGGCCTTTCATGAGTTTATTAGAGAGCACCCAACTCTCACGGACTGCGACGTTTAACAGTCAGACTCATATAGGTGTGTTCCTCAATAGATGTTCTGCAGGACAATATCTCTGCTTGGAAAAGCCACTTGGAACATATTAAGATAAATATCAACCTGCCATGCAGAATAAGAGAGTATTGCATCTTTATGGAGATGTAAATATAATATGGGCATACTCTCATCTCAGCTGATCAACAGCTTGTCTCCCAGCTCTAATTCACGGGATCTCCGATCACATAGAGTGGGTTGCCACTGCGAACAACTCATTGTGTGGGTCTCAAACCCATCTCCCTCGATGCATTATCTATCACATTACATGATAGGCCCTTTGTGAAGGGATCTGCCAAGTTCTTAGATGTTTGGATATAATCCAACGCAATAACTCCGGAGTTTCTCAGTTTCCTGACAGATTTCAATCTCCTCTTCACATGCCTTGATGACTTCATATTATCCTTTGAACTATTTACTTTGACGATCACAGTTTGATTATCACAGTTCATCGGGATGGCGGGTATAGGTTTTTCAACCACAACTAAGTTCATCAAAAGCTCACGAAGCCACTCTGTTTCAACAGTGGCTGTGTCTAATGCTGTGAGTTCTGCTTCCATAGTTGACCTCGTTAAGATGGTCTGCTTGCAAGACTTCCAGGAAACAGCACCACCACCAAGTGTAAACAAATAACCACTTGTGGCCTTAATCTCATCAGCATTAGATATCCAATTTGAATCACTATACCCCTCAAGTACTCGTGGATACCTAGTATAGTGAATACCATAACTCGCGGTGCCTTTCAAGTAGCACAAAACTCTCTCAAGAGCATGCCAATGATCATCTCGAGGATTTGACACAAATCGACTCAGTTTGCTTACAGCAAAGGAAATGTCAGGCCTTGTAGCGCGAGCCAAATACATGAGCGAGCCAATAATTTGAGAATATCTCAATTGATCTTTAGCATCCCTTCGATTCTTTTGAAGTAGCACACTCGGATCATAAGGCGTTGGAGAAGACTTGCAGTCGCTATACCCAAAGCGACTCAATATCTTTTCCACATAGTGGGACTGAAGCAGTGTAATCCCACCATTGTCATCCTTTAGTAGCTTGATGTTTAAGATTACATCAGCCACTCCCAAGTCCTTCATCTCAAAGCAGCGAGATAGGAACTCTTTGACATCCTCAATAACATCGAGGTTGGTCCCAAATATCAATATGTCGTCAACATAGAGACACATAATAACTCCCTCGCCCCCACCATGGCGATAGTACACACACTTATCAGCTTCGTTTACAATAAAGCCTTCAGCGGTTAAAGTTCTTTCAAATTTCTCATGCCACTATTTAGGAGCTTGCTTAAGACCATATAAAGACTTCACTAACTTACACACCTTTCCTTCTTAACCATCTACTACAAATCAATCAGGCTGCTCCATATAAATTTCCTCATCTAGCTCTCTATTTAGAAAAGTTGTCTTAACGTCCATTTGATGAACGAGAAGACCATGTGAGGCAGCCAAGGATAGTAGTACTCGAATAGTGGTCAATCTGGCAACAGGTGAATAGGTATCGAAGAAGTCTTCACCTTCTTTCTGGGTATAACCCTTGGCCACAAGACGTGCCTTGTACTTTTCAATAGTACCATCAGGTCTAAGCTTTTTCTTGAACACCCATTTACATCCTACAGGTTTGCACCCATAAGGACGATCAGTAACCTCCCAAGTTCCATTAGCTAAGATGGAATCCATCTCACTACGGACAGCTTCTTTCCAGTAGTCAGCATCTTGAGATGCATAGGCTTTTGAAATAGAGGTGGGAGTATCATCCACAAGGTACATAATGAAATCATCACCAAATGACATTGTAGTCCTTTGTCTCTTGCTCCTTTTAGGAGCTTCATTGTCGTCCTCCACAGGATCATCATAGTGTTCTATCGGCATAGTGGGTTCAGGAATTATAACAAATTCCTGACTAGATGAACTAGTCATCTCCTGATTTGATGAGCTAGACATACCTTTCATGGGAAAGATGTCCTCAAAGAAAGTCGCATCATTCGACTCCATAATCGTACCAACATGCATGTTGGATACCTCAGATTTTACTATCAAAAATCTATAGCCAATGCTATGAAAAGCATATCCCAAAAAAACACAATCCACGGTTTTTGGTCCAAGCTTTCGCTTCTTGGGTATTGGAATATTGACTTTCGCCAAACATCCCCAAGTTCGTAAGTAAGAGAGTTTAAGCCTTTTCTTCTCCCATTCCTCAAATGGAGTCATGGTTTTATCCTTTACGGGAACACGGTTTAGGACATGACATGCAGTCATTAGCGCCTCCCCCCACCATTCCTTGGAAAGACCCGATGTGTCTAACATGGCGTTAACCAAATCAGTTAGAGTGCGGTTCTTTCTTTCAGCCACCCCATTTGACTGAGGTGAGCAGGGAGGCGTCCTCTCATGGATAATACCATGTTCCGTACAGAATATATCAAATTCATTTGAAAAGTACTCTCCACCATGATCTGACCTTAGCCGCTTGATTTTAAGATCAAGTTGGTTTTCTGCTTCAGCTTTATAGTTTTTGAAGTAACTCAAAGCTTCATCTTTAGATTTCAGAAGATAAACATAGTAGTATCTAGTGGAGTCATCAATCAATGTCATAAAGTATCTTTTTCCACCTCGTGTCAACACACCATTCATCTCACAAAGATCTGAGTGTATAAGTTCCAGAGGTGCTAAGTTTCTCGGTTCCGCAGCCGTATGAGACTTGCAGGGTTGCTTTGCTTGCACACAAACTTGGCACTTAGAACCTTTGACAGTGGTAAATTTCGGAATTAAACTCATATTGGCTAGCCGTGTCATGCAACCAAAGTTAATATGACAAAGTCGTGACTGCCAAATATTGGACTCATTATCATGGCAAACATGATTAATAACTTTAGTACATGAGACTGACAAAGATAAGCGAAACAGACCTCCGCACTCATAACCCTTTCCAACAAATTGTAAATACTTAGAAATTACAACTTTATTGGACTCAAACACCAACTTAAAACTATCTCGACATAGAAGCGATCCGCTGACGAGATTCTTATTGATGGAGGGAATGTGCTGCACATTCTTCAGTTGTACGGTCTTTCCCGAAGTAAACTTCAGATTTGCCGTACCAACACCATGAACAGAAGCACGTGAGCCGTTTCCCATCAGCACGGAGGAAGTCCTTGCGACCTGATAAGAAGAGAACATGGATATATCAGAACATACATGTGTATTAGCACCCGTGTCAATCCACCAATCAGGAGAATGACATACTGAAAGGATAGTAGGTAAAATACTGTACCCAACGTCCTTCATATCAATATCGCTAATAACAACATTAGTAGTCTTGCCGCTGTTCCGATGTTGCCGCTTGTCAAAGCGATTAGGACAGCTAGGAGCCCAATGATCAGGATCACCACAGACATGGCAAGAGCCTTTCTTCTTATCATTCTTCCTCTTAAAGTTGGTGGAGTGAGTGGCCTTGTTCTTGCCATCAAACTTCCCTTTGCCATCATATTTGTTCTTATTCTTTAACTTGTGGGATTGGAAGTTTTTCTTCTGTACCAGATTGGCACTAGAAGCTCCCTCAAGTACTCGAGCACGTGTGTCCTTTGCTCTCGCCTTCTCTTCCACATGCAGAGACCCAATGAGATCCGTAGCAGAAAACTCTTGTCGCTTATGTTTCAAAGAGGTAGCAAAGTTCCTCCACATGGGAGGAAGCTTGGCAATAATGCCTCCGGCCACAAACTTGTCCGGTAAGGTACACTTGAACTGCTCGAGTTCTTTGGCAAGTGATTGTATCTCATGAGCTTGCTCAACGATGGAGCGCTCATCAACCATCTTATAGTCATATAATTACTCCATGACATACAACTCAGTGCCAACATCCGTGACCCCAAACTTGGCCTCGAGCGCATCCCACGCGTCTTTGCCATTATCAAATGACATATATGGGTCAACAATGTTATTTCCAAGAATACTGAACATAGCTGCCATAAAGATGGTATCGGCTTTCTTAAAGGCCACTTCCTGCTCAACAGAAAGATCTCCTTCAAGTTTGCCAAGAGTGGCGCTATAGCAATTTAGATTTTTAAACCATAGAATTACTCTCGCGCGCAATCTCTTATAATGCATACCATCAAACGAAGGAGGCCTAGTAGCCGCGGCTACACCGGTAGAATTCAGTTGCCTATAATCTGGTTTTTGGATTGTTGAAAATATAAGCAATAATCCATATGATTTAATCCGAATAATATAGTTATAAAACATGATCATACAAACAGTACCAAAACTAATCATGCAGATCAACAAAGTAGATGAACAGATTACATCTAAATAAGATAAACCTATCAAATCTACACCAAATGCTAGAATAAGGAACTCTAGCAGAATCTAAAATAAGAAGTTCAGTATTATGTACGGTAGAGCAGCGGCAGCAGCGGCCACGGCGGTAGCAGCAATAGTAGCTGCAGCGGTGGTAGCAGCGTCGTCAGCCATGTCGTCGATATAGAGGCTACTGATGTTCGGGAAGAAGTCCTCGTCCGGGAAGGGGTCGTCCGTGATGGCGTCAGTAGTCGCGTAGAAGCGCTTCCCAAAAACCTGATCGCCCCTCACCCGTACAGGTTCACAAGAAGGCAGGGTTTTGGAGGCCTACTGTCCCAAGTCGCGGTGCATGCCGCAAGCCGGGATGGGGAAGACGAAGGCGGCGGCGCAATAGACTAGAAGGAGACGCGTGTGGTAAGCGATGCCGATTAGGTTTAGCACGGAGGCTTATATAGCGCAGGTCAGGGATATCGTGGGACTCAGCCCATGTCCGAGTCGGTAACAGCCCACGTCCCATAAAGATTGGAAACGGCTGAGTAATTAATGCGTTTGTTAATGACTCGTAATCTCGGATCGGCGAGATTCCCGCAACCCGCGGCGCGCGCGCGTCGTGACGAGGCGAGGCGTGGCGTGGCGTGGCGAGGCAAGGCGGGCGGCGTCGTAGGAGGAGTGCGGGAGAGCTGCTCTTCTTCTCACAACTTATTGAGTGGTGGAACAGCCTAGTATATAAGGAGGTGTAACTCTCACTCAACTAGCAATGTGGGACTAAACTTTGACACCACGTGCACAGCCATATACTGCCATGCACAAATGGACCAAAGAGAATTTCAGAATTTGTCTAATAGGCCAATAGCCCAAAACTCACCAAATTCCAACAGCTACTACTTGCTAGGCCACCGGCCTGCCTCAGTAATAAGCTTGATATTACGTACTTGAAATGAAAAACCAGTAGGATCTGAAACATCAAATCAATGTCTCTAGATTTACTATAAAATGCGCTTACAGAATCTGGTATTCATGTGTGGACTAGTTTTTGCATAGGGGCTTATGATTGATCTATCACTTGAAAGATTTTTCTCAGGTTATTAAAACAGATTTCGACGAACCGGTAAGTGCACTGCTCCCAGGAGAAGGCCAGAGGCGGTGGCTGAAAAAACCCATCTTGGATTCCTTCCCTCCGTCAATGACGTCGTCGGACCATTCCGTCTCTGATGGTGTTGGGGGCTAACCTCGAGGGTGGCCCGATCTTTCACGAATCCCTTCAAATCGAGGCAGAGGAGGTGTGGGTTGAGGGAGAGAGCGAAACCGCGAACTCACACATGAAGAACACGAGAACACACACACACCACGAAGACACGATACAAGCCAATTGCTCACGTCGGCGGCTACCGGTCCGGCGCAATCCCTAGGATTGGCGTCGGG
Organism: Avena insularis; assembly: GCA_023614405.1. Lineage (NCBI taxonomy): Eukaryota > Viridiplantae > Streptophyta > Magnoliopsida > Poales > Poaceae > Avena > Avena insularis. The sequence continues at coordinate 118,221,343 of CM042696.1, forward strand.
CGGGGATCTCTCTCTCGAACCGGCACAACGAGATGGGAGACTCGGTGAGATCTTGACGTCTAGGCAAAGGGACTCCGATGCCTAGGCCTTGTACAACGCGGAGGCACGATGCAAACTCCAACGAGGTTTGTGATATTTTGTGCTCCTTGGTCAAAGGAGCATGAAGCAAGAACTAGATAGATCCACAAGGGGTTTCCACTAATTCCAAATATCATGCCTAGGGTTTACAATGGAAGTGGGGGACTATATATAGGCCACCACTAGTTCAGGGGTACTTTAGGCATAAAAGGGTAAAAATTGGACGAAAAGGGAATATTCTCGGGCATCAAACCCTAGTCAAAACGAGACTGGAGGAGTTCCGGCAATAAGTCCGGTCGCGCCGGACTGTGCGCCAGAAATACCCGTCCGCGCGGGTCATTCCGATTGGCGACCGAAACAGCAGGCAGAGACGTGTTTCGGTTAGTGCCGGTTTGATTCAGCGAGCGCCGGAAATTCTGGTCGTTGGTCCAGTCACGGGCGCTGGAACGCTCCGTGAGAGGAGTCTCACTGATCTGGCGCCCGGGTTTGGCCTAGGACTCCGGTTCGCATTGGCTTGGCTCCTTCTCTTGGCATCTCTTCATGGGGTTCGTACCTGATGATGCATAGGGTATTGGCATGAAGTAGCAAGCCATCCAAGGATGTATCGAAGTCACACGAGACAAGGAGCGAATTCACCTTAGCTTGAAGGAGTTTGTCTCGGGCACGGGTCATCGGTCCACTTGGGGGACTTGTTGGTGTAGATGTAGGAGCGTCTGTAGGACGGGCTGCATCAGTTCCCCCCCTTGGGAAAGAGTCGTCCTCGACTCTTCATGGATATCATCTTGAACATCTCCATGGTAGGGTGAAAGGTCCTTGACATTGAATGTATTGCTTGCAAGGTACTTGGAGGTCAGTATGTCCATGATGTAGGTGTTGTTGTTGATTCTTTTGAGGACCTTGAAGGGACCATCTCCTCTTGGCTTGAGCTTGGAGTCGTGTTCCTTGGGGAAGCGGTCTTTGCTTAGGTGTATCCACACAAGATCACCTTCTTCAAAGATCATCTCCTTCTTGTCCTTGTTTAACCTTGAAGCTTGGCAAAGGACTTGTTGCTCAATAGTAGCTCTTGTTTCTTCATGAAGCTTCTTCATAGCTAGTGCGCACTTCTCAACGTCCATGTTGGTGCGCTCATGTAGAGGAAGTGGTAGGATGTCATGCGCGGTGAGGGGCTCGAAACCATAGACGATCATGAATGGACTCATCTTGGTTGTTGAGTGCTTGACACAGTTGTAGGCGAACTCGGCGTGTGGAATGCATTCCTCCCAATCCTTCAAGTTCTTCTTGATCAACACACGTAGAAGCGTTACGAGGCTTCGGTTGACAACTTTGGTTTGGCCATCGGTTTGGGGATGCGATGCGGATGAAAAGAGGAGCTTGACGCCAAGCTTGGCCATGAGGGTCTTCCATAAGTAGCTCATGAATTTGATGTCATGGTCAGAGACAATTGTTCTTGGCACACCGTGAAGACGGACGATTTCCCTGAAAAACAGATTTGCAACATGTGAAGCATCGTCGGTCTTATGGCACAGTGTGAAGTGTGCCATTTTGGAAAAGCGGTCAACGACAACAAATATAGAATCATGACCATGCTTAGATCTAGGCAATACTAACACAAAATCCATGCTAATGTCAGACCAAGGTGTATGTGGAATAGGCAATGGCATATAAAGACCATAGGGGTTAGCTTGCGACTTAGCTTGAACACATGCCGTGCATCGTTGAATGTAGCGCTCCACGTCACGCTTCATCTTGGGCCAAAAGTAGTGATTGGAGAGCATGTCCAATGTCTTGTCGCGGCCAAAGTGACCCATAAGGCCTCCACCATGAGATTCTTGGAGAAGCAAAAGTTGAAGCGACGACTTCGGAATGCATAGCTTGTTTTGTTTAAATAGAAAGCCCTTATGCAAATAGAAATCATCAACTCCTTTGTCATTGGAGCACTTTGTGAAAATTGGTTCAAAGAACGGGTCGGAAGCATACAAAGATTTTATTTCCTCAAGAGCCAACACGTTGATTTCAAGTCTCGTAAGAAGGCTTGTGTGTTTGCAAGACAAAGCGTCCGCCACTACATTATCTTTGCCCTTCTTATATTTGACAATGTACGGAAAAGACTCTATGAACTCAACCCACTTAGCGTGTCTCTTACTCAAGTTGGCTTGCCCTTTGAGATATTTCAAAGACTCATGGTCGGAATGTATGATAAATTCCTTGGGCCATAGGTAGTGTTGCCAAACTTGAAGAACACGAACTAAGGCATTTGTTATAAATCGGATAGTTAAGGCGAGCACCATCAAGTTTCTCGCTATGGTAGGCTATAGGGCGTCCATTTTGCATAAGGACTCCTCCAATGCCAATACCACTAGAATCACACTCTATTTCAAAAGTTTTTCTGAAATCTGGTAACGCAAGGAGAGGTGCTTCGGTGAGCCTCTTTTTGAGTTCATCAAAAGCTTTTTGTTGTGCTTTGCCCCATACGAAGGTGACATTCTTTTTCGTCAACTCATTGAGAGGACAAGCAATGGTTGAAAAGTCTTTCACAAAGCGATGATAGAAACCGGCCAACCCATGAAAACTTCAGAGTTCGCTCACATTTGTTGGGATGGGCCAATCTCGTATGTCCTTGACCTTGGAAACATCAACTTCAATTCCCTTCGAAGAAACGACAAATCCAAGAAAATCAACTTGTCTATAGCAAAAATGCACTTGGGAAGGTTAGCATAAAGCTTTTCATGTCGAAGGATTTGCAAAACTTCCTTGACATGTGTTATATGGTCCTCAAGTGATTTGCTATAAACAAGAATATCATCGAAATAGACAACAACACTTTTTCCAATGAGAGAACGCAAGATGTGATTCATAAGGCGCATGAAGCTGGATGGGGCATTAGATAAGCCAAAGGGCATAACCAACCATTCATAGAGACCAAGTTTGGTCTTGAAGGCTGTTTTCCACTCATCACCTTCATCCATGCGTATTTGATGGTAACCACTACGAAGATCAATTTTTGAAAAAATAGTGGCTCCACACAACTCATCAAGCATGTCATGGATACGTGGTATGGGATGTCGATAACGCACGGTGATAGCATTGATTGGACGGCAGTCCATGCATAACCGTAACGTATCATCCGTCTTTGGGACAAGAATGACGGGAATGGCACTTGGACTAGTGCTAACTTGGATCAAACCTTTGGAGACGAGTTGGTTGATTTGACGTTCGATCTCCTTCGTCTCCTTCGGGTTCGTGCGGTAGGCAGCGTGGTTTGGAAGAGGTGCGCCGGGGATGAGGTCAATACGATGTTCAATGCCACGAAGAGGAGGTAGTCCATGTGGGAGCTCTTCGGGGAACACATCCTTGAATTCCTACAAGACAATCATCAAAGATGAAGGAACATTGGTTAATTCATTAGTTCCTTGCGCTAGGCCCTTGCAAATGAGGATGTAGTGCAAGATGGATGGGTTCTTCCACACTTCTCTCATCTCACTTTTGGTGGCAAGGAGAACACTCTTAGTTTTTTCACTCGAGTTTGGCTTGTGGCTCTCACTCACTATGAGGTGGTTCTCTCTCTCACCGCTCTTCTCACAAGGAGATGTTGTGCTTTGCACCCTCGCTAAAGCCTTTGCATTGTCCGCAATTATTTGGCTAGGAGTCATCGGTTGCAAAACACATGTTTTGTTGAGCCATTTGAAGGTGTATACATTGCTGCGACCATCATGTTGAGAAGCCTTGTCAAATTGCCATGGTCGACCAAGAAGCATGTGGCAAACCGTCATAGGAACCACATCGCACTCCACCGTGTCTTTGTAAGGACCAATGGCAAAGGAGACCGATACGGTATGCTTGATCTTCACAGACCCTTAGTCACTTAGCCATTGCACGTGGTAGGGGTGCTTGTGCGGATGGAGGGTGAGGTTGAGCTTCTCACACAACTTGGTGCTAGCAAGGTTGTGGCAACTCCCACCATCAATGATCACCTTGATAGATTCGACATTGATGTTGGCTCGTGTTTGGAAGATATTTGAGCGTTGGTCTTCATGCTCTTGTGCTTGAGTGGTCAAGATCCTTGTGACGACAAGCGATGGACTTGTGTCATGTTCACACATGAGGAGTTCTTGATCATCTTCCACTCGTTGCTTTGCTATTGCTTCCTTGACTCGGGCATCAAATTCATCTTTACTCAAGTACTCTTCTTCACCATTGTCGTGGATGAACAATACTTTCTTGTTTCCACATTCGGCCAACTTGTGTCCTTTGCCTCCACACTTGTAGCACTCACCGTTGAAAGGTGTGTCACTCTTTGCTTGTTTGCCACTTGGGGCAGTTTTCCTTGAGGAAGTGTGGGCTTGAAGGAAGGCTTGGAGGTACTTGAGGAGCTTCCATTGAAGGTTGTTGGCGTAGCGGTTGAAGCTTGCTTGTAGTGAAGTACGTCTTGGGCTTGTTGTACTTGATGTCCTCTTGTACTTGACGTTCTGCCTTTGTTGCGACATGCACAAGCTCAACCATGGTGTTGTATGTTTGGAACTCGACGATGCGCTTGATTGGGTGGTTCAACCCAATAAGGAAGCATGCCATAGTTTGCTCCATGCGCTCGTCAATGTTGGCGCGAATCAAGTTGAGTTCCATTTCCTTGAAGTACTCTTCCACGGTCTTTGTCCCTTGACGAAGCGATTGAAGGTTGTTGAAGAGGTCACGCGTGTAGTGCACGGGGACGAACCGGGATCTCATGTGAGCCTTCATGTCATGCCAAGTTGTGATTGGCGCCTCTTGTCTTGCATCACGAGCAACTTGAACTTGTTCCCACCAAAGGTTGGCGTAATCATCAAACTCAAGCGAAGCCATGGCGACCATCTTCTCGTTGCTATAATTGTGCATACGGAAGATCTTGTCGACTTTGAGTGCCCACGAGAGGTATTCTTCGGGGTCATTTGATCCGGTGAACTTGGGCATTGTGAACTTGAGCTTGCCAAATGTTTCTTCCTCATTGCGGTCACGGTAGCGATTGTTGCCATGTTGATGATGTTCTTCATCTTCCATGCGATCATTGCGACGAGCTTGTTGTGGTTGAGGAAGTGGAACTTGGTTCTCGCGACCTTGGTGAAGAACTTGCTCTTGATGTTGTTGTTGTGGAGCTTGCTCTTGCTCTTGGCGCGGTTTCTTGACGTGGTTGAGGCGCTTGGGCCTCATGGTGGCGAGGGTGTGGAGCCTCTTGATGTGGTTGACGACGAAGGGGAGGCTCGTTCCTTGGTTGGTGATGTTGGTTAGGCACATTGGCCTCATGGCGGAGATCATGGTCTTGAGCCTCTTGACGTGGTGGGCGTCGCTCAATTTGGACCACTTGGCGCTCCAAGTTTTGGCGTTGTGGAGGAGGCTCCTCGTGATGACCATGGTGTCGGTGTTGACGGTGATGACGAGGAGGAGGATCTTGGAGAGCCTCACATCGATGACGAGCTTGATTCTCCAAATTGGAGTCATCACTTGTTGTGTCAAGTATGTGTCGCGGTCGATGGTGGTAGACTTGCGGTTGCACTTGCGATTCTTCTTGTGGTTGATCTTGTTGGATCACTAGTGCCCTTGCGTGATGACGGTGTGCTTCTTGGCTTGCTCGTGGCCTTGAAGAGAAATCACCATCATAGCTTGACGTTGCGGCATGTCGTGGGGAAGGTACATAGCTCGAAGAACTTCCATCTTCAACCACGGGGGAGTCATTGCGTCTTGGAGCACTTGGAGGTAGATCTTGTTGTATAGGTGCATGACAACGCGAAGAACTTGAAGAGCTTGATGCAGGTGAGCGTGGCCTTGCCATTCTATCGATGAGGCGTCGAAGATTGTCATTTGTTTCGGCGACGGGGCGTGTAGCGCTTCGTATTGATGGCCAAAGTTGTGATGCATTGCGTGCATTTGTCTTTCGAGGCCATCGAAGCGGTTGTCGATGTTCTTGAACTCGGCTTGCGTCTCGCCAAATTGTTCATCTTGTCGCGTCTCAAGGGCTTGGCAACGTTCACGGAACTCTTGTCTAACAATGAAGTGACTTGCGCGCGTCATGTACGGTCCTTGTTCTTCTTCTTGGGGAGGTGGTTGGCTCGACTCACCATGCCTAACCATTATGCAAAACACACAAGGATTGTATACAGAAATGGAGTATGGTGGTGTTAGCCTTGTACTTCACCTTGGGGATTGCACCAAACTAGAAACCACAAGTGAGAGCTATTAGCTTGCAAAGTGAAAACGCAAAGAGAACTCACACTAAAGAAAGAACCAACTCTCAAAAGCTGTGGGTGGAAGGTTAGGGCTGTGGAAAACCAAACGAAACGATCCAAAGAAAAGGTTATTGTCAAATGTGGTAGAGAACCAAAAGATCAAAAGCAAAAAGGAGGCGATCTACAAAACACTAGGATACACACACGTGGAGACGGATGTGGTTAGCACGACTATGAAAATGAGCACAAAAGGTCCTAACGAAGACTACGCTCGGTGTCGTGCTATCGTAAGGAGAGACACAACTCGTTCGCCAAAAGAGAAATAAGCAACGGATTTGTGCACTTGCCTCGGTCGCGCTCTTTTTCTCTCTTTTCTTACAAGCTTGAGACTCTCTTTGTATCAGGAGACTATGTATCTTTCTATTTTTCTTTTGCTTTTTTAATTCCTTTTCTCCCTTTCTATTGATGGGTTCATAGCATGGAAAACAAAAAATTTCTACCGCAAGAACGAACAAAACCCAGATCTAATCTAGATAAAAGCCAAGATCTAATCTATTAGACATGAGCAACGAGATAGATAGGTACTAACCCTCGTAGAACCGAAAGCGTTACGAGATTAGATCTCGTGGATGATGTAGTCGATCACTTGCCGATCTCAAGATCGTGTGGACGATCCTTCCGGCGCCGCGTTAAAGCGCTTCATGACGGTCACTGCGTCAGAGTCAAGCAGACCTTCCTCTCCCGTTCAATGAGCAGCGAGGTAGTAGATCTTCTCCACGGAATCCCAGTAGCACGACGGCGTGGTGGTGGTGGTGGAGATGAGAATTCTGTAGGGCTTCGCCTATGCCTGTGCAGAAGAAAGGTGGAGGAGAGAGGCGACAGAGATTGGTTGTTGTGATAGGAGGTACAAGAGGGGGCGCCCCCTCCCTTCTATTTAAGGGAGGGAGGCGCGCCTGGGGAGGGGGAGTCCTAATAGGACTCCCCTCCTTGGGCTGGCGGTGGGAAGGGGGGAGGAAACCTCCTCCCCCATGAATCCGTGTATTGCCCCACTTGGACTCCTTGATCCCTTTCTTGGTTTTCAAGTAAACTCCAAGAAATCATCTAGAACCTTCCAGAACATCGCGAAACCTTCTAGAATCTCCATACAAACACTCCGGAACATTTCCCAACTTAGAAAAATGATCCCAATATATGAATCTTATTCTCCGGACCATTCCGGATCTCCTCGTGATGTCCCGGATCCATTCCGAGACTCCGAACATCATTCAGTCTCCAACGCATATTCCATATCTACTTAAAACAACTTCGAACCTTAAGTGTGTCACCCTACGGTTCGTGAATATGCAGACATGATGAAGACAACTCTCCAATCAATAACCATTAGCGGGATCTGGAGATCCATAACGGCTCCCACATACTCAACGATGACTTCGTGATCGATTGAACCATTTTACATACGAAACCAATTCCCTTTGTCACGCGATATTCTACTTATCCGAGGTTTGATCGTCGGTATCTGTATACCTAGTTCAACCTCGTTACTGATAAGTACTCTTTACTCGTTTCCATGTTATGTCATCCCTTGTGACCTAGTCACATGCTTGCAAGCTATCTAGATGACATTCCACAGAGAGGGCCCAGAGCATATCTATCCGTCATATGGATGGACAAATCCCAATCTTGGTTCATGCGCTTCAACACATACTTTCAGAATACCCAATGACACCTTTATAACCACCCAGTTACGAAGTGGTGTTTGATGTCATCAAAGTACCCATCCGGTGATGGTGATTAACATAACCTCATGGTCGAAGGATTAGGTTACTATGTATTTGATAGCTTACAGCAATACGAACTTAATGACTTGATCTTATGCTACGCTTACTATGGGTGTGTGTCCATCACATCATTCTCCTAATGATATAACCTTGTTATTAATCACATCCAATGTCCATGATCAGGAAACCATGATCATCAATTAATCAACAAGCTAGTTCAACAAGAGGCTTACTAGGGACTCTTTTATGTTTACAAAACACACATGTATTAGAGTTTCCTTATAATACAATTATAGCATGGGATGTAAACATTCATCATAAACACAAAGATATAATAATAACCACTTTTATTATTGCCTCTTCGGCATATCTCCAACATCTATACGACTATGTTAACTCTTGTTTTTCTCTCACACTCTCACTTTCCAAGGACAAGTGCACAATGCTTAGGCAAACACAAGATGAGTTGCTCTCATAGGATAGATACACACAAGGAAGAAGGGTTAACAAGGTGGAGCAAGTTATACCTTCGGTATTGATGTCTTGCTTCTGGTGTTGGAGATGATGTTCGGTGTCGCGGTGTCGATGATCGCGGTATGTGGATATTGTTGCGGAAGCTTGAAGTTAGTTGGGAGACATGCACATGAAACACGAACAACATAAGAGGACAAACATTCAAAAAATTGGGCAAAAAAGGGATTTCGGCGGCCAAACCGGCGGCGCCGGACCTGGCCCTGGAAATTCCGGTCGCATTTCCGGTTTTCCGGAACGTGCGCTGGGAATTCCGGCGGCTGGGCTGGTCCGCCGATCCTGGCGCCGGTTTCAGTTTGTGACGAACTCCAAAAGTCAAATCGATCAAAAATTTCGGTATTTGTCTAAATTGGGATGGGGAAAGGTTCTAGGAAGGTAGATCGGTACCCAAAGCAACAGATCTATGGAACAAAACCACGAAAAGCGCACCATGTCCAGAGATCGATCTGAAGGCAAATTTGGGGCTCTTTTTTGGGGATTTTCAAATTTTTGGTGGATAGAAGAAAATTTTGTGGGGGAATTCGTGAGCAACCTGGATCTTGATACCAATATGTTGGGGGCTAACCTCGAGGGTGCCCGATCTTTCACGAATCCCTTGAAATCGAGGCGGAGGAGGTGTGTAACACCCTCGAATCGGCCCTATGCAGATTTCAGCGCTTCCCGCCAAACCCGCATAGAAACGATTCAAGGACGCCCACCAGGCACTTGCGTGCGGGTGGAAAATGAAGTAATACCATTACACAATAGTTCACGATGGAACCCGCAACACATATATATACAACAACGACTCATTGAGTCAAGAACACAGATATACAGTACAAAGATCCAATTCACCTTGAAAATGATACAACATTCGAGTACGGATAAGAAGCAAATTGGGCTAAGAGCCCTGAAGAATAACCAATGGCGTCCATAACCCTGCCCAGGCCAAGCCGGAAGGGTAACCTTGCTAACGACGTCGATCTCAAACCTGCTAAAACCAAAGGGGTGCCGACAAAGGGCAAAGGAAAAATAGGAGCGTCAGTACTGACGCCAGTACACGGCGAGGCTCGAATTCGGCGGCTCTCGCCTACATAGGTATGGTGGACTGAAGCGGCAGCGCAGCATGCATAAACAACCTATAGAGACTCGATGCAACTGTCGGCTATTAGAGAGGGATAAGAAAGACCTATCTGGATCCAACCTGATAGTAACACCAATCATACCCATCCTGGTATTCCCCCTCGAGACCAAACGAGGAAGTCAAACCGAGGAACTCACACGGTTGGCAGTTTTATTCATTCCATTATAGTTGCAGCACTTACTAGTCAGATATATATAGCATGAGTCATCCTGCTAGCATAAGTAGTGGGCAGTTTTAGTTAACCATTCAATTGTAGTTGCAGTACTTACTAGTCAGATACAATTAGCATGTGACATCCCAAACCCAGCAGTTGTTGGCACTTTTATTTCATTCCATTGGAGTTGCGATACTTACTAGGCAGGTATAACATGACTCGATACACCCCAGTTCCAGCAGTTGTTGGCACTTTTATTATCCATTCCATTGTAGTGGAGCTGATTACTAGTCACGTACTAAGTCAAATTTATAGCACTACTTTAGTTATGCTTATCTATTATCGAGATACTGTGCTCCAAGTCGTCCATAACCGCGGACACGACTTTCAGAAAGATTTACCCTGCAGGGGTGCACAAATAGAAACACACACACGATCAACCTTGGAAAAACCAAATCAAAACCCAACGAGGCTTTCACGACAAAGCAATCACAGGATTCATAAAATATTTCAGGGGGCCACCCCACTAAGCTACGCGCAACGAAGTTGGCCGGCTCCGGAACAGACTCAGGGTTTGTGACGACGGCTGTAAACGACTGGGAACCCGAAAGTGTGACTAGGCTTGTCGATACCGTGAAAATGTGGCACGATCCAAAACAGTACAGGTGCTCCACGCACAATCTTAAATAAAGCAGTAAAGCATGGCATAAGTACAGGATAGTAATAAAGCCCCAAACTAGTTTGTGGCCCCAAGAAATAAGAAATGAATCAAGCTCTGGCTAAGGGGAATCCATAAGGTCTCCCGGATGTGGATAGTGCGAATAGTCAAGGAATAGGTATGAGGTACTCGGGGCCTATGGGACACAAGTCGACATGAAAAACCAAATAGCATATATTGCCCACCGGTGCCTCTTTCATTAGTTATCCCGGCAATTTAATAGTTGTATTTAAAGTCATGATACTCTTCACCGTAAAGCATCTCCATCATTAAGCATGTGCCAACCTTCTATCAACGGCGAAATGACAACGGCACGAAGCAGCACCTGAGCAAGCAACTACGACTCGCAAGGCCGACTATCTATCAAACAACAGGCAATAGGATGTGCCCAAGGCAATATAGAGGCTACAAGGAATATAAAGGGTGCACGGAAACTAAAGCATCGCAACACGGATAGCAATAGATCAACAGGAGGAAATAAAGACTATAAATGCAAAATAGGTAGAAAGGGGGAGAATGCTCGCCTGGGAAACACTGCCGAAGATACATTATCCGAAGAACTTGTCAATACTCGCATCAACTCAATGGCCTAATCCGCGAAGAAACAAATCACTAAAAGAAACACCGGATGCACTATTTAATACTACGACAGAAGATCCGGCATGTTCATGATATGATGCATGGCATGGCATAGATGCGATGCAACTAGGCAATATTAAGCGGAACCGCGGTCCCGACAGTTAATATTAGGTTCAAGTTATTTAGATACCCCGCAATTTAAATATTGTCTTAACAAGGCAAAACATGGTATCGGTTCGCTACACAAATTTAAATGGAGTCTGGAATAAGACTAGAATAGTCCGCATATAGACTCCATATTTAATTTAGGTGAATCGACTATTTAACCCAACCCACCAGATGACATGTATGCAAGCATGATGATTTAATGATGCGATAGGTATATGTCATATTATAAAAATAGAGGCTTAGGGTCACACATCTGGGTTCGGAAGATCTTGGTTCCGGGGGTTCGGGGTTCGACAGGGTTCGACGGGGATCGGTCTTGGCGGGAACGTTCTTAGACAACAGAGTAGATCTTGTCGCATCCATGGTCTTCAGGTTCATGTAGACGGTCATGGTGTTCAAGGTGGAGAACTTGGCGATGTCTCCACTTTGTAGTCTCGACTTCCGATCGAGGCTTTGGGGTTCCGTTTGGCGCCTATGGCACTCGAAAGATCTTGTCGGGGTTCTCGTCTTCGGGATCGGGTCTTTGGGGGCTTCGCGATGCGTGAAGAAGGTCTTGGTTTCCAAGGCGAAGATGTATGGATCCGCGTTGAAGATCTTGTCGGGGTGAACTCGAATTAGCGTCAGTGGTCTTGGGGATCGATGCCGATGTCGTCGGTGGTGCCTTGTACCTTCTTTAGAAGGTCGGCATTGAGCCGGTCTTGTCAGCGGGCGATCTCAGGAACGGCTGGATGATCTTGTCTATGCGTACCACATCGTTGCACACACGATCGAACGAAGATGGACCTCGTCGTGAATGTCAGGTGGTTGTTGTACTAGCATCACACAGGTGCCACCAGTAGACATACAGAGTTATGCATAGGAGGTAGCCAAAGGCATCCAAAACACGCACGCACATCAGAAGCTTCTCCAGATGAGCTTCTCCACTTCATTGTATCGGTGTCTGAGGGAGACAAGTGCTATAGACACCATCCAAGCCATAGATCGATGCAACGGCTCGGTCGCATAGCTTGGGAAAGGCTTCCTGCGGCGGCACGCTCGCAGGCAATGGCGCGAGGAGGGGGCCGTGCTGGCCGTAGACGGATGAGGTGGAGGCGCTGCTCGCGGATAGCGGCGGCCGGCGGCGGGCTCGGGTGGCGTCATGGCGACGGACGACGAACGCCGGCCGGAGGCGGGCAGCTCGGGGAAATGGCGCTGGAGGCCAGGGAGGAGGCGGTGCGACGGTGAGGAAGGAGGGGCAAAGCCGCGCGGTCGAAGAAGCGGTCAGCGGAGGGGAAGGTGAGCGGGACGAGGCCGGGGATGGTGCAGCGCAGGGGACCGGCGACAGGGGCACCATGGCTGGGGCGAGCTCTGGCGGCCAGAGGTGAGGAGGGCGGGAGAAGCAGCTCGCAGAGGCCCTCTGCCGCGGCACTCGCGGTGCTCCCGTGGAGCAGAGGAGGCGGCGGTAAGCCGAGTTGCAGAGGGCGGTCGGCGAGCAGACGCGGCAGGAGGCCGATGAAGACGACTCCACGGGGCTCAACGGGGAGGGACCAGAGAAGCGGCAGCGGCGGCCGGAAGGAGGGAGAGCCGAGGAGCTCGAGGAGAAGCGGGGCTGCGTGTCGGCGGCACTGCAGAGGCAGGGGAAAGGGTCGCAGGGCGGCGGCAGATGTGAGGATTGGGGCAAGGGAGACGACGCGGGGGTGGGGTGATGTGGGAGCGAGAGGTTGGTGGGGGTCGTGTCAGGTGGCCCACGCGTGTGGGATGGGAGTGGAAGTGGTGGGGTACGACACAGGAGCGGCTAGGGGTGTGGACAGGGGTGCAGGGTCGGGTCAGTTTTGTTGGAATTATGCCCTAGAGGCAATAATAAAGATGTTATTATTATAATTCTTGTTCATGATAAAGTTTATATTCCATGCTAGAATTGTATTAAGTGGAAACTTTAATACTTGTGTGGTTTGTGAACAACACCGTGTCCCTAGTACGCCTCTATGGACTAGCTCATTGATCAATGATGGTTAAGGTTTCCTAACCATAGACATGAGTTGTCAATTGATAATGAGATCATATCATTGGAGAATGATATGGTGGATAGACCCAAACTAAGCGAAGCAATTAGATCGTGTCATCGTGTTCGTCTTTGCGAAGTTTTTCTTATGTCAAATATTGTATTCCTTAGACCATGAGATAATACAACTCCCTGGTATCGGAAGAAAGCTTTGAGGTCATCAAACGTCATCCTATGAGAGGGTGATCATAAAGGTGTCTCTCAGGTAATCGGAAAGTATCTGTTGGGTTGTATGTATCGAGATGGGATTTGTCCCTCCCAAGTCGGAGAGATATACTTGGGCCCACTCGGTGTCGATATCAACACGCTTGCAAGCATGTGGTTAAGGAGTTAATCACAAAGTGATATCGGATTACGGAACGAGTAAAGTACTTCTGTGAGCGAGATTGAACTAGGTATGGCGATACCGGATCGAATCTCGGGCAAGTAAAATATCGCGAGACGAAGGGAATATATATAGGATTGATTGAATCCTCGCATCGTGGTTCATCCGATATGATCATCAATGAATGTGTGGGAGTCAATATGGGTGCCCGCACCCGTTGTTGATTATTGATAGAAGATCATGTCGCATATTCTCGAACCCACGGTCACACACTTAACGTGTCTCGGCCTAGGATAGATTGGATAATTGGTTTATGAATTTTTGTTTGGAGTCTCGGATGGGATCCGGGATATCACGAGAGGTTCGGAATGGTCGGAGAATAAGATTCATATAAAGCGGGCAGTTTTGGAGTTGAATAGTTCGGTTAATCGGTATTGTCTGGAAGCTTCTAGAACCTTCGGAAGGGACCAACGTGGCCCCACCTTCCGGGGAGGGCATGGGCCTATGAGGGAGTGTCCTGGCGCATTGGGCCAGGGCACAAGGCCCCATAGGGCCCAGCCGATCCTAGATAAGTTTAAATCGTTTAAACTAGAGATAAGATAGGGTTTCTAGAAGGGAGAGTTTAAATCGTTTAAACTAGAGATAGGCTTGGAGGATGGGCAAGGGCTGGCGCACCCCCTCTATATATAGAGGGCTGGTCGCCCCTCCCCCACACATCTCCCTCCAAGCCCTAGTAGCCCTCTGCCTTCCTCTCTCCCTCCCATTGCTTGCGGCGAAGCCTGCTGAGAAATTCTCCACCAAATACACCACGCCGTCGTGTTGTAGATCCAATCCATCTCTCCACCATACTTGCTAGTCCAAGGAAGGAGGAGGCGTCAAGTCTTTGCGTGTGCATCTCACGGAGGCACCGCCACTTGTGGTGCTAGATCGGATCGGATCGCGAGGAGGAGAAGCGAAATGCGACTACATCACCCACGTTAAATGAGCGTTCCGCTTGCGAATCTTCAAGGGTATGAAGATCTAATCCAATCTCTCGTTGTTTGCATCTCCTAGATTAGATCTTGGCTTTCCCTCTGTTCGCTTCGTAGAAAATTTTGATTTACTATGCCGAAACCCTTGATGGTATCGAGCTAGATCTATGCGTAGATGTGATTCACGAGTAGAGCATAACATGGTTGTTGCGGCGTTGATGTTTTTGTTGCAAGCCTCTTGTTTGTGTTCTTCTTATGATGCGGGATAGTGAGATTGAAGCGGTCCAGGCCAACCTTCTGTGACGTCGTTCGCGAGACGGCTCCGCACTTGACGTGTGGCTTGTTCCACACATGCGGTGGTGGATGTCGGTTTCTCTCACTATAGTTGTCATGGGATTAACACGGAGTTTGGCAACCATAATATCACCGTTGTGGCTTTCCGTAGGTAAGAATCGTTCTTAGCATCTACTCCCATAAGCCACGTAAAACATGCAACAACAAAGTAGGCGTCTAACTTGTTTTTGCAGGAGTGTTTTGTGATATGGTATGGCCCAAGATGTGATGTGTATAATGTATGCGATGATCATGTTTTGTAATGTTTCACGACTTGCATGTCGATGAGTACACAACCGGCAGGAGCCATATGGTTGTCTTTATAATTGTGTATGACCTGCGAGTCAACTTCTTATACGCCATGTAATAGCTTTACTTTATCGCTAAGTAGTTAGCAATAGTTGTAGTTGCTATTCGTGGTGGAGGCAATCATGGTGAAGTGATGGAGATCATGCCGGAACGCACAAGATGGAGATCATTGCGCGAAGATTGGCTATACCATGTCACATAAAGTTATATGCATGTGATGTTTATCCTTTTATGTATCTTATTATGCTTAGATCGCGACGGTAGCATTATAAGATGATTCCTCACTTAAAGATCAAGATAAAAACTGTGTTCTCCCCAAGTATGCACCGTTGCGAAAGTTCGTCGTGTCCAAGCATCACGTGATGATCGGGTGCTATAGACTCTACGCTCACATACAACGGGTGCAAGCCAGTTTTGCACACGCGGAAATACTTGGGTCTAGCTTGATGTAGCATCCCCTGCCTTTATTAAGGTAGGGTCCCCTGTGTTTACAATGCTAGTCCCTGGATCAATAGCCAGCATCCACAGTTTAGATGTAATATCAAGAAACAAAGGTCATAATACAACTTTATAACCAGGAATAAAATAGTTCTATTACATCAAACTTAGCTCATTGGCTAATTACATTACATTGCAGCGGAATAACTATAAGCATGGGGTCCTTCATCTTCAAAGTGCCACAGGCAGACATGTTGGTTGTAGACTTGTAATCCTAATCAATCAATCCTCACTAAAATCAATCAAACCTGCAACATTAAAAGTTACAGCCACAAGGGTCAATACATTTGAATTGTATTGGCAAGTGATACTTTGGTAGTATAGTGGAGTCTATCATCTATATGCATTTGGCTAAGTGGAGCTGAGGCTTGCATTGCTCAAAATAGATTTTTCCTATCATTTTGAAAACACTAAGTTTTTGTTTGGCAAAAACTTTCCAAGACATCAACTAATCAAAGACTGGAGATCCACTCAGGGCATCTACCAATCAAAGACTGAAGATTTACTTGGCAAAAACAATTTTCCTCAATCAATGATTTCAAGATCCTTGTACCAAGCCATCTCTCCATCAAAGATTGAAGAATTTCACACAACCCTTGTTCACCCAAAAATTTTATTTAGAAATTGGAGTGATGAGATTCTTGATTGCTTCCATGTCTTGATGCTCAAATTGTCCTTTACCAGGTACATGGCTAAGTACTTAGGTTTTTCACTCTGCAGAGGTGGTGCACTTTCCCCACAAGACTTGGTTTCCCAAGACAAAATCTTTCAGAAGCCTTCCCTTAGACCAACATGGACGCGTTCCAACCTATCAAACACTACCACCCACTGTCCATGTGGCTAAGTTCTTGCAACCTATATGATCATGGCAGAGCCCATATTGCCAAGTGGTTGCACTTGAAGCTTTTCAACATTTGACATCTCAAATCTCTTTGTTCCTGGGTGGCCATCCACAAGTGAGATACACTAAGGTAAACCATAAAAATGGGCCTTGTGAACCACTCAACATAAACCATTCCTTCCATTCTACCCAGGTGATTCATTAACTTAGTTGTTTTATTAAACAAAACATAAGTCCATAGACTTAGAATATTTTTCCATAGTGTGAATATACTACCCATGTTTTCTATTAGCTAGGCTAAGCTTGATAGTAATTGGATTCTACTAAGGATTCATCTACTAGTTTTCCTATAGCAAGGTCTATACTTAGCAAAATAAAAACCATGCAAGTTTTACTTAGCAAAAACACTAATGCATAGTGAAAATAATGGGACAAAAGATATGAAGCATCACTTGACTTTTTGGTAGAGGATATAGGTTCACTCCTTGTCCTTGCAACAATCACACTCTTCAAGTCACTACAAACAATCAAGCAAGGCACAAACTCAATCTACCAATCAAGCAAAACAACACACACAAAACAACAAAGTCAAAGAAATGCATGCAAGCATGCCAAGCTTTGCTTTGTTTGAAAAAGTGGTTCCTAGTGGGTCATAGACTTTTGGGTACATCTAATGGTCATTTTGCAAAGTGGCAAGGCCATTTGCAAAAGGGTCTCTATTAGGATTCCTAAACTTTGTAAGATCCAAATTGGTCATTTACCAAAGTGGCAAAGTTGTTAGCAAAAGGTTTCACCTCAAAACCATTTCAAACAAGGCACCTATTTGGTCATTTTATGTGGTGAAGAAATATTTTTCCTAAGGCCTTAGCCTATAGGGTTCACCAAATGAGTTGCTATTGCAAAACTTGGTGTTTGGGTCAGTAGGTTTGGTCCAAAACATTTTCTCAAAGTTTTCTTTATGAAAGCATTTTCATAAACAAAACAATGGTTTTTAATTAGCTAGAAAGGGACTAAAGCAATTAATCCATTCTAAACTTTTCAAAAATCATTTTCCAAACTATGGGTTGGTTCCTAGGGTCAGTAAGGTCACAACAAACCAATTTGCAAAGGTTCTAACCCTAAAAACATTTTTAAACAATTTTTCTAATGTTAGCAAGCACACAAAAGAATCTGCAAAGTTAAACAAGTTAACAGATACTATTTGCTAAACTAAGGGCAGGGTTGGTTAGGGTTTGTCTTGCTGAATCCAACGACATAAAATTTGTAATTTTTGGACGTGTGGATCCAAAGTTATGGAATTTACAAAATTGAACATCAATTAGATCAATTCTGTTTCAAATCCAACCAGCAGAGACACGTGTCTTAATCCAATTCGTCGGTACCGATTCGCTGGGATCGAGCTACGTGAGCCACTGGATCTAAAGAAAATCCTACGACGCAGATGCTTCCATACCCCTTCGATAAGTGACTCTATCCTAGCCAGTGGATCGAGATCGAACGGTTGCGGCAGGCTCGACCTAAAGTGGGCGGTGCTGCGGTGGCTAACGACGGCGGAGCGGTCGGTAGACGATGGAGGCGACGCTATAGGAGGTGGGGGAGAAGGAGGGGTTGCTCACCGGGCTCAGGGGGTCACGGCGAAGCTCAAGGTACTGACGGTTCGATGAGGGGTGCTCTGGTTCAGCCGCGATTCCTCGCCGGAGTAGTGGACGGCGACGGACGGTTCTGTCCACGGTCGAAGACGAGGCTGTGGTCCACGAGAAGACAAACGGAGGACTGGGTTAGACGTAGGAGATCATGGCGGAGCTGTGAGCATGAACGAGAAGGGTTGGGGTAGTCTGATTTACCAGAGAGGTTCCGAGTTTGCATGACGGTGGCGCTCGTTGACAAGTCGTCACCGCAGACGCCTAAGGCAAGACAGAAGCAAGTTCAGATGCGCAAGAGTAAGACGATGCTGTGCGCGTGATCTAGGAGGCGCGGGGTGGTCGGTGTTCACCTGGATTGCTTGACGAAGCAATGGCAGACGGCGGCGCTCGCTCGGTGTCGTCGTTGTCGACGCCTGGGCGCCGGGACGAGCTGGGCTACGGGGATGATCGCCAGGAGGTGGGGATCACGAGAGCACGGTCGAGGAGGCAAGGGGCGGTCAGGTTTGGTCGGAATCGGAGATGGGAGCTCGTCGGAGCAGAGGGTGCTCGGGGAGGAATTGAGGGCGGTCTAAGGCGTGCCAGCGCGGGGTGTCAGAGGGGAATTATAGGGGAGACACGGGCGTTTACGTCTGCGTGATCAACTCGAGTAACGGCGGTCGCGTTAAGGCGAATTGAATCCGCGGTTTGAAGGCAGCAACGGCAGCGAGGGAGAGGGCGTGGTCGTCGCGCGGGGAAGAAGAAGGAGGTGGCGGTGGGGTCCTCTGGTCAGTGGGAAAGGGAGTGGGGGTGGGTCCTGGTTGTCATTGACTCAGTGGGTCAAAAAGTTGGTGCCAAACTTTTATTCGAGGAGAAAATTGGGCTGGTTTTGCTGGGCCTTAGTGGGCTGCTGTTGGGCTAGTTGGGCTGCTCTATTTTTTTCTGTCTGCTTTATTTTTCCTTTTTCTAATTCTTTTCTGTTTTGAACTTCAAACAATTATTCAAGCAATCAAACCAAGGTTCAAATCAATTCAAACAAACACTCAACTTTGTACTTTGAATTTGGTTCTGTTTTTCAACATATTCCAAATCCAAAATAAAATAATATTTTTATTTATTTTAAGATCCATTTAATAATTAAATAAAATGGATCTTTAGTTTTTTAATAAAATAGGGTTTGATTTATTTAAAAAAAATTTCCATTTGAAATCCAATTATTTTCAAAACCAAACCAGAAGGTTTTATTTGAAAAATAAAAGAATACTTGGAAACTTATTTAAATAAATAAATAAGTTTTGGTGTTTAATTAAAATGGGAAAGCCTTTACTTAAATAAAATTGGATATTTAAATCCTTATTATTTTATTTAAATAATTCTTTACTCATTTTAATCAAAGCAAAACCTTTTAATAAAAGATTTCAAAGTAGTAATAAAATACTTGGTGTTCATTTAAAATGGGAAAAGCCTTTACTTAAATAAAAATGGATATTTAAATCCTTATTATTTTATTTAAATAAACTTTTACTCATTTTATCAAAACAAAATATTTTATTACAAAAGTTTGGCCAAAATTAATTTGGCTCACCTTTTCATTTGAAAACAGAGTCTTTTATTAAAAGATCCAAATTAGTATTTCCAAAACAATTTATTTTCCTTTGATAAATGTTTATCTTTATAAATCCCTTTAGGATTATTTGATCACCAATTGGTAGGGTCTTTTGGTAAAGGCTTTAATAGCTTTGGAAATTCAATTTCCTTTATCTCATTATGTTCACAAGATTTTGTCTATGGTTCCAAACTAAGTGAAACCAATTTCTAAGGTCTTACTTGATCCTTTGTGATTATTTGTTGATCAAATTTGGTATGGATCAAATCCATGGATTTGGAGATAACTTGGGAAATGATTTCCTTCCATTAGGGTTTAGGATTTGGATTTATTTTCCAAGTGTTTAAATTTCCAGATACATTCATTGAGGAATGCATTTCCCTTGATTTGAATTTGTTGAATTCAAACTTTAATCAAAGTTTGTTCAAGATGGGATTTTAAGTTTCCTTTTAGAAACAAAAGTTTCTTTTCACCCTGATTTTCAACAAAAATTTATTTTGTTTATTTAATTTTCACATTACAAGATTTGGAAAATCTTGGGATGTGACAGGCTACCACCCTTAAAATAAATCTCGTCCCGAGATTTGGGGAGGCTAGGGTTACAAGTTGGCTCAAACAGCTAGGGTACTACCACCCTTAAAATTTTTCCAACTAAACTACATCTTGGCTTGCTTGGAATCTTGAGGAAAACTTCTTCTTGGAAAACTTCTGCTTAGTGTCCTTTGTTTCCATGCTTGACTCATGGGCCAAGGTTGAGATTTTCCATAGGCTTGTTTATCTTGTTCTTCATCTTTTCTGGACAATTGCTTACATAGTGTCCTGGTTCCTTGCAATTGAAACAGTGGATATCTTGGAGTTCTTTACGTTGCTCTTGTGGAAAAGTTGCTACGTAGTGGCCTGGTTCCTTGCAGTTGTTGCACACTACTTGGCCGATCTCTTTATTCTTCGGGTTCTCTGGGCATCCACTGGGGTAGTGTCCCATTTCCTTACATTTACGACATTGCACAAGGCTCATGTCTTGCTTTGGTTTCTTGGGCTTCTTTGATCCTTTGAATTGGGTTGTCTTGTTTGGAGGTATGAGTGGTCCTTTTCCTTTGTCATCAACATTCTTGGCATACTTGGATCCTTCTTGTTTCCTTTGTTCAACAATGGCATAGATGGGGCATTGGATAGGGACATGGTCGTTTCCTTCACAAAGGTAACAAGTAACTTGAGATGTGGGGCATTGGCCAACTGGATGTTCCTCTTCACAATTGGGGCATTGATCTTCATGCTCCTTGGAAGTGTGATCCTTGTCTCCACAATTAATGCAAGCTGGGGCTCCATCTAGAATAATATTCTTGTCATCCTTGTTGTCATACACTCTTTTGGGATAATTTTCTTCCATGCTGATCATTTGATTAGTCACCTTAAGCATCAGTTGGGATTGTTCTTCCAAAAACTTTTGCAAGGTAGGGTCTTTATCTCTATTGTTGGCTATGAACTGAGTTGTTAGTTGGTTCAACTGGTGTTGGGTTGCTAGGAGTTCTCTCATGTTATCCTCTTGGTTGTTGTTGATGTCATCATCCTTGATGCTAGAGTCTCTTGGAGAAGTCATCTGTTTGGGTTAGAGGGGATTAGAATAGGCAAAAGATTTTTCTAAGGAATCAATTTTATTCACACACATCACAAATCACACAAGCAATGTGCAAGCAATCGCAAACAATCACTCCACTCAAACAACAGTTTCCAGCACATACTTAGGCAACAAAATATTTTTGTTACACCACATAAGTTAGTGGGTTTGACTTAACTAAAATATGGTGGTCCATATATATGGTTCACTTGTGATCTTTCCATCCTTCTTGGTTGATTCTTCTTGATTGAGATCTTTGTATCCTTGGAGAATTCTTGTGTCTTGGTCACAAATCTTCAAAAGTGTTCATGGTTTCTTCTAAGTTGTGTTTCCTTAGTCTTCAAGTCTTGAGTAACATTTCTTGTCTTACTTGTAGTCTTTAATGATATCCAAGTTGGAAGTCTTTGGTGAACATGATGAAGATGTTGAAGTCACTTGAAGAAGTTGAAGTCATTAGAGTTGAAAGTGTTGAAGAAGTCCTTTGCACATAGTGTAGTCTTTGGTCATGGGGTAGGCTTTTCCATCAAGTTGAATATAGATGAGAAGTAGAGTTGAAACCAAAATGGTTGAGGAAAGAGTTTACAAGATTGTTTTTGTAAATAAGTTTTGGAACAAATACAACTCCTATTTTTTTTCTAAGGGGTTTTGTCCAATCCTAGGGTTACAAATCCTACAGGCAACACAATGCTCTGATACCATCTGTAGCATCCCCTGCCTTTATTAAGGTAGGGTCCCCTGTGTTTACAATGCTAGTCCCTGGATCAATAGCTAGCATCCACAGTTTAGATGTAATATCAAGAAACAAAGGTCATAATACAACTTTATAACCAGGAATAAAATAGTTCTATTACATCAAACTTAGCTCATTGGCTAATTACATTACATTGCAGCGGAATAACTATAAGCATGGGGTCCTTCATCTTCAAAGTGCCACAGGCAGACATGTTGGTTGTAGACTTGTAATCCTAATCAATCAATCCTCACTAAAATCAATCAAACCTACAACATTAAAAGTTACAGCCACAAGGGTCAATACATTTGAATTGTATTGGCAAGTGATACTTTGGTAGTATAGTGGAGTCTATCATCTATATGCATTTGGCTAAGTGGAGCTGAGGCTTGCATTGCTCAAAATAGATTTTTCCTATCATTTTGAAAACACTAAGTTTTTGTTTGGCAAAAACTTTCCAAGACATCTACTAATCAAAGACTGGAGATCCACTCAGGGCATCTACCAATCAAAGACTGAAGATTTACTTGGCAAAGACAATTTTCCTCAATCAATGATTTCAAGATCCTTGTACCAAGCCATCTCTCCATCAAAGATTGAAGAATTTCACACAACCCTTGTTCACCCACAAATTTTATTTAGAAATTGGAGTGATGAGATTCTTGATTGCTTCCATGTCTTGATGCTCAAATTGTCCTTTACCAGGGACATGGCTAAGTACTTAGGTTTTTCACTCTGCAGAGGTGGTGCACTTTCCCCACAAGACTTGGTTTCCCAAGACAAAATCTTTCAGAAGCCTTCCCTTAGACCAACATGGACGCGTTCCAACCTATCAAACACTACCACCCACTGTCCATGTGGCTAAGTTCTTGCAACCTATATGATCATGGCAGAGCCCATATTTCCAAGTGGTTGCACTTGAAGCTTTTCAACATTTGACATCTCAAATCTCTTTGTTCCTGGGTGGCCATCCACAAGTGAGATACACTAAGGTAAACCATAAAAATGGGCCTTGTGAACCACTCAACATAAACCATTCCTTCCATTCTACCCAGGTGATTCATTAACTTAGTTGTTTTATTAAACAAAACATAAGTCCATAGACTTAGAATATTTTTCCATAGTGTGAATATACCACCCATGTTTTCTATTAGCTAGGCTAAGCTTGATAGTAATTGGATTCTACTAAGGATTCATCTACTAGTTTTCCTATAGCAAGGTCTATACTTAGCAAAATAAAAACCATGCAAGTTTTACTTAGCAAAAACACTAATGCATAGTGAAAATAATGGGACAAAAGATATGAAGCATCACTTGCCTTTTTGGTAGAGGATATAGGTTCACTCCTTGTCCTTGCAACAATCACACTCTTCAAGTCACTACAAACAATCAATCAAGGCACAAACTCAATCTACCAATCAAGCAAAACAACACACACAAAACAACAAAGTCAAAGAAATGCATGCAAGCATGCCAAGCTTTGCTTTGTTTGAAAAAGTGGTTCCTAGTGGGTCATAGACTTTTGGGTACATCTAATGGTCATTTTGCAAAGTGGCAAGGCCATTTGCAAAAGGGTCTCTATTAGGTTTCCTAAACTTTGTAAGATCCAAATTGGTCATTTACCAAAGTGGCAAAGTTGTTAGCAAAAGGTTTCACCTCAAAACCATTTCAAACAAGGCACCTATTTGGTCATTTTATGTGGTGAAGAAATATTTTTCCTAAGGCCTTAACCTACAGGGTTCACCAAATGAGTTATTATTGCAAAACTTGGTGTTTGGGTCAGTAGGTTTGGTCCAAAACATTTTCTCAAAGTTTTCTTTATGAAAGCATTTTCATAAACAAAACAATGGTTTTTAATTAGCTAGAAAGGTACTAAACCAATTAATCCATTCTAAACTTTTCAAAAATCATTTTCCAAACTATGGGTTGGTTCCTAGGGTCAGTAAGGTCACAACAAACCAATTTGCAAAGGTTCTAACCCTAAAAACATTTTTAAACAATTTTTCTAATGTTAGCAAGCACACAAAAGAATCTGCAAAGTTAAACAAGTTAACAGATACTATTTGCTGAACTAAGGGCAGGGTTGGTTAGGGTTTGTCTTGCTGAATCCAACGACATAAAATTTGTAATTTTTGGACGTGTGGATCCAAAGTTATGGAATTTACAAAATTGAACATCAATTAGATCAATTCTGTTTCAAATCCAACCAGCAGAGACACGTGTCTTAATCTAATTCGTCGGTACCGGTTCGCTGGGATCGAGCTACGTGAGCCACTGGATCTAAAGCAAATCCTACGACGCAGATGCTTCCATACCCCTTCGATAAGTGACTCTATCCTAGCCAGTGGATCGAGATCGAACGGTTGTGGCAGGCTCGACCTAAAGTGGGCGGCGCTGCGGTGGCTAACGACGGCGGAGCGGTCGGTAGACGACGAAGGCGACGCTATAGGAGGTGGGGGAGAAGGAGGGGTTGCTCACCGGGCTCAGGGGGTCACGGCGAAGCTCAAGGTACTGACGGTTTGACGAGGGGCGCTCTGGATCAGCCGCGATTCCTCGTCGGAGTAGTGGACGGCGACGGACGGTTCTGTCCACGGTCGAAGACGAGGCTGTGGTCCACGAGAAGACAAACGGAGGACTGGGTTAGACGTAGGAGATCATGGCGGAGCTGTGAGCGTGAACGAGAAGGGTTGGGGTAGTCTGATTTACCAGAGAGGTTCCGCCCGGAGTTTGCAGACAGACGGTGGCGCTCAGGTTGACGGTGACAGTCGTCTGCAGACGCCTAAGGCAAGACAGAAGCAAGTTCAGATGCGCAAGAGTAAGACGATGTTGTGCGCGTGATCTAGGAGGCGCGGGGTGGTCGGTGTTCACCTGGATTGCTTGACGAAGCAATGGCAGACGGCGGCGCTCGCTCGGTGTCGTCGTTGTCGACGCTCTGGGGCGCTCGGGGACGAACTGGTGCTACGGGGATGATCGCCAGGAGGTGGGGATCACGAGAGCACGGTCGAGGAGGCAAGGGGCGGTCAGGTTTGGTCGGAATCGGAGATGGGAGCTCGTCGGAGCAGAGGGTGCTCGGGGAGAAATTGGAGGCGGTCTGGGGCGTGCCAACAAGGTGTCGAGGAATTATAGGGGAGACACGGGCGTTTACGTCTGCGTGATCAACTCGAGTAACGGCGGTCGCGTTAAGGCGAATTGAATCCGCGGTTTGAAGGCAGCAACGGCAGCGAGGGAGAGGGCGTGGTCGTCGCGCGGGGAAGAAGAAGGAGGTGGCGGTGGGGTCCTCTGGTCAATGGGAAAGGGAGTGGGGGTGGGTCCTGGTTGTCATTGACTCAGTGGGTCAGAAAGTTGGTGCCAAACTTTTATTCGAGGAGAAAATTGGGCTGGTTTTGCTGGGCCTTAGTGGGCTGCTGTTGGGCTAGTTAGGCTGCTCTATTTTTTTCTGTCTGCTTTATTTTTCCTTTTTCTAATTCTTTTCTGTTTTGAACTTCAAACAATTATTCAAGCAATCAAACCAAGGTTCAAATCAATTCAAACAAACACTCAACTTTGTACTTTGAATTTGGTTCTGTTTTTCAACATAATCCAAATCCAAAATAAAATAATATTTTTATTTATTTTAAGATCCATTTAATAATTAAATAAAATGGATCTTTAGTTTTTTAATAAAATAGGGTTTGATTTATTTAAATAAAATTTCCATTTGAAATCCAATTATTTTCAAAACCAAACCAGAAGGTTTTATTTGAAAAATATAAGAATACTTGGAAACTTATTTAAATAAATAAATAAGTTTTGGTGTTTAATTAAAATGGGAAAGCCTTTACTTAAATAAAATTGGATATTTAAATCCTTATTATTTTATTTAAATAATTCTTTACTCATTTTAATCAAAGCAAAACCTTTTAATAAAAGATTTCAAAGTAGTAATAAAATACTTGGTGTTCATTTAAAATGGGAAAAGCCTTTACTTAAATAAAATTGGATATTTAAATCCTTATTATTTTATTTAAATAAACTTTTACTCATTTTATCAAAACAAAATATTTTATTACAAAAGTTTGGCAAAAATTAATTTGGCTCACCTTTTCATTTGAAAACAAAGTCTTTTATTAAAAGATCCAAATTAGTATTTCCAAAACAATTTATTTTCCTTTGATAAATGTTTATCTTTATAAATCCCTTTAGGATTATTTGATCACCAATTGGTAGGGGCTTTTGGTAAAGGCTTTAATAGCTTTGGAAATTCAATTTCCTTTATCTCATTATGTTCACAAGATTTTGTCTATGGTTCCAAACTAAGTGAAACCAATTTCTAAGGTCTTACTTGATCCTTTGTGATTATTTGTTGATCAAATTTGGTATGGATCAAATCCATGGATTTGGAGATAACTTGGGAAATGATTTCCTTCCATTAGGGTTTAGGGATTTGGATTTATTTTCCAAGTGTTTAAATTTCCAGATACATTCATTGAGGAATGCATTTCCCTTGATTTGAATTTGTTGAATTCAAACTTTAATCAAAGTTTGTTCAAGATGGGATTTTAAGTTTCCTTTTAGAAACAAAAGTTTCTTTTCACCCTGATTTTCAACAAAAATTTATTTTGTTTATTTAATTTTCACATTACAAGATTTGGAAAATCTTGGGATGTGACACTTGACGAGCCTAGCATGTACAGACATGGCCTTGGAACACAAGAACCGAAAGGTTAAGCATGAGTCATATGAATGATATGATCGACACTTCGTTGTCCACCATTGAAACCACATCTCTTCTCGTGAAGATCGGATTAGGTGTGGTGAATTTGGATCGTGTTCACTAAACAACTTGAGGGATGTTGAATTTAGTGGGAGTTCATCTAGTAATTTGATTAAAAGTTGAACTAGTTATCATGAACATAGTCTAAATTGTACTTGCTAATACTGTAGATCACATGGCCAAGTCCAACTTCAACTTCAACGTTTTTGCTGAGAAAGAAAAGCTTAAGAACAATGGGTCTAACTTCACCAATTGGTTCCGCAATTTGAGAATCATTCTCTCTGGCGGTCAAAAGGACTATGTCCTTGAGAAAGCGTTAGGAAACCCCCCTGCTCCAACTGCGCCGGCTGATGAGAAAGCTGTCTATCAGTCGCGCAAAGATGATTATGGTGTGATTAAGAGCACCATGTTGTTTGCTATGGAACCGGAACTTCAAAATCGTTTTGAAAACTATCCGGGCCCTTTGAGATTCTCGAAGAGTTGAAAACCATGTTTCAGACTCAGGCCCGTTCTGAGAGATATGAGATCTCTGAGAAGTTCTTTAACTGCAAGATGGAGGAAGGGAGTTCCGTTAGTGAGCACGCCATTAAGATGTCGGGCTACACTCAACGCCTTGAGCAACTGGACTGCAAGATTCCAGAGGAGCTCAAGATTGACAGGGTTCTGCAATCACTCCCTCCCAGCTACAAAAGTTTTGTAGTGACTCATAATCAGATTGGTTCCACTGATACGATCACCGAGCTCTTCGCAAAGCTGAAGGCTGCGGAGGTGGACATCAAGAAGGATAATCATGTGTTGATGGTCAACAAGCCCTCCTTTAAGAAAGTTAAAGGTGCAAAGAAGCCCTTCAAGAAGGGCGGCGGCAAGCGCAATGCTCCTGCTAAGAAGAAGCTCAAGTCTGGACCTAAGCCGGACACTGAGTGCTTCTATTGCAAGGACAAGGGTCACTGGAAGCGCAACTGTCCGAAGTACTTAGCGGACAAGAAGGATGGCACCATCAAAGGTATATTTGATATACATGTTATTGATGTTTTCCTTACTAGCCCTCGTTGTAGTGCCTGGGTATTTGATACTGGTTCAGTTGCTAATATTTGTAACTCAAACAGAGCTGCGGAATAGGCGCGGCTTACGAGGGATGAGGTGACGATGCGCGTTGGCAACGGATCAAGAGTTGATGTGATGGCCGTCGGCACGCTCTCCTTAGTTTTACCTTCGGGATTAGTTTTAAACCTTAATAAATGTTATTATGTGCCTGCGTTGAGCATGAACATTATTTCTGGATCGTGTTTATTGCAAGACGGTTATTCATTTAAATCGGAGAATAATGGTTGTTCTATTTATATGAG
The DNA here is from genome assembly GCA_023614405.1 of Avena insularis. Taxonomy (NCBI): domain Eukaryota; kingdom Viridiplantae; phylum Streptophyta; class Magnoliopsida; order Poales; family Poaceae; genus Avena; species Avena insularis. The sequence continues at coordinate 118,249,653 of CM042696.1, forward strand.
TAATATCTTTTATGGTCATGCACCTCTTGTGAGTGGTTTATTTCTTCTAAATCTCGAAAGGGATGAAACACACATCCATAACATTGAGGCTAAGAGATGCAAAGTAGATAGTGATAATACTACTTATTTGTGGCACTGTCGTCTAGGTCATATTGGTGTAAAGCGCATGAAGAAACTCCATTCTGATGGACTTTTGGAGTCTCTTGATTTTGAATCATTTGACACATGCGAACCATGCCTCATGGGCAAGATGATCAAAACCCCGTTCTCCGGTATGATGGAGCGAGCAACGGACTTGTTAGAAATCATACATACCGATGTATGCGGACCGATGAGTGTTTAAACGGCGGTGGATATCGCTATTTTCTCACTTTTACCGATGACTTAAGTAGATATGGGTATATCTATTTAATGAAACATAAATCTGAAACATTTGAAAAGTTCAAGGAATTTCAGAATGAAGTGGAGAACCATCGTAACAGAAAGATTAAGTTTCTACGATCCGATCGTGGAGGTGAATATTTGAGTTATGATTTTCTCACGCATCTTAAAGCAAGTGGAATTGTTTCACAACTCACGCCACCCGGAACACCACAGCGCAATGGTGTGTCTGAATGCCGAAATCGAACCCTATTAGATATGGTCCGATCAATGATGTCTCTTACTGATTTGCCGTTATCATTTTGGGGTTATGCATTAGAAACCGCTGCATTCACTTTAAATAGGGCTCCATCTAAATCCGTTGAGACGACACCGTATGAACTATGGTTTGGTGCTAAACCTAAGTTGTCGTTTCTTAAAGTTTGGGGATCTGAAGCTTCGTCAGAAGTTGATGCGGACAAGCTCGAACCCAAAGCGAATGCGTCTTCATAGGATACCCTAAGGAAACTATTGGGTATACCTTCTATCACGTAACCGAAGGCAAAGTGTTTGTCGAAGAACGGTTCCTTTCTTGAGAAGGAGTTTCTCTCGAAAGAAGTGAGTGGGAGGAAAGTAGAGCTAGGCGAGGTTATTGAACCTTCTCTTGAATTGGAGAGTAGCGCAGCACCTGAAATTGTTCCATTCACCGCACCAACAATAGAGGAAGCTAATGACAAGGATCATGAAGCTTGGACGATCTCTTGCTCTTGAGCGTCGCAGTCGACAAGGTCGCGTGCCCCTCCTGAGTGGTACGGCAACCCTGTCTTGACTGTCTTGTTAGTAGAAGACAGTGAACCTACGAACTATGAGGAAGCGATGATGAGCCCAGACTCTGAGAAATGGCTAGAAGCCATGAAATCCGAATTGGGATCCATGAGCGAAAACCAAGTATGGACTTTGGTGGACCCTCCTAGCACCCGAAAGGCCGTTGAGTGCAAATGGATCTTCAAGAAGAAAGCGGACGCGGATGGTAATGTTACCGTCTATAAAGCACGCTTGTTGCGAAAGGTTTTCGACAAGTTCAAGGTGTTGACTACGATGAGACTTTCTCTCCGTGGCGATGTTTAAGTCCATTCGATTTTATTAGCAATTGCTGCGTTTCATGATTATGAAATATGGCAAATGGATGTCAAGGCTTTCCTCAATGGCAACATTGATGAAGAGTTGTATATGATGCAACCGAAGGTTTTGTCGATCCTAAGGATGCCGATAAAGTATGCAAACTTCAGCGTTCCATTTATGGATCAAGCAAGAATCTCGAGTTGGAACCTTCATTTTGATCAAGTGATCAAGAGCTTTGGATTTGTTCCAAATTGCTCTGAAGCTTGCATCTACAAGAAAGTGAGTGGGAGCTCGGTGACGTTTACGGTACTATATGTGGATGACATATTGATTATTGGAAATGACATCAACATGCTTAACGATGTGAAGAGTTATTTGAACAAGTGTTTTCAATGAAAGACCTAGGTGAAGCTGCTTATATATTGGGCATCAAAATCTATAGAGATAGACAAAGGCCTGATAGCTTTAAGCCAAAGTACATACCTAGACAAAGTTCTGAAAAGGTTCAGAATGGATAAGGCATTGAAAGGTTCAAGGCCTATGTTGTCGGTAAGATATTGAGCAAGGCTCGGTGTCCACTGATAAATGATAGGGAAGCTATGAGCAAAGTGCCTTATGCCTCGGCCATAGGTTCCATCATGTATGCCATCTTGTGTACTAGACGGATGTGTCCAATGCTCTTAGTTTGACGAGCAGATATCAAAGTGATCCGAGTGGAACACCGGACAGCCGTGAAGAACATCCTAAGGTACCTAAATAGGACTAAAGAAATGTTCTTAGTCTATGGGGTGATGAACAGCTCGTCAGAAAAGGTTACGTCGATGCTAGTTTCGACCGACAAGGATGATTGTAAATCTCAGACGTGATACGTGTATATTTTGAATGGAGGCTGAGCGGAGAGAAGCTGCAAGCAAAGCGTGATCGGGATCTGATGAGAAGCGGAATACATGGCTGCCGCAGCGTCAAGTGAAGGAGTTTGGATCAGAACTTCATCATCGAAGCTTGGCGTGGTTCAAGTGCATTGGACCCACTGGAGATATTGTGTGACAACACTAGCGCCATAGGACTCGCTAAGGAACCAAGATATCATCCAAAGACCAAGCATATCAACTGCAAGTTTCATATAATCCGAGATTATATAGCGATGGAGATCCAAGATTAGCAAAGTACATACAGATCTGAATGTCGCAGATCCATTGACTAAACCTCTTCCACGTGTAAAACATGATCAGCACCTCGGCCATGGGTGTGAGATTGTTGCCGGATGTAAACTAGATTATTGACTCTAGTGCAAGTGGGAGATTGGAATTATGCCCTAGAGGCAATAATAAAGATGTTATTATTATAATTCTTGTTCATGATAAAGTTTATATTCCATGCTAGAATTGTATTAAGCGGAAACTTTAATACTTGTGTGGTTTGTGAACAACACCGTGTCCCTAGTACGCCTCTATGGACTAGCTCATTGATCAATGATGGTTAAGGTTTCCTAACCATAGACATGAGTTGTCAATTGATAATGAGATCATATCATTGGAGAATGATATGGTGGATAGACCCAAACTAAGCGAAGCAATTAGATCGTGTCATCGTGTTCGTCTTTGCGAAGTTTTTATGTCAAATATTGTATTCCTTAGACCATGAGATAATACAACTCCACTGTATCGGAAGAAAGCTTTGAGGTCATCAAACGTCATCCTATGAGAGGGTGATCATAAAGGTGTCTCTCGTAATCGGAAAGTATCTTGGGTTGTATGTATCGAGATGGGATTTGTCCCTCCAAGTCGGAGAGATATACTTGGGCCCACTTAATCGATATCAACACCGCTTGCAAGCATGTGGTTAAGGAGTTAATCACAAAGTGATATCGGATTACGAGCCAGTAAAGTACTTGCCGTGAACGAGATTGAACTAGGTATGACGATACCGACGATCGAATCTCGCAAGTAAAATATCGCGAGACGAAGGGAATATATATATGGGATTGATTGAATCCTGGCATCGTGGTTCATCCGATATGATCATCGATGAATGTGTGGAGTCAATATGGGTGCCCAGACCCGCTGATTATTGATAGAAGATCATGTACGCATATTCTCGAACCAGTAGGTCACACACTTAACGTGTCTCGGCTAGGATAGATTGGATAATTGGTTTATGAATTTTTGTTCAGAGTCTCGGATGGGATCCAGGATATCACGAGAGGTTCCGGAATGGTCCGGAGAATAAGATTCATATAAAGCCGTGCAGTTTTTGGAGTTCGGAATAGTTCCAGGTTAATCGGTATTGTACCGGAAGCTTCTAGAACCTTCCGGAAGGGGACCAACGTGGCCCCACCTTCCGGGAGGGGGCATGGGCCTATGAGGGAGTGTCCTGGCCGCATTGGGCCAGGGGCACAAGGCCCCATAGGGCCCAGCCGATCCTAGATAAGTTTAAATCGTTTAAACTAGAGATAAGATAGGGTTTCTAGAAGGGAGAGTTTAAATCGTTTAAACTAGAGATAGGCTTGGAGGATGGGCAAGGGCTGGCCGCACCCCCCCCCCCTCTATATATAGAGGGCTGGTGCGCCCCCTCCCCCCACACACATCTCCCTCCAAGCCCTAGTAGCCCTGCTGCCTTCCTCTCTCCCTCCCGACTGTTTTGCGTGAAGCCTTCTTGCAGAAATTCTCCACCAAATACACCACCACGTCCGTGTTGTAGATCCAATCCATCTCTCCACCATACTTGCTGGTCCAAGGAAGGAGGAGACGTCGAGGTGCTGCACGTGTGCATCTCACGGAGGCACCGCCACTTGTGGTGCTAGATCGGATCGGATCGCGAGGAGGAGAAGCGAGTACGACTACATCACCCACGTTAAACGCTCACAGCGAATCTTCAAGGGTATGAAGATCTAATCCAATCTCTCTCGTTGTTTGCATCTCCTAGATTAGATCTTGGCTTTCCCTCTGTTCGCTTCCGTAGAAAATTTTGATTTACTATGCCGCGAAACCCTTCAAGTTTTGCTACGAGGCGGACGGACGCGGTGCGACGCAGGGAAGGGCATGTCGCTTACGTGTGCCGCTGAGTGTGGCTGCTGCTGTGTGAGGGTTGCGGCGCGACGGGTAGGGATTAGGTGGGATGGGTTTGGTCTAGGATTAGGTAGGGGTTAAATCTAGGCTTTGGCTATTTTGGGGGTGGCCGGCTGGGCCGGATCGGGCCTGGTTCGGCTGCCCCCTAAAAATAAAATAAACTTTTATTTATTATAAACAAGCCTTTGAGAAACTGTTTTTAGACAAAACAAAATAATCCGGAAAAGCCCGGTTTTAAAATTTGAAAAGAAGACGAGGATATTTAGAAAACCAAAACTAGGCTTTTCGAAAATAGTTTTAGGCAAAACCATGCATGATGATGACGATGCTCAAATGCAATGTGGCATGATGACATGAGCATGCAGTCATGATGATGTGATGCACAAAAACACAACGATTTTCTAGTAGTGGTTTTAGCGGGGTGCCACAATTCGACACCACTAACAAGGGATCTCGCCCTCGAGATCTGCCTCATGGTACGGGGAAGACGGCCGATGATCTGAATCTTCTCGCTTCATGTAGATACTCGCGACACCACTAACAAGATTGTTGCTCCAACTTGAAATCGGCGACACCACCAACAAGAGGTCGTTGTCCATGATCGTCGAGAGAACACTCCGGAGAAACAAGGACGAAGGTAGAGCATCAGAAGATAAAGCCACCTCTAACTTCCGGGGACGGAGTAAAATTGCTTGATTCCCCGATTCGATGTACAAGAGCGAATGATAAGAGTAGTCGGATGGGGATCAGTCCATCGCACACCCAAAGCATTACTTTGCACATGAATAGGAGAATTATGCAACCAACTCTCAGAATCAGACTGAAGATCTCGACAAGCGAGGTTAGGAAACAAAGGAGTGATGCAGGCTCTGCATCGGATCTGACGTAGCTGATGATGATGTCATCTTGGAAACACCGGAAGGCACAAAGGAGGAACAACGAGAAGTCCAACAGATGAACATTCCTCAGATAGCATGAAGACCAGATGTAGAAACACCGTTACCAAAGGAGGAAGCGAAACCCTGAAGGTACGACGGAAACCCAACAACGAGAATTCCTGGACTCAGAGAAATGGAAGAGAGCAGATTTAAAACACGTTGAGGTAAGAGGAGAACAGCATAGGGGTAAGGAGTAAAATCAGACCTAATCAGATCTAACCAACCGATTTTGCAAAATAGTTTTGACACTCTAGATCGTCCGTTAGCTAGGTTATCCTACAGGCTGTACCAGTGGGTATCGTAACTGCTGAGCTCTAATACCACTTTGTAACCCCTCGAATCGGCCCTATGCAGATTTCAGCGCTTCCCGCCAAACCCGCATAGAAACGATTCAAGGACGCCTACCAGGCACTTGCGTGCGGGTGAAAAACGAAGTAATACCATTACACAATAGTTCACGATGGAACCCACAACACATATATATACAATAACGACTCATTGAGTCAAGAATACAGATATACAGTACAAAGATCCAATTCACCTTAAAAATGATACAACATCCGAGTACGGATAAGAAGCAAATTGGGCTAAGAGCCCTGAAGAATAACCAATGGCGTCCATAACCCCTGCCGCCAAGCGGAAGGGTAACCCCGCTAACGACGTCGATCTCAAACCTGCTAAAACCAAAGGTGCCGACAAAGGGCAAAGGAAAAGAGGAGCGTCGATCGAGGCCAGACAAGCGAGGCTAGAATTCGGCGGCTCTCGCCTACATAGGTATGGTGGACTGAAGCGGCAGCGCAGCATGCATAAACAACCTATAGAGACTCGATGCAACTATCGGCTATTAGAGAGGGATAAGAAAGACCTATCCGGATCCAACCTGATAGTAACACCAATCATACCCATCCTGGTATTCCCCCTCGAGACCAAACGAGGAAGTCAAACCGAGGAACTCATACGGTTGGCAGTTTTATTCATTCCATTATAGTTGCAGCACTTACTAGTCAGATATATATAGCATGAGTCATCCTGATAGCATAAGTAGTGGGCAGTTTTAGTTAACCATTCAGTTGTAGTTGCAGTACTTACTAGTCAGATACAATTAGCATGTGACATCCCAAACCCAGCAGTTGTTGGCACTTTTATTTCATTCCATTGGAGTTGCGATACTTACTAGGCAGGTATAACATGACACGATACACCCCAGTTCCACCAGTTGTTGGCACTTTTATTATCCATTCCATTGTAGTGGAGCTGATTACTAGTCACATATTAAGTCAAATTTATAGCACTACTTTAGTTAGGCTTGTCTATGATCGAGATACTGTGCTCCAAGTCGTCCATAACCGCGGACACGACTTTCAGAAAGATTTACCCTGCAGGGGTGCACAAATAGCAACACACACACGATCAACCTCGGAAAAACCAAATCAAAACCCAACGAGGCTTTCACGACAAAGCAATCACAGGATTCATAAAAGATTTCAGGGAGCCACCCCACTAAGCTACCCGCAACGAAGTTGGTCGGCTCCGGAACGGACCCAGGGTTTGTGACGACGGCTGTAAACGACTGGGAACCCAAAAGTGTGAATGGGCTTGTCGATACCGCGAAAACGTGGCACGATCCAAAACGGTACAGGTGCTCCACGCACAATCTTAAATAAAGCAGTAAAGCATGGCATAAGTACAGGATAGTAATAAAGCCCCAAACTAGTTTGTGGCCCCAAGAAATAAGAAATGAATCAAGCTCTGGCTAAGGGGAGTCCATAAGGTCTCCCGGATGTGGATAGTGCGAATAGTCAAGGAACAGGTATCAAGTACTCGGGGCCTACGGGACACAAGTGGACATGAAAAACCAAATAGCATATATTGCCCACCGGTGCCTCTTTCATTAGTTATCCCAGCAATTTAATAGTTGTATTTAAAGTCATGATCCTCTCCACCGTAAAGCATCTCCATCATTAAGCATGTGCCAACCTTCTATCAACGGTGAAACGACAACGGCGCGAAGCAGCACCTGAGCAAGCAACTACGACTCGCAAGGCCGACTATCTATCAAACAACAGGCAATATGATGTGTCCAAGGCAATATAGAGGCTGCAAGGAATATAAAGGATGCACGGAAACTAAAGCATCGCAACACGGATAGCAATAGATCAACAGGAGGAAGTAAAGACTATAAATGCAAAATAGGTAGAAAGGGGGAGAATGCTCGCCTGGGAAACACTGCCAAAGATACATTATCCGAAGAACTTGCTGATACTCGTATCAACTCAACGGCCTAATCCGTGAAGAAGCAAATCACTAAAAGAAACACCGGATGTACTATTTAATACTACGACAGAAGATCCGGCATGTTCATGATATGATGCATGGCATGGCATAGATGCAATGCAACTAGGCAATATTAAGCGGAACCGCGGTCCTGACAGTTAATATTAGGTTCAAGTTATTTAGATACCCCGCAATTTAAATGTTGTCTTAACAAGGCAAAACATGGTATCGGTTCGCTACACAAATTTAAATGGAGTCCGGAATAAGACTAGAATAGCCCGCATATAGACTCCATATTTAATTTAGGTGAATCGACTATTTAACCCAACCCACCAGATGACATGTATGCAAGCATGATGATTTAATGATGCGACAGGTATATGTCATATTATAAAAATAGAGGCTTAGGGTCACACATCTGGGTTCGGAAGATCTTGGTTCTGGGGGT